>CM034358.1:20672659-21872659 GCA_019925275.1 Mytilus edulis | reverse complement strand
TTTTGACATAATATATAGGTTTCTGACACAAAACAAATGTCAAGATCTTACAAATCTATTGCGCAATATTGTGTAATTAGAGTGTATACACAATGCTTATTACCCCATAACTCAGATCAAGTATACATTTGGTAGCGTCACATTTACAGTTCTTGAGTTGTGACGACCCTTTATAACGTTAATGCTAGCGGAGGCATCATTTGTGTCCCATGAACACGTTCCCTAGTTTTGATAGAAACCTTTAATATAAATTCACTTTCATTACAGTTTGTATTAATTTAAGTTACTGTAACTGTCTTATTTATAAAAAAGAATGCATATTTTTTGTAAAGAACCAATGCTATCCAAAAGAGTTCAAAGGAGGAAAATGTATTAATAACTATAGGCCACCATACGGTCGTCAATAATGAGAAATATTTGTACCATATACGTGAAGAAAGCTATAAAAAGGCCCCGATATGAAACGTGGAACAATTGAAACAAAAAAACTTACATTAAGTTTACTAAAAACAAAAACGAAGGACCTATGTTTCATTATATTAGATCTACAGTTTTAGGTTGCAATAGAAAATACCAAAACTTTTTATAATAAACATTACAAAGTGAGTTTTGACAATTACTGACGAGACAATGGTTTGGTTTAAAACATCAAAGCTGTGATGAAATATATATTTGAAATAATACACGTCTATAACCTTTTTGAAATAATACACAGCTACAGCTGCAAAACTTTCCAGAGGTGCTATCCAGCACTTTGATTATCAATAAAAACAAAATTACTATCTGTTTTTGTCTACTGATGTCACTTTAAACAGTGTAATTAAATCGCAACAAATGGGTATACTTGAAACATTTTGCGATTTGCCATCAACCTATCCAAATTATGACGCATTTAGCGTTTGCATTGGGGGCCAGCACTGGTCAATTCCAAGTCACCACGTGCAAAACTATTTGATGAATTTGCAATCGATATCATACTGCCTCACATACAATATTGCACCGATAAGTATTGAAGAGTAGACATTGTTACGTATTTGATGTTTAATAAATGAATAATTTAAAGGCTCGACCGAGAAAAAGGCAAGGTGCTGGTGCTAGACGGAAAGTTGGTTCTGATAGAAAACCAGGATTTGGAGTCGTTTTCTTTGTGAAGATGACAACAAAACGGAATGATTCAAGTTTGTTGCCAACATAATTGCTTCTTTAGAGACTTAAAAAAATGTTTATGTTACGCAAAGTGAAACATTCTTTGCAATTTCAATACGGATACTTCCAAACTATCCCTTTATAACCAAGAACAAGCAGATACTCGTATGTTTGTTCATGATAAGCTTGCTACTGAAAATGGTTGATAAAAGCAATTTTAAGTAGTACTGATACAGCTGTAGTAATATTAGAATTGCAGCTCTTGCAGTGTTAGTTATGGACAAAGTGTGGATAGGTTTTGAGGGAATAAAGACTTTCGATGGCTTCATGTATATGACATATCAAATGTGCTTGGTTCTCGTGCAGCCGCTATTATTTCCTTCCATGCATTGTGTAAATGTGACACTGTGTCATCATTTGGTGAGAAAGTGGATAGGTTAGCTTGGCAGACATTGGAATTATTTCCAGATGTAATGGATGTCGTTGCTCGCTTTAGTTTTGTATGAAGACAGAGACATGGACATTATAGAAGCATTAGCTTGCATATTGTACGGCAACATCAACATTTGCTGTCAACAAGGCACGATTTGAATCATTTGTCAGGAAGCAGCGCCCTTATGATGCTGTCCCCCCCTGCAAGAGGTTCTCTTCAGGAGCACATCAAAAGAGAAGCATATCAAGTCTTGAACACTGGGTTTGGATGAAAAAAAACCACTGACAGTTGGAAACCAAAATGGACTTCTTTGGCTGCATTGGGCTATTCCAGAAATAATCCATTCCCTCCCCCCCTAATAGAAGGTACATGTGGTTTGGAAAAAAATCCATGGAAAATTTTGATGTGGTTCAGAAAAAAATCTGGAATTCTCTGTCGGTCCTATAGAAGGCAAATAGATAAATAAAAATATTCCATGGAAAATGATGCTCTTGTTATTAAAAAAATTCTGGAAATCCAGAGCCATCCTATAGAAGGCAACTATAAAAGTTTAAAAGTTCCATGGAAAATCTCGATTTAAGTCACTTTCAGTAAACCTAATTTTTGAGCTCAATGTATGTATCTGTTGTTCATTAGGTAATTTTACAGCCCAATATGTATCTTTACAAACAATGTATCAGAATGTGGTTTAAGTTTTTGCACATTGTTGAAGGCTGTATTATATTCTTAAGTTGTTAATATTCATATCTTTTGATCTCTGGTGGGGAGTTAGTCCAAATAATTGTGATGTCTAGGAGAGCTATTCTTAGTTTTAGCTTTGACGCCTTCCTGCATCAAAGTTTGATCAAAATAAGTGAAAATTGAAAAATACCCACAGCAGACGGCATGATTATCTGGACCTGTAGTGGAGAGTTGTCTTATTGGCAATTTGGAAATGATACCACCTTTTAATATTTTCATACTACATCCATACATGTTGTATGCCAGAGTTATCAGTACTGAACTTCAGTCTGAGATTTGTAAATTAATTTGAAATCGTTTGCAATAGGACCTAAAAAGAAGTGAAATGTGTACATTTGTTAATATACCTCAGCTACTAACATTACATTCAGGGGATAAACATGTAGATGTTGATAGTAATAATACTTCAAAGAGATGCCTACTTCCAACACCACATGACATGTTTGCTATTTAGTTTATTGGGGCATTTCTCAACTACTTATTGGAGAGATAATAAATATTTTTTCCTCTTTTCTTTTACCATGGAAGTTACGTGTATATTAGTAAATTGCTTTATAGAACTTGTTTGCTTTTTTTAATTTTCATAAAACATGTGTTATATTTCATAGAATAGAGGGGAAAATTCTTAGACAAGAAATGCCTGTGATTCAAAAATTTATTTTGAAACTTGCATTTCTAGAACTTCAAGTGAAATTGAATTGATATAAATACTATGTATTTTATAATTCATTCATGACAAAAATAATTAAAAAAAAGCTAAAATGTAAACATGATAAATGGTTCTAACATCTAAATTCCACTAATAATACTTAAAATTTTGATTTTATAATCAAACTTGACAGAAGACCCAAGTTTTTTTTTATTATTATGAAGGAGTCATCATTTAATGCAGCTATAAGGTTAAAGATAAAAAACGTAAAACATCCATACTCAGTGGCAGATCCCGAAATTTCATAAGTGGGGGCCCATTGACTGCCTGAGAGGGGACCGCTCCAGTCACGCTGCAGTGATTCCCTATATAAGCAAACAATTTTTTCCCAAAAAAGGGGGCCCCCTGTCCCCTTAATCCGCCTCTGATACTAAAGAATTGACATAGTAAATATACTGGATGTAATTAATATCAGATCTAAGATTTTTACAAGTATTTACAAGTCAGTGTTTAAAAATAAAAACAAAAACATAGTTCACTATCTGCATTTATAGGATTTTATTTATGTTCTCTACAAGTATGTTTGTATTGAAATTTGCGAGAAACCACACACCAGGTGACTTGAGTAACACCGGTATCACTCAGATTACAATTCTACCTTGACAGGAAGTTTGTATTTAGCCTATAAAATACTTACAGATGGGTGCGGTCCTAACCTTGACAAAAGTTAACTTAGAGTTAACTTGTTGACTGCTTTCTAAGTTAACTTGAGAATTTTTAAGCAGTCAAGCAAGTTAACTTCGTTGTTGGTGGACCAGACCTACGGTCTGCTTTTTTAGGACTGCTGCAGACCTATCGACAAGTCTGCTCCAGACCAGACCTGTGGACAAGTCTGCTTTTGACCAGTCCTGAGGACAGGTCTGCCCCAGACCAGACCTGTGGACAAGTCTGCTTTTGACCAGTCCTAAGGACAGGTCTGCCTCAGACCAGACCTGTGGACAGGTCTGCTCCTGACCAGACCTGAGGACAGGTCTGCTTTTGACCAGACCTGTGGACACGTCTGCTATTGACCAGACCTGAGGACAGGTCTGCTTATGACAGATTATCGTTATAAGAGTTTTCATATCAGACTTGAGCTTTCATTAAAATATGTAAACAACATTCGCATTGTTTTTCCACAGATATCATTTATTATTTACTCGCTAGACTCTACTAGATATTATACAAATGCTCTCTTTTATTTGATATACATGTATTTTTATATAAATAAAAAATGGCTATACGATCACACAGAGTTTTTTTTTATTAGAAGGCGGATAGAAAGGTTATCCAACGCATCGGAACAATATTCTTATATCACGGGATATCGGCAACATTGTCTACGTTACTTCGTTCCCCGTTGTTTACCTGTCCCTTCCTAAATTTTACTTTATGCATAAATTTATACTTGCATGGATATTTCATTGATATTCAACTTGTTTGCATTGGATTTACTATTCTATTTCCCGCAGAATATTCTAACAGAAATTGTACAGTGTCCGTAAGCATACGATGTGGTAAAACTATCAACAATCTCGTCAAATTCGTCAGATTTATTGCTGTCCATTGTCATGATTATATTATACAATGATTCCTGACATAAAAAATATGGCTGATTAATACTATGCGGGTACATCATGGTGTATATAGATTTACAAATTAAAGTGCACATATGGTCAGTTTTGGTAATGCGGTCAAATAATTTTGTTGTACAAGTCAGCTGGAGGTATCAAAACTACTGAAATTTTGTTACGTATCAATATTTTGAATAAAATGAGGACATGCTGGTATCCTAAATTTATGTGAACAAAAATTTGTTGTTATTATATTGCAATATTGCTGTCCATTGTCATGATTGTATTATACATTGATTCTGACATAAAAAATATGGCTGATTAACTATGCGGGTATATAGATTTACAAATTAAAGTGCACATATGGTCAGTTTTGGTGGATGCGGTCAAATAATTTTGTTGTACAAGTCAACTGGAGGTATCAAAACTACTGAAATTTTGTTACGTATCAATATTTTGAATAAAATGAGGACATGCTGGTATCCTAAATTTATGCGAACAAAAATTTGTTGTTATTATTTGCAATATTGCTGTCCATTGTCATGATTGTATTATACATTGAATCCTGACATAAAAAATATGGCTGATTTACTATGCGGGTATATGATTTAAAATTAAGTGTATATAATGAATCCGCATAAAATGCGATTACATGTCGTATATAGATTACAAATAAATGTCTATATGTCAGTTTTGTGATGCGGTCAAATAATTTGTTTGTACAAGTCAACTGGAGGTATCAAAACTACTGAAATTTTGTTACGTATCATATTTTAAGTAAAAAGAGGACATGCTGGTACCCTTAATTTAGGCGAACAGAAATTTGTTGTTATTATATTGCAATATTGCTGTCACATTGTCATGATTGTATTATACATTGAATCCTGACATTAAAAATAAGGCTGATTACTATGCTGGTATATAGATTTACAATTTAAAGTTCACATATGGTCAGTTTTGGTAATGTGGTCAAATAATTTTGTTGTACAAGTCAGCTGGAGGTATCAAAACTACTGAAATTTTGTTACGTATCAATATTTTGAATAAAATGAGGACATGCTGGTATCCTAAATTTATGCGAACCAAAATATTTTTGTTATTATATTGCAATTTTGCTGTCCATTGTCATGATTGTATTATACATTGAATCCTGACATAAAAAATATGGCTGATTAACTATGCGGGTATATAGATTTACAAATTAAAGTGCACATATGGTCAGTTTTGGTGGATGCGGTCAAATAATTTTGTTGTACAAGTCAACTGGAGGTATCAAAACTACTGAAATTTTGTTACGTATCAATATTTTGAATAAAATGAGGACATGCTGGTATCCTAAATTTATGCGAACAAAAATTTGTTGTTATTATATTGCAATATTGCTGTCCATTGTCATGATTGTATTATACATTGAATCCTGACATAAAAAATATGGCTGATTTACTATGCGGTATATATAGATTTACAAATTAAAGTGCAATATGGTCAGTTTTGGTGGATGCGGTCAAATAATTTGGTTGTACAAGTCAACTGGAGGCATCAAAACTACTGAAATTTTGTTACGTATCAGTATTTTAAGTAAAAAGAGGACATGCTGGCACCCTTAATTTAGGCGAACAGAAATTTGTTGTTATTATATTGCAATATTGCTGTCCCATTGTCATGATTGTATTATACATTGAATCCTGACATTAAAAATAAGGCTGATTTACTATGCGGTATATAGATTTACAATTTAAAGTTCACATATGGTCAGTTTTGGTAATGTGGTCAAATAATTTTGTTGTACAAGTCAGCTGGAGGTATCAAAACTACTGAAATTTTGTTACGTATCAATATTTTGAATAAAATGAGGACATGCTGGTATCCTAAATTTATGCGAACCAAAATATTTTTGTTATTATATTGCAATTTTGCTGTCCATTGTCATGGTTGTATTATACATTGAATCCTGACATAAAAAATATGGCTGATTAACTATGCGGGTATATAGATTTACAAATTAAAGTGCACATATGGTCAGTTTTGGTGGATGCGGTCAAATAATTTTGTTGTACAAGTCAACTGGAGGTATCAAAACTACTGAAATTTTGTTACGTATCAATATTTTGAATAAAATGAGGACATGCTGGTATCCTAAATTTATGCGAACAAAAATTTGTTGTTATTATATTGCAATATTGCTGTCCATTGTCATGATTGTATTATACATTGAATCCTGACATAAAAAATATGGCTGATTTACTATGCGGGTATATAGATTTACAAATTAAAGTGCATATATGGTCAGTTTTGGTGGATGCGGTCAAATAATTTGGTTGTACAAGTCAACTGGAGGCATCAAAACTACTGAAATTTTGTTACGTATCAGTATTTTAAGTAAAAAGAGGACATGCTGGCACCCTTAATTTAGGCGAACAGAAATTTGTTGTTATTATATTGCAATATTGCTGTACATTGTCATGATTGTATTATACATTGAATCCTGACATTAAAAATAAGGCTGATTTACTATGCTGGTATATAGATTTACAATTTAAAGTTCACATATGGTCAGTTTTGGTAATGCGGTCAAATAATTTTGTTGTACAAGTCAGCTGGAGGTATCAAAACTACTGAAATTTTGTTACGTATCAATATTTTGAATAAAATGAGGACATGCTGGTATCCTAAATTTATGCGAACCAAAATTTTTTGTTATTATATTGCAATTTTGCTGTCCATTGTCATGATTGTATTATACATTGAATCCTGACATAAAAAATATTGCTGATTTACTATGCGGGTATATAGATTTACAAATTAAAGTGCATATATGGTCAGTTTTGGTGGATGCGGTCAAATAATTTTGTTGTACAAGTCAACTGGAGGCATCAAAACTACTGAAATTTTGTTACGTATCAGTATTTTGAGTAAAAAGAAGACATGCTGGCACCCTTAATTTAGGCGAACAAAAATTTGTAGTCATTATTTAAATGAATTAAACTATTGCTGATTGTGGCTGCATAGTTCAAGGATGTATAACTAACAAGGACGTATACACCTAACATCAAATATACTTCTTTTCAAAAATATACATAATATGATTGAATTTGATCTCGGAATATATATATATATATATTCAGTGCCTGTTATCATTGTAACCGAGATCGTTTTTATAATAGATAGATTGTCAGATCACAGATAAATTTGTGTTACGTTCTGTGCATACTTATTTTCAATTATTTGTGTTTAATCCTGTTCATAAAACGGAAGTATTAATTTTCAAATTACTTTATTTTCGATGTTTATACTACGAAACAAAGATATTAAAATTTTTTTTTTTTTAAATCAACGAAGAGCGGTCCTGGTTACAAGTTAACTTAGTGTTGACCAGACCAGTCAAAAGTTAACTTGGGAACAGGTCTGGTTTTGATCGGATTTGTTCAAGCAGAAGTTAACTTTGTGGCAGGACCGGTTTCCAAGTTAACTTATGTTAACTTTATGACAGGACTGGTTCCGAAGTTAACTTATGTTAACTTATGACAGGACTGGTTCGAAGTTAACTTATATCAATAGCGGACCTGTTTCTAAGTTAACTTTTTGGCAGACATAAAAACAGTCCTAGGTCCAAGTCCGCTTTTCAAGTTAACTAGATTTTGGTCCTAGGACTGGTCAGAGCAGTCCTATATTCGGTCACAGGTTAACTTTGACCAGTCCAAATGACTGGTTATCAAGTTAACTTGCTGTACAGGTTAGGAGTGCACCCATCTGTATGTAGCCTTGAGAATTGAAAGGTCAGTTTATCCATTTCATACATACATGCCATTTACCTTGTCCAAAATTAAGGTCACTTTATTGTTATTGTGATATTGTTAAAGTACAAAAGAACCCTATATTGTGACCAATGCTTAAACTTTGTGCATCTTGATTTAATTGTTCAAAATCTGTTATTGTTGAATTTTTGGGGTTACTTTCGGCCTTTTTTTTTTTTTTATTTCTTTACATGGTATTTTTTTTCAGATATAAAAAAAACTATCGGCTTGACTTTATAGAAATAGACTATGCTGGCAGGTTCTTTTGTTTTTTGTTTACACCAAAATCTGACGGATTATTATTTAGTTGCAAAATATTTTAAATGAGAGCTGAAATTTTTTCTATCTTTAAATGTGCATTGAAGGTTAAATAATCATAATGTGAACAAGAATGAAGAAAACATCTTAGTCCCAAAAAACATCATCAATCAGGATATAACATTCCATATATTAATTTATTATACTTATATCAGTTCATATAGAATAAACTTTTAAAGATTTTATCGATGCCTATTAAATTGAAATCTCAAGCCACTGTTTTGCATGTTTAGGTCATGCCCCCAACAGAAAATCAATAAATATGACAGTACAATATACTCTAAGCACAAACACATAAGTTCACTGTGAAATAGACATCTACAGTCAGTTATACCAAACCAGTTTGACTAGATCTCTAGTTTAAAACCAGTTTGACTAGATATCTAGATTATTCTTGGAATAACAATGGTGTGTCCTATATTTTGACAATGTAAATGACATGAGGACCTGGATGGGTTTCTTAATATCTGTATTCTTTAAATTTTTAGGGCATTTTTCTTTTAATAGCCTTAAAAATAACTCTCATTCTGTAAAATTCTCATGAAAATATTTTACTATTTAGTCTTTCTATAACAAGATAATTTATCAATTCTGTACATTGATCATTATATTATCAGTATTGCATTACAGTTACCTAAAGTTACCTTTTATTTTGCACAGTTATTCTTTATATTTTTGCACCGCATTATTCTCTATTCTTTATTTTGTTTTTCTCTATTTTTTATTTTGCTTTTACATGTATTCTCTATTCTGTTAACCCCATTCTGACCCTTATAGGTAAACTTCTATTGTATGAATGGGATAAACTGACCTTTCAATTCTCAAGGCTAAATAAGTATTTTATAGTCTAAATACAAACTTACCTGTCAAGGTAGAATTGTAATCTGAGTGATACCGGTGTTACTCAAGTCACCATAAAGATGACAAATAATCATTAATAATGTTAAAGATGATGTAAGCATACAAAAACACAAGCTCTTAATATGATCTTTTAAGTCAATCCCTATAACTTTAAAACAATGTCATGAATGAGTTGATATAAACAAGATGTGGTAAGAGTACCAATGAGACAACTCTCAACCCAAATTACAGCGCATATAAAAGTTAACAATTATAGGTCAAAAACATGGAGCCTTGGCTCACACCAAACAACAAGTTATAAAGGGCCCCAAAAAACCAACTGTCAAATCAAAAAACAGAAACCAGAAACACCTATGAACAAGTTGCTACACCAATACATGACAACCACTTAACAATGGCATCTGATTTAGGACAGGTGCATACAAAAAATGCAGCATTTTAAATATAATATAACAGGAGCAAATCTTCACCCTTAAAACAAGTAAGCATACAGCTGCCATATATGCATACACTGAATGAATGCCAGTTTGATCTAATCATCTACATGTATGACACAATAATCAATATAAACAATATTAAAACTTATATGTTTCATGAAAATTATTTAGTTGGAAAGTTTCTGTTGGAAGTTAAATTTGCCTGGAAATTTTCTTTTGGATGTTAAATTTGCCTGGAAATATTTATTTTCACAGGATATTTTCTTGGAACTTTTAGTATTATTCTCATTTTTTTCCTGAGATATTTTTTAGAATTTTTGAAATATTCTGGAAATTATTGCCAACTAAAAGAATATTTTTTCGAAGATCTGAGATTTATTTTCAGGAAATCCTAAACCTTCTATGGAGGGGTATGGATTTTTTCAGGAATAGCCCATTTGCACTCTCGTATCAGAAACTTTTCAAAAGCGGATGCAACAAATGCAGTGTTGTTGATAACTGTAAACGATTCCGTTCTGGCCTACCTCGTACGCGATTGTGTGTTAGAAACTGTCAGATAATTATACGGAATGCAAACTGCCTCTTCTAAACAAGCTAGGTATTTGAACTTAACAAATCAACAAATTAAGTGATATCTCTTTTAAATTAAAAGAAAATGAAAAAAATAATGAAACTTTTAACGTTTTTGTCGCCAATTTGGAACTGGAAGTTGGTTTTTCGTCGTGTATGTATTGTGTAATCGTACTTTAGGATCTGTAATTTCAAGGGACTTACGAAATGTAGCCATTTTTTAACGTTTTTGCCACCATTTTGGAACCGGAAGTATATTTTTTTATGTTTTAAATATCTTTTCATCGTACTTTAGAAACTGTTATTTTCGTTTTTATCAAACCTTACTTTGGAGTATACATGTACAAAAAACACAGCTTTTAAAGAATTTACGAAATGTATCCATTTTTAACGTAATTGCCGCCATTTTTGAACCGGAAGTTACTTTTTTACCATGTATGTATTGTTTTATCGTACTTTAGGAACTGTTATTTACGTTTTATCAAAATTGTCTTTGAATTATACCTTAAACAAAGCTTTCAAAGGATTTATGAAATGTAGCGAATTTGATATGACGCCATTTTTAAAATGAGCGGTGGCCATTTTGAAAAAAATGGAAATTTTTGATGGCCAGCAGCTGATTCTTTTTAATTATCGTTTAGTCAACCTCTATACCAAACCTCATGCTTGTATCACGATTTGCACAATTATTCCAACAATATCTCCCACTAAAAGCAAGGTTGAGTTGGGAACCAATTAATTATGGATGTAACAATTATATGATTGTCTAAGTTAACATAACATGACTGATTATATTTATTAAAAGTTTCACAGATTTTGGATTTGTATGTGAAACACAGACCAGTCCTGTACATGGTCATGATGGTATAGAGAGATACTCATGATTATCAAACTTACTTAGATTTGTATGTGAAACACAGACCTAGTGCTGTACATGGTCATGATGGTATAGGAAGATACTCATGATTATCAAACTTACTTAGATTTGTATGTGAAACACAGACCTAGTCATGTACATGGTCATGATGGTATAGGGAAATACTCATGATTATCAAACTTTTTTAGATTTGTATGTGAAACACAGACCTAGTCATGTACATGGTCATGATGGTATAGGGAAATACTCATGATTATCAAACTTACTTAGATTTGTATGTGAAACACAGACCTAGTCATCTACATGGTCATGATGGTATAGGGAGATACTCATGATAATCAAACTTACTTATTTTTTATTTTATATACCCGGTATATAGGCCCACCAGATGATTTAGATGACAGAAGAAAAAGATGGTTAATAGTGGGTATCTGTCTCCATACAATCATATCTCCAGTACTGAGGACATATGTAGTACCTGTTGTCACAAAGCTTTGTTATTCATTAACAAGTCGGAACAAAATTCATAAACAAACATATGGAAGTTTTCTGAAACGATACCCACCTACCAATACAGAACTAAATTATGAAGCAATTAACAATAACAAAACTTTATACGGACGGAGTAGAGCCAGATATGATTACCGAGTCAAGAGTCCCGTGGATTTATCCCGATTGTTTCTCCAGACACACATGGCACACTTCACAGCTTTTGATGACTCATGTGACTCATCTGCCCTACTTGGTATCATTGTTAACATTGACAGGTTCCCACCAGGCGTACAGGCTGATGCTAGACAGGTAATTAAACAATAAATTTAAATTATGCATTATATTAAACAAAATACATTCTCTGTTTTGTGCTGTCATGATGATAAAGAATTCAAGTCCAGTTTAAGTAAAGGATTTCCATATACAGTTAGACCTGCATTAACATATATATTTACACCTTATGTAGGAATCCTGGATTTTGATTGGTTGATAGCCAGTGTATTTTTCACCAATTTACTGTTATCAAATGAATATCGTTCATTTTTTAACGCCGCCGGGGTATTTGCCAAAAGGATTTGCCTTTTTTACCCTCTCTGCCGTGGTATTTGCCAAAATATACTCTATCCGACTGACCTCATGTCAACCTTTTTATTCTAAACATTAAGGAACATCTCAGATTTTTATGATTCTCTTGCTTTAAAAGGTAAACACAAACAAAGGGATTGAACTTAAACAACTTTCCTATAATGTTCTTTTCATAATCTTCATGTTTGATATTTCCCTTGACTTATATTCGTGTTTTTAACAACACGAAAAATCAGAGTTAAGCAGTATTTATATTTAGTGTTTTTTTTTATAAATTTAGAAATACTTCAGAGGGAATTCCCCAGTTTTGATAAAAATGCGAGAGTTCTCTGAATTTTGATAAATCTATTTCTGTCATCTAAGAACTGAAGTGGAGTTTTTCTTATATGTCACTGTTATAAAACTGATATTTGATATTGTATTTTCATAAAGAAATAGAGAACCATCTAGGTCTTTTAATTAACATTTAATATATGTTCTTGCTCCAGGGTTTGTGTAGGTAATTATGTGCATGCGTATAGTTTTCTTGACTTCAAGGGGTAGTAGATTGAATGGTTGCTCTGGATTCCCCACTACGTTGATTTATTTTAAACGCATGGGATCCTTTTATGTATGTCTGCTAATAAGGGTTATTGTTTTTGCATAATTTTAAATCATACATATATGCATCATTTAAATTAAAATAAATGTAGTCCACATCTTAAAGGTGTAACTTCAACACCCCTTCAGGTGAAATGGAGTCTTCCATATTATCTCCCTTCAGGAAGTAACCTTCGTCAATTTTATACAACACGTCGAGAAAATTAATTAATTTTTTTCAGTCGATAAACGTCATATTATTTTAAAAACAATCGCAATTTAAACCAAGGAATGTGTAAGGAAAGGAGTCATGACCACCGACCCAAAGGAAATTAAAAATTTAAAGAGTGTGGTTCTTTGACATAGAAAGTTCACTAAAATAATCAGTTTTCCACACTTTTATGGCTTTAATTTACATATTAGCTTTCTTTTTATGACTTCATAAATAGCACATGTATTATTTTTTTCCACAAAATTTCAATGAAAACACATCAGACAGTTTTCCATGCTGATCCATGCATTGACGAAAAAAACCTTTTAAAGTATTTTTTGTTTGTCATGATTGTCATGATGGTCATAACATTTAACAAATATATCAGTATGGAATATTTAGTTTGTTGAAGCCTGCCTCTTTGTTTCTATAGGCATACATATTGTTGAAATCCAGACGTTTCCTACAAATTTTCACCAAAATCTCTACTTAACATTTATAAGAAAAGCTGTACAAAAATAGTTATATTTCCCTTTCTTACGTGACTTTCATAAACTTCAATAATGGACTTAATATGTAGGAACAAATATACCCCTAACTGAAATTACTCCTTAAATTACAAATATGAATATATACAAATATATATAACATTTCTACACCTCTGAACAGAATTGACATTCTCAACAAAATAATGTGTTCTGTACCCTTGCGAAAATGGTGCAGGATATCACAAGATATCCCCAGGATATCTCAGGATAATCTTGAGAAAAATCACAGGGCAATCTTGAGATATCCTTATCCTGAGATAGGGTCAAACATGGGACGGTATTGGAACAAGGATATTCCAGGGATATCCAGAAACCGTCCAGACCATCAATATCCTAGTAGAAAATCCTGTGATAATCCTGTGCTCAGGATTCATCAGGTCCTGGTCTCTGGAAATTATCCTGATGTCAGGATTTACAGATTTGCTTGCATTGAGTATTAAGCCCTGGGATAGTCCTGGTATATCCTGTGAATATCCTGAGAATGTCCTTAGTTCAGGACCAATAAATGTCTTACATGTATTCTATAAGAAATTCCAAAATTTGAGTAAAATCCTTTTTAAATGCACATTTTTTTTCTATTGCAAATATTCATTTTCTTAAATTAGTTTAAATCCATATTCCTTATTTTAAACAAGGGCAGACCCAGCCATTTCGAAAAGGGCGGTTCCCAACCCAGGATTAAGGGAGGGATTCAACTATATGTACCTATTCAAATACATAGATTGTCCAAAAAAAACCCAGAAGGCAGAACCCTCCCCTGAATACACAACTGATAAGGTAGATGTTTGCCCTGGTATCCTTTTTAAATGCATATTTTTTTTCTATTGCAAATATTTTCTTAAATTAGTTGAAGCCTGCCTCTTTGTTTCCATAGGCATACATATTGTTGAAATCCAGACGTTTCCTACAAATTTTCACCAAAATCTCTACTTAACATTTTATAAGAAAAGCTGTACAAAAATAGTTATATTTCCCTTTCTTACGTGACTTTCATAAACTTCAATAATGGACTTAATATGTAGGGACAAATATACCCCTAACTGAAATTACTCCTTAAATTACAAATATGAATATATACAAATATATATAACATTTCTACACCTCTGAACAGAATTGACATTCTCAACAAAATAATGTGTTCTGTAATAAATATGAATCAAGGATTTGTCAAAACAGCTAAAAAATGTATGGCAGTTTATGTTTTATTTTTCATATTGAAAACACATATACTCAGCTAGTGCTTTAGTGTCCTGTCTTTTTGATTATTCGTGGATATAAAGGTAATATATATTTCTTTATTAGATACGATCAGACATTCGTAATCCTTGGGCACATTGTGACTTTACAGAATGGACTGCTATGAAATATACAGATTCCTTCCAGTTGATGGGACAACTTATAAACAACCTCAAGCTGAGTAACAGGGAGGAAAACAGAATCTTAGGAGAGCTTAACAGATGGGAAATGAATGGTAAAATTATTGTTTAATATAAGTTGCTTTGCTGCTGTCTTATTTATGTATACAGATTAACCTGTCTAATCCGACACCTGAGTATTCCAACAACCTGCTTTAACCATGTTAACTGACACATTTTTCTGGTCCAAAAATATGCCTATCATTGCAAAAAAAAAATGCTGTCCAATGACTTATTTGTTTCCCTCATTTAATTTAACTGTATGGTCGTCTTCACGAACTGATTGTCCAATGTAATTGCCAGTGTTCCAAAGAAACAACAGACGTTGTCCTTTATATCATAGAGCCATTCCTCTGATCTAGAAAATGACCTCTTGAGTTTCTTGCAAGAAGCGATAATTGCTTAACAATAGAGTTTAATGTGGTCCGTGTTGATCAAGTATCATTGGTTTTATATGTTACACTGTCATTGCTATATTCTATTTTGTTGTCAAAGGATCAGAAATTGTTATGCTGTTTCTTTTTTCCTTGACAAATCTTTGCCAGTTTTAAATTATTTTTTTTTTTCATACTAATGATTCTTTTTAAATTACATCTATGACCATGCAAAAATTAGATAAGTTAAACCCCGTCGCATGTTTTGTGTTGCCTGAACCAAGTCCTGAAAATGTTGATACTGTGTACAGACTTCACACGGTAGAAAGTATGCTTTGCCTTCATATTTGATTCCTTTTTAGTCCATCAGAGATCGCTGGTTTTTTTTTGGTTTTTTTTATCTGTTTTTCTTCTGTATTTTTTTTTCACCATACAGAAAATGAGTTGTTCTTTGTTTTTTCCTCTTAAATTTAAAAATCCACGCCATTTTACTCTGTGGTAAAGTTATATCATTGTCAATCAAATAAATTTCAAGCATTAAATCTCTTAGGCAATTGTTAAAAAGGTCTATTACAAAGGTTCCTGGTTTGATCTCCACCCAGGGAAAAAATTTCGACTCTCCATTGGCACCATTTGTGAGTATGGTCTTGAGGAATGGATGATAGTCTGTCAGAAAAATTCAACAAATGACTGACCCGTGTTAAGAGAGTACCATATCTCTTGCACGTAAAAGACACCCTTGTAGATTTGGAAAAAAGAGCAGGCTAATGCGGCTACAAGCCAACACACACATGCAAAGTGGAAAAGGATTAATATAAGTTGCAATAACTTGTTTCCCCATCCATTATAAACAGTCAGAGCTCTGACATAAACAATTCAGAATAAACTGACTTCTTCAAGTCAGAAAATGTTTTGAAAATCTGACCTGTACGGGTCAATTTTTGTTTTGCGTAGTTTTCCATCGAGTCCGTCAAACCAGAAGTTATTTTGAATTTGCCGCCGATCAAAGACACATACGATCACATGGTTTTTTGCGAGAGATCACGTGTTTGAGCGTCGTTGTTTTGGGAGTTTCTCGAACGAGAAGTTATTAAAAATAAAGTGATTATTTACGTTTTTTAGTGAAAATCGAGGTCAATGTGGTCATTTTCAGATGGTAATGCATATTACCTCCGTATTTTCATGGCCATTTTAATATTTTTTACGTGTAAAGAAGGTCTTTGCAAGTGATTTGTTGCTGTTTCATGAAGGCCCGTGACCTGTAAATACGGACGCGTGGCCTTTGAGATGACCTGGTGTCTGACATATTCTGACTTGTTCAGGTCAGAAAATGTTGTTATGATAATGACCTGTTATTTTCGGGAGACAACTCGTGTTGTCTTAAACATTATTAACCAGTCAGTGCAATTTTAAAAGTGAAATTATTGCTTCGAGCTGAACATCGTCACGTGATTTATCTATGTTTGGAAAGATTAGAACTTGTTCTAAATCTTTACTTAGGCACTAGCCTCCCTAACAACAGGACAGGTTAGCTTCTGTTACTAAATGTATTCACACTGAAATATAGTTCCCTATGGTTCTCATGTATGTGCACATAATACACATATAAACTGAAAAAAACTGGGTATATTATTGGAGCAGTTCATTCAAGAATGTATGTCATTAAGGTGTGTTGATGTGCAGGCTTTTAAAAAAACCATTTTGATTAGGTAACTGGGTATTGATTCAACTAGTATGATTGACAACTGTCATTATCACTAAACAATCAGAGACAAGGTGGACCTTTAATTACAATGCCCCACCTCCTAAACTACCAATCAAATTGACCACATTACCTATCAACCTCAGTCTTACATAATTATACAGACCACTCAATTCTTAATACACAAGTATTTGACCTCATAATTGAATACACAAATGTGTATATTAGATGTTTGATATTTATAAGGATGATAGATTTATTTATTGCCAATTACTTTTGATCTACATTACATAAAGCGATTCTGTAAATTATATCTGAAAGATAAATGATTAATGGATTAACAAGATCTTAAAAAAATGAAATATGAATATAAATATGAATAAATAAAAGGTATTCAAGTAAGACCTATAATTTTACTTGATAAATTTCCAATAATCATATGTAATTAATCAACAATTAAATTAGTACACTTTTTTTATCAGGAATTGGCTTGAAACAGTTTTAAAATTTTAAAACTTTTAATTATAACAAACCATTGCTTATTAGTTTATTTCCCATCAATCATTATGTCTTTTTTAGTCATTTATTACAAGGATATGTGGTAACATTTACTAGAAGAATTTTTGCATTTTTTTTTTAAAACCTGTTCAGAACTGGAAACATAATTTCGATAAGAGTTAGATATAAACTGCAGTTTAATTAAACTCAATCATGAATTGACTTTTTAACCTTTCCGAGTTTGCGGCTTATTAAATATATTGGTTTTTTCGTTTCTCTCAATGAGAAAAACGATCTTTTGAATATTGATATTAATGAAAATGAAATGAATATCGGAATATTTTTAATGAAGGAAAAGGAAGGGAGGGTTTAACTAAAGAACCAAATATTTTTTTGTTTAATTTAAAAAAATATTTTAACTTGAGAACAGCAGCACCTGCATACGGGGTATATATCTCCCAATTGATCCGACATTCCCGTGCTTGCATTTCCTATCATGATTTTCTTGATAGAGGGTTGCTGCTTACAAGGAAGCTATTAAACCAAGAGTTCCAAATAGTGAAGTTGAAATCATCCCTTCGTAAATTTTACGGACGCCATCACGAGTTGGTTGACCGTTATGGAATAACCATTTCACAAATGATATCGGATATGTTCCTTACGTCGTAACTACAATCCCCTTCCCTTTCATGAATGTGACCTACCGAATTAGACTATTTACCGGATTTGTAATCACATAAGCAACACGACGGGTGCCACATGTGGAGCAGGATCTGCTTACCCTTCCGGAGCACCTGAGATCACCCCTAGTTTTTGAAGGGGTTCGTGTTGTTTATTCTTTAGTTTTCTATGTTGTGTCATATGTACTATTGTTTTTCTGTTTGTCTTTTTCATTTTTAGCCATGGCGTTGTCAGTTTGTTTTAGATTTATGAGTTTGACTATCCCTTTGGTATCTTCCGTCCCTCTTTTAAGAGATTCACAAAACGGATTTTCAGTTATGATTATGGAATATGATATTAAAAATAAATCAAATGAAATGTAGGGTGAGTCTCAAAGAGATTACCCCTACCACTGTTATTTAACTTTTGAACAGTCGAGATCCCTGCCCCCTAAACTCAATTTGTTCTCTCTGTAAAGTATTATGAAATATACCAGGCTAGTCTCTAGGGTCGCCCCACCCCTTGTCATTTGAGAATAATCTTATATCTTGAAAATGGTCGAGATCCCCTTTAAACCAAATATATTCCTTTTTATAATGTCAAATTGTCTTGAATGAAATATACCGGGCTAGTCTCTGGGTTTACCCCCTCCCCTGCCATTTGTGAATGTTCTCATATTTTGAAAACGGTCGAGATGCCCACCCCTAAACCATATATATTCTTGTATGGGAAAATAAAACCAACCCAATGAAATATAGGGGAGTCTCTTGGGGGGGGTCACACCACCCCTCCTGTGTTAAAACATGTAAATTTTCAAGATCCCCACCCCTGAACCATTTATATATATTAGTGTAAGTGACAACAAGAAAAATCAAATGAAATATAGATAAAGTCCCTTGGGGTGACCCCACCCCCTAATGTTTGTAAATTTGTAATCGGTTGAGATCCCCACCCCTTAAGTCTATATATTATTATATGGGACAATACAACGAATCAAATGAAATAAATGGAAAGTTCATGGGGGTCATCCCCATCCACCTTTTTGAAATTGTCTTGACCACCTTAACCATATAATATTCCTGTTCATCATGTTCATCATTTCAAGAAGATTTGAATGACATACAGGGTCAATCCCTAGAAGTTACCTACATGTATGCATATCACTTTACTAGAACAAACCAATATTTTACTTGAACTTGCTCAATGTCAGGCCACCATGGGAATGACAAATTATTGGAGCTTTGTTTGAGAGACCTCCTAACAGCATCCTGTTACAATTATTTTTTTCTGCTGAGAGACCACCTTTACATATTATAATGATCAGTGTTTCAGCAAACAACAGAATTGTCTATTCAGTATTATTTTCCTCTCACATGAATCACTTCTTATTAATTACATGGCATATATGTTTTCCTATGTTACACATCTATAATTCTTACCCCAGATGCTTAGCCACATACAGCATTAACCTTTTATTTGAAATATAGATAGTCTTTGTTTCTACAGAAGTGAGAATGATCTGAAGGTACTGACTTATTTTTAATGTTTATAGTATTTTAGAATATGAATGCTCTTGTCATGCTAGTACCATAAGAAACCCTGACAAGATTTTGTTCCCAAAAAATATACATTAAAAATAACAAGTGTACAATTGAACATAAATTACAAAGTTATTAATGTTGCTAAAAAATCTATTTAAAAACACCCAATAGATAGTTATCTTTCCACTTTTACATGTATTTAAAAAACAGTGAGAATAGTATGTATTATATGTACCGCTTCTTGAAGGACAACAAAGTCACCAAACTAAGTCTGATTTTCTAAGTATTTTCTCCTCAACATTTTTTTAAAACAGAACATAATTTGACCTGTTTAAGTCAGTTTACAAAAGAAGAAAAAATCCGATTAAACTAGGTTTCTTCATCTTAGCCCCCCTTTTTCTCCTTGAATCTGCTACTGTTGAGTTAATTAATTGATATTTTTTTTAAGAAACAATTCAGTCAAATGGTTTTTTGGAATAATGTTTTTTACAACCAAAAGTTTTATATGTTAACATAACAGAAAAAAAGTCATGAAAATACAAAAATAAAATTAATTTTTAAGATATTAATTTGATGAAATTTGTTAACAAAATACCTTTGAATATAAAATATACCAAATACATTTTTTTATAGTCCTCATTATTGTGACTTGAGGGGACCTTATTTCGTTACTCTTTTATCTGGTTTCCCATACATTTTAAAATCAATATGAAACTCCCAGACTTAAAAGTTGAAATAAGTTTAGTTTTGACTGACTCTTTGAAGTCAGAACATAATTTGACCTGTTAAAGTCAGTTGACAGGAAAAAAATGTCCAATAAAAAACTAGGTCTTCTTCCTTTAAGCCCCCTCCATATCCGAATCTGCTACTGTTGAGTTAATTAATTGATATTTTTTTTAAGAAACAATTCAGACAAATGGTTTTTAAAATAATGTTTTTTTAAAACCAAAAGTTCCAAATCTTAATGTAACAGAAAAAAAGTCATGAAAATACAGAAATAATACACTATTTTTTTTTTTTAGATAATTTGATAAAAATCTTTAAAAATCAAAATGCATTTGAAAATTGAATATATCAACTAAAAATGTTCCATAAATTTTTAAATCAATATGAAAATCCTGGACTTAAAAGTTGAAATTAGTTTAGTTTTGACGAGACTCTTTTAAGTCAGAACATTTAAATATAAAATATACCAAATACATATTTTATAGTCCTCATTATTGTGACTTTAGGAGACCCTATTTCCTCTGTCTTTTATCTAGTTTTCCATACATTTTAAAATCAATATAAAAATCCTAGACTTAAAAGTTGAAATAAGTTTAGTTTTGACTGACTCTTTGAAGTCAGAACATGATTTGACCTGTTAAAGTCAGTTTACAGAGATAAATTAAATCCATTGAAAACTAGGTCTTCTTCTTCTAAGCCCCCCCCCCCCCCCCCCCCCCCCCTTTTTCCCTTTATCTGAATCTGCTACTATTGAGTTAATTAATTGATAGGTTTATTAGGAACAATTCAGTCAAATGGTTTAAAATAATATATTTTACAACCAAAAGTTCCATGTGTTAACTTAACAGAAATTTAAAAGAAAGGTCATGAAAATACAGAAATATAATAAAATTTCAAGATGATTTGATGAAATTTGTAAACAAAATATATTTGAATATAAAATATACCAAAGACATTTTTTCATAGTCCTTGTTATTGTGACTTTATTATTGGGTGTCTTTTATCTGATTTTCCAATACATTCTTAAATGCATATGACAATGCCAGACTAAAAAGTTGTAATAATTAGCTACAGTGAAGTTTTTGATTGACTCTTTGAAGTCAGAACATAATTTGACCTGTTTAAAACAAAATTGTACATTTAAATATTGAATATGCAAAATAAACTTTTTTATAGTCCTCATTATTGCGCCGTATGGGGACCTTATTTCTTCTGTCTTTTATCTGGGCTTTTCCGTACATTTTTAAATCAATATGAAAAAACTAGACTATAAAGATGAAATAAGTTTAGTTGGGACTGACTCTTTGAAGTCAGAACACGATTTGACCTGTTAAAGTCAGTTGACAGGGAAAAAATGTCCAATCAAAACTAGGTCTTCTTCCTTTAGGCCCCCTCCATATCTGAATCTGCTACACATGTCGAGTTAATTAATTCATAATTTTTTTTAAGAAACAATTCATTCAAATGGTTTTTATACGACCGCAAAAATTGAAAAATTTTTGGTCGTATATTGGTATCACGTTGGCGTAGTCGTCTGCGTCGTCGTCGTCCGAATACTTTTCGCACTCTAACTTTAGTAAAAGTGAATAGAAATCTATGAAATTTTAACACAAGGTTTATGACCACAAAAGGAAGGTTAGGATTGATTTTGGGAGTTTTGATCCTAACATTTTAGGAATTAGGGACCAAAAAGGGCCCAAATAAGCATTTTCTTGGTTTTCGCACTATAACTTTAGTTTAAGTAAATAGAAATCTATGAAATTTTGACACAAGGTTTATGACCACAAAAGAAAGGTTGGGATTGATTTTGGGAGTTAAGGTTCCAACAGTTTAGGAATTAGGGGCCAAAAAAGGTCCCAAATAAGCATTATTCTTGGTTTTCGCACAATAACTTTAGTATAAGTAAATAGAAATCAATGAAATTTAAACACAAGGTTTATGACCACAAAAGGAAGGTTGGGATTGATTTTGGGAGTTGAGGTTCCAACAGTTTAGGAATTAGGGGCCAAAAAGGGGCCCAAATAAGCATTATTCTTGGTTGTTATACCCCACCTACGATAGTAGAGGGGCATTATGTTTTCTGGTCTGTGCGTCCGTTCGTCCGTTCGTTCGTTCGTCCGTCCGTTCGTTCGTTCGTTCGTCCGTCTGTCCCGCTTCAGGTTAAAGTTTTTGGTCAAGGTAGTTTTTGATGAAGTTGAAGTCCAATCGACTTCAAACTTGGTACACATGTTCCCTGTGATATGATCTTTCTAATTTTAATGCCAAATTAGAGATTTTACCCTAATTTCACGGTCCACTGAACATAGAAAATGATGTGCGAGTGGGGCATTCGTGTACTGAGGACACATTCTTGTTGCACCATAACTTTAGTATAAGTAAATAGAAATCTATGAAATTTAAACACAAGGTTTATGACCATAAAAGGAAGGTTGGGATTGATTTTGGGAGTTTTGATCCTTACATTTTAGGAATTAGGGACTAAAAAGGGCCCAAATAAGCATTTTCTTGGTTTTCGCACCATAACTTTAGTTTAAGTTAATAGAAATCTATGAAATTTTGACACAAGGTTTATGACCACAAAAGAAAGGTTGGGATTGATTTTGGGAGTTAAGGTTTCAACAGTTTAGGAATTAGGGGCCAAAAAAGGGCCCAAATAAGCATTATTCTTGGTTTTCGCACAATAACTTTAGTATAAGTAAATAGAAATCAATGAAATTTAAATACAAGGTTTATGACCACAAAAGGAAGGTTGGGATTGATTTTGGGAGTTTTGATCCTAACATTTTAGGAATTAGGGACCAAAAAGGGCCCAAATAAGCATTTTCTTGGTTTTCGCACTATAACTTTAGTTTAAGTAAATAGAAATCTATGAAATTTTGACACAAGGTTTATGACCACAAAAGAAAGTTTGGGATTGATTTTGGGAGTTAAAGTTTCAACAGTTTAGGAATTAGGGGCCAAAAAAGGGCCCAAATAAGCATTATTCTTGGTTTTCGCACAATAACTTTAGTATAAGTAAATAGAAATCAATGAAATTTAAACACAAGGTTTATGACCACAAAAGGAAGGTTGGGATTGATTTTGGGAGTTGAAGTTCCAACAGTTTAGGAATTAGGGGCCAAAAAGGGGCCCAAATAAGCATTATTCTTGGTTTTTGCACCATAACTTTAGTATAAGTAAATAGAAATCTATGAAATTTAAACACAAGGTTTATGACCATAAAAGGAAGGTTGGGTTTGATTTTGGGAGTTTTGGTCCCAACTGTTTAGGAATAAGGGGCCCAAAGGGGCCAAAATTGAACTTTGTTTGATTTCATAAAAAATTAGGGTTCTTTGATATGTCAAATCTAACTGTGTATGTAGATTCTTAATTTTTGGTTCCGTTTTCAAATCGGTCTACATTAAAGTCAAAAGGGTCAAAAATTAAACTAAGTTTGATTTTAACAAAAATTGAATCCTTGGGGTTCTTTGATATGCTGAATCTAAAAATGTACTTAGATTTTTTATTATTGGCCCAGTTTTCAAGTTGGTCCAAATCGGGGTCCAAAATTATACTTTGTTTGATTTCATCAAAAATTGAATAATTGGGGTTCTTTGATATGCCAAATCTAACTGTGTATGTAGATTCTTAATTTTTGGTCCCGTTTTCAAATTGGTCTACATTAAAGTCCAAAGGGTCCAAAATTAAACTAAGTTTGATTTTAACAAAAATTGAATTCTTGGGCCCATAATCAAAAATCTAAGTACATGTTTAGATTCAGCATATCAAAAAAGCCCAGTTTCCAAGTTGGTTCAAATCAGGATCAAAAATTATTAAAAGTATTGTGCAATAGCAAGAAATTTTCAATTGCACAGTATTCAGCAAAAGCAAGAAATCTTCAATTGCACAGTATTGTGCAATAGCAAGAAATTTTCAATTGCACAGTATTGCGCAATAGCAAGAAATCTTCAATTGCACAGTATTGTGCAATAGCAAATATTTTCAATTGCACAGTATTGCGCAATAGCAAGAAATATCTAATTGCACAAAATTGTGCAATAGCAAGAAATTTTTAATTGGAGTTATCTTTCTTTGTCCAGAATAGTAGTTGAATCAACTTAAATCATTGTTTTATACAATATACAATGTATATTCACTTTTACTACCAACTGATAAATTAAAACAATCTTTCCCATTCAGTGATAACAAGCACTTTATTTTACATTTTAATATTTTATGATGTATTTAAATGAGTAGTTGCAAACTCCATTAGAAATCTGAATTGAGATCAGTTTTGGAAAAAGGGAAAGGGGGATGTGAAAAAAAAATGGGGGGGGGGGGGGTTAAATTTTTCTCATTTCAGATTTCATAAATAAAAAGAAAATTTCTTCAAACATTTTTTTGAGAGGATTAATATTCAACAGCATAGTGAATTGCTCAAAGGCAAAAAAAAATTTTAAGTTCATTAGACCACATTCATTCTGTGTCAGAAACCTATGCTGTGTCAACTATTTAATCACAATCCAAATTTAGAGCTGAATTCAGCTTGAATGTTGTGTCCATACTTGCCCCAACCGTTCAGGGTTCAACCTCTGCGGTCGTATAAAGCTGCGCCCTGCGGAGCATCTGGTTAAAATAATGTTTTTTTTTCAAACCAAAAGTTCCAAATGTTAATTTAACAGAAAAAAGTCATGAAAATACAGAAATATGATAAATTTTTAAGATAATGTGAAGAAATTTGTTAACCAAATATATTTGAATATTAACGACTAGTATACCAAATACACTTTTTTATAGTCCACATATTTGTGACTTTATTATTGGGTATCTTTTATTTGAGTTTCTTATACATTCTTGAATGAATATGACAATCCCAGACTTAAAGTTGCAATACTTAATTAGAGTATAGTATTTTACTGACTCCTTGAAGTCAGAACATAATGTGACTTGTTCAAGTCAGTTTGCACAACAGGATTTACCTCAATAAAATATTAGGATATCAAAAATATACCAAATTAGCTTTTATATAGTTCTTACAATTGTGACTTAATATTTGTGATTTTTTTTCCTACTTGTATCCATACATTCTAACTATTACATCACACTCAGGATAATGCCAGACTTTTACAGAACTTTGCAAGCCATTTAGTTTTTTGACGGACTCTTTAAGTCAGAACCTGTTCAAGTCAGTTTGAAGAACAAAATTACCAATCAAAGCTAAGTGTTCTTCCTCTTAGTATTAGACCCCTGCTGAATCTTCCGCTGTTGAGTTTATTTATTAATAAGTTTTTTAAGAAACAATTAAATCCAATGGTCATTTAACTTAGAGGATCTTGCATGTACATGTAGTTTATGTGTCTTTTATCTGACTTTTCCATACATAACATTAATATCATACATGTATGGCAATGCCTGACTTAAAAAATTCAAAATTTCCATAAACTTAGTTTTTGACTGATTTTTTTAAGTAAGAACATGATTTGACCTGTTTAAGTCAATTTGTCTGAACATGCCCATTTGACCTGTTTAAGTCAATTTGTCTGAACATGATTTGACCTGTTCAAGTCAGATTGCAGAACAAATTTTCCAATCAAAGCTAGGTGTACAATATTAGTGAGTTCCTTTAAGCCCTCCTTCTGAATCTGCCATCTGTGAATTTATTATTTGATAAATGTTTAGAAACAATTAAGTCAAATGGTTATTTATTTTAGGGGATCTTACATACATTTCCTATGTTCTGACGTTCCCATACTTTCATTTAATATCATATGTCAGTGCCCCACTCTAAAAATTGCAATAAAATTATTTTGGACTGACTGTTTTAAGTCAAAACATGATTTGACTTGTTTAAAATAAAATGCATTTAAATTATGAATATACCAAATATTTTTTTTTATAGTCCTCATTGTGACTTGAGGGAACCTTATTTCCTCTGTGCTATATCTGGCTTTACCACACATTTTTAAATCAATATGACAGAACTAGACTTGGTTGAAATAAGTTTAGGTTTGAGTGTGACTTGTTTGAGTTAGTTAGCACAGCAGTATTTACCTCAATGAAATTTAAAATAATAAATGTTTTGCTATTAATAAATTTAGCTAAAAGTGGACGAGAATAGATCCTTTATTTTTTCCTTAGAAGATTCAAGGTATTGTCAGGGGACTAGTAAATGTATCCAATATTGTATTTTGTAAATCTTTTGATATTGACAGAAAATTGTATGATCCATTTTTTCTTCCCTGGTTTTTGTTTGTATTTTGAAATGATTGAATTTGATGAGATAAATATTTTATGTTAAGATTCTGGAAAGAAGAACTTTTGATGAGTCCCACTTTTTAAACTCTTTGATTGGAAACTAGTAATCACTATATTTTTATGGAGATTGATAACAAAGTGATAGTAATGACTGCTTCAAGTCAGAACAAAAAATGACCTCTCTAGGTCAATATGCATCAAAAAGGGACATAAATCTTATTAGAATATGAAGATATGAAGTCACAATATTTTGTGCAAAAGCTGACCTGTGGAAGTCATTTTATGATAAATTAAAGTCTGACATAAACTGACCTGTACAAGTCGTATTCTGTTGAGTGCAAGAAGGGAGACAACACTTACATCAAATTATATCTGACCTATGGAAGTCATTTTATTCTGACTTGCTTATGTCAGAGCTCTGACTGATAAATAAATATGTTTAAACTACAACACAAATTATACAACATGATCCAAATTGACATAAAATATATTCCTCTTATAAGAAACACAGAAAATACGTTTCTGATACATTGATCAGCAATCCATACATGATTATGCAAACAAATGGTCTTGTTTTACAGGTCAACATTGTGGAACAGCACTTGGTTTAGACATAGTGGGGGACATTCGTCAACAGACACACATTCTTAGTGAATATGTACAGACTTTATGTACAGAAACAGACAGTCAGTTTATCAAAGTGCAAGAAGAATTAACAAGAATAGAAAATGATTTACAGGGAAGAATACAGAGTTTAGAAAGTGTATGTAAAATTAACAAATAAGTATGCAAAAAACTATTGTACCTAAGTTACACTTTAGAAAGACTCAGTGATATGCATGATATTTTCTGGAATCCATAAAAGGATAAATCATTTTTATTCCATCAGCAGTATTTTGTTTTATGTGTGATGAAATAAACAAAGATACATATAAAAATTGTAGAAATAGGTTAATCCCTCATGAAAAAATGGGGTCTGAATTCTGTATGACAAGTATTCATAATTTTTCTTAATTTTTTCTGAATAATGTCCATGATGTCTGAATGGCTATAAAAATGTAGTTTTACGCAAATGTCTGATATTGGACTTTTAAGGAAAAATTCAGACAAAAATCAGAATAGCATTCAAAAATCAGAATAATGTAAGAATAAATTAAGACATTATTCAGAATGAATTCAGAAAAATTCTGAACTTAATCAGAAAGATTAAGAAACAATCAGACAACATTCACAAATATTCAGACACCATTCAGAAATATTCAGACAACATTCAGAAAGGTTCAGAAGGATTCAGAAACATTCATCAGGATTCAAATTGTGGATCTCCATACAAAACTTTGAAACAACAGAAATCCCCATAAAAACCAAACAAACGCTCTTGTAATTGAATGAAAATCAAGGTGCTTACACATTGATGATGGTCAAAGACTGATATCAGCTAAACAATAATTAAAAAATCCAAATTTTCGGGAAGTTTGTAACTTAATAGTTTCAATTACATAAAATTCAAACTTTAAATTTTCGATTCAATTTTATTATCTGATATGGATCTGTGATTCCCTGTTTCTGTTCTTTTCATGCCTCTCTGAATCTCCAGCTCTCTTTTCTTTATGAGTAAATTCCCTTCAAAATAGAACAGAATCTTTTCACATAAAAAAATTATATCAAGTAGGTGCAATCTTGTGTCCTGAGTAAATAAAAAAGAAGCAGTATTCAAATGTCCCCTTTGTTGCGTATGTCTTGTCTGCCCAAGGACAATAATTAAAACTTCTAAAATTCTGGTTTGAACTGTTAGAAATTATCTATAATATCTAGTTCTATTTCTGTAAAGGAGTAGGTTCAGTAAGACCCATTTTTGGCCCCAAAATATAGCAGTTTTAGAAAATTGTGAATATGTAATCGTTAAGATATTTATTGAAAAGTAGAATGCTTCTGCTACATAAATATGGGCTGTTTTTGACAATACAATGCATATATATCGAGTACTAGCATCATTAAGTCGTGCTAAGTTACTGAAATCTTCACAATTTGATCATTTTAGTTAAATTTTAGACGGTTTCCGTCTGAAATGAAAGTGGCCGCATTCGTGTTCATCCATAATATTGAAATGTAAGTTGTATTTTATGATAATACATAATATATATAAAGGTTGAGGATGAACACGGATGCGGCCACATTCATTTTTGACAAAAACCATCGGAAAAGTGACGATTTTTGGCATATTTGATAGATTTTTCATATTTAAGCTTGAATCGGAGCGTTTTAAATGACGTAATCAGTAAAAATCTTTCCCATAAACTAATTGAATCAATTGAAATAGACACTTAAGTGTTTAAAAAGCGTCTTAAATTTTTCGTTAGATGAACTTGAAAATTGAGGCCGAAATCAGGCCTTACCGGACCTACTCCTTTCCAACTCTTGACATTGATGAAGTAAATTAATGATTTACATTTTATAAAATCAGGCAAGAATTGTACATATGAGTGCTAATTTCTATAAACAATTGATATTTCTCAGAGAATTAACTCCTGTTAAAAGAATTCCTCTGATATTTGGACTTAAGTTCCATTTATTGCTTATACAAATTTCACAATAAATTTTATTGTTCTCCTACAATGCAAGTTGAGATTGCTTACATTTTCATTTTTTTAACTAATTTATATTTGCAACAGGAAAAATTAGTTTGTTTTGAACTGATTTTTAAACTTGTCAATTAAGTCATTTCAATAAATTTATGAAATGTATTTCATTAAAATATGGTTTGAATGAGGAACATTGGTGAAGATTATCCCCACTTAATTACAGATGGCGCTGTGGTAGATCAGGTCCAATCACATCTGTTGTATGATAAGAAAGCCAGCATGCATTCATTGATACAGTATACACAAACATTTTGTACACTGATAATTTATTATAAATTCCTTTGGTTCATTATTATTTATTATAAACTGTTCAATAGTCAATTTCACTACCAATATGTCAAATTATGGAAGCTGGACACTGCCTGAGCTTAAAAAAGAACTAAAAACAAGAGGTGCACATGTATCAGGAAGAAAAAGAGAATTAATTGAAAGGTAGGTTTTTAATATTCATATGATTAATTTAAAGTGTATAAATATATATTTGTCTTTTTTTAGTTTAAACTGAAACATGGAAGGCTCTTTTAGATATAATTAAATTTATTGCATATTCAAACATATTACAAGAGAATTGTATATTTCAGACAATATATTACTATTTAGTAGCTAAATATATATTTAAAATAGATATTAGGCAATGTCTTAGGTAGCTATTTGCAAAATTGTATGGATTTTCCAACTGTTTAATGAATATATTTTTACTTATTCTTAGATTGGAATCATATGACAGAAATCAGAACTTTGGAAAAGAAACTGCTGAAGATGAATTTAACATGACATTGCCATCTTCTTCTATATATAAAGATATGAATTCAGAGACAGACTTTTCAAATTTTACATCAAAATCAATAGACATATCTCTGGAACCAATGGGGAAAACACTGGACACTAAAGCTAAGCAATTGTATAATAACAGATTTTTGAAATACTTGCGACTGGGGACTGAAAATGATTTATTTTTTGTCAAATCGGAGTGTCATGCTGAGATGAAAAGAAAAATCACATACAAGGTTGATGTTTGCATTAATAAAGAACTAACTATCATGGAGGCCCAGTGTGAATGTGCTGCAGGTATGGGCCCAACAGCTCATTGTAAACATGTATGTGCAGTCCTCTTTGAAATGGCTCAGTTTTCCTGTTTCAAGGAGTTGAGGACAGAAGAGACTTGTACACAACGGTTACAAACTTTTCATCAATGTAAGTCATTTTCTGGTTCACCTATAAAAGCTCAGAAATTGCCAATTTCGAACGAGGGTTCGAATGTAAGTTTTGATCCACGACCAGAAAAGTTTCGCAGTGTTATTGGATATAATGACTATTTTAGAAATATTTGTTTGAACCATCAAAACATTGGTTCCTTTTCTATATCACATCGTTTTCAACCAGCTAATCCGTATGCTATTGCAGTAGATCATGATTATTTCAAGCTTTCACCTGAGGATCACTGGCTAAAAGACAACAAATTATTTCAAATTTCAGATGAAGACATAATTGCAATACAGGCATTAACAGTAGATCAATCCAAGAGCAAACAATGGCTTTATGAGAGATGCAAGCGTTTGACATCTTCAAATTTTTGCAGAATATGTAAGGCAACAGACAAGACAGACTTTCACAAACTTGCTTTATCATATACAAGGAATTCTGCATTATATACAGCAGCTATCTAGCATGGTAGACAGTATGAACCAGTAGCAATAGAGAAATATGAATCAATTACGAAGCTAGAAACTGTTAAATGTGGATTATTTGTGTCAAAAATGCATCCTTTTCTAGCTGCTTCTCCAGATGGATTAACAGAAAACAATACATTGTTAGAAATCAAATGTCCGTATACTGCACGAAATGAACTGATCACACCTAAATATATTCCTTACTTGTCCGAGGTAAATGGGGAGTTGATTCTAGACCCAAAACATGACTATTACTATCAAATACAGGGACAACTGTTTTGCACTGGAAAACAAACATGTGACATTTTTGTTTACACACACGAAGATCACAAATTAATAACAATTCAAAGAAGTGACAGATTTATTGTTGAAATGAAAGGTGCTTTAACTTCATTTTATGAAAAATATTTTAAGCTGGTTTTTCTTGACAAATTTATGTACAACAGTTATAATAAGTATTCCTGGTGACATGGGTGATTTCAATGTATCAATAGAAGAATATTTTCATTGTTTACAAATGTACATGTATATTGAATAATATGCATACACTATTAAATGTATGCATGTTCATGATGTCTTTAAAAAGGCTTTAAATATTGTTTATGAATTCGTTATGTTTTAAAATACAAGTTCAATTACACCTTGATTTTGTCATTTTTAGGTTTACGCATGTCTTGGTATGATACATTGCCTAAAGTTGCAAAGCATACAAACTACAAAAATTATATCACTTGAAAGTTTTGTTTTTGTTCTGTTCATTGCAACGGTAAGGATTTTAAATGTCTTTGCTAATCCTATGATTCTTTCAAGGTGGACACGCTTACTGGATATTTTTCTATCTCTTAAAACTGTTTTCCCAGTCATTCTGTTACGTTTCTTAAAAAATGTTGGAATATTAATAGTTACGTCACTTGGTGCAAACAAGTCCTGAACGTTGAAGCCTATATCTGCCATAATGGAATCCCCGGGATCACATAAGTTAATAAGATTACTCCTTTCCACTATTTGACGGTCACTTACTGATCCCCCGTATGAATCAGAAACATAAGACACCAGACCACTGGGTGAGCATCCTACCAAGACTTTTACTGTGTTTCTGTTCCTGTATGTAGAATAAGTAGACTGTTGAGCAATTGGAGACTTCGGTTTCTTAACAGGCATTTCTGTCCCATCTACAAGCAGTCTAGTTGATGGAAATTTCAACTTGAAATCAGATGGACTAAAAAAGCGGACTAAATCTCGGCTTGGCCACAAATCTAACTCCTTCCATTGTCTAGACATAAAGTTCAGCCATGTGATCCATATGTTTGTCACTGAATGTTCAGAAATGCTAAATAGTCTACTTAGTTCAAAATTGGTTTTGTGTCTTCTTAGCTTGATAAGGGTTAAAAAAAATTGATTTTCAATATTAAGTTGGTCCACTCTGTTATACACGTAGTTCATGCGGTGTATTTCCTCTCCAAGAGAAGCCAAGACAAATGTAAAATCATTGTAATTTGCCAACCCTGTATAAAACAATACACCAGCATCATCATGCCTAAAATTTTCTATAGCAAGGGAAACCCAGGATGGCGTTTGACAGCTAAATTCACTATTCAGTGGAACAGCAGTATATAATATGTGTGACTCTGCATCAGGTTCTATGGGTACTGTTGTAAACTCGACACATTCTTCCCGTCCTATATCAGAAGTACATGTATCATTTATTTCAATATTTTCTTCTGTAAATGATATTTCAGATTTTGTTTTGTTTCTTTTAAAAAGTCGATCACTTCTGTCTGGGGTGTTTGAGGATAATTTTCTTTTCCAACAAAATACAGATGGAACTGATCCTTTTTTTTAACTGTTTTCTGCTAACATCTGTGCCTACAAGAATAAACAAATAATTAACTATTAATATTAAAAAGATGACCTGATAATTTTTTTTTATCTGTTTATCATACACTATTTTCATTAATCCAGCGTACTTAACAGATTAAACAACCACATTAGAAATCATCACAGCATGGTATGACATGTGAAAGTACATTATCTGTATAAACATTGATAATTAGCAAATTATGCTACATGTAATAATGACACATTACAAAAAAATCTTTGTATCATGAGTTAACAAAATAAAAAAAAAGAAAATATTCTATTTACATTTCTATTGCAACAAATGTTTTCATCTTATTCTTCCCTTTATGTGAGATTAAAGAAAAATATCATGAGCGTATTTTAGACTTTTTTTAAATTAGATTTTTAAGTATTAAATATTTGGAATTTAATTTCAATATGCATTTACCAAAACTTGTAATTGATGTATAATCACTTTGCAAAAAATGATCATGGCAAGCAACACTGCTTTTGCGTGGTGTCCATTCTTTATGTTTTTCTTCAAAAGAGTTTCTTTTGATTGCATTTAACCATTTCTTTTTTAATTCCCCATCTTTTGGGAAAAGATGTCCACCTCTGTTAGAACATCCAGGTACACAACAACAAGTAAATGGCATTTCATTTAACAAAACTTATTATTATTTATATGTAAAGAAATATCAACACTGTAATTTAATATAGGATATAGATAAGAGATGCTGTGTGTGTTGGACCTGAACTACAGCACTGCCACCTGGGTTATCATTAAAGGGGAATAATTGACCAATGTCCCTAATTGTACCAAGAAAACTCATAGTTTAATTAACTTTAATAAATGGTCATATATCTTAGAAATTCTTCATTAGTAAATCCCATATGCAGTACATGTATTTTATTAAGCACTTGGAAACCACTGTTTTGGACAAATATCTTTTTTTAATTTTTGTCCTTGACCTTATAATTAGTTGTCGAGAATTAGGAATCTATAATCACATAGATGTCATGCTGATTTTTTATTTATAGTTCAATGAATTAGTTTTCAATGTATATGCAAATAATATAAAAATTCATTATTTTAAATATATTTGGAATTCTAGTGTTTTATATTGTCTTGTCATGTGTAATGAATGTGTTTGGGGTTATAGCTAAACTTAAGGTATTGTCTTTGCTTGTTGTTAGATTTTAAGTCTGTATTGTATGGTGACCTATAGCTATTATTGCGCTCATCTACATACCACTTACTGTTGATTTTGCACCATTTTTCTTTTTTATAGTTCTGTTGAAAATCATGATCATAAAGTCATAAGTCTCGCTCACTGATGTTTGAGGAACCAATTCTAAAAATTAAAATATGAAAATCCATACCGACATTTAAATTTATGATTTTTTTTTTAAATATTCATCAGTTGGTAAAATGAAATTCAAAAAGGTCCATCAGAAAATGCTTTGTTAAAAATTTGATAGGTAGAGATTGTTTTAGGGCTATTCCAGGAAAAATGTAGGGGGGGGGGGGGGTTGGAAGGCACATTGTATTTATAATACATGGGTGATGGGTATCAGAGCAACTTTTCGCACTATAATGCACTATATTTCTCAATTACAATTGTCTGGGTGGCTGGTGCTGACAAAAACTGCCTCTTTTTGTAATTTTAATGGGATGTAAACATGGTAAAAGTGATTCATTCTAGAAATGTGCACAGGATCAACTCTTGTACAACCCTATACAATTACTTAAAAAAACATTCAATTCTTATGCCAAGTTTGTTTCTCTGTGTGTTACATTTTAATGTTGTGTTGTTGTTCTCTTATATTTAATGTGTTTCCCACAGTTTTAGCTTGTAACCCTGACTTTTTTTCTATCGATTTATGAGTTTCGAAAACAGCTGTATACTACTGTTGCCTTTATTTATAATTACATTTTTATGCTAGGGTCTTGACAAATCGATTTCCATCATTTATTTCTTTAGTTTACATGTTTATAGTTTTGAGTTAAATGTCCTTAAAGGTAGTCAATTATTTTTCAGAAATCTATGGAGCATAACGAAACATTAAGTGAGTATATTCATTGTTTCAGTCATATACCTGTAATAGAAACAACAAGGGTATGGAGTATTCACCCATGACACATAATCAGCTAAAAACACACAAACAAAAAGCAAAGGAATAGCATTTAAATTGCTGTTCTTTATCTATACATTTTCACAGAATAGTACAGATATTTCTTACATCACATTTACTAGTTCTATAGAGGGATTGCTTGTGGTAGAAATGATACTTGGGTTAATACCAAAGACAACAAACTTTAAAACATATTTAACAATAGAAATAGTGATTCACTATTCATGCTATTGTCTAAAAGAATTGACAAGCATCATAACTGTTGAAATCAACTAATTTGATTAAATTAATGACCAGGAATATCTTTTTACTGTTTGCATACTAAGTGTAAAACAATGTATTAGCAAGTCCTTAAAACAATTTAAAAAAACTAGTATCTTATTTTTTGTAAAACAATTGAAAGGTCTTTCCTGTAAAAGTGATGTTTTCGTAAGGTACTTGTGAACACCTATCATTTGATATACGACAAGCATAGAATAAGAATCCTATCACTTTTTACATTTAATTACCCCATACACCTAACTTTTTTGAGATTGTAAGTACGATATTTGTAATGTAGACTTGATTATCTTTCATTTGATATGCGACAACGCCATGTTCTAGAAAGTTTGATTTTCGCACTTAATAACCTCCAACTATTTTTTAGATGACAGGAATTTGATATTTGAAATGTACACATTATGACCTTTCATTTGATATACAACAACCTTATCTTAAAAGAAAATTTCTGTTTTGCACTCAATGAGCCCACCCAACCCATCTTTTGGGGATGTCAATTTGATATTTGACATGTACGCTTGATGGACTTTCATTTGACATGCGTCAACCTTACCATCTGAGAAGTTTTATTTTTCTTGCACTAAATGACCCCAACCTTCCCCATGGGGTGAAAAAGGGGTTTAAAATTTTCATTTTTGAGTAGAGCTCATTTAGACGTTCAATTTGATAAACATAATGATCGCATTTGGCAAAGTGCCAAAAATGATGCAATATCAATATATAAATAGAACTTATGAAACTTACAAAGTCAATGTAAAAGTTGAAATTTTCAAATTGACTTTTTTTTTTAGTTTTTCATTGAAAGTTTTTGGTAATTAGTCATACATAAAACCATGTTAAACTCTTCAATTTCTGAAAATTTCAGGTGGTAAGCTGTTGTATATACAGAAATACATGCTCTGCTCGCAAAATTGCAAACTACTTTATCTCTAAAAGACATTAGATATCTCAAATCTGTTAAATGATAAATGATCTGCAGTTAAAGGACAACATTGTAGATAAAAATTTGGACAATTCCAAAGTTCATCAAGGTCACAATGAATCATCAAATATATGATGCAATACCAAACTTAAGAACCGAAAGTCGTAGAGACATGGGACTACCACCATTCAACTCAGGACTACTTGACCTCTCAAATATCACAAGTTCAAGGTCAAAGTATACTGTGAAGGTCAAGGTGAAATTTCATTATGACCTGACATTGACCTCAAATTAAAGGTCTTGAATTGCTGATTATCTTTTCAGTTTACAGAAGGTTGATATCTGTTACCTTTAAAAAGATATACACACAATACTATACTTTTAAGAACCATAATGTTGTAACTTTTGAACAGATGGTCGGACAGTTTTGAGCTTAATGTATAAAATGTAAAGCTTATACAGAGGAATATTTAATCCACAGTATGTATGCATCAAACTCTAATCGTTATCATACGACCGCAAAAATTGAAAAAAGTTTGGTCGTATATTGGTATCACGTTGGCGTCGTCGTCTGCGTTGTCGTCATCGTCGTCGTCATCGTCGTCGTCATCGTCCGAATACTTTTAGTTTTCGCACTCTAACTTTAGTTTAAGTCAATAGAAATCTATGAAATTTTGACACAAGGTTAATGATTACAAAAGGAAGGTTGGGATTGATTTTGGGAGTTTTGTTCCCAACAGTTTAGGAACAAGGGGCCAAAAAAGGGCCCAAATAAGCATTATTCTTGGTTTTCGCACAATAACTTTAGTATAAGTCAATTGAAATCAATGAAATTTAAACACAAGGTTTATGAACACAAAAGGAAGGTTATGATTGATTTTGGGAGTTTTGGTCCCAACAGTTTTGGAATTAAGGGCTAAAAAGGGGCTTAAATAAGCATTTTTCTTGGTTTTCGCACCATAACTTTAGTATAAGTAAATAGAAATCTATGAAATTTAAACACAATGTTTATGACCATAAGAGGAAGGTTTGGATTGATTTTGGGAGTTTTTGTCCCAACAAATTAGGGGCCAAAAGGGGCCAAAATTAAACTTTGTTTGATTTCATCAAAAATTGAACTATTGGGGTTCTCTGAAATATCGAATCTAACCGTGTATTTAGATTCTTAATTTTTGGTCCTGTTTTCAAATTGGTCTACATTCAGGTCCAAAGGGTCCAAAATTAAACTTAGTTTGATTTTTCACAAAAATTGAATTCTTGGGATTCTTTGATATGCTGAATCTGAACAATCATGTACTTATTTTTTTGATTATGGGCCCAGTTTTCAAGTTGGTCCAAATCAGGGTCCAAAATTAAACTTTGTTTGATTTCAACCAAAATTCAATATATGGGGTTCTTCAATATGCTGAATCTAACCATGCATTTAGATTTTTAATATTAAGGACCGGTTATCAAAAATTAGTTCACATTGAGGTCTAACATTGTCTAAAGGGTCCAAAATTGAATTTTATTTGATTTCATCAAAAATTGAACTCTTGGGGTTCTTTGATATGATAAATCTAACCATGTATTTAGATTTTGGATATTGGAATACCACAAAGGGATGGTAAGAATTGTCTTTGTGAGATTGCTCTAACTGTTAAGGAATAAGGTGCAAAAAAGGGGGGAAAAGGGTTTCCAGGTTAATGGACAATTACTTAAGTACAAAACATATTTTAAAAGCAGTGCAAGGTTGGTAATTGAAACTCATTTTTAATATCTCACCTAAACTGCTCTTAAATTATGTATATTGGAAATTTGCCAAAAACTTTATTATTAATAAATTCCATTGGAAATTTGCCAAAAAATTTAGGTTAATGAACTTCATTGGAAATTTGCCAATATAAAATGTTGCATTGGAGTTATCTTTCTTTGTCCAGAATAGTAGTTAGATTAACTTAAATCATGTCTGTATGACATTTTATATTTTATGATGTATTTGAATGAGTAGTTATTGTTGAAAACTCCATGAGAAATTTGAATTGAGATCATTTTTGGAATAAGGGAAAGGGGGAGGTGAAAAAAATTGGTGGGGTTCAATTTTTCTTATTTCAGATTTGAGAAATGAAAATGAAAATTTCTTCAAATATCAAAGGATTAATATTCAACAGCATACTGAATTGCTCAAAAGCAATAAAAAATAACATTTTAAGTTCATTAGACCACATTCATTCTGTGTCAGAAACCTATGCTGTGTCAACTATTTAATCACAATCCATATTCAGAGCTCTATCCAGTTTTAATGTTGTGTCCATATTAGCCCCAACCGTTCAGGGTTCGACCTCTGTGGTCGTATAAAGCTGTGCCCTGCGGAGCATCTGGTTTTAATATGTAAGCTTGAAATTGAAGGGTATTTTTTTTGCACTCAGTGACATTTGACCTTGGGTGCAAAGTAAAGGTCGCATGAAATAAAGAATATTGGTGCAGGTCCCAAGTCTCTACGACATCCGGTTTTCAAAATATAATTTTTTGAAAAATGTATAATTTTTCAAGGGAAATAACTCCTTATTAGGTATGATTACAACCAACAGCTATCCAAATGAGTCAAAATTATGCTAATTTAAACAACTATAGCTAGGTCTCTGAATGGCATTTCACAATCAGGGAATCCACACTCTATAGTCAGCTAAAAAATGTTGGAAATAAATTCAACTGAAAAAAACTAACGACCTCATCTTTGACAAAATAATTTATATAAGAAAGTCCAACATTAGATATGAAACATAACAAACAAACAAAGACATAACGAAACACTGAAGGAGAGGGAGAAAAATAAAGTACATTGACAGAATTTCTTATCTATACAACAAAGATAATCTCAATTAAAACTGGTGCTTAAGAAGACTCGCGGGTAAAAGATTGTCAAAAAAAATTAAACATTAATTTTTCATCATTAATTTTATTTATTACCTTAAGTAGTTGTTACTTCATCATATGGTACAAAAATCATTCCAAAAAATCAATTCGTGTAGGCCTCAGATGACTTTTAAAATGTAGATATCATTGAAAAAGCTCCAAATTATCTCCCTTTGGTGCAAAAATGCCATTTTTTGGCATTAAAATTGAAATATCTTTTTTAACTCATCGGTGACCTATATTTTTTATTGCTGTTTTCGAACAAGCTGTAAATAAACTAAATATTTGTAAAATTTAAGCGATTTCTGTAATTCAATTCTTTTTTTATTTTGATATTACCGCTATTTTCCTATTAGTTCAACAGAAAAAAAGGACATAAACAAAAATGTATGCTTCTTTCGAAGGCAGATTGTGAGCGTAAATGAACGGTGACCCCATTTTTTTATTTCATTTTTCTATTAATTATAAGATAAAGTTCATTTATAGAAAAATATAGAAAAATCCTATATTAAATAAAAAAAATGATTTAGACCCCCGAGCCCCCTTAATTGGGACTAAAGACAGAAAAGATAGAATAAACATAAATAATGTGTGATCTATTGCAACTTGAATAACTGAATTATTTTTCAGATACCTTGAAAGAAGAAATAAAAAAGCAAGTTGAAGATCATATTCCACCACATATTCGAGGTATGCATAATTGTAAATTACTTAGTCTCTATTGTCAATAATCATGCTAGCACATCAGTTGTTATATATTTATGTATTTATAACAGATAGCCAGTGCTCTACATTTATAAACTGGTTCATAGATGATGGGGTAGAAAATATTGAAAACAGCAGGTTTAGTAATTTCATGCATTCCTAGCTCCTTTTGGATTTACCCTTGTAAGGAACACTCAAAGCTAAATATTTGAGACCAAAGACGAAAAGAACAATAGCCCTTATCTTTGATGCAACTTGAATATTATTGATGAAGGTTTTGTGCTGTATCCAGTTTCAATTTTCAGAAATTTCCTACCGGATATGGAATAATATACAATTTCTTATTAAAAAAAACAGATTATAAAGTACAAATTTTACTACACCAAAAACAGAACCTTACGTTAGCCAAATCAGGACATGGTATACGAACTTTAGACATGTTAGATAATATTATATATTTTTTAATTAAAGACCAACTCCCCTGAACTTGACTTTTGCATGTATTTAGCTGCTTTTTTAAATTGAATTAAATTGAAGTTATTACAGGATTTTATTTTTGTCAACCTCCTAGGTTTAAACAAGTACTTTTTTGCTGTCATTTAGTTCATCTTACCACTACACTACACAGTGATCACAGGAAATTTAAAGTATTGGAAGTCTACTGCAGCGCTCAGAAAGCTTAAAAAAATACATAATCCAGCTTCTTTTCTTTGGAAATACAAGTTAAGATGATCAGCTTTTGTTGCAAATTTCTTGATTTGAAGCAGATGTATGAGGAAATAATACCTCAGTCAACTTGTTTTTCATTGAGATACTGTTTAAACAAAGGGGTTCTCAACATTCATACAACATTACCTGGTATTAGCAAACATGTTTTGTTACACCTATTTCAGATACCCTAACAATTTTTAAGGACATTTTAAGATTGTGTTTCGATACAGTTTGTAGGCCACTATTAAGTAAAATTGAGATTGGAAACGGGGAATGTGTCAAACAGACAACAGAAAACAGCCGAAGGCCACTAATGGGTCTTCAATACAGCAAATAAATCCCACATTAGGAAGGCATGTTTAAGCTGGCCCCTAAACAAAAAAAGTATACTACATGTACAAGTTCAGTGATAATGGACGTCATACTAAAACTCCACTCCTAAATATATAAAAGAAACTAAAATTGCAAATTATACAATACCAACAGAGGCAAGAGGGTCCTGACTTGGGACAGGTGCAAAATGCGGCAGGGTTGAACATTCTTTACTTATTTTCACATAAACCGAAGACATTTGGTTTCCAGACAATAACTTTAGTTAAAGTGAACGGATCTCTTTGAAATTTTACCAGAAGATTTAATACCACAAGAAAAAGATTGGGATTGATTTTCAGGGTTATATGGTACCAACAGTTTAGTAATTAGGGGCCAAAAACAAGTATTTTTTAGGGGGACATTGGAACTGTTCTTTTAACATTGTTCTTTTATCTATGTTTATGTGAAAAGGTCAGTTTCTATGTTGTAACAAGTTATTAAATTTATCTATAGTTTGAAATGGTATTGCATCATTTGGTGATATGGCGTTTATCAAAAGTCAATCAAGCAAAGGGTTCTATCAAATCACCTTAAGTATGAACCCTAAAAAGTGTTGTTTATACACAAATTGGTCAGAAAATCATCAACACAAATAAAAAAAAGGACACTCGGGAGAGTCTTCGAGAGTTTTCAGCAGGTTTCATGAGAGCTTGACTCATGAAGTTGCTTCATGAGAACAGATTAATCAGGAACGAAAATTTAATATTAGGACTGAGGAAGGGGTATGGAGATTTGTAAATGAATATCCAGGCCTATATCTTCAGTGCATGATCAAAATTAAATTTACAAATCAGACATCAGCTTGTACAATTTCTTTTCTTTGCAGCTCACCATGGACATGAAATAGGAGAATGGGAGCAAGACCAAACAACCTTTTTTGAAACCAGAGCAACACGTCACATACTGGAGTCTCTGTCCTCGCATAACTGTATTGTTGTGACAGGAAGCTCGGGCTGCGGTAAATCTTCAAACATACATCAAGCTGCCTTACACTTACGTGACAGTTTGGAATATGAGATAATACCAGTGTTAACAGGACCAACAGACATTATGAATTATTATAATGAAAATAAAAAACAAGTGTTTATTGTTGATGACATCTGTGGAAAGGAAACAATCAACATGCAGACATTACAGACGTGGAGAGATTATTCAGAAAAAATTGAGAAAATATTTAAAGTTGCAGAAAAAGATGTTGCAAGTAAAAATGATAAAACGGTTTTAAAGCTATCAAGTCCAAAATTACTGCTGTCTTGTAGACTGCATATATATAAAGAAGCACAGTTTCAACGTATTTCATTATTCACCAAAAAAGAATGCAATTTATTGTCACCCGAGTTGTGTTTGCTGGAAGTTGAAAGAATGCATATGCTGCACAAGTATCTTCCAGATGACATCATTGACAATATTAAACAAGTCACAGAGAATGTTGATTATTTTCCCTTACTTTGTAAATTGTCAAAAGACAAAACATCTGAGGAAGTGAAGAAACTGTTTACAGCTCCTTTAATCAGTATTAAACAGAACATAAACAACATTATTCATGAAAACAAACAACAATTTTGTGCTCTTGTTCTGTGTATCATTTTTAATGATGGATTCCATACAGATTGGCTCAAAGTAGGATCAGTTTCAGAAAGGAAGAACATGAAGACCGACAAACTTGAGTACATTGTTAAAGAATTTGACATAGACTTAAGCAAAGAGATGCATAGAAATTCTTTAAAAGCTGGCTTTTCAACATTAAATGGCACTTACTTAAAACTGAGAGGAAGAGAGTATAGAATGATACATGACAAAATATATAAAATGGCAGCTGTAATCTGTGGACAACACCTTACAGAATATTTTATCAAATATGCTCCAGCTGTATTTATACGGGATAATTTTATCTTGGAATCTGTAACGGAAGTCCAAGGAAATAATGATTTAATTGTATTATTAAGAGACCAAGAAGAAGATTATTTTGAACGACTGTTATGTGACTTAACAAAGCATGTCCTTATAAGTACATTCAATAATTACCAGTTAATTCATCAGACATTTAGATATAAGTTAATAAGCTTTTTAAAAAGAAAAAATGATGCAAACACAGTATTAAAGAAGCTTGATACAGAAGGTTGCAAAACACTGAAAACAATCAAATACATGTATAATCCTCTAGAATATATGTGTGACCCACACTATTATACAACTCCTTTAATAGAATCAGCAACTACGGGATACTTTGATATTGTTGAATTTCTGATTGTTAATGTTAAATGTGATGTGAATAACACAGACGAAAGAGGCAATTCCCCTTTACATAAGGCATCTGAAAGAGGACATACAGCTGTAGCTAAACTATTATTAGAGAACAATGCTGATGTATCTCAATGTAACAATAATAAAAATTATCCATTGTATGTAGCCTGTAAAGGAGGATATAAAGATACTGTAAAACTGTTACTACAGAACAATGCTGATGTCAATCAGTGCAATAATACTGGTGAGTCTCCATTGTTTGGAGCCTGTGAAAGAGGGCATAAAGATATACTAGAACTGTTACTGCAGAATAATGCTGATATCAATCAGTTTGATGAGTATGTAAGACCTCCATTGTATGTGGCCTGTGCAGGAGGACATAAAGATATAGTAGAACTGTTACTACAGAACAATGCTGATGTCAATCAGTGTAATGAGGATGGAACATCTCCATTGTATGTGGCCTGTGAAGGAGGATATAAAGATACTGTAAAACTGTTACTACAGAACAATGCTGATGTCAATCAGTGTATACATTATGCTCCATTGTTTGTAGCCTGTGAAGGAGGGCATAAAGATATACTAGAACTGTTACTACAGAACAATGCTGATGTCAATCAGTGTAATGAGGATGGAACACCTCCATTGTATGTGGCCTGTGCAGGAGGACATAAAGATATAGTAGAACTGTTACTACAGAACAATGCTGATGTTAATCAGTGTGATGAGGATGGACAATCTCCATTGTTTGTAGCCTGTGAAGGAGAACATAAAGATATACTAGAACTGTTACTCCAGAACAATGCTATTGTTAATCAGTGTAAAGGGGATAGACAATCTCCATTGATTGGTGCCTGTGAAGGAGGACTTAAAGATATAGTAGAACTGTTACTACAGAACAATGCTGATGTCAATCAGTGTAATAAGTATGGTCAGTCTCCATTGGTTGGTGCCTGTGAAGGAGGACATAAAGATACAGTAGAACTGTTACTTCAGAATAATGCTGATGTCAATCAGTGTAAGCTATATAAAGAGTCTCCATTATATATAGCCAGTAAGGGAGGACATAAAGATATAGTAGAACTGTTACTTCAGAGAAATGCCAATATCAATCACTGTGCCATTTATGGAGAGACTCCATTGTATGCGGCCTGTGAAAGAGGACATAAAGATACAGTAGAACTGTTACTTCAGAACAATGCTGATATCAATCAGTGTAAGATATGTAAAGAGTCTCCATTATATATAGCCAGTAAGGGAGGACATAAAGATATAGTAGAACTGTTACTTCAGAGAAATGCCAATATCAATCAGTGTGCCATTTATGGAGAGTCTCCATTGTATGCGGCCTGTAAAGGAGGACATAACGATACAGTAGAACTGTTACTTCAGAGAAATGCCAATGTCAAGCAGTGTGATGAGTATGGAGAGTCTGCATTGTATGCGGCCTGTAAAGGACAACATAAAGATACAGTAGAACTGTTACTGCAGAAAAAGGCTGATGTCTCGCAGTGTAATAGAAAGGGAGAGTCTCCTTTACATGCGGTTTGTTCAATTGATTCCAATTTGGATTCAAGTTTCAATAGACACTATTTGACAAATTTTTTAAAGAGAATCATTGAAACTGTAAAACCATTACTTACATGGAAAGCAGATGTCACATTGCGTAATAAAAATGGTCAGACACCACTTGATTTTGCCCGTGCATCACAATGTGAGGAACTTGTAAATCTTTTTGAGAAAAGTCTTCAACTGAAAGAATCACAATTAAAGTAAACATTTCATGAATATGAGTTTTAATTTTACAATGATGTGTTTGAACTGGGGTGTCCTTTCGCGCACTTCCCGCCCAAAAGTGTCCCATATATGCTCGATATGGTTCAAATCTGGGCTACGATCCGTCCACGGAAGATGACCCGAATTCCATTGGAACAATGAATCTTCCTCCATGATGCTAATTTTCAATTTTAGCGAGCTCTGCACTACATTGGATACGGAAAACTGTGTGTCTGTTCGTGAACAAAGGTCTCCGAAATGGTCTTATCGCACGATAACCAGTAGCGATGAGTCAATATCGAACAGTTCTTGTTAAAAGGTCCCTGTATGCCAAACACTCTCTTTTTTGGATTGTATTGTATGCAAGGGGTTTCCTTCTGACCAACCTTTTTTATGCTTGATTTTCCCTAGCAAATGGTATAGAGGGTCTTCTTTATTTCGGAAGGTCTTTAACATCGTTTAGTGCCATTTTTAATTCTCAAAACGACTTCTAGTGGAATGGTGATGACCAACAATACGTGCAGTTATTACAGCGACCTCCTGCTTCACTCATGCTGATAATCTGTCATCTTGCTGCAGTTAAGAGTTGTCGATGACCCATTACAAGGTGTCAATCACATAACTTTAAAATTTAGGTTATTTAAAGTGTTGAAAACAATGAGGATGAAAACACCTGTTTTGCTGTTTACGGGTACAGTAGCTGCATGTGCAGATAAAAACTTACCAAGTCGATATTTATTGATTAAACTCAGGTGATACTTGAATAATGTTTAAGTAGTGTATATTTAAAGGAGTGTAGCGACAACGTGTCACCCTCTTCAGTGCTAGATATTCAATTTATAGTAAAGATAACATTAAAGTCATAATAAACGAGTGACCGGTGAAAAATAATGTTATTCCAATTCTTGAACCAATGCATACAAACATCATAAACTTAGTCTTCTGTGCACGATTTAAATATGTCGGGGAATTGCTTCCAGGAAGGAAGCAATTAAAATAAAGTAAACTTCTTCTAAATATGAACAAATTAAAGAATTTTCTTCAGGAAAAAAGTATATGTACATAAGTTTTAGGTTTAATAATTAAGGTCTTTCCCCTACGTGAGGAAAGACCTTATTGTTTTTCTAATGTTTTTTTTTTTTTTTTTTTTTTCCAGCATTTTTTTGGCAAGCCCTCCTACCGCTTCTATTGCAGTTATCAATACCAAATTTGAACCATCGATAGACCTCATCATGAAGTTGTACCAGATGAACTTTTGTAGGATTTCATCATCCCCTTGAGAAAGTTATCTCCCTTATATTGATTTTTTTCAACATGGCCCCCCCTCGTTGTTTTTAAAGATATCATGACTTAATTTGGACAATAGGTAGATCTAATCATGATGTATTACCAGATGAGGCTGCAAAGGATTTCATCATCTCCTATGATAGTTATATACCCTTGAAACAATTTCTTTCCTTTGCATTTTTCTCAAAAAGTATTAAAGATAGAATCGATTTGAAAACGGCAACATGTACAGGAACAGATGACAATGTTAATAAACATGTACAATCATTTTGTTATTAACCCTTATAAGGAGTTATTCCCCTTGAAAAATTGTACATAATTTTTGAAAAATTGTATTTCGAGAACCAGAAGTCGTAGAGACTTGGGACCTTCACCAATACTCTTTAATTCATGTGACCTTTAATATGCAGTCAAGGTCAAAGGTCACTGAGTGCAAAAAAAAATTACGCTGCAATTTCAAGCTTACATATTAGGAAAACGATAAGACTTTGCTGCATACATACAGCGTGTAAATTGTTCCTCTCGACGAGCTCTACATTTTATACAATAAGCCCAAAAATGTCCGACTGTCTGTTTAAAAGTTACAACGGGATGATTCTTAAAAGTGTAGTTTTGTGTATTTATCTTTTTAAAGGTAACAGGTATCAACCTACTATCAACTGCAAAGATGATCAGTAAGACAAGACCTTCAGTTTGAGGTCAATGTCAGGTCATGATGAAATTTCACCTTGACCTTCACAGTATAATATGACCTTGACCTTGTGATAGTTGAAAGGTCAAGTGGTCCTGAGTTGAATGGTGCTAGTCCCATGTCTCTACGACTTTTGGTTCTTAAGTTTGGTATTGCATCATTTATATGATGATTAATTGTGACCTTGGTGAACTTTGAAATTGTCCCAATTCTTTTTCTCTAATGTTGTCCTTCAACTGTAGATCATTTATCATTTAACAGATTTGAGATATCTATTGTCGTTTTAAAGATAATGCAGTTCGAAGTTTTGCGAGCGGCGGCATGTATTTCTGAATCAACAACAGCTTACCACTTAAAATGTTTTAGAAAATGTAGAGGTTAACATAGTTATATGTTAAACCAAATGCCAAAAACATTCCATGGAAAAAAAAAAACGCCAAAAATTCAATTTGAAATTTTCATGTTTTGCATTGACTTAGTTAGTTTCATAACTTCTATTTATATAGTTGATATTGCATCATTTTTTGCACTTTGTCAAATGGGGTCATCTGATATATCAAATTGAAGGTCTTAATAAACTCTACTTATAAATGAAAATTTTAAACACCCTTTTCATCCCAGGGGGACGGGTGGGGTCATTTAGTGCAAAAAATTTAATTTCTCAGATGGTAAGGTTGTCGCATATCAAATGAAAGAACATGAAGTGTACATTTCAAATTTCAAATTGACGTCTCCCAAAAATGGGTTTGATGGGGTTATTGAGTGCAAACATTAAATTTTGTTTTAAGATAGGGTTGTTGTATATCAAATGAAAGGTCATGATGTGTACATTTGATATATCAAATTCCCGACCTCCAAAAATTACTTGGATAGGGTTATTAAGTGCAAAAATCAAACTTTCTAGAACATGGTGTTGTTGCATATCAAATGAAAGCTCATCTACTCTATGTTACTTATATCATACTATCCGATCTCAAAAAAGTAAGCGGATGAGGTCATTAAGTGTTAAAAGAGAAAAGTTTGAGAAGGTATGCTTGTCGTATATCAAACGAAAAGTCGTACAAAGTACATTCCGAAAACATCCATTTTACTGGAAAGACCTTTCAATTGTTTAACAAACAATTGAGATACAGTCAAACCTGATTAAACCGGACCCTGAATAAACCGGTTTCCTGTCCATTCCGGCCGAAAATGAAAGTCCCATATTTTTCCATTCAAAGTCTTTGTTAAAATACCCTTTGTAAACCGGACCCTGTGTATTCCGAATTCCGGTCTTATTATGAAGTCCCAATACTCTTAATTACATTAACTATTACCTGTCAAAACCGGTTTGTCTAATTAATTTCAATGATCGATATGCAATCAAAACATATTTGTTGATACAATATAACTTTTCATGAAAATCAATTAGTCAGGTGTCAAACTGTGAACATACAATCGTACAGTAGTGAGCTGTATTATTTATTAAAACATTATAAACGTGTCAATTAAACGAAAAGACACACCGAATATATATCTCGGATTGAACTTACGTTTTAACTTGGATAAACAAATTAAAATCGCGAAGTAAAAAGTTCACATCGTAATTTCGAAATCCTTGGTTCCTTGTTGTGATCCCCTAAACAAATGACCTTGATAATGAAAAACACCACGGATGACAACAATCAATGGATATTGTACACTGTACGACAACGTTTCGAAAGTGATGACATTACGTTTGATAATATTCTGGCTTTTTAATCGGCCATTCCAACATTTCAAATTATTGATCATGGGAGTAAATCGAAACTCTCGTCTTACAATCCAAACAACGCGAGCATTATAATGCAAATGCAAACAATGAAAAACGAAGTGAAAGTATTTTAATTTATCAGATATAATTTACAATCAGAGAGAATTTTTTCATGCAAAATGTCGGACGTCACAAGTCATTAACTTCCGGTCAAAACAGAAACCTGAATAAACCGGCTCACTGTCCAAACCGGCCCTTTTTCATGGTCCCGTAGCCGGCCGGTTTATACAGGTTTTACTGTAATAGTTTTAGGTTTATTTTGACTTTAAAACAAGAAATAGTTAATACAAAAATTATTTTAAGATTTTCAGGCGGGGGTAGGGTTGCGAACAACAAAAATTTTATAAATATTTCTTTTTCTTTTTTTCTTTTTCTTAAAATATAAGTATTTGACATAGCTGCTACGAACCAGTTCAAATTGATAAAGGATTGTTTGTTTATTCAGTTCACTAAAACATGTCTTGCATGTTCTGCTAGAAAAAAACACTATGTTTAAATGTCATAATCTGTTACAATCTGCACCTCAACTAAGAGAAAGACAAGGATTGTTTTCCTGGTCTGCTAATCAACTTGATATTTTATCTCTGTTTTGCTTCACAAGGTTGATGAGACAGTGTACATGTCTGTATATGTAACAAAATGCCAGCATACAACAAGAAAAAACAAAGACTGCACTAACAGCATATTCAATGTCGTTGTTATTCTGTAGATTTTATAGGAATCATATTTTTTTTACTCTTCTCTTCTCTTCAACCCCATTTTTGGTGGGGTTCATGTTGCGTAGTCTTTTCTTTTTTTAAATTGTGGCATTAGTATTATCATTTGTCTGTTGGTCTTTTAAATTTTTAGCCACGGCGTGGTCAGTTTATTTTCGATCTATGAGACTCAGTTTGACTGTCTCTCTGGTATCTTTCGCCCCTCTTTTCTAATATATTTATATACACAAATACATGTGGGTTTTTAAATTTAAATTTGTAACTGTTCTTTTTTAATCTCATTTATTCGTAAAGTAACAGTTTCTTAGATATCTGTTATTTTTGAAATGCAATTATTGTTTAATTATGCATTATATCACATACTGATGATAAAATTAGTCGTGAAAGTTGTGGATATGCCCATGGTTGAAAACCAAATTATATTATGTACTTATATTCGTGTTTAATAAATAATATCCTACTTTTTATATGTGTAGATCCGTCATTGTTTTGACATTTATACTAACACAGATTATGAAATAGAAAATTGAATAAATACATTTATTAAAACACTTTAACTTTCTTTGTATTGTTATCATAAGTATAGTCCAGTCGATTTGCGAAACAATTGTTCAGATTGTGGTAAAAGCATCAAACTTTGCAGAGTGTTAGTTGAGGTCATAACTAACATTTAAAGCTATCGACCCAATTCAGAACATCAAAAAGGCAGCTCTGGGCGGCCATTTTGAAATCATGTGTAAAAAAAATATGAAAAATATATTACTTTACCAATTCTAATAATTTTGATAAACTATCGTATTTCTTATGACGAAGAATATCAACTGAGTACTACTGAAGTATTTAGTGACCATCTTGAATGGTGGCCATTTTGGAAATTTAAATTTCCAATATATCATTATTCACTATCCTAAATTGTTTTTTGGGTTTAACTTAATACTAAGTTTTATATGCATTTACAACTAGTTTTGCTAATCTTTTATTTATGACTGTTGCTATTCATATAGGATATATTCACCAAGGGCTCAAATAAAGCATGCATCTGTTAACAAATAAAAGTATTTTAAGAAATACGTAAATTCTTTTATTTGCAGTTTAGTATGTAGGGTTTAGTTACTTTTTTACCACTTAAAAAAGCGTATATACAATATGAGTTATGACCACTGTATGTTGAAAAGGAAAAATACGTAAGTAATAAAATCACTGGAGGTGAAAAAATAATAAATGAATAGACTGGAAAGAATTCCGTAACGCCAAGAGAGGACACGAGAGGATTTACCATGCCAAGCAAATACAAAAAGAGCAGACATAGATAAATAGATATATAAGACCGTTAGTTGATTGATAGAAAAACTAAACCTATTTTCATATGACTTTTGTTGATTTTTTATGTCTGCCTTGTGTTATTTACTTACCAAATGGGTTCTCGTCATGTAAACATGGTAAAGGTGCAGTATCTTCTTCAACAACAACAGGTTTAGGCTTCAATGCTTCTCCTATCTAGAGAAAAACAATACAAATAAAAAAAAACCAAGAAGCATTTTAAGTATCATTTACTTTGAACCAAGGGAGGTGAAAAAAATGCATGGAAAAAATAATATTAAAAACTTTAAATTATTCTTTTATATACTGTAAATTCATAAATTATTGTGTGCATTGTTTGTCATTTTGGACTCAAATGTGATTTAAACTTTTGCGGTATTGAGAAAAATCCTGTTTTAATTCATACAAAAATTTCAAAATGCGAGTTCAAATTGTTGCCATTATACATGTTATAACACTGTCGCATTTTTTTGCAATAATAAAAACATCCCAATAATTTCTGAATGTACAGTACCTGTATTTAGATTGGGAATGTATGAAAGGTTAATGACAAATATTCTCTATCTGCTAGTTATAAAACCAAGTTTAATCCACCATTAACTAAGAAGGGAAATCCATGTACCAAGTCAGGAATATGACAGTTGTTTTCCATTTATGTAATGTGTTTGAGGTGTTGATTTGACTTTTGATAAGAGACTTTTCGTTTTAAATTTTCCTCAGAGTTCAGTATTTTTATATTATTTTACTTTTTCTCTCCTGTTTTTCATATTTTCTATCTTCACATCAATCTCTGAATTTATTGTTTTTATAAATCATCGTGATTGATTTTCTCGCTTGAGAGGATATGGCGAAAGTGAGAAAAGCAATTGAGTTGAGATGACCAATGATAATCTGCTTATTGCAATTTTACCTATGACTACGTTGTTAATTTCAATGGCACAGGCATGTGCGCTCTTAGTTTCTACTGTGCTGAGAAAGGAAATTATCAGTCAGTAAGATCAAAGGAAATTAAAAATACCATAAATTCTTCTTGTTGTTTTCTACAGTTACAGTCATCACATTCAGGGTTAGGTTTCATTGCCATCATTAAGAAGAAGTCTTGTAATGCACTGTAGCCTTAATAGTAGGTCACATTACCAAACTTTAATAAATATCTGAAAGGAGAAGTCTTGTAAAACATTGTAGCCTAGATAGTAGGTCACATTACCAAACTTTAATAAATATCTGAAAGGAGAAGTCTTGTAAAGCATTGTAGCCTAAATAGTAGGTCACATTACCAAACTTTAATAAATATCTGAAAGGAGAAGTCTTGTAAAGCATTGTTGCCTAAACAGTACGTCACATTACCAAACTTTAATAAATATCTGAAAGAAGAAGTCTTGTAAAGCATTGTAGCCTAAATAGTACGTCACATTACCAAAATTTAATAAATATCTGAAAGGAAGAAGTTTTGTAATGCATTGTAGCCTTGATAGTAGGTCACATTACCAAACTTAAATAAATATCTGAAAGGAGAAGTCTTGTAAATCATTGTTGCCTAAATAGTAGGTCACATTACCAAACTTAAATAAATAACTGAAAGAAAAAGTCTTGTAAAGCATTGTAGCCTAAATAGTAGGTCACATCACCAAACTTTAATAAATATCTGAAAGGAGAAATTTCATCATTTGAAAAAAACATGCAAATGCATGTCTATATACATGTTTATTATTACTGTAAACAAAAATAGTTTTTGCAGATCTATAATAGATTTATATTTCACCACAGTGACTGCATCATGTGTGTTGTGATATTTTTTACACAAGTGGAGACAATTAAATATTAAAATTTAAAACATGAGGCTTTAAATATTTGAAATTTGACTATTGAAAGAAGACAAATATGGTAATATGCATATAATTTTAAAGTCATATATATATAAGAAACCTCAAATTAAAAAAAATATATGCATATGTTTTTATAACTAAAAGGATAGTTTTTATTATACAACTTATGTACTACATATACTTTTTTCTGAGGAAAATTCTTTAATTTGTCCACATTTATAAGAAGTTTACTTATTTTTAATTGCTTTCTTCCAGGAAACAATTCGCCGACATATTTTCCGTATGCATAGTGACCTGAGCGTGACCCTCCTCGTAAAAATCCGGTGATCGCAATAGGCATGGATCTGTCATTGAAATAAACAATTATCTGATTGTACATGTTAAACACGTGCTCAATACCCATGCTTTTTGTTATTTGTATACCATTTGTGACTATCGGTAAACTTCGGCTTAAAACATATTTGTTAAATCTTGACAGACAGAGAGAAAAAAAATTGACGATTATACGATATATTTGCGTAAAAAATGAAAAAATCGTGTACAGAGGACTAAGTTTATGATATATACATGCATTGGTTCAAGAATTGGATAAACATTATTTTTTACCACTCACTCGTTTCATATGACTTTAATAGTACAGAACCTTCACCCTTATCTGAAACAATGATGTAACATCACAACACAGAAAGACACACTATAGTTGCTCTAATATTCTATTTCCCAGGAGCATAACCCTTAATGAGAAATTGATCCAGATTTAACCCACTGTTTGTAATTTCTTGTTGACAAAGCAGTTAAAGTAATATGATGAGTTTTTGCAAGCTCCATCTAATTAAGGATAAATAATGATTTAAACCAATTTTTAAAAATATGGATTTAATATCAACATTCTTTAAAAACATTACATCTTTTCTTGGAGACTTTTCTGGATTTAAAAGTGTTTCAGAGGATTTTGACTTTCTTCAATCAAGTGAGTTATATAACATTGATGACTGTACAGACAGAACCCTGTCCTATGTAATTAACTTTAACAATAATTTAATATACAACCTATTTAAAAATATATTGTTTGGAAACTACTCTGAAGAACAATTTGTGGACAGAGGTAAAAACGGACTTGTGCATTCTTTGATGATAGTGAAGGGAAAGTTGTTCTTTACATATATGAGTCCACTAACACTCTACACATTCAGGGAAAATGGGTGTATATTTTGGTTCAAATTACTTTTAAGATTTTTGCAGAAAAACTATATCATTTTTATAACACACACAGACTGGATGATTAAACAATTGTGAAATTTAAAAATGTACATAATGATCTCAATGATAGTGAAAACATCAGTATTATAAACCAGATTAGATCTACACAAAATTCCAATGTATCAGGGACCAATCCTAAGGTTGTGCAGTACATGGCATCTGACTGTGTAGAGACAGAATCAAAATTAGTACACAGCATGACATCAATCAACACAGATACCGTCATCACTTCAACTCCTAGCAAGAAGTCACCGGATACCAATGAACTGTTGTTAGATTTAAATACTTTATCTCCAATTAACATCAATCATCATGAAAGTATTAATCTACAGGAAAAATATTTGAACTGAAGAAAACAGTTTGCCAGCTTATGAATTTGATAAACAATAAACCCATTGTAACTGACAAAGGGACACAAGTTACTTCGTGTGATGCTTCTACACAAACTGATGATTTCCAAATACTGGTAACTACAAAACCTGAAACTAATAGCATTAGAACTCAAATTCATTCTGATTTAATGAACAGTTCCATGCAAACATCCCCTCCTGAGGTGCATTCAAAAAATGTTGAAAGGTGCATACAATCAACTCCTGATGTTAAAAATATCTCTAAATCCTACTCTCAGGAAAACAAGGGCAAACGACTTGAGAATGGATCCCAACAACAGAAAATTAGAAGAAATTTTAATAACAACAACATTCTTGTGATGGGAAGTTCCATTCTGAAAAACATAAATACAAAAGACCTGATAAAAACCCGTGTATCAACAAACAGAGGTGCAAGAATTATTGATATTATCAATATTGTTAAAGATACAGACATAAGGCAATATCAATCAAGCATTGTCCATATTGGTGGGAATGATATAAGCAATGGTGCCAACCTGAATTTGATCCAAGAGAACTATGAAAGTTTTTGTACTTGCTCAGGTCTAAAGCAGATATGAACACCAACATTATTGTAAACCTGTGTTTTGTTTCTCCTGTAAATCATTTGGTCATAAGGAGAAATTTTGTGATCTGTATTGGAGTTAAAAAAAAATGGCAAAGAAGATATAGCCATTTCATCTTTAAAATTTATTTTTAAAAATAAAAAAACTTCCACAAACTACTTTGATGTTTTAAATCAAATTTGTCAAGAATGTAATACTTACAAATGTATCTCCCCTACAGACGGGAGTCTAAATTATCTTTTTAAGAAAAGTGAAAACATAGCATGCTTAAACATTCTTCGAATAGAATGGACAAATCTATAGTCAATTTTTATACGACCGCAAAAATTTTAATTTTTTGGTCGTATATTGCTATCACGTTGGCGTCGTCGTCGTCGTCGTCGTCCGAATACTTTTAGTTTTCGCACTCTAACTTTAGTAAAAGTGAATAGAAATCAATGAAATTTTAACACAAGGTTTATGACCACAAAAGGAAGGTTGGGATTGATTTTGGGAGTTTTGGTTCCAATAGTTTAGGAATTAAGGGCCAAAAAAGGGCCCAAAAAAGCATTATTTTTGTTTTTTGCACCATAACATTAGTATAAGTAAATAGAAATCTATGAAATTTAAACACAAGGTTTATGACCATAAAAGGAAGGTTGGGTTTGATTTTGGGAGTTTTGGTCCTAACAGTTTAGGAATAAGGGGCCCAAAGGGTCCAAAATTGAACTTTGTGTGATTTCATCAAAAATTGATTATTGGGGTTCTTTGATATGCCGAATCTAACTATGTATGTAGATTCTTAATTTTTGGTCCCGTTTTCAAATTGGTCTACATTAAGGTCCAAAGGGTCCAAAATTAAACTTAGTTTGATTTTAACAAAAATTGAATCCTTGGGGTTCTTTGATTTGCTGAATTTAAAAATGTACTTAGATTTTTAATTATTGGCCTAGTTTTCAAGTTGGTCCAAATGGGGGTCCAAAATTAAACTTTGTTTGATTTCATCAAAAATTGAATAAATGGGTTCTTTGATATGCCAAATCTAACTGTGTATGTAGATTCTTAATTTTTGGTCCAGTTTTCAAATTGGTCTACATTAAGGTGCAAAGGGTCCAAAATTAAACTAGGTTTGATTTTAACAAAAATTAAATTCTTGGGCTTATTTGATATGCTTTATCTAAATATGTACTTTGATTTTTGATTATGGGCCCAGTTTTCAAGTTGGTCCAAATCAGGATTCCATATCAAGTATTGTGCAATAGCAAGAAATTTTCAATTGCACAGTATTGCACAATAGCAAGAAATATCTAATTGCACAATATTGTGCAATAGCAATTAATTTTCAATTGGAGTTATCTTTCTTTGTATAGAATAGTACAGTTGGGTGCAGACCAAGCATTACATGTAGACGGGCCGAAAAAGTTAACGCGGCGTTTACTCGCGTGCACTTCATGTAAACGCCGCGTTAACTGTGCGTTAACTCCGAAATTGCAGTAGACATTAAAAGTAAACGGGCGTTTACTTTCGCGTTTACCTCCGCGTTAACGCAAAAACGGCGAGTCTTCTAATTTTGTAAAGAGTAAACGGGCGTTTACTTTTCCGTTTACCTCCGCGTTAACGTGGAAAAAGGCGCGTCTTCTATTTTTGTAATAAGTAAACGCGCGTTTACTGTTTGTAGTAAACGCCCGTTAACGCAGATTGTCATCGTAACTTGGATACACTGACCTAAAATATGAAATGATAAGGAACATCAAAATTAATTGACCAAGTGGTCATTTCTGCTTGACATATTGACGATTACAGTTATTTAAAAATGTCACACATTTGTATTTAATTGAACAATAATTATAGTAAATTTCTTGTTCTTCGCAAATAATAGTTTAAGTATGTTTATTCAAATACATGTAATTTAATCCTCACCAAATCAAACAGTTTTCTCATCTTAGACAGACTGACTCGTAAAACAAAACTTTTTGATATCATTCACCACAACTGACAATATTTACCTCTTAACAAGTTATCTTATTCTATATAGAAGTAATTCAGTTATATTTTTATGCCATAATTGACCATATAAAAACAATTGACAGCAATTTTTGTACCAGCCTGACGGCGATGACCTCTTTTTATTTAAAATATTGAATAGTAAACAAAATTCAGTAGTTTTCATCCATCAGACTAACTCGTTATATATAATTATTATTAGGTAGCAATATTTGAATATTATGACTAAAAAATTTTGTTTGCATCAATTTAGATTGCCAGCATGTACTTTTTTATTCAAAAATTGAATCGTAAAAAAAAATCAGAAGTTTTCATACCTCAGACTTACTCATGTAATAAAATAATTTGTCCGCAACAACAAAAACTGACCATATAAGCATTTTAATATGTAAATCTATATAGCTGCATAGTAAATTAGTTATATTTTCATGTAAGGATTGATTGAATAAGAAAATATGTAGCAATATTTGAATATTATGACTAAAAAAGTTTGTTCGCATCAATTTAGAGTGCCAGCATGTCCTTTTTTATTCAAATATTGAAGCGTAAACCAAATTCAGTAGTTTTCATACCTCAGACTGACTCATATAATAAAATTGTTTGTCTGCAACAACCAAAACTTACCATATAAGCATTCTAGTATGTAAATCTATATAGCCGCATAGTAAATGAGTTACATTTTCATGTAAGGATTGATTGTATAATAAAATAGGTAGCAATATTTGAAAATTATGACTAAATAATTTTGTTAGCATCAATTTAGAGTGCCAGCATGTCCTTTTTTTATTTAAAATATTGAATCGTAAACAAAATTCAGTAGTTTTCATACCTCAGACTGACTCATATAATAAAATTATTTGTCCGCAACAACCAAAAACTGACCATATAAGCATTTTATTATGTAAATCTATATAGCCACATAGTAAATGAGTTATATTTTCATGTAAGGATTGATTGTATAAGAAAATAGGTAGCAATATTTGAATATTATGACTAAAAAATTTTGTTCGCATCAATTTAGAGTGCCAGCATGTCCTTTTTTTATTTAAAATATTGAATTGTAAACAAAATTCAGTAGTTTTCATACCTCAGACTGACTCATATAATAAAATTATTTGTCCACAACAACCAAAACTGACCATATAAGCATTTAATTATGTACATCTATATAGCCGCATAGTAAATGAGTTATATTTTCCTGTAAGGATTTATTGTATAAGAAAATAGGTAGCAATATTTGAATATTATGACTAAAAAAATTTGTTCGCATCAATTTAGAGTGCCAGCATGTCCTTTTTTATTCAAAATAATGAATCGTTAACAAAATTCTAGTTTTCATACCTCAGACTGACTCATATAATAAAATTATTTGTCCGCAACAACCAAAACTGACCATATAAGCATTTGCTTATGTAAATCTATATAGCCACAGAGTAAATGAGCTATATTTTCGTGTAAGGATTGATTGTATAAAAAAATAAGTAGCAATATTTGAACATTATGATTACAAAATTTTATTCGCATCAATTTAAAGTGCCAGCATGTCCTTTTTTATTCAAAATATTGAATTGTAAACAAAATTCAGTAGTTTTCATACCTCAGACTGACTCATATAATAAAAATATTTGTCCGCAACAACCAAAACTGGCCATATAAGCATTCTAGTATGTAAATCTATATAGCTGCATAGTAAATGAGTTATATTTTCAAGTAAGGATTGATTGTTTAATAAAAAAGGAAGTAATATTTGAATATTATGACTAAAAAATTTTGTTCGCATCAATTTAGAGTGCCAGCATGTCCTTTTTTTATTCAAAATATTGAATCTTAAACAAAATTCAGTAGTTTTCATACCTCAGACTGACTCATATAATAAAATTATTTGTCCGATCAGTAAAGTTAATGGACTTTATGAAAGTGATTTTGTGTAATTTAATATTTCGAATTAAAAGAGTTTTTGAATTGTTCTGGTTTGAAACACATATACGTGAAATATAAAGACTAAAGGTCGCTTTTATAAAATAAATGTGCAAATGAACTTGAAGTTTATTTCTAAATTTACCCAATCAGTTAACGCGAAAAGTAAACGTACGTTTACTTTCAAGTGCACGTAAAAATACACTTGTAAAATCTGTACTAAACGCCCGTTTACTTTTAAGTGCACGTAAAAATAAATTTGAAGAATTCTGAAGTAAACGCCCGTTTACTACTGACTAAACGGACACATAGTAAACGCCCGTTTACTAGGGTAGACATTAGAAATTTCCATTTCGACCACGTTAACGTAATTATAGTAAACGTGCGTTTACTATTAAACGGGAGATTTGAAGTTAACTAACGAAATATGTGCACGCGGCGTTAACTTGCGTTTACTTTATGTAATGCTTGGTCTGCACCCAACTGTAGTTGATAATATATGTTGGAAATTTGCCAGACATGACTATGATGTCATTTTCTATTTTTATTTGCCAATAACTTTATGTAAATAACTTCATTGGAAATTTGCCAATATAAAATGTTGCTGATGAAGCTTTTTTTCCTTATCCTATCTAAAAAGTTTTTAGACAATGTATGTTGGACATTTGCCAGACATGACTATGATGTCATTTTCTATTTTTATTTGCCAATAACTTTATGTAAATAACTTCATTGGAAATTTGCCAATATAAAATGTTGCTGATGAAGTTTTTTTTATTGTTTTATACAATAAACAATGTATATTCACTTTTACTACCAACCAATCTTTACCATTCAGTGATAACAAGCACTTTATTTTACATTTTAATATTTTATGATGTATTTAAAAGAGTAGTTATTGTTGCAAACTCCATTAGAAATTTGAATTGATATCAGTTTTGGAAAAAGGGAAACGGGGATGTGAAAAAAAAGGGAGGGTTTAAATTTTTCTCATTTCAGATTTCATAAATAAAAAGAAAATTTCTTCAAACATTTTTTTGAGAGGATTAATATTCAACAGCATAGTGAATTGCTCAAAGGCAAAAAAAAATTTTAAGTTCATTAGACCACATTCATTCTGTGTCAGAAACCTATGCTGTGTCAACTATTTAGTTTTAGATTTAAAAAGTTTGAAGAAGAAATCTTTAATTGATTTGAAAAAATCTTGACATTTGTTTTGTGTAAAAAAAAACCATGTAATGTCAAAAATTTGATCACAATCCAAATTCAGAGCTGTATCACGCTTGACTGTTTTGTCCATACTTGCCCCAACTGTTCAGGGTTCGACCTCTGCGGTCGTACAAAGCTGCGCCCTGTGGAGCACCTGGTTCTCAAACTAATATAGGTGATTTGAACAAAATAAATACAATCACCAGTATGACTAATGCTGGAAATTTTACAGTGAATGACAATCTTTCTGTAGCTGTTACAGAATCTGATAATGATACTTATGAATCTAATGATGAGGTAATTAATTTGCAATGTATTGATACAAATGTTTTATGCAATCCCCCTGAGGCCTTATCACCTGTTGATTGCAAGCTTTGTTTTTCAATTGGATTTTGAAAGTGTACATGTATAAGTGACAGCATGAAGGAAAGGATAATGTTTATGACTTTTCTTAACAAAGGGTATAAAAATATGTTCACATTATGTCAACAGATTGAACACAAGCTGGATGAAATCAAATACAATTTAATGTTCTCTGAAAATCCTCCAGACATATACTGTTGTTGTGACACATTTTTGGACAGTAACACCCAGAATAATTTTATACAAATTCCTGGGTTCATTTTAAACAGAAAAAGATAGACTATCACGAGAATAAGGTGGTTTGGTTGCTTATTTTTCAGAAAAAATAACATTTAATAGAAAAGCTGAATTTGAAATAAGTGACATTGAAACAATGTGGTTTGAAATTAAACCAGTTTACAAAATATCATTTCTATTATGTTCAGTATACAGACCTCCTAGTTCACTAATTAATTGGATTGATGAATTTGAAAAAGAAATTACAACTGCCATCAATCATAATTCAGATATTGTTTTAGTTGGTGATTTTTATATAGATTTTTTGAAACCTAATAAACAACCACAAAAATGGCTAAGTTTATTAGAAACCTATAATATCAACCAGATAATTCAAGAAGAGTTACACCTGATTCTAGTACACTAATTGATCATGTTTATGTCACCAATAAAGATTTGATACTAGAATCACATGTTGCTAAATTTTCAATAAGTGATCATTATCCAGTTTGATTAACTAGAAAAGCAACAAAATCCACTTATATCAAAAAAGATATTCATACTACCATTTCTTACAGACTTTTTAAAAAATTCAATTAGACAAATTTTCTAAGTGACTTAGCTATGGCACCTTTTGATAAAATTGAACATGAAAGTCTCCCAAATACATGTATTCAGGTGTGATATGACATATTTAATGCAGTTCTAGATAAACATGTACCAATTGTTACTAAAAGAGTAAAACGAGACAGACAACCTGAATGGTTCTATAATGAAATTGCATATGCCAGAAAAATGAGAGAGAAATACCATAAATTAGGAATGTGGTCCGAGTTCAAATTTTGGCGAAACAGGACAAAACACATAATCGATGAATTTTTATTCAAAGATGTTAAAAAATTCAAAAGCTTCTAAAGATTTGTGGAAATGTATTCACAGTCTTAAAAGAGGGACGAAAGATACCAAAGGGACAGTCAAACCTCGAATTTACATCCTTATCAATGCTTATGCAAAGTGCATATTTAGGTTTTTATCAATAAAAAGACACAAAAGTGCAATTTTTATCGAATATTTCTCAAAACAAAAACAAATACCGATGACTCTAGAATTTAGAAATAGAAAAAGAAATAAATATGGAAAGCTAACTGAGACCGCTTAAATGACGGTCAGACCCCTGTTATTTCAATGTACATAAAAGTGGACTAATTTATAGAGTCTGTATATATAAATATTGTATCAAAAGGATATCCGATAATAAATTAGGTAGACACAAACGAGACTTAAAGAAATTTGTTAACGTATACTTCCTGTGTTCTATGTTTACGGAGGGCCATAAGTGCCAGTGAGACCGATTGAATAACGGTCAGACCCCCAAGGATTTAGTTGATTTTATGGACATTGAAAGACCTGGGGGGTCTCACCTCATTTAGGCAGTCTCATGTAGGTTTTCACTATATATTTTGAATATGACTGGCACTTTGTTTGCTCTGTTAACACGGAAAACAGGAAGTGTACCCAAATTCCTTTTAGTCATGTTTGTATCTACCTATTAACTAAATGTCTACATAGTATTACAAAGATTTAGAGATCAGGGGGCTCGGACCATTGTCCTTTGCCCTTTGTCCAAAAATTGTGACATTGTATAGCTGATAAGTGACAATCTTAGCACTCCGTAGATATCGAAGATGACATTATTCTGAGAAATCCTTCTAAATAAACTCATCATAGATACCAGGACTAAATTTTGTATATACGTCAGACGCGCGTTTCGTCTACAAAAGACTCATCAGTGACGCTCGAATCCAAAAAAGTTTAAAAGGCCAAATAAAGTAGGAAGCTGAAGAGCATTGACGACCAAAATTCCTAAAATTTTGCCAAATACTTATACAATCTTTATATATACTGGGTGTATGATTTAGGTGAATATTATGGATATTGAAAGACCAGGAGGTTTCACCCTCATTTAAAGGGTTTTCACTATATATTTCTTATTTCGGCTTTTCATAAATATTTCTATTCAATTCCTCAATTTTTCTAAACTTATCGGTTTTTCTTTTTGTTTGAAGAAATTCATGAAATTACATGTATCATGATATATCAAGTACATCTTTGAAGATTTGTATTGACAAAAATCTATATTACATAAAGACAAATACGCAAGATAGAAATGGGTTTATATTCGAGAACAACGAGATTTTTTTAACGACTACAATTTATGACAGCTTGAAGAGGTCATAAAGCGATTTCCTACGTATCTTATCTGTCATGCTTTTATTGTTATTAAGTAATTTTTTTTTATGATTTTCAACTTAATTTTGAATATCGAATAACGAACCGGCTGCTAACGTCCCATTCATTTTTTTATTGTTAAAAAGGTACTGTTTTGAACATTCGTGTGATATTGTTCTCTACTCATAGTGATGCATCTCCAAAGTTGCAGGGACTAAGTATTGGTATTGATGAGGATGTTGCGTGTAAGCACAAGCAGGTCCTACTTGTTTACCTTTCTGGCTGCTTGATTTAGTAACTACCTCTGAAGATGCATAACACTTTGTGCTTTGACCTCCTAATATGTTGTCATCAATGGTGTGGTATATATGCATACTTTCTTTTTGTTCAGATGCATATTGATTTCCTTTGCTTGAAGCTCTCAGATTTTTGTTTTCATCATTGGTAATTGCCGTGTTTGGTTGTTGCCTTCTTTTTCTGAACTGCACAAAAACACAGAACAAGAGCAAAACTATAAGTATAACTCCTGCTATTCCTCCGTAGTAGACAAACTACTTCAACTTGAGAACTATAAAACAAGAAATACAGATATGTTTTTGCGCGATAACGTTTGTGTGGCAGTGAGTAAGTGTGTAAGTGAATGTATTTATTCTCGGAAAGATATATTATCGTTTTGATATTTGATTTAGTTCTACTGAGGGATATATGACTATTTGATTGCTGAGTAAATTTCTAAACACAAGCATATTGGCTAATGTAAAACGGGACAGAGGAACAGACATAGCTAAAAATATTTCCTTCAATTAATAGATACTGTAAATTTAATTTAGATGTTTCAAATTTTTCTCAATAAGTACACATATATAAAATGTTACCTGACTGTATTTCAGCAAAATCTTCCTCTGTGGTTCTTGTGGAATAAGCTGTGTTTTCTACAAAGAATAAATAACAAAAATTATGTTAACTACTGATTTACTTTTCATCAATAACGTAAATGTTGTTTTATATTAGCTTAACGGGGGAAAAAGTTATCAAGTGCAAAAATAAAGTGAAAATAAAGGCAACAGTAGTATTCCGGTGTTCAAAAGTATAAAAATTGATTGAAAGAAAACAAAATCGGTTTACAAACTAAAACATAGGGGAAACATCACCTATAAAAGGAAAACAAAAGAACTACATACACAGCTAACAGCAACAAAAACAAACACAAACAGACATGGAAATAAACTCATCATAGATACCAGGACTAAATTAAGAATATACGCTAGACGCGCGTTTCGTCTACAAAAGACTCATCAGTGACGCTCGAATCCAAAAAAGTTAAAAAGGCCAAATAAATTACGAAGTTGAAGAGCACTGAGGACCAAAATTCCTAAAAGTTTTGCCAAATACAGCTCATGTAATCTATGCCTGATGTAGAAAAGCCTTAGTATTTCAAAACATTCAAACATTTGTAAACAGTAAATTTATGAATATAACCATATCAATGGAAACGAACTATTTGATAACAACTGCCGTATGAAATTGTTTAAAAGGTTGTATCTATATTTTTGAAGATTTATTTCTTGAAGAAAAAGCAACACAATTCAACAGCATACCGACTAGTCGAGTATCCTCTTGAATTTCGTTCTAAACATTCGAGTACCTGTCGACATCCTTTTAAACAATTAAACATAGTCATTTCTTTCATTGGGTAATACATTTTGTTCTTATTGAAATGTATATAAAATATGTTGACTATTATCAAAAATGTTACCCCTGTATGTATCGTGAAAGCCCTTCTTCTGCGTTCTTGACGAATCATAGGTGTGTTCTACAAAGAATAAGTAATATACTGCTGTTGCATTGAACATTCATGTGAATATGATTTGGTTAAATTTAAAGCCATATGAAACCAGTGAGTGGTGAACAATAATTGTTATCCAATTCTTGAACCAATGCATGTATATATCATAAACTTAGTCCTCTGTGCCCGATTTTATTATTTTTTACGCAAATATATCGTATAATCGTCAATATTTTTTTCTATCTGTCTGTTATTATTTAACAAATAAGGCTGCTCATTAAATGCCGTGTTTTGAACCCAGATTTTACCGATTGTCACCTTATAGTAAACAAATAACAAAAATCATGGGTATTGAGCACGTGTTTAACATGTACAATCAGATAATTGTTTTTTTTAAGGAGGGTTACGCTCAGTTCACTATGCATACGGAAAATATGTCGGCGAATTGCTTCCTGAAAGCAAGCAATTAAAAATAAGTAAACTTCTTTTAAATGTAGAAAAATTAAAGAACTTTCCTCAGAAAAATGTATATGTGCACAAGTTGTATTATTAAAAATTATCCATTTATTTATAAAAAAAACATATGCATATTTTATTTTTAATTTGAGGTTCCTTATGACTTTAAAGGAAAGAATTTTCCAACAATTCACGATAAGAGTAAAATAAGTGGTTGTTCATACATGTAATATATTAGTGGGAAATGCAAATAGTCTCATTTCTTACATTACATATTAATTTGCATATTCACTGAGGAAGTTCATAACCAGACACTCAGAGATACAAAAAAAAACTAATGGTGTATTCCTTAAAGGAATAGTTTATTCGTCTATAAAATGATAACTAGAATGCATAAAAGACAAGAAGTACCCATCTTTATCCAGTTGATGGACGGAGGACCTCAGAAATAACCTTCACAAACAATGCACATAATGGAGCCATGTTCACCTCAAATATAAGTATTTGGTTACCTACACTGTTCATCCTTCCTCTCAAGTTATCTTAATGATAAAAAAAACGAATCATTTTGAGAAAACAAATATGTCACTGTTGCGTCTAACAATTACTTGCCTGCAAATGACAAAGTGTAAACAAAGTCAATTTCCCTGGATGTCACGGAAAGGCTGTCATCATTTGTGTTGGCGGTAGTAGCAACACTTTCTGCATGTTTTACAATCGTAATAAAAATTAAAAACTAAGTTGCAAATCATTGGAAAAAGTGTGTGACATACAGAGACAAATCGTGAGGCAGCATATGTTGTGGTTACAGAGCCTACAAGGACACATTGTTCTGAACGTCGAAGAACAAATCGGCAAACTGATGGTCACGTCAAATAACCTTCATTTAGAATTATTCCAACATAGTAACATTCATTTAACATGCATACAATAAGAAATCAAAAGATGACCAGTAGATTCATTGTATGTGACATCATAACCTTTTATTCGTGCTGTGTTCAAGTTAAAACATGCACATTGTATCTATTCAAGAATGTGAATAAAGGAGTCGTAATGTGATGTTTTCTTTTTGTTATCAAACAGAAGAAAATAAACCATTTACCCGTCCCTGCTTCAGAAATGATGTTCTCATTAATTTGAGTGGACAAAGCAGCGTCTTCTAAAAAAAAAAACATAATTTTGTGTTATTGATATTTTCGGCTGAGAGTAAATCTATCAAGAAAAATGGTTTATAAAAATACGTGTCTTTTGGATTCCAATCATTGTCTAATTAACATATTATGTCTGTTTGAGTTGCTTACACTTAGGAAAATGGCAGTTTTTTATGTTGATCTTCAGTGTTTTTGGTTGTTTTGTTGTGTTCCACTTATAGTTCAGGTGTTTCCCACGGTTTTATTTTGTAACCCGGATTTGTTTTCTCTCAATCTATTTATGACTTTTGAAAAGCGGTATACTACTGTTGCCTTTATTTATCCAGTTGTGTCAACATTAACGGAACTAAAAACCACTGTCACACCACTGTGTGAGATCAAGCCCGATATAAAATCAGTTCAACCCATAATGTTCTTCAAAAAATGTCTGTAAAAACCATTTGTTCCTTTAACTGATCGCATTTGACATGAATCATTTTTTTTTTAATTTTGTGCCTGTCTTTTGAGGCCAACCCATCTTGATGCCAAAGTTAGTTAAATCAATATTTCTTCAGAAACCAATATTCATTTACAACGAACGTATCCCCATTTTTACCAAAGAGAGGACATGCATAAAACAAACATGCTCAGATTCTTTAGAAGTTTTGATAAGTGTTTCACTGACAGAATACTCATCAATGACTTATAACAAAACAAGCTAAAACCGTACCTCTGATTGTTCCAGGAAATCCTCTTTCTAATGTTTATGTTGTATGGACAACTTCTTCTACAAACATAATATAGCATGTGTGTTACTTTGTAACGGTGATAACACATAAAACAAAAAATCATAAGATACCAAAACATTTCGAGATCGGATGTCTTCACAAGGTAAACTTTATCTGCAATGCATGTAACACCTGACACTAAAAATGTCCATATCAGTTGAAGAGCTCAATAGATAAAATTACAGATAAGACGACTATTGTGGTATCAAAAGATCTAGCGAATGTCTGTAGTTTGGGTGATTGCGATAATTGCATGTCTGTCATTTTTGTTTTTCTTAAATTTTGTGTAACATGTTAGACTGTTAGTTATGTAGTGTGAATTGTTGCCTATTTGGTCATGGCGTTAACTCTAAAGGACTGCTTCACGGTATTCTGATTGTTTATAACCGTAAGAGAACTATACTTTCTTTATCTTATTTTTATCACGCTAGCTCATCGACAATGCTACTAAATATACTTATTTTCATAAAACCGCGAACACTTGTCGATAAAGACAAATATGATGTATTACTTACCACTGACTTCTGTTTTTGGTACACACCCAGCAACATTATCACACCTTTATCATATATTACATTCATCATGTTTTGCGTGTTCATTCAGATTGGGTTGGCTTGAAATGGTAATATGTAATTTGTTTATAGACGTGAACCATATAAACTACTTTTAGATACTCTAGCATATCGTTTCAATTATATTTCTAGAGAATATCGAATAAACTGATTTACAGTAGTTTTGTTACTAAAGTATATTGAAGTTTCAGATCTGCTTATATTTCATTGTTCATGGTTCATAACTTTTAAATAACTACACTGATTTTTTAATGATTAAGACAAAATTTCGTGAATTTTTGGTTGATGTTAATCTGCACATGTTGATGGTTGGATGTCCGACTATTCGGAAGAATGAGTAAGAAAAGCGAAAAACATATATGTATCTAAGATTTAGTTTAACTGTAGAAAAAGTATGATTGTCTGTTTCATTGTAGAAATCATCCGAAACTTGAAATTTTTTTTGTCTGTTCGACAATATCAAATTCATCATAAATTCTCAATGTCTATTGGAATACTATATTCTAAACATAGACAACGATAGCAACTGAACTTATGGATTTTCACTTTCAATTGACACATTTTCTTTTGAAGAAGCATGTGTGCGAGTGCAAAATCATCACCGTCACAGTGATACTGCAGCATGAGAAAAATATATTAACTTCGGTTGAAAATGCTTGATCCATCAGAGTGACCTTATACAGCTATCATTATGTGTGGTTGATAATTATGCTGTTCTTCGATTGTTTAACATATTGTCATGAGCTTGGAAACGTTTAGTGCAATTAAATTAATGAACTAATCAACACTTTATATCAGTCTATTGTTCTCCCAAAAATTGTCATGATACAATAAGTCATAGAGAGCTGTCTTATTGGCATTCAGACCACATCTTCTTAAATCTATATACAACGAAATATGTACAACATGCTATTCATACACCCCACCCTAAGAAAAAAGTTGAAAAAATATGAAATTGAAAAAAACAGAGTAACCACTCTGTAGTTGAACGAAAAAGTTATTATGAATTGTATCAATTATCCATTCAGTTGATGTGTTTGAGCTTTTAATATTGCCATTTGATTAGGGACTTCCTTTTCCTAATATTCGATGGAGTTCACTATTTTTGTGATTTTTTTTTTACGAAAATTGTTTATATTTAATTTTGAAAAAAAACCAACAATTTGCATTGAAAAAAAATACGTCAATCAAACAATCCATTCAATCTTTTCTTGTAAATATTGTATTAACGGGAAGAGATCATTTCCGCAGAGGTCAATTTCTATCAAATACATGTTTCTAAAATTATTTAACGTTGCCTTGACCTTGCATGACGACAATAACGGTATCAATCATGAACTTTTTATTCTGAAATAACGTATAATATATGTTTAGTACTTTATAAATTGTGAATTAGCTCATACAACGTTTTCAATATTTATGTGTAGATTTATTTGATAACGGATTTTCCGTTTTGAATATTTTTCTCGGAGTTCAGCAATTGTGGTTTTATTTGTTATTAGAGGATACAAAGGAAGTATATTTTATGTGTTATGCGTCCCTTTAGGTCTATGATAAATTGGTGGTGTGAAGTGTACTCTATCAATGTTGTATGGTTTTTGCTCATTGTTGAAGTCCATACGGTGACATATTGTTGTTAGTTTCTGTGTCATTTATGTCTATTGTGGAGATTTGTCTCATTGGCAATCATACCACATCTTCTTTTTTATATTTATCGATATCTTGTTCAGTAATAGAAAGCCGTGGATTAATCCTGGGCTTATTTAGGCCATAATTACGATTAAATTAAATATATTATCTCATATTTTTCTTATCAATACAAACATTTAAAAGAATTTAGGTACATAGAAATACATTTCACATTTCAAGAGTTACAATGACCCAAACTATGACAAATTATTATACCCTCTTACTTTTTTATAATAGAAAAAAAAAGTACAATTATCAATACAAGTATCAAATCTTTATACCCTAGTTCATGTAGTGGCATACACAATGAAAACTTTCATTTCATTGATAAGTTGCATTCGATGATGTTACAGGTAGGAAACAAACTTGAAAATGCCTGTACCAAGTCAGGAATATGACAGTTTTTGTCCATTCGTTTTTGATGCGTTTTGTTATTTGATTTTGCCATGTGATTATGGACTTTCCCAATTGATCTTCCTCTAAGTTCAGTATTTTTGTGATTTTACTTTTTTTTTGTATATATGATCATCTGTGGCACAACTATTTCTTAGCTATTTACCGAAACATATTAGCGTCCGTATGTTTTTCGAAATAACGACTTCAGCTGTACTAGAGAAACACTAAAGACTGTCACCTTTTCTTGACAGATATTTACCTCATGAAAATAATCATATCGGCTTAGATATATATGCCCCATATGTGAGCAGCATTAGAATTATATTGGATATACATTGAAGGTTCATAATATGACACTGAAATAGAGTTGGTTGTCGTAAATTTTAGATCACACTAAAATATTAAATTTAAAATGTAATATAACAAATTTGTACACATAACTGTAATTGGGATATTACTTCCTTGAATCGACGGAATATACATAACGTCTACACTTTTTAGACGTATTTGAAAATCAGGCAATTAAACATTTTGTTGACTTGTAATTTGATATGAAAGCGAATGCTTATATAAAATAGCAATAGAAAAAAAATATTTTTGCTTCAAATTAAAACAATGCATACCTTCTCTGGTCTTCACAAACATTCAGGATGTCCAAACATTTGCCTTTGTGAATTATATAAAATATCAGCATTTTAAAGTAAACAAATATTGTGTTCATTTTTTTGTGATAGCAACATTAAAGAGCATTCTTTTTAATTACCAGGAATCAGGACAATTAAAATATATTGATGCACACGTGACGGATGCCCACATATCGAATAAATGGAACCAACTTCCTACGTCGTAATGAACTCGTTAATTAATTTACAAAATTGAAAAGCACGAACTTTTTTGTGCGTTTGATAGTTCTGGTGATATAGGCCACGAAATACAAATTCCGTTATGCTGTTCACATTTTCTACAAACTAAATTTTCACATAATCAAAATATGGTGTCAATTTACTCACATTTAGTTTAAAACAGCTATCAGTTTTAAGAAAATTATTTCTATTTATTAGGTGTATTGATAAAAAAAGTTACTCCCGTCATTAAAATATAAATGCATCAGCATCGTTTTGATTTCTTTCTTTTCCTTTTAGTTTAACATTGTATTACACATGTTACTAAACATGTATGCCATCATAATTTTGTACCTCTTTTATCTTTTAACATTGAAGTTCTGCATTTGTTTACCACAACTATTGTATTTTTCATATTGTATGTTTCTCTGTAAACTTGTATTTAGAGAACAATCTTAGATACAACAATCTGCTGTACATATGTCACAATTAGAATTATTGTAAAGAAGTGCCTCGAAAAACAAATAAGAATATTTTGTATACTTGCCATTATAACTCCTACCAGACTACGGGTGCAACATGTAGAGTAGCACATGAAATCACCCCCAGATTTTGGTGGGGTTCGTGTTGTTCTCCTATTGATGACAATTTTTGCACGTACCGTTGTCAATATAATGGAATTTGGTGCGACTGTCGTACAAGTGAGAGGTTTAGCGCTATAAAATTAGGTTTAATCTCCCATTTTTACATTTAAATTTCTTAATAATCACTTGAATATTTGAAGATATTGAGAAACAGATACATGATTTCCATGTCTAGTCGGTTAATGATAGGACACTAGTCGGCCTTTTAATTCCAAATATAATTATTGGTGCATGGAGAAACTCACATGACCCTAACAAGCATTACATGTGATATATTCTGTAGAATATTGAGTTGATACAAAATTAATTGGAAAAGATACAAAATTGAACTAAGTGAAAGACATCACTGTTTTGCAGACCTGACTCTGATGCATGTACATGTGTTGGTACTATGTTAGAAAATCACTGTACCAAGTCAGGAATATGACAGTTGTTGTCCTTTTCTTTAATGTGTTTTATCATTTGATATTGCTATTTGATTAGGGGCTTTCCGTTTTGAATTTTTCTCGCAGTTTAGTTTTTTTGTGAAGTTAATTTATAGCATATTTCTGTCATTGATTAATTCTTCAATTTCTTCGCTCGTGATGTTCTGCGATTTGGAAATGATAAATTAATCATATGCGTTGAGTTAATTAATTCGTGTGCAGCAGTTTCCTTACGTTATACCATCTTTGAACACAGTTTTAGGCTACTGGATTCAATCGTTTAAACATTAACATAAAAAAGGAGTTGAATATAATTGCCTAATGAGGCTATAAATTAATACGATATTATTGCGCTTGTATTTCCTATAATGATTTCCTTGATAGAGGGTTGCTGCTGTTACGGAAGCTATTAAACCAAGAGTTCTAAATGGTGAAGTTGAAATCATCCCTTCGTAAATTTTACGGACGCTATCACGAGTTGGTTGACTGTTATGGAATACGTTTCACAGATGCTATCGAATACGTTTCTTACGTCGTCATAACAATCCCCTTCCCCTTTGCATGATTGTGACCTAACAAATTAGACTATTTACCGGGTTTGTAATAACATGAGAAACACGACGAATGCCACATGTGTAGCAGGATCTGTTTATCCTTCATATATGAGATCACCCCCAGTTTTTGATCAGTCGTTAGTTTTCTATGTTGTTTCTTGTATATTATTATTTGTTTATTTGTCTTTTTGATTTTAAGCCTTTGCGGTGTCAGTTTATTTTTGATTTATGAGTTTGACTGTTCCTCTGGTATCTTTCGCCTCTCTTTTATCAAACAAAGTTCATATGAAGTGTATGTGAGCAAATATAGACATCCGTATGTCATTCATCGATGAGAAAAACCAATACTGTATAGCTGGTTATTAAAGGCAAAGTCATAAAGAAAAGGAAACAATTCAATTAGGAAAACTAACAGCTTATGTATGCTTGTGATGCTGAACAAAGTGTTGTCACTATAAAAAGAACAATAGATGGTTGTCACACAAGTAAGAAATTTATTTAGCTTTAAAACCAGTTGCTCCAACATTTTTTTGGGAAATGCCTTTTCTAAGTCATACACGTAAGAGTTGCTGTTCATTCTTTTTGTGGATCGATGAAGTCTAATGTTCGAACATGTCAGTTTTTATGCACATCATCTTTGAATTCATTTTGGCGTTCGGTATTTTTGTTAATACTTTTTGTAAACTAATTTCTTAGTATTAAAGAAGCTAATCATGATAATTTGTAAAAAAAAAATCAGCGTAACTAAAAGATTGCATCAGTGCATCAATGCATTCTATTCTAGGTCTTTGAATCTGTTATAAATTTACGACATTATTTGATTTTAAAATACCATTTAATTTTCATTTATAACTCGCAATTATATCTTTTTTTTTAAATAAGTCAAACACCTTCTCTAAATTATATTATACATTTATCATGCACATTTCTAAATTATTTTCTGTCAAAAACTGGAAGACAAATTATACCATTGATCTGTGATAAGGTTTCAGAAAAGTGTATTTATTTTACTTGGGGCTTATATACAAACATTTATCAATTATGGACTTTTGACAAGGTAAACACGTTCAAAAAAGACCTGTTCAGATTATATTGACAGAGGACGAAGTTAATTTAATGTATATTTACATATATAGATAAAAGCGTAAGTTTGAAAACGATATTGACTCGATGTTACTATATTTGCAAATGATATTGACGCTATGTTACTATATCTAGTAAAATGGCGTCAATATCCTTTCTAAATATAGAAACGTTGAGTCAAATTCAATATGTCAAAAATGTGAAAAAAAACCCACAATATATATATATTGGAAGACACGTGAATAAACCAATGAGAAATAAGAAAAATCAAACAATTTGTAGTTTTTTATTTTGTATGAAGTTGGGACTTGGTAGCTATCGAATTGAAGTAGAGAAATGAAACTTACTCTTCTCCTCTATTTGACAAATAATACAACTATAAGACTATCTTTAGAAATTCTAAATTTTATTATTATTTTGTTTCTATTGTTTATTTCTAAAAAAACAAATATATATAAAAAAAGGCAAATAATGTATCGTAGTGTTGGTGTCTCCACTATTCATAATACATGTAGTAATGTGTATCGCTGGTTTTAGGAACCAAGGTAACGTACGAGTTGAGTTGCCTGCATCGATCGTCATTTACATTGCTGTCAATGACAGTTCCATAGGATCCATTTATAACTTGTAAATATGAGCTACTAGCTTCAGTTATCGTGCTTCGTCTTTTACAAAAGCATGTAAAGCCCAGGCAGCCTCCAACCAGAACTAGCAAACCAGCTATTGCAGCCAAGATGATAAGTACATCCAATTTAAACACTGAAAATGACAATACACATACAAATGTTACATATGTATAATGATGCACTTGTTTGGCAATGTACACATTTGTTTAACATCAATAACTACAAACATCAGAATTAAGCTGACTTCAAATTAGTACATGTGTACTAGGGGCATGTTTTACTGAACTTAAAATAGACATAAAAACATGTGCGTCGGATTTTATGATATATATGTTCTTACATAATAAGGATATATACCAAAGCTAATAAAATTAACGGTACCAATTTTCTTGCACCAGATGCGCATTTCGACAATACATGTCTCTTCAGTGATGCTCGTGGCCAAAATATTTGAAATCCAAAGCTTATATAAAAGATGAAGAGCTATAATCCAAAAGGTCCAAAAAGTACAGTCAAATCCGTGAAAGAAATCAGAGCTTTGCATGAGGGAGATACATTCCTTAATTTATAATAATTTCTATCATTTTGAAACAGCAAATTTTAATAACACAAAAAATCCGTATTTTCATGCCAGTACTTCGACTGGGCTGGTGAGACCCTCGGGGACTAATAGTCCACCAGCAGAGGCATCGACCAAGTGGTAGTAATAAAATTAACGGTACCAATGTTCTTGCATCAGATGCGCATTTCGACAATACATGTCTCTTCGGTGATGCTCGTGGCCAAAATATTTGAAATCCAAAGCTTATATAAAAGATGAAGAGCTATAATCCAAAAGGTTCAAAAAGTATAGCCAAATTCGTGAAAGGAATCAGACCTTTGCATGAGAGAGATACATTCCTTAATTTATAATAATTTCTATCATTTTGAAACAGCAAATTTTAATATCACAAAAAATCCGTATTTTCATGCCAGTACCGAAGTACTGGCTACTGGGCTGGTGATACCCTCGGGGACTAATAGTCCACCAGCAGAGTCATCGACCCAGTGGTAGTAATAGAATTAACGGTTCCAATTTTTTTGCACCAGATGCGCATTTCGACAATACATGTCTCTTCAGTGATGCTCGTGGCCAAAATATTTGAAATCCAAAGCTTATATAAAAGATGAAGAGCTATAATCCAAAAGGTCCAAAAAGTACAGCCAAATCCGAGAAAGGAATCAGAGCTTTGCGTGAGGGAGATACATTCCTTAATTTATAATAATGTCTATCATTTTGAAACAGTAAATTTTAATAACAATAAAAATCCGTATTTTCATGCCAGTACTTCGACTGGGCTGGTGATACCCTCGGGGACTAATAGTCCACCAGCAGAGGCATTGACCCAGTGGTAGTAATAAAATTAACGGTACCAATTTTTTGGCACCAGATGCGCATTTCGACAATAATGAAACACACAGTCATGCAGTTTCAAAAATGAAACTTACAAACTTAAAAATGTATATAAAACAGAACAAGTCATTTTCTTTTAGTTAATATTACAAATGTAAAATAAGTGTCAATTGAAATGAGTCTGCATTTATTGGTAACCTCCTTATAATTTGGATCCGGAAAGCGCAATATATATTGCATCTATTTGACTCACAAGTTGCTTATCTTAGGAAAGAATTATTGTAACCAGAAAAGGGATGGATACATTATGTTACACAAATACAGTCGAGAAATACTTCCAACGAATTAGTAGGTATGATTGTTACCTGTCACTGAGTCGGAATAGTTTTCTGACTCTGAACTGGTTGTATAATTGACATCTCCTACAAAGATAGTTGAACATTAATAGTTGTGTAATACATGTAACATGAACAGTTTCAATGTAACTGCACAAGATGCACATTTCCCAAATAGATGCCTTTATCATTGTATTCTGAGTTACTCGAGGCCTATTTGTTTTTAAATCCTAAGTTTATTCAGAAGCCGATAAAATAGGAATGAATAAACTGGTTTCCAATAAGAGAGAATAATAACCAGAAGAATAACCATCAATTAATGCTTTTAAACGTCACAATTTAAAAAAAAATATGCTGAAATTAAACTAAACCGAAATAACATTGTTTCTTGATTTATCACGTTTCGCATTTGATTTTAAAATATTTAAACGGAAACTGTCCGTGTACTCTTGTTGAGTTATAAGTTCATCAAAGTTTGCCAATTATTTTTTAACTAGGTTCATCTAAAAAAACACAGAATGAGCAGGAAGGGAAATAATGTTATTGTTTTAGCCTTTAAATCCATTACATTACAGCTTAAGATGGACTTGGTTTTTTTTTTAAATAGTGATGACATTATTGAAGATCTCGCTACAAAAATACCTATCTTATTTAGGTCTGTCATTGTATATTTGTCACAAGTTACACAAATTAGTACATTGCGATCGGCTATAAAATTATTAATTCGCCATCTTTTTCTCAGGATTTTTTATATTTACGTTTCTTTTTTTCAATTTTATAAACTTTAATCCGAACTTCCATCTGAATGACATTTTTTTTTTTTGTCCATCGGTTTAACTACTTCCAAAAAATTTCCAAAGGTAACACCAACCCAGAAGACAGCACTTCGATTTTGTCATGAATATCAAGTATATGGACGTTTTTAAAAATTTACCGTTTGGAAAAAATATAAACTATTCGAAATACTAAGGATTTTCTTATCCTAGGCATATATTACATAAGACGTATTTGGCATAGCTTTTTAGAATTTTTGGTCCTTAATACTCTCCAACTTTATACTTCCTTTGGCTTTGGAACTTCTTTTTATCTGAGCGTCACTGCCAGGAGCTTCAGGCCTTTGTAAGTCTTGTATGATTTTTGTTTATTTCTTATTCATTTACATGTTTTTGGAGTTAAGTATGACCGCGTAATCACTAAACTAGAATACACTTTTGGAATAGCCGAAGCATGCCTTCAAGTGCTGAATTTTCTATCCGTGCTAAAGACCTATTGTTTGCCTTCGACTGTTTTTTACTATGTGGTTTGGTTGTTACTTTTTGACACTTTCCCCATATCCATTCTAATGTTATTTAAAAGCAGAATACAGCAGTTTACCAATGTCTTTCTAAAGGAATACATGTTGACCGAAATGATGAAGATACAAAGTGGACAATACGTGTATTAGTCTTGATAAACAAACAAAAAAACGGAATGATGACGAAAACTAAAATCACAAAAATACTGAACTACGAGGAAAATTCAAAACGGAAAATCCCTAATCAAATGGCAAAATCAAATGATAAAACACATCAAACGAATGGATAACTAGACTGATGAATGCAAAGAGTAAACTCTGGTTAGTACCATTTGTAATTGATAGTGGAAAAACCTACCGTTAAGTTCAAACTTTGGAACGCATCCTTTCACGTGATCACACCTATGTAAATAAAACAATAATTGAAATTCAATATACACGATACATAATATAATAACGTGTAGACGTTTATTATATTTGTAAAAAAATAGGTATCAAATAAACAATGCATTTTAAATAGCATTGTGGTGACTTTAAACACAAATGATCATGTCTAAAATCATAATGCATGTATTTACTACAAGAAGAAAAATGTTGCAAATCACAGGGACAGTATGGGCTCTCGAAGCATTTTATGTTCACAAATAAGTGAAGTGATAAATAATGTACTCATGTAATAATTACTTCTTTTTAAAATCATTGCATCCGATTATGACGATCATGTCATATAGCCTTTGAACTATGAACAAATTAAAGTCGACTGCTGTGGTCAAACATTGGTATTTTAAACTTATCAAATGAATATGTTTTAACGAAAACCATGCGTTTAATCCTCACAAAATTGTCGTCTCACAGGAAAAACATTAAATAACAAAAGAGATTGTTTTAAATATTAATGAAACCATCAATTATTCATTTCTATTTTACCTTTCTTCAATCTCATTACAGTGGCAACGTTTCAAACATCTTTCTCCAAATCTGTTTTTCTGACAATGAGAACATGGCTTTCCACTTATTGATACAAAACCAATTTTGCACTCTGAAAAATACAAGAACATAAAATATGGTTGAATCAAATTTTATTTTGTGTCCCCGTTTTAAGTCAATGCATTGTTTTGCGATTTTTTTTCTCTGTGAATACCTACACTAATACTTCCTAAGCCAAGTGGTAAAATCAAAGGTCGCATTATTATGAATTCAATGAGAACAAATTAATCACTTGCGTAAATGGCTTATTCGTCATCGATGTTTCTTAGCTTATTTTGTCATTATTCAACCATTCTGGCTGCTAAAATCGAATTGGCATTTAACTTTTCCATTAACATTTCATTGAACAAAAACAATCATTTTTCAAATGTATAATGTACCTCTTTAAGGAAGATGAAAAGAAGTTATAGTAATACATTGTAACATGATATATTTCTAGCGTGCAATAGGGTTTGGTGAATTGCTACATTAATTATTAATAAAACCAACCCAATCAAGGAAATAAGTGATGCACTTGAGACATAAATGAGGAACAACGTTGTTTACGAGCTCTACGTATTGCACATCAAAATCATTCCGGTTTGTTGTTGTCATCATCCAAGTAATGCGCTTGAAAAACGTTAAATACCCTTGTTTACATTAAATTTTTTAATGAGAGATATATTACAAACAAAACAACGTGATACATTACTATTCTAAAATGACCATGTAAAACAATTCAAACGAGAAAACTAACGGCCTAATTATTTATATAAAATTATGAACGAAAAACAAATATGTAACACATAAACAAACGACAACCACTGAATGACAGGCTCCTGACTTGAGACAGGCACATACATACATAATGTGGCGGGGTTAATCATGTAAGCGGAATCCCAACCCTCCTCCTAACCTGGACAGTGGTATAACAGTACAATATAAGAACGAACTATAAAAATCAGTTGAAAAAGGCTGAAATGTTCACAGACCTGTACATGTTCCATTTATGTTTTCATAGTCCGAACAACAATACTCTAGGTTCCTATAAAAGAAATTCATATGCATAAACATGATTAAATATCAAATCAGACAAGAATCGTGTTTTGCTTTTTATGGAGTGCTTTTCGGTAAAACGTATCAATTTTGCAAGTAAATTAATTATTTCATGAAAAGTAGCGTTTTATTACATTATTAATCAATTATGTATTAATACGACACAGAGAATATGTCAAACCTTATCGCAACGTATAGACTCATGCTGCTTTGGAGCTTTATAATCGGAAATTTTTAAAAACAAATGAAATACAGATAATAAGCCAACGTGTAAGGATAGCATGTACATTTATTGTATTAAAACAGTAATGTTGATGACTCGTATCCGAATCATGACTGAAATATTAAATGCAATGAGCTAGTTGAAATATTAAAGTACTATAAATTTAGAAATAAATGAGATGTTTTTGATATGGCACAAACTGCTACATGTTTGTAATCGCAATAATTAAAAATCACATTTTGAAATTATTTATATGAATTAAACAGGATGTTTTTCAATTTCGCAAAAATTAGATCGCAATAATAAATGTATGCTTTAATTTCTGAATTTACATGACTAAACAATAAACTAAAATATACCTTGTTATGTCGTAACAAACGTTTAGATCTTTAAAACTAGTCCCTTTAACAATAAAACAAAACATTAGAAATATGGAAATAACAGACATTGTTTCAAAGTCCACAAGGACATCATACACAAACTGTATCAAATGACGGAAGTATTGTTACATTTATTCCTAAAAGTACATGTCGATATACACGATAAAGCCAATGAAAAAAGTACAGATCGGATGTGAATAGAAACAACTTCCCTGTGATGATGATTAACTAGAGCTTGAAAAAGAATAATGCAGGCAGATTCAAAATAATAATTTTTCAAGTTTTGTCGTCAATTACATTCATCGTTGCTTTGTCCAAAACCGTTCATACTTTTTTCTTTTCTCCTAAATCTAAAAGCTGCACGTATGTATATGTAATGTCATAAGCTACCCACTGTTTTGGTATCCTATGTGTATTTCTGAATACCTTCACTAACAAAGAGTGAAAGATTGCAGACATCCGAAGAGTATTGAGACGACGGTATATTTTAAGAAAGGAATATTTTGTTTGACTAATTAACAAATAGAGTATTTACTAATGAAGCATGAGTGTCAAAATCTATACAATATTTATAATGTGTTTTATCACACTGGGCAGTTTGTTTTTTTTTTGTATTTTTTTAGCGTTTGGTAAACTGCTGTATGTTTTCTTATACAGAGCTTTTACAATTAAACCATATACATTATTATATAAATATGACCTTTTTCTGAGAAAAAAAATGGTAGTGGATATGATGTGTACCTTGAGCACACATTTACACGCCTATACAAAGTTATATTATCAACAAGGTCAATAATTGACAAGTGTGTTTTATCAAATTGAGTCATCAAAGAGGGGCAGTCAAACTCATACATCGAAAATACACTAACAACGCCATGGCTAGAAATGAAAAAGACAAACAGATAACTAATAGGATACACGACACAACATAGAAAACTAAAGACTAGGCAACACGAACCCTACCAAAAATTTGGGGTGATCTCAGGTGCTCCGAAAGGGTCAGCAGATCATTGTATTGTCCATGCTATAAATTATCCAATATTTACTATATCAGGTTCTAAACTATCCCGACTTTGGTAAATCCTGATACTTATTGTTGTGTCAGTCTTTGTTCTCGTAAAATGATTTCACATCTTTTGTTAGGTGGTCTAAGTTGATCTTCTACTGAAATCACTCGCCAAACTGATGTTTGGGTGCAATCCCTTCCAATCTTAATTGCCTAGAATTGTTAGTTATCTTATCGAAGGTCGGTCTGGCTTTCATCACCAATAAAATCTGACACCACGATACAATCCATAACTTGCGCTTAACAGTGGCGTTTAACACACCAACAAGCAATCAATCACATCGAATTTTATTATTATTCGTCATTTACTTTTTCTATTATCAAAGACTTCCATTTCATAAAGTTTTTGTTTGTTAAACCGTGATCTAACTTTTGTTTGTTTAGTTTCCTTGGGTAATGACCTTCCCGTCATAATCTTTATCATGTGTTATTGTTATATGTTGCTTGTAATTGTTTAACCACTAACTATTTACTTTTTTAATTCTCGTGATTATGCATTTGATCATACTGTCTTATCCTATTTCATATATACAGACATACATGCACTCCGTATAGATATAAAGGTTGGATTCATTTTTTTCTGACTTTTTGCTCCATTTGCTTGGAACAAACCCTTTTTTAGCCATGGGTTTGTGACGTGTATATTCAGGAAAACCAATTCGAAGTATCTAATAAAGGGTAAATTTTTTTCATTTATTTGAGGGAAATATTTCTTCTGGGAGTTCTGTTATCATATGCGGTACTACCAATTTATCGTGGTGTGTTTTGGGTTCGTTAATAGAATCAATCTAGTCTGCAACAACATAAATCGACGCGTTTTAGAGCGGAACATTTTAACAAGAGCAGAAAAAAATCAACTCAGTATCATTTATCATCTTTTATCTTATAATTTAAAGATTTACACATGCAAACATTACTCATAGGTTTTGGTAAATACTGTCTTTATTTTAGATAATGCAAATCCTAGAGTAATCGGTTACCAAAGTTTTTTTTATAGCTTTGTCTTATAATCAGGTCAAGAGTTTTATTTAAAGAGTTATAAACCATGTGAATTACCATGGGAATTTAAAATCCTCAATGCTCTTCAACTTTGTACTTGTTTGGCTTTATGAATATTTTGATTTGAGAGTCACTGATGAGTCTTATGTAGACGAAACGCGCGTCTGGCGTACTAAATTATAATCCTGGAAACTTTTATAACCAATTAGATAAGTCATACGACATTATAGACGATTTTTGACTATTGTTAGCAGTCATCCATACATTTTTTATATACTGAAAATTGAATAAGATGCACCGCTGTGATACCGGAATATAATTGTATAATATCAACATTGAAAACTATCGTAATATTCCTATACAGGAAATAAAACGCCCACAAGTTAGATAAAACTTTTATAAACAAAATCTATGTGAAATGGAGCTCCTTATATAAATAAAAAGAAACGTTTGTCTTTGTTTCTACGTTTTTATTCTGCTTAGTACATATAGTATATAAATAAATAAAAATAACGAATGACGTGTCCTTGTAGTCAACTGGTTCCTTAGTAGATTCAGTCATTATATCTGAACGAGAAGCAACGTAATTATATATTGCATTACTAACAAATTATGATTAAGCAAGCATATAATCCATACCAATATGGTATAATTTCGCTTTCAATTTTTCTGATTTGGGTTTTGCGTTTGTATTCTAAATCAATATAATATTTAAATGGTTGTTTTTTATATATTTCTATTCTGCATGTTTCTTTTACTTTGCTTCTAAAATGTTTTTTGATTTGATCTTTGTACCAATCGATTTTTTTTGTGTATAAATATTTCAATAGGATTTTGAATGATATGTTTACCATACCACGTCAAAAATCCTCAAGCCATTATTTTTTATAATATTCAAATTACTGTCCAAATATTGTAACAGACGTTGGTGTATGTCTTGGTGTTTTTGTTTTCAAATCGTATCCAAACGAGAGAACTCAACTGTTAATCATAAGATTGTTCATAAAATGACAGAGAAATCTAAAGGCAAAAGCACCTAAATGTATGTTCAGTACAGTATGTATATTCTCATCCATTTTATAAAATGTCTTAGATTAGAAATCTTTCAATTTCAATCTGTTTTAAAATTTCTACAAAAACGAAACCTCCGTCATGCAGATCTTTGTATCGTTTTATAGAGTACTAGGAATTACAATTTCGTTGCTGATTCCAACCACAAAAAAAATATATTCTTATCCATGTTATATATACCTACAACATGGAATTGAACAGACCAAGAACAATCGCCATTTGATTACACATGCGTTTCTGTTTATTTATATTTATTTATCTTGTTCCCGTCTGAATGATTTTACACAATGTCTTGTAATTTTTTAGCCCTTTATAGCTTGCTGTTTATTGTGAGTCAAGGCTCGTTGTAGAAGGCCGTACTTTGACCTATAATGATTTACTTTTATAAATTGTGACTATGATTGCGTTGGATAAAACTGCAACTTTTTTATGTGTGTATCTAAAACAAATTTCTTTGTTGAGGGGTAATGACAGCATAAACCACATCTTTGAAAACACCAAAAAAGTGTAACGTCAATATTTACCGTATCTGCTACCAAAAAAATCATTTTTGCGGGGCAGACAAATCAATGACGGAAATGTTCTTCAACTAATCTTTAAATGATTTTAACTACATATACTTCCTTAACGTTTATCAAATAACTTTTTATCATAACTTGTGTCATAAAACATGTGCAAATAGAAGAATTGATTATTTTTTAGTGTAAAATATTTTTGTGGTATAATAACTTAATTTTGGATGTAACGTGTCTTTTGATTGGCTGAATTTGTTTTGTTTAGCAGCCTATAGACATAATTTAGTCATGTCACCATGACGTCATCAACATTTTTCATGACATTTTAGTGGCATTGTCATTCTGCTGACAGTTTTGACTATAAACTTTCACACACAGTCATATCAACCTTTTTTTTTAAACTTTTATATGATAATTGGTCATTTATTGATTCTGTTTGCTTATATACTTGCTGCGTCTCGTTGCAAGCCTTCTTTTCTATTTGATAAACTTAAAAAGGGGTTAAATACGTTGATTAAATATATTTATGAATGTTTCGACAATATAGTTATAACATAAAATATAAACGGTAATAACTGTTCTTTCCTAGATTTAGTTATTTCAATTTACATGGGACATTCTACATAAAATATTACGACAAAGAGGACGAAGTTCATATTGTTATTATTACATTTCCTTTTTTTGACGGAGATTCTCATTTTGACAACAGAGTTCGCGCGTTCTTTATGTTCGTGTCTGTTTTAAAGTTTGTGAATTTCAATTATGCATTCCTTGTAAATTATTAAGTAAGGCAATTCCTGATCATAAATGACTAAAAACCGTTACTACATTCCTGTCACATTCGGCGCTTTTGTTTTCTCTGTTTGTCGATTGCACGTATAATGTAATCCCTTTTCAAATGATTGATTATAGTTTGTTCTTATGTTGTATTGTAACATCACAGTCCTATATGTGAGTAGGGTTTGGCATTGATAAACTTATAATCCGACCACGTTCTGTGTCTGGCTGTCCAAGGTTAGAAGCCTGTTATTAAGTAGTTGTTATGTATAATGTTTACAAAAATCCAACTGTTAGTTCTCTCGTTTGAATGGTTTAAAAAAAATGTATTAGAGTGTGATGCCATAACTTACTTTACGACATGGGATAGTTCATTATCGATGGCTGTACCTTTTACATTGTGTAGATTTATAAATATGATAAAATTGATATAGAATTAGGAAAATCGTGAATTTAATTTTTGAAGCTTTTATTTTTACTCTTTATAAAGTTGTGTACACTATAAAATCAAATCGATATTTTTGAATATGCATTTAACATCCAATCTTTTATGATAATATTCTACACAAATCACATGAATGTCGGCATTCATGAATGATTAAAATAAACTCGATCATATTAAATTAAAATAAACACATGTATCTTAAAATCGAGTGTTGGCATGTCATGGGTTATGTTCTTTTCATATACTGTAGTATGGTACGCTACTAAATCCCTTATTTAAGGGATTATGCTGGATTATGAAAACATGATTTTTCAATTGGTTTAATAGAGACCTGGAGCTGGTGTATCAGTAACTGATAGTTATCCGTTTTTTTCATTTATTGATCATTGTCATTATGCTAAGTTTCTTTAGTTACCTTTTCCAACATCATACTCGAACCTGTGCTGGGCTTATTGTTGTGTGATTGTTTATTTTACAATGGCTTTGGTTTTGTTGTTTTCATTTATATATTTGGTAGTTAAGTGTGACGTCCATTTGAACGAAACTGGTACATATTTGTATTTAGAAGTCAGCTGAGGCTCGACTCTGGTTGCGGGATTTTTACGCTGTGTTGACGAATCTCTTTGGTGGCATAAGGCATTTGAACTTTAACACACCGAGAGTGATTGTCTTAATAACATTTCTTTAAAGTCGTATCATATAAATGGCACTCTTACAACACTTAGGCCTTGTTATGCCGTGTTCACATTGAACTATATTCAGTGGTGTGTTAGTGTAATTCGCACGTAAACTAAACACAATTACGTTCACATTGATAATACTGAATGTTTTTTATCATGTTTTATTTACATGCAGTCGATAATCAGTGTAGGCCTTATGTGGGTTTAGTGTATATTCAAAGAAGAAACGTTTTTTTAATAAAGTTGATATTGATAACAATTATTTATATAGTTCTGAACAGAGTTATTTGTCTTAAATTGACATATTGCTTTGTTATGGAAAATACTTTAGGTAACTTTATACTTTTTCAAGACTAAAAGCTTATCATTACCTAATACAATACATATGAAAACGTCTTCCCGAATCGACTGGGTGTACACATCAATATTTGCCACTGGCCTTTTCATAATAGACGGTTTACTCATTAATGCATTACTAAAACAAGTGTGCGGTAAATTGTATTGTTTGCCTAGTAAATCAGATACAGTAAAATGCATTTAGTCATATCAAGACGTAAAGCACTATCAGCATCACATACTCCTTTAAGGAGAAATGCTATTTGAAACGAACAGCAAAGATAAAATGCAGTAACCCTAATATTGCAATCCTTGTTCTTCTGTAAGCTGCTGCATACTACGTTTTTATTGCATTATCGAGATATCTTAAGTAACTTAAAAGAACTGCAAATTATGTAAATGACTTTAATCAAGAAGAAACAATTAAACTAGAATACTTTTTTCTCAAATTTGAGATCAGGATATTATTTAAGGGAAATACCTTACCCGGGGAACCATTGCCTCCCTTTTTTAAGTCAAATGGATGATGAACATTTTTAAGACATACAAATTACAGATGTGAACATATCTTATGTGCAGGTAATTAAACCAGGTGTATCTATATACAGATGTGAACAAATTGAATGTCAAACCAATGAAAATTACATTAACCTAATTGTAAATATTTTTTTTACTGTACATGGCATTTGATGTGAAAACGGCATAATCTAAAAGATAGCTTAGTATGCAGGAATACTAGTGTATGAAGCTATATATATTTTCTGTATGTCATTACATGTAAATATTTTTGTCTTTTTTAATTTTTATTATTGCGCTGTATTGTGGTTCTCAAAGGTGGTATTTAAATATTTTGCATTGTTTGTATAGATATTGTGCTTATGAAACCACACTGTTCAAACGAATTATTTGTAAGGTTATCCTCACAACCATGTTATACTTGTTTCTTCATTTTTTTTTGGTAAAAAAGAGATATCGACAAATCGGGTTTCCAGATAGTCTGTAACATCCTCGAAATGTAAAGCCTGATTTTGACTGGAGGGATCCACTCACATTTGATTGGATAAATCTAAACTTTACAATTGAATGTGTCGGTATGTCTTTTTAACTCCTTACACTTAAGCTTTATAGGCCACGTTCTTTTCATTTGAAGTACACGGGCCAAAACTTTAAAAATAAGTCAAGGTAAATGATCAAGGTCATGTTTTAGATTATGAATGTCACTATAAATCTGCTATTAAAGAAATAAACTATAAACAAATTATTTAATGTTAGTCGCAACATGTCATAACTGGAATATTTTGGAGAAAAATGGAACGTGTCATTTTCTTGGGGATCATTGTCGCTAGAATGACGATGTCTACAAATTAGCTAATAAGAACTTCAAACGTCAAAGCTATCAAATGTATTGTATCTGAATTAATCAACAATGGTCAATCCCTTTACCTATAAAACCCGGATTTTCTGATGCAATTCAATAATTTGAATATTGCCATGGACTTTACTGTAACAGAAATATTTTTTTTCTTATGTACAATCTCCTGAAGTAGAAAATCCGTGTTTTAAAAATTAAAAAAAATCTGTTGCAATTCATGTTTTTTTTCTGTAAATATTCGATACGGTTTTGTTGAAGCACTTAAAACAACAGCTTCTTTTGGTTGGGGTATCAATGACGGAAAACGTATATTCAGCAATAAGACACCAGTTTACTTGTGTATGGATCAAAAAATTATATTCTCGTTAAACACAAACGCAGTCACATGACGTCTACACCTCGATCCAGATATCATTTATGTGTATCATGTGCGTCTGTTTAACCTTGTTTATATAAAAACAAAACCGTTTGGTAAGACATGTAATCGGCGTTTTTTCTGAACACGGCCTTATCTATATACACGATGATTTTTGATAAATATTTGTCCTTACCTTTTCTTCAAATTTCAGATTGGAGATAATAATGAGAAATGGAGAACCAAAAGGACTTAGAATTTTTGTCTTGCGAATTGTATGATTACCTTTCAAATTTTGTTGTTGGATCTGTAAAGGTTGTCAAATATAGAAGATGCTTTTATAGATGTTTTGATGATTGTTTGAATTTAAAAAAAAGGCAAACTAATTAGTAGCGGCAGTAAAGCTGGGGGTCTTGATCTCCCAGGCAGTGACCTTGATTTGATGTTTCTCTTTGAGGAAGTTGTGGTTGATACAACGCATTCTGGTAAAAAAGAAGACTTGTTTATTCTTGATACAGATAACGCGTCACCAGGATTTGCCTTAATAAAAGTCCCAGAAAGTAAGTCAGAGTATAAGGATGGTAGAAAATATATTACTGGGTGTTTCTTGTCAAATGATTATATAAAGGAGCGAGCCTTCAGTAAAGCTTCCATGCCGGCACAGGTTATGCAAAATTCATTCAAAATTCAAGGTCCCAGCGTTGCCATTGCATTAAGGGGAGTATTTGATGTTGATTTAGTCATATCCCTTTCATGTCGCGAATGGCCTAACGTGGCTAGAATGTGGATTCAACGAAAGAAATCTTCAAATTGGCCATCGCCAAATCTGGTAATAAACGCATTACAAGAAGGTGTATTATTAGTACCAGTGGGTTTAAATGACAACGAGAACTGCTTCGAATGGAGACTTTCCTTCTCATTGGCTGAAAAACTATTAGTTCACTCATTTAATCATTGTCAACTTTTATGCTATGCTTTGTTGAAAATTTTACTGAAGGAAATTATTGACGAGGAAGATAGATTCAATAAAGTGTTATGTTCATACTATATGAAAACTGTTTTTTGTTTTTTTTATTCTTGAAGACGTCGACCACTAATATTGGACTCGAGCGAACTTGTTTCGTTGTTTGTCATCACTATTCTTTGTCCACAGGTTACTGAAAGAGAAATTTCCAAAATATATTAAAAAAATTTACACTATTACATTATTACAATAGTCAACACTTCGGTTTTGACATAAATATCAATAATGTGGTCATTTTTATAAATTTCCTGTTTACCAAACTTTGAATTTTTGAAAAACTAAGGATTTTCTTATCCCAGGCATAGATTACCTTAGCCGTATTTGGCACAACTTTTTGAAATTTTGGATCCTCAATGCTCTTCAACTTTGTAATTGTTTGGCTTTGTAAATATTTTGATATGAGCGTCACTGATGAGTCTTATGTAGACGAAACGCGCGTCTGGCGTACTAAATTATAATCCTGGTACCTTTGATAACTATTTACACCACTGGGTCGATGCCACTGCTGGTGGACGTTTCGCCCCCGGGGTATCACCAGCCCAGTAGTCAACACTTCGGTGTTGACATGAATATCAATAATGTGGTCATTTTTATAAATTTCCTGTTTACCAAACTTTGAATTTTTGAAAAACTAAGGATTTTCTTATCCCAGGCATATCAGGGTTATCGTACCAATATTGTAATTAGATCTCTGAATATAGTTCACATTGGCACTAATATTGATTTTGTCATTAGCAAATTAAAACATAACTAAATTTCATTATCTTTTGAGGCGAGATGTATAGGGGACACAGCCACGTTAACTTTTATTTCTATAGAAGTCGCTCTTCACTATACTACTACCTGTCGATACATTTATTTTTGGCATTGCACAAGTCATGTCTTCTTTGACTATTAATGACGTTAAAATACTAAATCCCTGTGATGTGTTTTAGTCGATTTTAGTCTCTGATGCATGATTTTTTACTATTAATTGGTTTTGGCTTTTATCTAGCTGTCAGTAACTGCGAGTACTCTCAAATCGTATTTTCTTGTTAATTCGACCTGTTGATACTGTTTATAATGCTTTTTTGTCATTTTTTATTTATATGGATCTTGTCTGTATACCAGCTTTGATTATTTGTAATATCTTCAATTTTTCACTTATTCTTACAACATTTGTATGAACTTCAAGATTATAAAAAACCGTTTTTTTTCTAAAGTGAACATTGATTGGTTAAATATTTCTCAGTGTGTTTGAATTTGTTTGTTAGCCTTTTGGTCATGAATGTTTGTCTCTAATATTTAATTAACTGTGCATTTGTATTCAGATATCGCAGATCAAATTTATTCGTTCATTGTGTAATCATACGTTTTTTGATTGAGTTAAGTCTGCCAATTGATATTTTATCGTATGTTTTTCTATGTTGTGATGTTATGCTATTGTTTCAGAAAAAGAGAGAAGGTTTGGGCCCATTAAAACGTTTAATCCCGATGCAAATGTTTGCACCTGTCCTAAGTCAGGAATCTGATGTACAGTAGTTGTCGTTTGTTTATGTAATATATACGTGTTTCTCGTTTCTCGTTTTGTTTATATAGATTAGACCGTTGGTTTTCCCGTTTGAATGGTTTTACACTAGTAATTTTGGGGCCCTTTATAGCTTGTTGTTCGGTGTGAGCCAAGGCTCCGTGTTGAAGGCCGTACTTTAACCTATAATGGTTTAATTTTTAAATTGTTATTTGGATGGAGAGTTGTCTCATTGGCACTCACAACTCATCTTCCTATATCTATAGATTACCTTAGCCGTATTTGGCACTACCTTTTGGAATTTTGAATCCTCAATGCTCTTCAACTTTGTAATTGTTTGGCTTTGTAAATACTTTGATATGAGCGTCACTGATGAGTCTTATGTAGACGAAACGCGCGTCTGGCGTACTAAAGTATAATCCTGGTACCTTTGATAACTATTTACACCACTGGGTCGATGCCACTGCTGGTGGACGTTTCGTCCCCGAGGGTATCACCAGCCCAGTAGTCAACACTTCGGTGTTGACATGAATATCAATAATGTGGTCATTTTTATAAATTTCCTGTTTACCAAACTTTGAATTTTTGAAAAACTAAGGATTTTCTTATCCCAGGCATAGATTACCTTAGCCGTATTTGGCACAACTTTTTGGAATTTTGGATCCTCAATGCTCTTCAACTTTGTAATTGTTTGGCTTTGTAAATACTTTGATATGAGCGTCACTGATGAGTCTTATGTAGACGAAACGCGCGTCTGGCGTACTAAATTATAATCCTGGTACCTTTGATAACTATTTACACCACTGGGTCGATGCCACTGCTGGTGGACGTTTCGTCCCCGAGGGTATCACCAGCCCAGTAGTCAACACTTCGGTGTTGACATGAATATCAATAATGTGGTCATTTTTATAAATTTCCTGTTTACCAAACTTTGAATTTTTGAAAAACTAAGGATTTTCTTATCCCAGGCATATCAGGGTTATCGTACCAATATTGTAATTAGATCTCTGAATATAGTTCACATTGGCACTAATATTGATTTTGTCATTAGCAAATTAAAACATAACTAAATTTCATTATCTTTTGAGGCGAGATGTATAGGGGACACAGCCACGTTAACTTTTATTTCTATAGAAGTCGCTCTTCACTATACTACTACCTGTCGATACATTTATTTTTGGCATTGCACAAGTCATGTCTTCTTTGACTATTAATGACGTTAAAATACTAAATCCCTGTGATGTGTTTTAGTCGATTTTAGTCTCTGATGCATGATTTTTTACTATTAATTGGTTTTGGCTTTTAACTAGCTGTCAGTAACTGCGAGTACTCTCAAATCGTATTTTCTTGTTAATTCGACCTGTTGATACTGTTTATAATGCTTTTTTGTCATTTTTTATTTATATGGATCTTGTCTGTATACCAGCTTTGATTATTTGTAATATCTTCAATTTTTCACTTATTCTTACAACATTTGTATAAACTTCAAGATTATAAAAAACCGTTTTTTTTCTAAAGTGAACATTGATTGGTTAAATATTTCTCAGTGTGTTTGAATTTGTTTGTTAGCCTTTTGGTCATAAATGTTTGTCTCTAATATTTAATTAACTGTGCATTTGTATTCAGATATCGCAGATCAAATTTATTCGTTCATTGTGTAATCATACGTTTTTTGATTGAGTTAAGTCTGCCAATTGATATTTTATCGTATGTTTTTCTATGTTGTGATGTTATGCTATTGTTTCAGAAAAAGAGAGAAGGTTTGGGCCCATTAAAACGTTTAATCCCGATGCAAATGTTTGCACCTGTCCTAAGTCAGGAATCTGATGTACAGTAGTTGTCGTTTGTTTATGTAATATATACGTGTTTCTCGTTTCTCGTTTTGTTTATATAGATTAGACCGTTGGTTTTCCCGTTTGAATGGTTTTACACTAGTAATTTTGGGGCCCTTTATAGCTTGTTGTTCGGTGTGAGCCAAGGCTCCGTGTTGAAGGCCGTACTTTAACCTATAATGGTTTAATTTTTAAATTGTTATTTGGATGGAGAGTTGTCTCATTGGCACTCACAACTCATCTTCCTATATCTATAGATTACCTTAGCCGTATTTGGCACTACCTTTTGGAATTTTGAATCCTCAATGCTCTTCAACTTTGTAATTGTTTGGCTTTGTAAATACTTTGATATGAGCGTCACTGATGAGTCTTATGTAGACGAAACGCGCGTCTGGCGTACTAAAGTATAATCCTGGTACCTTTGATAACTATTTACACCACTGGGTCGATGCCACTGCTGGTGGACGTTTCGTCCCCGAGGGTATCACCAGCCCAGTAGTCAACACTTCGGTGTTGACATGAATATCAATAATGTGGTCATTTTTATAAATTTCCTGTTTACCAAACTTTGAATTTTTGAAAAGCTAAGGATTTTCTTATCCCAGGCATAGATTACCTTAGCCGTATTTGGCACAACTTTTTGGAATTTTGAATCCTTTATGCTCTTCAACTTTGTAATTGTTTGGCTTTGTAAATACTTTGATATGAGCGTCACTGATGAGTCTTATGTAGACGAAACGCGCGTCTGGCGTACTAAATTATAATCCTGGTACCTTTGATAACTAATTAGACACTAATAGATTGATAGCCATTTCTGTTGAGATGCATTCACCTGAATCGTAATTACAAGAGAACAGAAACAAAAGGCACTACTTAAGGTATAGACAACATTTGTGCCATTTGGTGCTGAATGTGAACAATGAGGCTGACTTTTACTAGCATCATTTTTCTACTCTTGTCACGAATATCAAAAGATTATTTCATTACTCAGTCTATCAGAGAAGGTTTTGGCTCTTGATGTACATTTTGAGTCTGACTGGTGGAACAATACTACACTTAAGGAAGTTAAACGTATGGAAAACAAAGTTCGAAGTACTAGTAGGTCATTCTTAAAAAGATTAAGAAGTTCAATTATTAAATCGGTCGATTGTAGAAAGAATAAGAAAAATAAGGGTAGCTTTATATTCAATAAAGATCGAGCTCCTGCAAGAACGGCTTTCCACATGGGAACTCCTATTGTGTTTCTGCACTATCTTATTTTTTAGTGTTTTACAGACAAACGAAAAAACACAAAATGGTCAATACATTTCAATTGTTAAGAAAAGCAGTTGAAAGCTCATTTGATTTAGACATATGGACCTCATTGGCGAATTGTTTATTTCTATTAACAGCAGCGATGTTGAAATGCGACAGAGATGTGCTTTCAAATGTGCCAAAATATTTTACAGCCATCAGATCATCAGATATGACAGGTACTTTTTAACAAACAGAGAGAAACTGCCTAAATGCATTAGAAAGATAGCTTAGTATTCAAGAATACTAGTGTATGAAGGAAGCTATACACAATTCTAAGTTCAAGGGTTCTTTGCGCTGTTTTTTTGTGAATATTGAATGATAGCTGTACACTTAGGATCGCATATTGGCTTGCAACTTTTTTTTTTATTTCTTTACGTATCAAAAACCATAATTATATAAACGAAACACTTATTGTGTGTCTAGTGTTTAAAAGAAATCTCAACTGCAATTATATCAAATCCTAAAATGAATTTAGTTTCATTTGGTCGAACATGCGAACATTCATTTTCTAGTTTATTTTCTGAAAAGATTGAAACATAATAGTGCCAATGAAGTAGTATATACATTGTACAAACAAAAGCAGATCAACTCATCATATATGTTTGCTTTGGTTTGTTTGTTTGTTTGTTTGTTTGTTGTTGTTTTTCTTGGGGGGGGGGGGGCTTTTTTTAATTAATCATTTTTATTTAAGGCGTATCATAAAAGGCAAACAGTTCATTCAAAATATATTCATTATTTATTTTTATTTTTTTTATTTATTTATTTATTATTTTATCTTTTTCCATTTTTGTTATTGCGCTGTATTGTGGTTCTCAAAAGTAGTATTTATATATTTTGCATTGTTTGTAAACAATGGTTGTACAATGAAAACCACCCTGTTGAAACGAATTATTTCACTGTAAGAGTTATCCCCAATACCATGTTATACTTATATTTTTTTTAAAGTATCGACAAAGGAGTAGGTCCAGTAAGACCCCTTTTGGCCCCAAAATATAGAAGTTTTACAAAATTGTGAAAATGTAATCATGAAGCTATTTATTGGAAAGTGGAATAATTTTGCTACATAAATATGGGCTGTTATTGACACTGCAATGCACATATATCGGGTACTAGCATCAATAAGTCATGCTAAATTACTGAAATCTTCACAAAATTAGCATGTTAGTTATTTTTTAGGCTGTTTCTGTCTAAAATGAAAGTGGCCACATTCGTGTTCATTCATAATATTGAAATGCAAGTTGTATTTGACGATAATGCATAATATATTTAAAGGTTGAGGATGAACACGGATGCGGCCACTTTCATTTTTTGACAAAAACCATCTGAAAAGAATCGATTTTTGGCAAATTTGATAGATTTTTCATATTTGAGCTTGAAGTTTTTAATGACATAATCAGTTAAAATCTTTCTCAAAAACTAATTAAATCAATAGAAATATACACTTAAGTGTTTAAAAAGTGTCTAAAATATTTCGTCAGATGAACTCGAAAACTGAGGCCAAAATCGGCCCTTATCGGACCTACTCCTTTGGTTTCAAGATAGTTTGTAACATCTCCGAAATGTAACGTCTGATTTGAACTGAAGAGATCCACTCACATGTGATTGGATAAATTAACATTTTACAACTGAATATGCCGGAATATCTTTTTAATTTATAAAACTTAAGCTATATAGACATTAAGTTAATATATATTTGAAGTACACAAGTCAAAATTTTGTAAATAAGGTCAAGGTAAATGATCACAGTCATGTTTTAGATTATGAATGTCACTTCATATCTGCTTTTTAATAAATAAAGATAACGATATAAATAAATAATCAAATGTTAGTCGCGAAATGTCATGACTGGAATATTTTTGAAAAAAATTGTTACGTGTAATGTTTGTACAAACTACTGAAGAGGGAAATCTGTATTTTAAAAAATCTGTTGCAAGTCATGTCTTTTTGTTATGTAAATATTCGATACAGGTTTTGTTGAATCACTTTAAAGAACAGGGTTTTTTTGTGGGGGTATCAATAAACAAAAACTTATTTTCAGTTATAAGACATCAGTTTACCTGTGTATAGATCAAGAAACTATATTCTCGTTGGCACCATAAAACACCTGAAGCCACATGACGTCTAGACCTCAATTCAGGTATCAATTGTGTGTATCATGTGCGTCTGTTTAACCTTGTCTATAAAAGAACGAAGCCACGTTTGTTAAGACATATAATCGGAGTCCTCGTAAACTTGTGTATGCAGATCCTGCTCCTCACATGACACCCATAATGTTGCTCATATAAGTACAACCCTGGTAGCAAGTCTATGCCGTTGTGTGTAAGGACACATTTGCATGTTGATTAAGTAATATATTTTTCAAGCAGTTAGAAAGAGTGTTTTGCACCATTTAGGTCTTTAAAGATGTTTTTTTAACGTTCATATCATAACTGTTTTTCTTGGACACAGTTACCACTTTTCTCTCTTCTCTCCGTTAATTTTTTCTCTTATTAGGCATTTCCATTTTCTCCTTTAAAAAGATGTATTGCTTTTGTTCTAAATACTACTTTTCTAATTCTCATTATTATCAACGTTTGTTAAAACGGTCTTTTACAACAACTACCTGTATTTGAATTGAGATCACTTTCTATCGCATTTATGATTACACGCCTAACATCATTGGAATTTGTCTGACATAATAGGTGTTGTCTTTACACAGGTAAACATAATAGGTGTTTTTATCAGCAAACAGACAGATAAATTACAAAAAAGGTTAGAAGATTATAGGTATGTGAAAATACTCAACTGCTCACATATATGAGTCAGCCGTAATATCTAACCAGGATATACCATGATTTCCAAGGTAAAGAAATTTATAATGAAACTAGTTGTGTTTATTTCCCAAACATAGGAACACAGCTATTTTTTGCGCCACATCAATAGCATCCTGGATCTTTTTTCTACCACCAGGGGTCCATTAAGGGATGAAAATATGTTTAACGTTTGTGTTAAGATTTAAAACGCTATCAATGTATTAACTTAAGTTGCAGTATAACAAACAATATAAGGTCAGTGTCATACGAATATATAAATTTGTTTGGTATACGGCACGAAACTGTGGATGAGCCCGGTACAACCGCGCCCTTTCCCAGTTTCTCAGTCTCATACAAAAAACAAAACAAATATATTTTTCTGACATTGACCTGATATTGAATATAAATACGATACATAAAGCTATATAACGTATGTTGTTTGTCATTAGATGCTTTATATCTCAACCCTTTTCACTTCTAAAGTTCAGCATGTTGGAAAACCTTCTATTATCTGATCTATCTATCATGTTGTTTTTCTTTTATTTCTTGATATTCAAACTCTGATTTGTTTGATGCAGTATTTTTTGGTTTCCAGTAATATTTCTTATTTACCTAGTTGACATATGTGCCAATTGGACACTCCTAAACACAAATGAGAGCCGGTCAGATGTAAGATATATCAAAAACTTAAAATTGTGTAAAAACCATAAAAGAATGCCAGTGAAAAAAACACATATCTTGGGTGTTTCGAAGAACACTTTTTTAATTGGTGTTTCAACAGAATTTTGAAATTTAAGATTACATAGACTAAATAGTTATCAAAGGTACCAGGATTATAATTTAGTACGTTAGACGCGCGTTTTGTCTACATAAGACTCATCAGTGACACTCATACCAAAATATTTACAAAGCCAAACAAGTTCAAAGTTTAAGAGCATTGATGATAAAAAATTCCAAAAAGTTGTGCCAATTACAGCTAAAGCACTCTCTGTCTGGGATAAGAAAATCCTTAGTTTTTTTTAAAAATCAAAGTTTTGTTAACAGGAAATTTATAAAAAAGAAATGACCAGATTATTGATAGTCATGTCAACACCGAAGTGTTAACTACTGGGCTGGTGATTCACTCGGGAACAAAACGTTCACATTGACCCAGTGGTTTAAATAGTTATAAAAGGTACCAGGATTTTAATTTAGAACGCCAGACGCTCATATAAAAATATTTATAAACTGGAACAAGTACAAAGTTGAAGAGCATTGATGATCCAAAATTCCAGATGGTTGTGCTAAATACGGCTATGGTTATCTATGTCTGGGATAAGAAAATCCTTACTTTTTCGAAAATTCAAAGTTTTGTACACCGGAAATTTATAAAAAAAAAAATTACCACATTTAATTTATTGATATTCATGTCAACAACGAAATGTTGACTACTGGGCCGGTAATACCGTCGGGGACGAAACGTCAACCACTATCATTTTTTTACATTCCTCATACAAAATAGAAGGATTTGTTCACTAGCTATTCGCAATTCATGTTTATGATTTCGGTTTTATAAAAAAATGGTGTACATTTTGGTAGCTATTTATAAAAATGGATAATTCGAGAGGGAATTTAGAACAACGGTTGTTAAATTTGTTTGGGTCTAATCCTGGAACTATAGTCTATACTACATGTTTATTTCCGTGTTTTGAAATCGTCAATGCTAACGAATAAAGTGTTACAAACATTGCTCTAGTTGGACCGAGAATCAAACTGGAATAGATTCATTGCAATGTGTTTTTACAGGACTGCTTTTGGTCCCTGGTACATTGATTTACGAGGTTCATGTTCTAGTCTTATGAAGTCTCGGAGGGTGTGACATCACGATCTTGATAGGTTGCATCTAGTCTTTGTTAAATATGGTTTGTGTAAAGTTTATCAGATATTGTATATAGTTCAATTAAATTATATAAGACATAAAATATTTTATATATTTAATGTTATATGAAATCTATTATTTATATATAACCTGATACAATATATCTGAATAACTTTAATAGATATATTCTAAGCTATACAAAATATCTTGAATAATATACATGTAGGTATAAAATAATTAAAACAGAAAAAAACAACGGTCTAATCTATATAAAAAAGCACCTTTACGCGTCCTTACATATTTAATGTCTTACAAACAACACACCCAATAAGAAAGAATTTACTATGTGTCCCCATTTTACCGGATCAAACCTTTTGTTGATAGAAGAATTATGTATTGGTCGTTAGAAATCATGGTTTCAAGGTTACAATAACAAGAACTTAAGATGTTACAGGTTAAGTTTCAGCTTTGGATAAAATTGATAAAAAAAAAAAATCACAAAAATACTGAACTCATAGGAAAATCAATTCGGAAAGTTCATAATCAAATGGCATAATTGAATAACAAAACACAGCAAAAACGAATGGACAAGAACTGTCGTATTCCTGACTTGGTACAGGCATTTTCAAATGTAGAAAATGGTTGATTAAACCTGATTTTATAGCGCTAACCCTCTCACTTTGGTGACCGCCTCATCAAAATCCGTTATATTTACAATGAGCAGATGCAATAAATAAGATAGTCAAAATATAGGTACAGAAGTCATCATCGTGTAACAATTTTCAAAGGAACAATGTAACAGAACATAACACATCTATCTACACACACATTCATTGATTTTCGTGTCTGACGTCAGAAAATTTTATACGTCACATATATTAATCGTTCAATGTAGCATACAGGGTTAAAAAATCAAGAACAAATTTACGTTTTGATCCCTTAAGGGACAACGAGATATCATTTGAAAAAAAATAAATGTAAACACTTGGGAATAGTTCATTAAAAAACGGAAAAATGGTTAAAAAGATATTTGAATAAACGGCAAATACATTTGGTGTAATTCCTTATTTTTAAAAAACACATTTTTTTGGCTTGACATACTTATCGTATTGATAAATTTATTTAAGCACAATCACAATTGGACCTCATATGACATAATCGATTTACTGTATCTGGTAACAGACACATTCAAAGAAAGATAACAGATAACCTGTTGTGTAAATAGTAAACGGTTTTTATGTATGAGTCAGACATGATGTTTGCAGCAGACACAATGTAAGTATTATGTTTGTATAAGTAATTCAAGCAAATATACACAATATGATTTGTTTTATTGTGCAATAGTTGTGTGTTACTAGGAATTGTTTAAAATACCATGGATTTTCATTTGATATTGATTCAAACCTTTGAAATATAAAAATATAAGAATGAAAGTTGTGATCTTTAATGAGACAACTATTCATAGTAAAAGTATCTTAAACAGTGAAAGGTCGCAAGATACTGTCAACAGTGCGCAAAGTCCGTTACAAAAGGTAATTATGATTCACTCAGTATTCCCCTTATGTCTATATCTAGCATAGAAAAAATGCATAACTCTTTTGTCAAAACACTATACATGTATCACTAAATCTAAACTCAAATTGAACTTGAAGTAACATATGCATTATACAAAGAAAGGAAAAACATATGGCTTATAATAGCGACTGATTTACACAATATCGTATTTGACGAGCTTTTTCCCCGTTTCAGGCCGAATCCTTATATCGTTGATATGTCAAGTCAATGTACTATTATGGTTTTTATACTGCAATCTAAAAAAAATATTTCCAATTGTTGTTTAATGTGTTAATGTTACGTTATTATTTTATTAAAATATTTAGAAACTTTCTCCTTTAATAAAAGGCCTCATGTAGTACAGGCGACGAAATATACATCACAATGAAATACATAACCTGATGAGACCAGCAATCGATGGCGAACAGATTTGTTTGAGAATGACCTAAAATATCAACAATAAGCATAAAACATAATTATTACATGACTTTTTGTATTAATAGTTTCCAAACCAAACACATTAACAAGTGAAATGTGTTTGTTTTCTAAAAAATGCAAAAAAAATAAGTTTGAGTCGTTGTAGACATTGGAAACTAAAAATGGTTGAAGTGATCGTATGCATTATTAATTATATGTTCGACAATTTCTAATGTTCTATTAAAATATTCATGAAAAAATGTGATATCAGGACAGTGACTGACATATGACAGAGAAATATACGGTCAACCAATTTTGGTTGCGCAAATAAAACATTACCTTGGAGCCTCTTTTTTTACTAAGAATGTTCAATAGATTTAAACATATGTGGTCCAAACATATTGATAAATATAACTCCCTTGTTTCCACAGTTTGAAAAAGGAGCGTGTTTTGTTAAAAATATTTTTTTCACATTTTGTTTAAATGGTTTCAAATTGCATTTGATGTGAAATAATTTCAAAATGTCTCTATAAAACGCTTTCTTACATTTTTAATGTCTTACAAACATCACATACAATACAAGAGGAGTAAACTATGTTATAATCCTGGTACTTTTAATAACTATTCACATGAATGAATTTTATAGACATATAAATATCTACGTCTTTCGTACTCATACTTAAATCCATCAGTCTGTAACGAAACACTCAAATGCAAGAAAAAAACAGACAGTTATTTCGAGGAAAGTATAGTTTACTCGTCACGATAATAAGTAGAAGTGGTATGATCGAAAATGAGAACACATTCCATATGAAATATAATGACAAAAAAATTATTAACTTTATGTCACTATACGGGTGCCATTGCTTTTTACCTCAACCTCAACATTATTTATGAACTTTACCATTAAGTTTAATATATACATGAAGTAAACCTGATTGCGCTATTTCATCGGGTATACTTAATAACTGATCATGTCTTTTGTTTGTATCTTTCTTTGTCAAGAGGAAAGTTTTGCATATTAAAATACGTTATATCATCTAACCTCCTATACATATCTAGGAATATGATCGATTGAAAGCAACAACGTGGAGACCGTGTGTTTTCCATATGAGGTTAGTTCTGAGGGTTAGTTAGGGCTTATTTTAAAACAAAAAACGGTCAGTAGTTGTTTACGTTCCTTTAAATGATATAAAACGGTACTGATTAAAAGTCTTAAAGACCCCAAAAATGGTGATAAAAGATTGAATTAATTTCATAAAACATATTCTAATATGACGTGCTTCTTTAGCTTTGTAAACAAACCATACTTTATTATCCAATAAAATTAGTTTACACATGCGTAGAGTGTCTATATGGACTACGGCAGAAAATGAATTAAATCAAATTGGTATACACATTTAATGTATTGCATTACAACAATGTGTTACAAATCGAAATTGACATATCTGACCTAGATACCGCAACGTTCATATTGGCTGTTTTAACTTCAAAACCCCTCCCTCTGAAAAACACGTTTCATCTATCCTGTTAAAAGATATGATGTATATATATATAATAATTTCATTGAAACCAGAGACATATATACACGTATATATATCTCTGTTGAAACAATGATCTGACGATAAAATATAAAATAAAGTAAAGGTTGATTATAACTGTTGTACTGAAATGACAAATTTGTGTCATATTTATGATAAAATGGATTGACCCTAGCAGGAAATCGAACCCCGTTCTCCTATAAAAAAAAATAGGCGTATTTACCAACATACCACCAAGTTTTCCAATCCATTTTACAAATACAACAAGATTGTCACTCAGTATTAACTTTAATCATCAATTTTAAATACAGCATTTGAAATCGTCGGATGCAAAAAGGCGTGCCCTTTTGTCAACTTTACAGGGTGTAGCTACTGCAAGTATCTTTGTAGTCCAACTAATTTTGACGTCTGACAAGGATAGGTTTTTTTTCTGGGACGCCGTCGTTGGAAGGCGTCCCAGAAAAAAAAATTTAAATAGCCTCGCCAGTTGCCAGACGTCGTTATTATTTTGACTACCGCAAGTAAAAATGAATCTCTGTCAAAGGGCCCCTCCTGCCAAGTCTCGAATGTCAGCACAACTTAATCAAGGAATCCTCTATCAGATATAGATGTTTACCAATGCTACAATAACCGGCGGAACATTTACAAATAATTTAAGATCGACTTACCCGATTCTCCTTGTGCGTCCACCACCATTGACAGCTGACTTAAAAATGTGCGTGTCAGAAATTGACATCAAAGAAAAAGACGTTGATTTTTAACTTTTCTGTTATATTGTGACACAAATATTGTTTAAGTTTATAAATTTGTTAATTTCTGTTTCAATTTTGAATTTTAAAAACCTACCACTTTGGGAAATTAAACTGAAAATCGAAAGCGAGGTTGATGGAAGAGCCTACATAAAGATTGTACACTTATACACAGCGAACATAGAAATTACCGTAATTGTCCTAATCAGAATCGAAATAGATAATGCCAGCTATACTTTATTTTAGTTTTAACATTGGTAGGCATTATATTCGTGTTATTTTAGCCCTCGCTATCGCTCTGGCAAAAATAATCATGAATATAATGCCTACCCATGTTAAAACTACAATAAAGTATAGCTGGCATCAATTATTTCTTAATTTAAAGCTACCTAGTCGTTAGTTTTTGCATTTGTGTTTGTATGATCAAGGAAAGTAGTTTATACAGGCTTATTGTATTGAGGACTTGCTCACTTTGATAGGTCACTAGTGTGAATACAACATGTAAAGATAGTCGGTAAGATATATTCGTGACGTAGTAGTTGGTGACGTATTACGGTGTATATATCGGGTCAGTTAATTAGATATGGGGATTCGAGCATTACTCTGACCTCATATGGAATTTACTGACCCAATATTTCACGACCACACTATGTCACTAATTAGATATAATTTGTAACGTCTTTAGAGGATATATATATATATACCCGAGGGTATCACCAGCCCAGTTGTCAACACTTCGGTGTTGACATGAATATCAATAATGTGGTTATTTTTTATTAATTTCCTGTTTACCAAAATTTTTCGCAAATATAAGGATTTTCTTATCCCAGGCATAGATTACTTTAGCCGAATTTGGCACAACCTTTTGGAAATTTCGGATCCTCGAATACTAAAGTATAATCATGGTACCTTTGATAACTATTGCCTCAGCTTTCAAAACTTTCGAAGAAGAAATTTCAGAAAAGTTGTTAACTGAGTGGTTTATAAACCCTTAACTCATGTAAATTATACCATACGGATATCTTAGTTTCTAACTCCTTGCACCAGGGATGCTCGTATAAAATCATTTTGAACAGTTGTAGAAGCAAAATCGAAAGCTCAAGGAAAGCATATAAATACCAAAAATTCGTCAAAAATGTCATAGGCTATTAGTGAGTGAAGATAGTAAAATGTACGTTTTGATCCCTTAAGGGACAACGATATTTTATTTACAAATTTAAAATGTGAGCACTTGAGATAAGTTTATAAAAAAAACCGGGAAAATGGTTCCGAATATTAAAGAGATACTTGAACAAATCGCGAATACCTTTTGTGTAATTCCTTATTGAAAAAAATGTGTTTTAAATACTGAAGTATCGTGTTGATAGGACTGTTTGAGAATCACCCCAACTGGACCTCATTTGACATAATCTTCTTTTTATTGTACCTTGTAACATACACATTCAAATAAAGATAACAGATAACCTGTGTAAATAGGGAACGGTTTTTATGTATGAGCCAGACATGATTTTTGCTATAAACACAATGTAAGTATTACTAGTATATAGACATAGGAAGATATGGTGTGAGTTCAAATGAGACAACTCTCCACATTAAACAATTCATGAAAGATCGCAATATACTTAAAACCGTTACAACAAGTAAGATATGAATGATTATTTATGACAAATTTCGCCAAATTGCAAAACAGGCTAGACAGAGTAATACCAGTGTCTGAGCAGAAAGTTGATGAAGCAAGTATATGTAAAAAAAACTCGCGTCTTTTTTTCTCAATACATGGAGGTTGATGCCAGTGTCTGGGCAAAAAGTTGAAGAACCAGTGGTATATCATGTATATCAAAGAAGGTCTCGAAAATTGATTGCGGGCGTTGCCAGTGTCTGTGGAAGAAAGTTGGAGAACCAGTGGTACAACATTTATACCAAAGAACATCTCGTCCTTTAAAAAAAAATCCATGCAGGGTGATGCCAGTGTCTCAATAAAAAGTTGAAGAAACCAGTGGTATGTCAAAGAACGTCTCGCCCTTTTTATGAAAACAAAATCCATTGAGGCTGATGCCAGTGTCTCAGCAAAAAGTTGAAGAACCAGTGGTATGTCAAAGAACGTCTCGTCCATTTAATAAAAACAAAATCCATTGACGCTGATGCCAGTGTCTCAGTAAAAAGTTGAAGAAACCAGTGGTATGTCAAAGAACGTCTCGCCCTTTTTATAAAAACAAAATCAATGGAGGATGATGCCAGTGTCTCATTAAAAAGTTGAAGAACCAGTGACATGTCAAAGAACGTCCCGTCCTTAAAAAAAAACTAAATCCATTGAGGCTGATGCCAGTGTCTGAGTAGCAAATTGAAGAACTAGATATATATCAAAGAAAGTCTCGTCCTTTTCATAAAAACAAAATCCATGGAGGGTGATACCAGTAACCGGGCGAAAAGTTGATGAAGCAGGCGTATGACAAAGAACGTCTCGTCTTTTTTACAAAACAAAGAAAAACAATCATGGAGGGTGATTTCAGTGTCTGCGTAGAAGGTTGGGGAACCAGTGGTATGTCAAAGAACGTCTCGCCCTTTTTATAAAAAAAAATCATGGAGGTTGATGCCGGTGTCTCAGCAGAAAGTTGAAGAACAAGGGGTATGTCATAAAACATATCGGCCTTTTTATATATAAAAAAAGTTTTCGGTACCAATACATCGTTAATAAATATTCCGTATCAACTTCACAAATAATACTCGATGGTCTTGAAGTATAGGTTCGGAGTTCTGACGTTGTTTATCATATCAATAACGTGTCAAAGTGTACTTCCATTTATATTACACAATTATAGCCTTTGAGTGAGGTTGATACAAGGATAAATTGACCTATAAAACATATTGACTGACGACGAATGCTATAATTGTTATAAAATAAATCTCCGAGCATATTATCAAATCGTCAGTGTAATATATTCGATCCTTTCATTTTGTCAAAATTTTAAAGATATCATATTGTGTCATATACAATAACGTATTATTTTTTCGTTGTTATTTTTATCAAAAAATCAATTATAAACATACACTTTGTTATTTTTTTTAATAATATCATGAAATTCAGTACTTGACGTCACACAAATATCAGTTTTTAGATTTTCTAAAAAACAAAGTCCATTACGCTTTGTGGTATCCGCCGTAGTATATCTACGTCGAAAGTTTAACATGCGACTACACCTGAACTTTTTAAATTATTTATTAATATTACTTTACTGTATGGTTTGTTATTTTGTTATATCCATTTGACGTGACTCTGTACTTTTGCATCCCTTTATTGAGTTAATGTTCAATACTTTTTTTAACTATCTTTCATTTTTGGTAATATGCTTTGTCTTTGTATGTTTAAGTGTTTCTTTGATACATATGACGTGGTTTTATACATCCCGCCATTGTGTTATTGTTCTTTTATAGTTTTGTATATATCTCTTTCGTATACGTATTTGCATATGCTTTGTTTTTATGCCCTTGTGTGTTCTTTGATACATAATGACGTGGCTCCTTTTCAGAATAAATTAATAATAAGCATATAGATAAGAGGCAAGAATGACAGGAACATTTGTCATTTAGATTATGCAGAGAATATGCATCTAATAACTTTCATACTTTGAAAGACAAAATTATTTTATATCCCTTCCATGAGGTTGTTCAATTTGATATATGCCTTTTTATGCTTCTTTGTTAAATATTTGGTTGTTTTATAGTGAATAAGATTCAATACAATTTGACAGCGGTACCACTGTCTTTTTACCTTGTTACCTACTTGTCTGTTTGTTTTGTTAACGTATATTTATCAATTATTGGACTTGAATGCAACTGTCATGCAAAAGAGAGGTTTAGCCAGCTATAAAACCAGGCTCAATCCATCTTTTTCTACATCGGAAAATGCATGTACCAAGTCAGGAATATGACAGTTGTTTAATGTTTAATTCATTCGTTAAACGTGTTTGGACTTTTGATTTTTCTATTTGATAAGGAACTTTCCGTTTAAAATTTTTCCCGCAGTCCAGAATTTTTGTGATTTTACTTTTAAGTCTACTCTGTAGTAACTGTATATTAGCAAAGTCAATGTAGGACTTTCTTTGAGAAAAGTATGTGTCTTGAAGAAACCATGAATGCCCTTCAAGGTTGAAAGCATTGTTTTAGAATACCCAGAGTTAAGCAAAGGAACACACATGTATATGATTCACTATGGGATAACCTATCTAGAAACGCTATGCTCGTCTACTGCAAATATTTACTTAAAACATAACAAATTCAACTACCACTCATAAAAGCAAATATTAATACTATGATTGTCCATGCGATATAAAGCGCCAACCGTTATTGTAAATGGTTGGCAGATATTATATGAATACCAATTTTAAAGTCAAAGGAATAAAACTGTTTTGAAGTCCAAACTTTGAATAATCAAGAATAAGATTTGTTTGAATTAAATAAAAGCAGCTTTATTAACAGCTTATATCATGAATAATAATTATGAATCAATTACAATATATATAAATATAATTGCAGTGTTTGCTACAATAGAGAAAATACATGAATAGTAAAATATAGGTCACTTACTAAAAACAGCTGATCTCTATGTAATCTTATTTGAAACTTACTATACTTTTCTCTAAACTTTTAAAGGATCCAGTTAATCAATACACCTAAAAATAGTACGTGTGTACACAATATGAAAGTAACCAAAATGGCCATAAAGTTAACAAGTTCGATTTGGGATAATTCTAACATTATAAAAGGATCAATATGGATTAAATGGGATGCATTAATAATGTCTGAATAAGTTAATTATGTTGTATTTATAGAAAATCATTCCGCATAACAAGCAAGTGTACAAAAAGTGAAAACATGTATGACCTAGTTTCGCGGAAAATACGAATGAATGAAGGTTATTATTAAAGGATACTGTAAATAATCTTGGCACAACAACGTACGAAATATTTTGTTCTTAAATTGGAAAATGCTTTGATATTTCATTTTACTGTTGTAATCAGTTGTTATGTTATAATAAATGATTTTTAACGTTGACTGAAATATTGTAATTGACTGTTGTTTCGGCGTACCGGTCATAAATATAACATTACTATAATAAATAAGTGTTAGTATCTTTGGCAGCTAAAAACAATGTACAATTGCAGAAAAGACAATTACAAAACAAGTGTAATTGTATTAAGTTTCAATTCCTTTTTTTATTAGCCTCGTACACATCTAGCTGATATTCAGAGATACTGTATCTGGTCGTGGTGGCGAATCTGTTTCTTGTTTGGGTTTTAACTTAATATTTTTTTTTTAATGATCAGCAAACAGATATGACTTTTGTATGTGACGTCATTAGACATGACCTCCTTTTCCGTGTCGTCACAATAGAAAATTTAAGGAACATCAAGAACATTTGACGTCATAATCGAAGATAAATAAATAAAAACAACTTAGAGTAAACAAACCATCTGTTGATAAAAATAACAGTTGCGCAAAAAGTAGAGAAGTTTCCTGACTACACTATCTGCTCTATTTTTATCATATGTTTTACAAAACTTTGAATTTTCCGAAAAACTAAGGATTTTCTTATCCCAGGAATAGCAATTAATAGATAACATTAGCCGTATTTGGAACAACTTGTTGGAATTTTGGGTCCTCAGTGCTCTTCAAATTTGTACTTGTTCGGCTTAACAATGTATAACTATTTTCATTTGAGCGTCACTGTTGAGTCTTATATAGACGAAACGAGCGTCTGGCGTACTTAATTATAATACTGGTACCTTTGATAACTATTTACACCAATGGGTCGATGCCACTGCTTGTGGACGTTTCGTCCCCGAGGGTATTACCAACTTATTGCAAGTAGTTAGTATTTCGGTATTGACATGAATATCAATTTTATGGCATTTTATTTTATAAATTTCCTGTTACAAAACTTTGAATTTCTCGAAAAAAAAGCCGGATTTTGCACAACTTTTGGAAATTCTGGGCCCCCAATGCTCTTCAACTATGTACTTGTTTGGCTTTATGACTATTTTGATCTGAGCGTCACTAATGAGTCTTATGTATACGAAACGCTCTTCTGGCGTACTAAATTATAATCCGGGTACCTTTAATAACTATTAACTATTTTTTTTCAATTTTTGGTGTTCCGTTAAATTTCCAATTGGTATTGCGTGTAATCGATGTAGTTCGTTTGAGAAAATATAAAAATACAAATGAATAATAAAAAACTATATACAAAACATGAAGCATTTACAGTGTTCAGCTTTTGTATATACAGTGTAACCTTACTAATCCGACACCTGAGTATTCCAACATCCTACTTTAACCGAAACATTTTCCTGGTTTCAAAATATGCCTATCATTCCAGAAAACATCTTAGTATTGAGGCCCCCAGCTTGTTCCAATGCTTTGTTCTTGTCATCTACTGTGTCGGACTACACAGGTTACAATGTACCTGTACATGGTGTGTACCTTTTACTAGTAAAACTCCAATCTATGAACTAAACGTTAATTCTAAATACAACAATTCATCTTTATTTTTCAGCTTGCAGTATACAGATTAAAGCTTTTACGAAGAAATGGATCATCAAAACGATCTGCAATTCTTATCCGTCAAACTATATCATCACCTTTCTGATGTTGTTGTTGGATCTGAAAAAGCTGTTAAATATAGAAGATACTTTTATAAATGCTTCGATGAAACCTCGCTCTTCGGACATTGTAAGGTAATTAGTAGCGGTAGTAAAGCAGAGGGTCTTGATCTTCCTGGTAGTGATATGGATTATATGTTTCTAGCTCAAGGTTATATGGTTGAAGAAAAGCTTGGGAATACAAAAGAAAAGCATTTGGTGCTAGACACAGATAATGCTCTGCCAGGTTTTGCCTTAATAAAAATTTCGGATAATAGTGATTTTATAGGCAACATCAATGTCATACAGACAGTTGATGGACAACTCTTAAAAAACGACATTTTAAAACAATCGCGTTTTCAAGTTATGAATGAAGCTCCTTCAATGTTTGACATTGCTAAAGTACTGAAACTGGACGTTCAAACACTATGTAAGGTTCAGGGTCCAGCAATAACTACTGCAATCGAAGGAGCGGCGGATGTAGATTTTGTTTATTGCCTTCCTTGTCGTGAATGGCCTTCAATTGCAAAACGTTGGTTGCACAGAAGTCGATGCTTCAAATGGCCCTCGTCAGATTTGATAACAGAGGCAATACATGGAGGTGTGTTGTTAGTACCCGTAGGAAGTAAATCTCCTTCTACTGAAGAAAACAACACAGAATGGAGGTTTTCATTTTCTTTAACTGAAAAAACTGTTAGTTCACTCGTTCAACCACACTCAGTTGTTGTGCTATGCCTTGTTAAAAATTGTTCTAAAAGAGATATTTAACAAAGTAAATATTTTTAACAAACTTTTATGTTCGTATTACTTGAAGACGGTTCTATTCTGGGTCTTAGAAGAAGTCGACCACCAATATTGGGTACCAGAAAACTTATTGCGTTGCTTTTCCTTATGTCTACAGCGTCTACATTATTTTATTTCATGTTATTATATTCCAAATTACTTTATACCTGAACATAATATGATTGAAGGGAGATTTTCAAAAATAACTGGAAAACAACTTGGAATGTTTACAGAAAAACTTCTTATCGAAAATATTTGGAAAGTGCTGTTGTCAATAGATTTACTTTCTGATTTACGCCGTGATACGTGCTATGTTTCTAAACCCTTAAAAGTTATTTCAGAATTCGATAAAACCATAATTGCTATGAAAATACCAGACTGCACTCAATGGATTGAAGATATATCATGCAGATCATTGAGTTTCTTTGTTCACAGAATTCGAAATGAGAACTGTCAAAAAATTTTCAAAAATATCTATGCAATTGCCTTACTAGACCTGTGTAAAAGAAAAGCAATTTCTATTACAATGCGTTCTATTAATTCACAGAACATCAGCAATAAGTTCTATTATTCTAAATATAAACAATGCTTATTCCATCTACTGCTGAATTTAAGCGGCGACGCCGTATCCGGTTGGTTACTTCTTGCTACATTTTTCTACTCTTGTCAGGAATATCGTAAGATGAATGTTTTACTACAACTTTCAGAGGAAATTATATCTCGGGATTTATATACAGTGTCTATATTAGGGGACTTGTCTGCGGTCAAGCAAACTTCTTTTGAAAAAAAGTTAGTTCCTAGTAAGCAATTCCTCAAAAGATTAAGACATTCAGTGATTAGATATTTTATTGTTCAAAAGAATGAACAAAATGCTGATAGTTTTATATTTCACCAAGATCTTTCCATTGACGGAGATAATTTTTTTATGGGAACGCCACTAGTTTTTATACATTATCTTACATTCTTATATTTTTACAGACAAAACAATACAGAAGGAATGAACAGTGCAATTATGATGTTAAGGGAAGCTGTTGAAAAATCTCCACAGTTAGATGCTTCTTCCATTAGTAGAAATTATTGGTTTTTGGGAAATGCCTTATCATTAATTGGTAATGATGTTATTGAATGTATTGAAACAGTCAGAAGCATGATTTCCGCTCTAAAACCTTTTGATGTGACAGGTTTAATACATTATTGGACGGCAGATTTTGAAAATATTATAAGCCCTCTTTTAAAGATTTATCGAAAAGATTCATGAATACAACCACAGTCAAGCTCACGCCTTTCATAATATATATGGTCGACTGTTTTTATATTACAAAACTGACCATAACGATTCCGTTCATATTTCTGATGTGGAATTTTTAAAGGTGCGAGGAATTCTCATTATTGTTTTATATGATAATTTGACATGCACCACCTGCAAAAAAAATTTCGAACGAACTGCAAACAGATATCTGTGTACTTTCTATGTGACGTCATCAGACATGGTCGCCTTTTTTTCATGCCGTCACAATAGGGAGTTTAGAGGAAAGCAAGAAAATACGACGTCATAATCGGATGTTAACCAATGAAGAACTGAGATCAAACGAACCACACGTTGATAACAAAAAATTATACAATGGGTAAAAAAAGGAATAAATTGACGAAGAATTAAAGAAATAAATGTACGGCCTTCAACAATATTGATGATAAGATACGTTATCAAAAGAAATCCCTGTAATATGTAATATTTAATCCGTTCTTCACAACGTTATTGCTTATCAGTTTTCATCTTTGCTATTTAATGGTGTAGGTCCGGTAAGGGCCGATTTTAGCCTCAAATTTCAAGTTCATATAACGAAAGATTTAGGCTACTTTTTAAACAAATAAGTTTATATTTGGATTGAATCGATTAGTTTATGTGAAAATTTGTAACTGATTGAGTCATTAAAAACGTTCCTTTTCAAACTAGAAAAATGAAAATTCTATCAAATATGTCAAAAAACGTCACTTGTTAGATGGTTTTGTCAAAATAAATGTGGCCGCATCCGTGTTCATCCTCAACCTTTATATATAGTATGTATTATCAGCAAATACAACTTACATTTCAATATTATGAATGAACACGAATGCGGCCACTTGCATTTAAGACGGACACCGTCTAAAATTTTACTAAAATGCTAAAATTGTATATATTTCAGTTATTCAGCATGACTTCAAGATGCTATTACTAGATATATGTGCATTGTATTGTACAAAAAAAGCCCATCTTTATGTAGCAGAAGCATTCTACTTTCCAATAAATAGCTTAAAGATAACATTTCAACAATTTTGTAAACCTGCTATATTTTGGGGCCAAAAGGAGGGTCTTACTGAACCTACTCCTTTGGTTTTGCAAACATTCGTTTTAGAACAAAAACGTAGGACTCAACAGATATAACCCCCCCCCCCCCCTCCCCCAAAAAAAACATTGCTACAGTCAGATAGTCAGATACAATGGTAACCCAAACATTTCCCCGAATAGAACATATTTGTATGCATTTGTATGCAAATAATATTCTGAATGTTATTTTAAACTGTATAAAACACATCATATGCATTAAATATTAATTACAATTGTATGAGTCTATCTTAATATCTTTAACCTTGACATTTACTGAATCATCACTGAAGAGACAACACATACCGAAAAGGGCATCTGTTGCTGTAGAATTTGTACGGTTTAATGGGGGGAGTGTATACAAGATGACAAAGGAAATTTAAAAAAAGGTGCAACTGCAACGCATTTCAGTTTTAAAAGTATTTAGACAAATTGTATTGCAGTGTATTAAAGGAAATACTACGGGTACCTTAATACTGCAATACACTCCAAAATATATGACCGTGTTTGACCTTGGCCAAAAAGTCCTCTTATTTGAGTTTTCAAGCAGAATATTTCAATATACATATACTTAATTTTTGAGAAAGTGTTATGTTTAAATAAGTTAATGAATCTGAATAAAGACAATTGTACAGTAAAACCAGATTTTACTGTACCTCCATTGAACTGAAGAATTTCATCGGACATTCTATTTTGTCAGACTTTGGCTTTACTTTTTTTTCTGTTGTGGTTTTGTCAGTTGTTTAAATTTTTGAATACGTTATGGGTTTCAAATTATTTTACCTCACTTAAGAGACCCTTATGTTGTTGTGTATACTGTTGTTTGTCCGTCTGTTTTTTTTTTTATATATCTTAGCAATGGCATTGCCAGTTTATTTTTGACTTATGAGTTTAAAAGCCCCTTTGGTATCATTCGCTTCTCTTTCAAGATCGAAATGCGCAATTTGAATATGTTTATTTTGTTGTGTTATTAAATAACTATCAAAATCTGGAGAGGGTTGAGTGTTTATAAACATGATAAATCCTGCCGCTATCTTAATGTGGATTTCAATTATCAAGTAACTATTATTCAGTCTGTAGTTTTTTATGTTGTGTTTTGTGTACTTTTGTTTGTCTGCTGGTCTATTTTTTTTAGCCATGGCGTTTTCAGTTTACTTCCGACTCATTAGTTTGAATGTCCCTTTGGTATCTTTTGTCTCACTTTTAACAGAGCTTTTTCTATAAAAATGGGAATCGTAGATACAAATGTCTTGTCTTTGGTAACAATCATGACAATAATTCATATTTTGTGAAAAATCCATCTGAACCTACCAGAAAATATACTGAAGATGTTATTATTTTGGTCGACAATATATTTGTTGAGTTTGGAGGATCTATAATTTAACATACATGCGGTATTCCAATGGGTACTAATTGTGCACTCCTACTGGCCGATTTATGTTTGTACTTTGATGAAGCAGAATTCATTCAGAACCTTCTAAAACACAAGGAGAAAAGCGAAATTCTTTAATTTTACTTTACAATATATTGATGATGTTCTATCATTGAATAAAACATATTTCACCCAATACTTACATTGTACATCTCATATATCCCAGTAAACTTGAAATTAAGGATACTACTGATACTAGCAGGTACTGCACTTGATCTTTTCCTCAATATTGACGCAGATGGACGACTTCACACGGAAATCTTTGATAAACGGGACGATTTCAACTTCCCAATTATCAATTTCCCATTTCTCAGCAGTAACATACCCTCTGGCCCTTCGTATGGTGTTTACATAGTATATATCAATTGATACGCTATTCTAGTGCTTGTTGACACTATACGAACTTCAAATACATGATTGTGCTCCTTACGCAGAGACTGCTCCAACAAAGTTATGAGGACGACATATTTAAATTGACACTCCGTAAATTTTACGGATACAATCACGAATTGGTTGATCCGTACGATGTGTCTTTGTCCAATCTAGCTAAGGACATTTTTACCACATGTTAGATTGTGGTCATTACGTCGCATAATCCTTTAATTACCGAACATGACTTGTTCCCGATTGTAACTGTTTTGCTGAGTGTGAATTAGCATTGCTATAAGACCTGTTACGGTACTTTTTTTATCCCAAATTCATGTATTTAGTTTTGGTGTTATATTTGTAATTCTCATCGGATTTTGTCACATGTCTGGATGTCTTTTCGGTTATATTTATGTGTTACGGTAAAGAAAATTAATCATCGCCTTCATTTATTATATTTGATTTGATTCATCGTAGTTTGTACGATGTAATACGTTTGCAGATTGATTGAGAATTAACCGGACATTGAATATAGTTAATTGTCACTTTCCGTTGAGGCCTTGACTAACTCGATTGTGTCTATTTTTGAAGTTGGATTTTGTCGGTATATGAAATGTATCCGGTTGTTTTCTGTAATTAGTTAATACTTCAGTTTTATCATCTATATCTTTTATATAGTCGTTTTATAAAAGTTACTGTTTGTAAAAGTAGACATTATTCTAAATAATAGGGATGTTCTTGTCCAAAACAGAAAACACTGGCCGTTTTTGGCTCAACTGTTTTAACTTTCGGTCCTCGATGCTGTTCAACTTTGTGCTTGTTTTTGCTATCAAACTTTTGTATCTGGGCGTCACTAGTAAGTCTTGTGTGGACGAAACGCACTTCTGGCGTATTTGCATTTTTATCCTGGTGCCTTTTGTAAGTTATTATTCGTGTTTTTCTTTGTCAAATATATTCTCCTATTTATTTGTATTGTAGTCCTGTAATGTTGTGTTGTCATTTTAATGTTATATTTAACATTGTCATTAAAGCAGGAGGTCTGGCATGCCACAAAACCAGGTTCAACCCACCATTTTTGTCTTGAACAAATGTCCTATACCAAGTCAGGAATATGGTCATGGTTATATTATAGTTCGTTTTTGTGTGTGTTACATTTTAACGGTGTGTTTCTTTTGTGTCGTTTTTTTCTTCTTATATTTGAGTGTGAATTCACATTATAAAAAGACGTGTCACGGTACTTTCTATTCCAAATTCATGTATTTGGTTTTGATGTTATATTTGTTATTAACTTCGGATTCTGTCTAATGCTTAGTTCGTTTCTGTGTGTGTTACATTTTAGTGTTGTGTTGTCATTGTCCTCTTTATATTTAATGAGTTTCCCTGGGTTTTTTTTTTCTATCGATTTATGAGTTCTGAACATCGATATAGTACTGTTGCCTTTCATTTCACCGTTGATTGCTGTTTGTCTTTAGTGTTTTTCGTGTATATCTGTTGCATAAATTGAGTCGTTTTTGATAAAGAAAAACAAAAAAACACTTTGACCATTACCGCGCATTACACGGCTTTGTATACGGAATGGGTTTTGCACATTTTTAAATGACTTCTATTTGCAATAGCATGAATTGTTCTATATGATAAGAATGTTCTTACCCGGGCATGAATACAATGCCGTATTTGGCGAAACCTTTTCAACTTTTGATCTTCAGTGCTGTACAACTTTGTACTTTTTTCACTTTCGATCTTTTATATCTGGGCGTCACTGGTGAGTCTTGTGTGGACAAGGCGCGTTTTTGGGGTATTGCATTTTAAACCTGATGCTTTTTGTTATCTAATTATCATGTTTTTCTTTGTCTAATATGTTCTCCTATTTATTTGTATTGTAGTCCTGTAATATTATGTTGTCATTTCAATGTTATATTTAATTTTGCCATTAAGTGCGAGGTTTGGCATGCCATAAAACCAGGTTCAACCCACCACTTTTATTCCCCTTTAAAAGTGTCCTGTACCAAGGCAGGAAGATGGTCATTGTTATATTATTGTTCGTTTCTCTGTGTGTTGCATTTTAACGTTGAGTCGTTTGTGTTTTCTCTTATCTTTGAGATATTGAGATAAGACGTGGCACGGTACTTGTCAATCCCAAATTCATGTATTTGGTTTTCATGTTATATTTGTTATTCTCGTGGTGTTTTGTTTGATGCTTGGTCCGTTTCGGTGTTGTGTCGTTGTTCTCCTCTTATATTTAATGCGTTTCGCTCGGTTTTGGTTTGTTACCCCGATTTTGTTTTTTGTCCATGGATTTATGAGTTTTGAACAGCGGTATACTACTGTTGCCTTTATATATATTAAACTGCAATGTTTATTGTAAATGATTTTATATATAAAAAAATATATCAATGGAGATCATCTGGCATCTTCTTATTTCTATATCAATTCAATATTCAATGCGGAATAAAAAAAAACGCGTTATGTGATTGCTTTCTCTTTTACGTAGAAAAAAGTCTTTCCTAGATTATTCCTTGTTGTAGAGAAATTCTCATAAAATCGTATTAAAAAATAAAAAAGAAAAGCTGTTAAAAAATTATCCACTTCTTCAATACGACACACAGGAAACAGTAGTATTGCAGCAGAAAATACTAACTTTGTATATTTTGTTATACCTAATTTACAAATCCAACAATTAACAGATGTTTAAGTCAAACTCTTAATCGTCGACTATAGAAAATGTATCAGCAAATCAATAGCATGGACCGCATTTATATATATATATTAACATTTGCACAAACACATCACCAAAAATGATTTTGAAAGAACAGTTGATTTTACTTTAGGTTAACTTTACTTAGTAAGTGAATTGAAACACATGTTTATATAGCTGTCTTCTAACAAGAAATTGGATATATCTATACCGATATCCTCTTCACGACTTTCGATTACAAAACTAATGACGACCTTCCTTAAATGGTAAGATCATACAAAATACACATGTTTTTTGTTTTTTTTTTTTTTGTATTCTAAAACTATCCACTTTAAAAATGTCTTTTTTTTTGTTTGTAGTCTAAAACTGTCCACTTTAAATCTGGACCCGGGGAAGTATAAAAATAACCCTACTTCAGTGCTCAATCAAACTCCGAAATAAACACTTGAAACTATATAATATCGATATATTTATTATTGGTTTTCATATCCTCCCTATATATCATATATCAGGAAGACTTAAGCAGATACAGTAAAGGTTAGATTACGAAATATTTTCTGATCAATCCATATCTGTTCATTTCAAATGATAAATGAAATGAAACATGCAAACATTAAGACATTATTCGATTATAAATAATTACATTACATTTATTTTTTTATTAGAATCAGTAATTTTGAATACCTGACATCAATCGCGAGGCACTCCAATATCAAATATAACTTCCGTATAAAATACAAAAGCTATGACTGCATATGCTACATGTATCAGTGACAATACTAAAAAAATCCATTTACAACACGAACAAAACGCTTTATATAACTCTTAATTTGATGGTTGTAGCATAGAAATGTGATGAAACAAATTAAAGCCCCTATTTATTTTGTAAAAGCGTTCATCGTGCGCACATTTTTAACTGGAAGCGCAAGATGTGCTTCGGTCAACGCTTTTATATACCAATACAATTATAAAAAGGATAAAAGCATGGCAATTTTGTATAATTAAAACGTGCATTTGATAATAACCGTTCAAAAACTAATGAAGGTCGTTGATGGATGTCCATAGTATAGTTTGGATGATTCATGCTGTAGGTTCAATACAAATCTATTAACATCAAGGCACCAGTGTAATTAAGGAGAGGATTGCAACTGTACCTGACTAGAAAAAATACAAACTCTACCAAGCAATTAAGCCATGAATTTGTAATATAAGAATATAATTACATTAGATGTATGTTTCATTATGATTCTTCATTCTGATTGGCTAACTGTACATCACGTGTTATTCCGTAAGCAATTGCATTGCTCAATAAAACTGTTCATTCATGATAACACGTGGTGTCACAATAAAGTGCACAGGTGAAATAAATAAAACAATAATAATATTTGTGTTTTCATGATCATTGCTAAAAAAATGTTATTATAAGTATTGATTGATTCTTTTTGTAACTTCATAGGGTTGTAAAAGCGTTGACCGTGCGCCCATTTTAAGTATGAAGCGCTTTCGCGCTTCATACAAAATGTACTTCTGTCAACGCTTTTACACCCCAATAAAGTTACAAAAAGAAGCATTAAATTCTTAAATGAATTTCAGCGCTAAAAAATGATTTCTAATTAAACATATATCGCAGAGTGTACAAAGCCATGTCATGACAAAACCTCAGATAACTAAAAGAAGAAAAACAGCTGTAGGTTTATGTTTGAAAAACGAACCAGTTAAATAATTGACAACTGTTAGATGTATAACTTGATTCTGAATTGTAATAGGCAAATACACAAACGGTGTGTGACAGATGTAAACAGGTTTGGAGCACGCATACCTCCTTCTAGTATGATACAATTGTGTAGCAGCACATCATTAGAACCAGCTTTGAATTACAATTGAAAAAGGCTTGATCTACCAGTACGTACACAATCAAACGAGCGCAGTTCCTCAATGAACCCTTTATTAACCGTAATTTGAGTGCCACATTCAACATTTCACTTTTTCTGTTTTACAGTTAGACATGTTAAAGTTTTTGTTCAGGCTAAGGGTGACAAAGAAACGAACACAAATCGGGGTTCAGCGCTAAACTAGTGTTCATTTTCAAATTGTATACTCTATGTATAAATAATAATGCATCCAGATAGTATGAGTACAACACATGTATTAAAAAAAACAATATTACATCAATATGTTTCCCATAGAAAAAAGGGGAAGTATTGTTATTACGGTTTCCTTTTTATTAATACATTATCTTGTTGTTAATCCTTATTATTTGTCTAACTATGAAATACAATCGAATGTTTAAGGCATGAAGGAATTACTAGATGAGTTATTTCTTTATTTCAACAAGGAATAGTAAAAAAGTGGCACTAACTTTTTTTCAGATAGTCAGTATTGATTCTTCAAAAACAGATTTTGGATTTATAAGGCCGAATTTTTCATGTCAATCTTTCTCGGTCTTGGCGTTTGTGCTATTTTGACAATGTGGTTGGTGATCTGCATCTTCAATATGAAACGACACCTTTGTCCAAAAAAGCCAATACAAAGGTGTAAATGGTGTAATCGTCTCCAAAACGAACCAGTAAAGTGCCGATCACCTGTAAAAATTCGACAAAACTTCCCATTGAAAGTGGCCTTTAACCTGCAACAACAAGAAAACGCAATAGACAAAAACCAATATTGTGAACCATGGGAAGCAACAAGTAGCGTGTGAATTTCAGAAAATGAAATTGACGATGACTAATCATCACTGTAGTGTAAAATGATGAAACATACGGAATAGTAATGCATGAGCAACACAAGGAGAATTATCTTATAAAACATGTCTAAAAATGTAACCGAAAATAATATTTTTTCTTCTTTTCCAGTTTTCTGTAATTCTCTTTTAAATCCACATATTTCACTCAAAATTACCTTTTCCTCAAATTATATTAAATGTAGATTTTTAATATGTTGTTAGTACAAGCCTATATTCTAATTTGCACTTCAAAAACCTTGCGTTACAAGAAGTTGCAGGTTGAGTGATTTTAGAACTAAATTGACTGAGCTATATTACAAGTTTTTATATATGTAAAAAATGTCATTAGAATATGATATAACCAACAGGAACCTCAAAGATTAGACAAATCAACTATAGGTCAACTATAGGTCAACCTTACCTGATTAAGTTATAACCTCAGTATCTATAACTTTCAGACCGTTGGACATCAACACAATCTTAAATGTGTCAACTAATTTGTCATCTCTTATCTAAACTAACATTCCCTACACGATACAAATAGAAATATGCAGGGTTAACTTTGAATAAATAAACGCATCTTATATACAAGGATTAACTTTTCTATTTACGCCAGACGCGCGTTTTTTTTCTACAAAAGATTCATCAGTAACGCTCGAAAAGTTAAAAAGGCCAAATAAAGTACGAAGTTGAAGAGCATTAAGTACCAAAATTCCTAAAAGTTTTGCCAAATACAGCTAAGGTATTCTATTCCTGAGGTAGAAAAGCCTAAGTATTTCCAATATTCAAAAGTTTTGTAAAGAGTAAATTTATAAATATGACCATATCAATGATAATTCATGTCAGCACAGAAGTGCTGACTACTAGACTGGTGAATTAAAACTCCATGAGTGTTAAAATTCATCATAGATTAAAATGTGTACGCCAAACGCGAGTTTCGTCAACAAAAGACGCATAAGGGACGCTCGAATCAAAAAAGTTAAACAGGTAAAACAAAGTACGAAATTGAAGAGCATTGAGCACCCAAAAGCAATACTTCCTGACAAGGTATAGTCACACAAACATGTGACAATTTTATAATCTCGACCTGTGGGAATATAATAGACTTCATAGTAGTTTTCAATTAACTTCGGATATAAACACTTAACACTATTTTAGTATCGATGCAATTGATATTGGATTTCATATATTTTTTTTAAATATCAGAAAGAATGAAGCAAAAGTTAGATTACAAAACTATATTCTAATCGATCCAACTAAAATGTCAATTTATCAATAATGTGAAACATACACACACTCAAAAATGACCTAATTATAACTGTTAACAATAATAAATAAAAAACAAAAAAAACTCCAAAAAACTCGCAGTTAAAATGTCCTTTGCATTTTATACGTTCTAAAATATTTCCAAATGTCCTGATATCATTGTCATTACAACAATCCCGAGTTTTCATTTTGAAAAAAAAAATTGACCCAAAAGTCTTTAAAAAGAAGTTTAAATCTATCGTTAAACATGTAAACACCGCAGCTTCCTTAAAGACGAACACACATACATTCTTTGAACAAAAGAAATTAAAAAGTAAAACAGAAAAATTATATGAAATAGGAGTATTGACATTTTCACAGACAATAAAATATGCAACAATTTCACCTTTAATGGTGATCATTACCTTCAAATTAACGGGACGGCTATGGGGACGAAAATTGCACCGTCTTACGCCAATATTGTCATGGGCAAATTAGAAAAACAATTTATTGCAGCATCTTTATCTAAACCTTTGTCTTGGTTCCGTTTCATTGATGATGTTGACATGAAATGGATTGAATCTCAACAAAAACTTGATGATTTCATCTGACATGCAAACAACGCCCACCATTCAATTAAATTTACGTATGAAATTTCCGACTCTAAGATATCTTTCTTAAACACAACCACATCTATAAAGGACGGTGTCATATCAACAGACCTCTACTGCAACCCACAGATAAGCATAAATACCTTTCTCCCCAAAGCTGTCACCCCGTACACTGTACAAAAAGTATCCCGTACAGTCAAGCTCTCAGAGTCAAGCGGATTTGCTCCTCTGGGGAGGCTGTCACGAAACGGTTACAGGAACTTCGCGTATTTTTGACAAAACGAGGTTATAAGAAATTGGACATAGATGAGGGGTTTGCGCGCGCTAATAATAACAGCCGCAATGACCTCTTACAGTACAAACGGAAGAGGCGCAGTAAAATAGTCATGTTTGTTCTTACATACAATCTAGCCTTTAATAACCTTTCACGTTTAATCCGTGCCAATTGGCAAACTATTGCCAAACACCCTTAATCATCCAATATTTTCCAATCCTCTTGCTTAGATTTTCGACGACCAGCAAGTCTGAAAGACGTATATGTTAGAGCTGACGTCTCCTCAAATAAAAGCTATTCAATTGCAGGATGGTGTAAGTCATGTGGTAACAGACGTTGTCTGACTTGTCAACAAATACTGAATATTCAAACATTCACTTGCCTCTTGACTAGGTCTACGTACACTATGTATTGCAATATAACTGGCAAAACCCAGAATATTGTATACCTCCTTCAGTGTCGATGTGGCATGCAGTATGTTGGCGAGACAGAGCAGCCATTCAACAAACGCATGAATGGTCATCGAAGTGACTACACTTGCAAACCCGACCTACCCGTAAGTCGTCATTTGAGATCACCTGGACACACACAAGCTGATCTCAAAAACCTTACAATCACAATCATAGACCACAACGAGGGTTCTTCGAAGTTCGACAGGGTCGCTCGGGAAAGATTTTGGATAAGAAAGTTACGGTTAGTTTCCCAAGAGGGCATAACTGAAAAAAAACATAGAACTAGTCCCTCATTTTCCTGTCATCACCTGTTTCCAACAACGCCGGCTTTAGTACTTGCTTTACAGTTCGAAATTATTTTAAAAAATAACAGTTTACAGTACAGGGCTCCATTGATTCGGGATGGATGTGTAAGTACGTAGCCACGTTTAGTTATTTTACCTTGTTATATAAAACTTATTGTTTTAATCATTATTAGACTGCTATTCCTTTGGGAGGCTTAAATATGTAGTTTCTGTTGTGATTGCCCTACCGTCGTCAAATTTATACCATCTTGGATCGGTTAGGACATTTTTTATCATTTTGTTTAAGGACTGCCCTCAATGCAGTTATAACATCTAAACTGTCACAACCTTTGGAAATCTAAAGTTGTGCCAGTTCACAACGAAAATAACTATTTTCATTTGGCATATCTATGTTACCTTTGCGCCGTGTTTGGAAATTTTAAAATTTTATCAGGGTATGTGGTGTTCGTTTAGATTGTATAAATTCAAGATTTAGAAAAAGTATCTCAGTTTGAATATACACTGTATTGACATGATTCATTTGACATCGTGCTATTATTGAAGAAGGATATCTGTTATCCGAAATATCTAATATTTGTTAATTTTATAGCTATTTAAGGGTGATGTTGTACCCATTTTGTCTTGTTATAGATATATCTATATATATATATATATATATATCACTGAAGAGACATTTATTGTCGAAATCCGGATCTGGTGTACTTAAAAAATGTTGACACCGTATGTTTGTGGCATAACATCGTGGCCACAAGTTAAACTTTTATTTCTGTTTAGTATTAAATTTATATTAAGATCCATTTTGTTACATCTTGTGATCAATTCTATTTGGCAATCGCAAATGGTAGTCAGCAGGGTTAAATAACATCAGTTGTTCGACCTGTTAGTCAAATGCGTTTTGTTTAAATATACTTATTCACCTTTTTGGTCTTTTGGAAAATGTTGTTTGTGCTGTTTTTAGACCCTTCTACAACAAAATGTGTTTACATGCACACGTATAAAAATTGCGGTTGTTTATCCAACGCAATCATAGGTTTGAACGTAGTTTTCAATTTAGACTCGTATTTATATATATATATATTAACAAAATTATTTGTTTCTGTGACGTATTAAATTTATATTCAGATCCAGTTTGTTACATCTTGTGATCAATTTTATTTGGCAATCGTCAATGGCAGTCAGCAGGGTTAAAGAACATCAGTTGTTCGACCTGTTAGTCAAATGCGTTTTGTTTAAATATACTTTTTCACTTTTTTGGTCTTTTGGAAAATGTTGTTTGTGCTGTTTTTGGACCCTTCTACAACGAAATTTGTTTGACATGCACACGTATAAAAATTGCGGTTTTTATCCAACGCAATCATAGGTTTGAACGTAGTTTTCAATTTAGACTCGTTTATATTTTTTGTTTGGGCATGTATCATGTTTTCCCTCCGGTTTATATGATCCGTTCATCCTATATATTGTCTCTTAAAATTCAAGAGTCAATCTTAAATTGAGAGTAAATTATATGGCCTTCCAAATACCGTTTCGATCCCTAACATCACTGAAGAGACATATATTGTCGAAATCTAGATCTGGTGTACTAAAGAAATATTGACACCGAATGTTTGTGGCAATACATCGTAGCCACAAGTTAACAAAATTATTTGTTTCTGTGACGTATTAAATTTATTTCAGATCCAGTTTGTTACATCTTGTGATCAATTTTATTTGGAAATCGTCAATGGCAGTCAGCAGGGTTAAAGAACATCAGTTGTTCGACCTGTTAGTCAAATGCGTTTTGTTTAAATATACTTTTTCACTTTTTTGGTCTTTTGGAAAATGTTGTTTGTGCTGTTTTTGGACCCTTCTACAACGAAATTTGTTTGACATGCACACGTATAAAAATTGCGGTTTTTATCCAACGCAATCATAGGTTTGAACGTAGTTTTCAATTTAGACTCGTTTATATTTTTTGTTTGGGCATGTATCATGTTTTCCCTCCGGTTTATATGATCCGTTCATCCTATATATTGTCTCTTAAAATTCAAGAGTCAATCTTAAATTGAGAGTAAATTATATGGCCTTCCAAATACCGTTTCGATCCCTAACATCACTGAAGAGACATATATTGTCGAAATCTAGATCTGGTGTACTAAAGAAATATTGACACCGAATGTTTGTGGCAATACATCGTAGCCACAAGTTAACAAAATTATTTGTTTCTGTGACGTATTAAATTTATATTCAGATCCAGTTTGTTACATCTTGTGATCAATTTTATTTGGCAATCGTCAATGGCAGTCAGCAGGGTTAAAGAACATCAGTTGTTCGACCTGTTAGTCAAATGCGTTTTGTTTAAATATACTTTTTCACTTTTTTGGTCTTTTGGAAAATGTTGTTTGTGCTGTTTTTGGACCCTTCTACAACGAAATTTGTTTGACATGCACACGTATAAAAATTGCGGTTTTTATCCAACGCAATCATAGGTTTGAACGTAGTTTTCAATTTAGACTCGTATATATATATATATATATATATACAACTCGTCTAAACATCAACCCAACAATGTTGGATCTGTAAATTTGCTTTCGCAAATTTTTGGTTCTTCCCTCGCCGGGATTCGAACCCATGCTACTGTGATATCGTGACACCAAATCGCCTGCACTGCAGCCGTCCCGCTAGACCACACGACCACCTGGGCTCTAAAAATAGAGGTTTCGATGGCCGTGTGTTACCTTTCCTCGTCAGTTTTAATCTAGCGGCGTACTGCAGTACATGATATATAAGGCATGAAGATGTTATTGTTACAGATCAGTTAAATTATCTATAGTAAAGGATCCTACAAAGTAATATAAGATACAGTCACAGAAAATAATTATATTTATAAGTATGTCTGAGTCAATGACAACTCTACAACAGATGTATCCATCTGATCGCCATTAATGATGGTGATACATGGCTGTGTACATAATGTATATACAACTCGTCTAAACATCAACAACATGGGTTCAAATCCCGGCGAGGGAAGAACCAAAAATTTGCGAAAGCAAATTTAAAGATCTAACATTGTTGGGTTGATGTTTAGACGAGTTGTATATACATTATGTACACAGCCATGTATCACCATCATTGATGGCGATCCGAAGGATACGAATAGGACATTTTTTATTATTTTGTTTGAGGACTGCCCTCAATGCAGTAATAACATCTAAACTGTCACAACCTTTGGAAATCTAGAGTTGTGCCAGTTCACAACGAAAATAACCATTTTCATTTGGCATATCTTTGCGCCGTGTTTGAAAATTTTAAAATTGTATCAGCGTCTGTGGTGTTCGTTTAGATTGTATATAAGTCTGAAAATTACACCAAACAGTGTTAGACTTAGATTTTCTACTGACAAATTTTTGTCCGTCCCTAAGCGGGATTCAAACTCACACCTTTGATACACTGCAGCACCAATCGCTTAGCCTCATATCCAGCGCTCTAGACCACTCGACCACATCCGCTATACAAAAATATAACTTCAATAGTCGTAGTGTTACCTTGTCACGGAAGATGAATCTAGAGATAGACATAAAAGACGTCTTTTTTCAGCGTGTGTAGATGTTCATATCATTATTTCCATACACAATGTATTTATTATTTGTCAGCGATCTAACTCAACAAATTCTATATATAATATGGGATCATGATTAATTTCATAATACAGTCACTAGAAATAAGTATATTTTACAAACAAGTCTAAACAAGTGACAAACCATACAATATACATGTCCACTGGATCTAAGAGTGATAGAGATACAAGGTTAATGCAAATATTGATATAAGTCTGAAAATTACACCAAACAATGTTAGACTTAGATTTTCTACTGACAAATGTTTGTCCGTCCCTCAGCGGGATTCGAACTCACATCTTTGATACACTACAGCACCAATCGCTTAGCCTCATGTCCAGCGCTCTCTCTCTATATATATATAATAAATTCTAATATATCAGATTTCTTTAATGTTTAACAATTCAACATTGCTAAATCTTCAAACTTTTTAAAATATCTGACTATATTTTACCAGCATTGTCTACAAAATAAATTTTGTAATCGTATATCCGTTAGTTTTCCTCTAAATTTCAAGTTGATTGACCTAACGAATTGCAAAAGGCTATTTTTTGCAAAATACAATCACGTCTCTTTTATTTTCTATACATTGATTGACATGTTACATTTCGTTAAAGTCATAAGTTTGTCTGTTTAATCTTTAATCCTCTCGTGTGTGTTGAATTTATAAGCTACTAGAGGAAATCTCGTGTGATATTTTATTGTCAAAATATTATCATTGCAAAATAAAGAACAAATTTTGCAAATGTACTTGCAAATAGGCATTATATATTAATTCAATGTTCTAGATAATGCATTTTTAAAATTATATGCATGTATATATTTATTTATATGCAGATGTGATTACTCCGGTTGAACATATTTACTCAAATTTGAAATCATTTGACATATTAAAAAAAGTATGTATGTGAAATTTTAGTTTTGTCTGAAGTGCATACAAATTTGACGAATTTAGCCTGTATGTTTCCGTATCAGTTGTAAACCAATCAAACAAATTAATAATCAGGAACTTTGTTTTTTATTGTTTTCATGTGATGTTTATAACGATGCAAGTAGACCTGCTTATATTTGTTTATGTCACAATTTCCGAATCATGGTCGAAATGCAATTATTTCAGTACTTTCTAGCCTATATTTGTGTGCATACTACAACAGAGTTAGATTTAAATGGCCATAATGTGTGTATGCAATATGTAACAGTCAACGTGTATGTACTAAATGTTTCTTTTTATAATAATTTCCTGTGGATTAATTTTCTTTCGAGGGTATCAATTATCCTAGATTTAGGAAAAAATCCTTTTTCGTACATGTCTGATTTTGGTTGTTTTGCTAAAGCTTTGAACTTGAAGTTCATCTTTATCCTCAAAGTCAACAGAAATTAGAATGCAATGGATGATGAAGTATTCAATGTTAGGTTAAGTTTGCAGAAGAGAAGTATTTATGCAGCTTAAACATTGTGTTATATGCATCGGAATGTTTTAACTGAATTCGTTATATCGCAAACTTAAAATGAACAATATAGTACTTCAATAATCTGTCATGCATAGTATATTTACCATTATAGAACACTTGAGACATAGTTTCCTTTAGAAGCAATTCTTCTTTAACTATAATACGGATAATGTAATGAACCCAGTGATTCATTACTCGTTGTAATAAATAACATTCATTGTAGCTGCTGATATTGATATTTCACAACACAGTATGCTCTATATTTTAGAAAATCCGAGAAAGTTAAAGTGATACAACTGATATGCTGTCCTGACTTTTTCCAAAAAAATGGGACATGCCAACGTAAGTTATTGTGTTTTAACAATTGATCACGTTTGTTGGGTTTGCTTTATATCAATTGTGTTGTGTGAAACAGTTAAGCCGTTGCTTTTTGTTGCATTAACAGTACAAATCTTTTGTTAGCGTAAATCACACGAAGTAGATATACACGGTACTTAAAATGCACACACTCTTAACAAAAATGAATGAAATTAGTTACAAAGGTTTTTTGTTGTTGTTTTTTTATGAGTTTGGAATTCAGTGCCGATAAACACTTTTGACAGAGATGTCGTGTCAGATTTGAAATGTATATCAAAGGTTTATTTCAGCAAGGTATATACATGTATGGAAACTGGTTCGATGATCAGTAACGGTTACGCTATATTTAAAGGAGATAGAAATTATATTGAAAATAATATTATTACAAATCCCAATATAACAAATTTCATGATTACATTTCTTGTAGGATATTTGGCAAATCTTGTCAAAAAATGAAACTAACTTTCTTTGAGTTATTACCGATTGACATATACAATATTTGCATCGGCAAGCAACATTAGAACGCTGTAATCTTTTCATTACAGCTTGTCCTGCTGGATATCACAGCCATGATTGCAAAGAAAAATGTCTCCCTAGTTATTACGGTGTCCAGTGTAAACAACCATGCAACTGTTCATCTGACGAGACGTGTCACCCTCTACACGGCTGCATCTGTAAAAATTTTAAAAAATGTGCACAAAGTAAGTTCTATTCGACGAATGATTTTACTGTGAAAGCGTTGAGCTCGTGAGTGTTTTGAGGTTGATAATATTTTTGATTTTGGAAAATTTTACCTAAAATTTGTAATCGATGTTCGAACAATTGATGGACGCATTCTATTCTGTTTATAGGGTTATACCATTTTTGAAACGCTATAGTCCTGCCACAACTCTGAAATGAAAACGACAGATTCGCATAATTTACATTTCAAAGTATCACTCTTTATTAGCAGGTACATTTATTTGACAATAAGTTCAATTTCTTTAAATATAAAAATAAAGATTAAATAAAGTTCACATCAATATGGCCGTCACATTTGAAGACGCCATCTTCGAAAATACCTTTGATTTTTTTATAATATTGCAGTTATACAAACCAGCAAAAATTGTACATATACACTTGAAAAGAATTTGATGTTTTTTTTTTTTATAAACAATTACTCATATAAAATACATTTATTCGTCAAACGGAAATACTTAATAACATTAATATTGTTCAAAACGGCCGAATAGGAAAGTATTGAAACACAATATGAGTGAACTTGATTCGTATTGTTCATCATATCAAAGAGAGAATGTCATAAACAATATGCAATGAAGAATTGGTAAAATGTATATATATTCATTTCAACAAGGTTTATCCTATTTCTCATTTTTGCTTGTTTATTATAGGAAATGCATTTACGAGTTGTTAAGCAATGTTTGCATGTAAATGTTTTTTGATTACACACATGGTGCTGTTAAAACTTCTTATCATACGTTAAATTAGAGTATCTGATCCAACTACTCCATGTTGTTCATGTTTTGTTTAACGTTACTCCTATTTGCATGTTTATACAACTTATTCAACTGACTTTAAATGTACAACTTAATATTCAATTTGCGGATTTTAGAAGATTTTTTACAATGAAAATAATTTCTATTATGACTCAAAATGTCATAAAAATCAAAATTCCATCGAAATTACTTATTTGTTGAATATGGATAGGTTTACTTTTAAATTAAGAAAATATTTTGCTGGACCATGACATAGAGCGTAAGGTTGAAACATTTATAGAAACTAATCCCTTTTTACATGTTACATGTGTCTTGAGAAGTAAACGCACTATGCATGGTATTCTGTTTGATTGTTTGCCCAATTTCTTATTTTAAATGGAAATATTTATGTTATATTTTAGACAATTTATCGATCGAAAACTGACAAAATGTTGCCCTAATTGGCATCAAGTGGATACATAGAAATGTCAATCTAAATACGACAGAGGTAATTGTCATTAATTATCAAAATATCAAATCCAACTGACCATTGATTTACAACCTTACACATTTTCCTATCAAACATTGATTACATACATGCCTTGTTAAATTCTAAATGTATTTTATCATGTTTATGTCTTTTCTGCATTTAGCTGAATCGTATGGATTGATTGAATGTACAGTCAATTGTTCATCTTGGCATCAGCTGGAAAGGTGTTCAGTCCAATGTACTGGTTCTCCATTCCAGCTTCGTGAAACCGAAAACGATTGCGAGTGTGTTTTCACGCATGAATCAAATGAAATAAACATATATAGTAAATCTGAAAAAGTAAGTTTAATTTGACTGAATCACAGTTAACTACAGATTCCATAGTGAGTTGCAAGTTGAAGATGACATTTAGTAATAAAACATGAAATACACTTTCGTTTCATAAAAAGAACATCAGTTGGTCATCTTGACCACATATGAGCTCACTTTGGGATTATGTCTTTATATCTCAGGATTTTGTCTTGCCTTTACGAACTAAGATGACGGTAATTAGAAGATTAAAAACTCCTATTGATAATTTGATATTTAGTTTATTCACGACTTTCAACTTGGCTACTACGAAGACATAACAAATGTCTGAATGGGTCTCACGATAGAAAACAAATCAAGTGAGATCAATATCTTTCGATGTAGTTTGTTTGAGACTCCATTTTGACTTATGCATGTTATGGTAGTATTCACAACTGTTATGATAGGTACTGAAAAGCAATATGGGTACACATAAGTTAGATAAACCAAATATATTGCAAGCTAATATCATAATCATATAACAGGAGCAAAAATCTGAAATCAAAAAATGAAAGACGAAACTTTGACAAACAAAAATAAGCATGAAGTAAGACAAGTGAAAACAGAAAATTTAGAGTAGCGTCAACGTAATTGTGTCAAAAAGGTGGATGTCTAAATCATCTGCAATGCTTACATCGACAGAGCTAACGTATTAATAAATCTAATTCGTATGCAGATTTTTAGTGTCATATTGTCATCACGAACTACCCTTAATGACAAAGACATCAGCATATAATTATTTTCATTTTCATTTAAAACTTTCATTTTCTATGCAAAATCTATGGGGTATTTGTGTCTTTGGATTGTTCCAATTGTCGTTACCACAATGTCCAAAGGATACCTACCAAATCAGACTTATCACTTGTGTGTTCTTACATAAGTAACAAGCCGGGTCTGTTTTCCTTTCTGGAGCACTTGATATCTTCCCTGGTCTTGGTAGGGTTTGTTTTCTGTGTTGTGTCATTATGGCCGTGTATACTGTATTTATATGTTTGTTTGGTCGATTGTTGTTGTTGTGAATGGCGTTGTCGGTGTGTCATCGACTTATGACCTATAGTTTCTTGATTGCTCAACTTTAATTTCCGATGTAAGTTTTGTGGACTTTGTTTGTCTTTAAATTTTCTTCATTGTGCTTGGTATTCGTTCATTGTTTTGTATATCAATTAGTTTTCTCGTTTGAACTGTTTCACATTTGTCATTTCGATGCCTTTTATAGCTGACTATTTGGTATTGGTTTTGCTCATGGTTGAAAACAGTATGGGGACCTATTGTTTTTCAACTTAAACATATATGCAATTTTGTCTCTGATGGAGCGTTGTCTCATTGACAATGATACCCGTCTTCTTTTTGTAATATCATTAGTCGAAAATTATATTTGTAATATTTAGGTGGATGGAATGTTCATTTAAATCGCACATTTGTTTTTTTAATGTAAAGGAATAACATACAACTATCATACAAGTTGGAGGTGTAGCAAGTTACAAATCATGGTTAAACCAAAAAAAAATATTAGAAAATGTATGTACCAAGTTTGAAATATGACAGTTTGTGTTCAGTCGTTTATTTTTACTTGACATCCGTTTTTCGATTTTTTTGTTATTTTTATCCGATACATGTGATATGTGTGAACTGCAATCAAGAATGCAGAAACTTCATTTACTGTTTTCGAAGAACCTTTAAGGTTGATTGTGATATTAACATGCATTTGAATTAAGACACGTCGTTTCATGCCCAAATTTGTCCAAACTTGTATGGAGCATATCATGTGATGCCCGATTCTTTTAATCATTTCATAAGATCATGCAATAAATGGAGACCTCCTGATGATCTAGAACTTAAAATATTGTATAAAACGTGTATAGTTTGTTGCCCTATACATATATTGTTTTTAAGTTGCCGACGCATCGCAATATATCCAACATCTGGATGTTTATTCACTTTTACATAATGTATATAATTTCTTGTTGGCTCCCGTCCGTTTTTGATTATAGTGTCATTGTGTTCATTCGACCATGGAACAAAATAATAGTATATTACGATCAAAGTGAATATAGGTTTATTTTTACAAGATTCACCAAAATTAGAAAAAATAAGATATTCATACTACATTATAAACATTGTTCAGACGTATGATTTAAGATTGTGTATTCTTTTGAAACCGTGTTGCATTCATATATTGTCAGTGTATTTCTTATATATAGGAGGGTGCGGATTTAAGTCCAGTGCTGTATTGTATTGTCGTCAGTTTTGCAACACTGATGATATGGTTGACCGAACTCGTCTTAAAAATCAAAGCACGGTTATGTGGAAGAAAGACAAGCATAGCTTGTGTCGAAAAAGATGAAAAAGCATCCATGTTTCCAAACATTTTAAGATTGAAAACTTGGGTTCATAGCACACGACGGCATAACATCAGAATTCGGAGCGACAATTATTGTGAACCCTGGGAAGTTACAAGTAATGTTTGAACAATAAAAAAGAAAATTGACAACATATGTTAATACTTAATTCTTCATGCCATTGAATGACAAAAGTTATGATGATCATTGGCCCTCCGTTATTTATTTAATATATCAATGATTTACCACTGAAAGTAAAAAATGCATTTATAGATTATTATGCAGATGATTCTACATAACATAGTAAAGATAATGATGTACTTCAGTTTTGTATATATGACAAATAAGGCCACAGGTTTTCTTGTTTTGTATTCACACTCTGGCCGAAGTAACTCGTGCATTATTTGGTAAGCCGTAATGGAATAGCTATTTAAATGTCGTGATATTCACGATAATAAGCGACAACTTGTGGTATGAGTGCCATTGAGACAACTCTCCATCCAAATCACAATGTATAAAAAGTTAGCAATGTCTAGAAATACCAATTAATTGACAATGAAAGGTAAAAGCTCATACAGGACTAATCAGTTTGTATAAAGTTAAATCACAAAACTACTGAACTCCGCGGATAATTCAAAACGGAAAGTCCCTAATCAAATGGCTAATCAAAGAATAAAACACATCAAACGAAAGGACAACGCCAGACGCAAATTTTCTGTACATAAAACTTACTATTGGCGCTATAATTAAAGGGAAAGTCTGCGTTTATTTTACTTATCTTCTAAATATGTTCATCTTAACACAAACAACACATTCACAAACTTTAAGCTTTAAATTTATATTCCTTCTAATGACGGAGAAAATCAAGTATTTGTAACTTTTTTGGTTGACCTACGTGTGTGGATTGTGACGTTTTAACCCGATTTGTTGAATCCTGGGAAGAAAAATCAAATCTGTGAAAGTCTTAATTGCTTCATTTTACGTAATTAAAATCGCACAAATGACCGTTGGTCAGAGTTAATAACCACAATATAATAATGAAAGCAAATGAATATGCGTGTACCGTTTTGTATTGATTGAAATAAAATTGCTATATAAAATTATCTAAATATAATTATTTTGGAATTAATTTCTTAAATTATTGCTGGGATTTTTTCATAAAATATCTATTAGATATAGGAAGATGTGGTGTGAGTGCCAATGAGACAACTCTCCATCCAAATAACAATTTAAAAAGTAAACCATTATAGGTTAAAGTACGGCCTTCAACACGGAGCCTTGGCTCACACCGAACAACAAGCTATAAAGGGCCCCAAAATTACTAGTGTAAAACCATTCAAACGGGAAAACCAACGGTCTAATCTATATAAACAAAACGAGAAACGAGAAACACGTATATATTACATAAACAAACGACAACTACTGTACATCAGATTCCTGACTTAGGACAGGTGCAAACATTTGCAGCGGGATTAAACGTTTTAATGGATCCAAACCGTCTCCCTTTTTCCTGAAACAATAGCAGAACATCACAACATAGAAAAACATACAATAAAATATCAATTGGCAGACTTAACTCAATCAAAAAACGTATGATTACACAATGAACGAATAAATTTGATCTGCGATATCTGAATACAAATGCACAGTAAATTAAATATTAGAGACAAACATTCATGACCAAAAAGCTAACAAACAAATTAAAACACACTGAGAAATATTTAACCAATCAATGTTCACTTTAGAAAAAAACCCGTTTTTTTATAATCTTGAAGTTCATACAAATGTTGTAAGAATAAGTGAAAAATTGAAGATATTACAAATAATCAAAGCTGGTGTACAGACAAGATCCATATAAATAAAAAAATAACAAAAAAGCATTATTAACAGTATCAACTGGTCGAATTAACAAGAAAATACGATTTGAGAGTACTCGCAGTTACTGACAGCTAGTTAAAAGCCAAAAACCAATTAATAGTAAAAAATCATGCATCAGAGACTAAAATCGACTAAAACACATCACAGGGATTTAGTATTTTAACGTCATTAAGAGTCAAAGAAGACATGACTTGTGCAATGCCAAAATAAATGTATCGACAGGTAGTAGTATAGTGAAAAGCGACTTCTATAGAAATAAAAGTTAACGTGTCTGTGTCTCTATACATCTCGCCTCAAAAGATAATGAAATTTAGTTATGTTTTAATTTGCTAATGACAAAATCAATATTAGTGCCAATCTGAACTATATTCAGAGATCTACTTACAATATTGGTACGATAACCCTTACTTATAAGTTTGTTTAAAGGTTCGATGAGTTTACAAGGATCACATAGTGATTTCCTCGCTTTACGTACAATATTACCATAAAATTTAGGATGTGAAATATCAGTTTTGATAAGCTTTCTACAGGTATAGCCAAATTTACCTATCAAATATTTGTATCTATGAAATAATTTAGTAAAAGTTTGAAGTAATTTATGGTATCGAAATCCCTGACACAACAATTTACCAGTGATGCATTGATTAAGTTCGTTAAAATCTATGACATCAGAACACACACGGGCAAACCGAACGAGTTGCGATATATAAACACCGTATGATTGAGCCAACGGCACATCGCCGTCTGAAAAAGGAAAATTAACAATAGGAAATGAAAAATTGTCTCTTTTGTCGTAAATTTTAGTGTGAAGTTTCCCGTTTGAAATTGAAATGTCTAAATCTAGAAAAAGGACAACTGCTGCTGTTTATGTTAGATTTAGTTAAAGTAAGTTCGTTTGGGTAAATTTCTGAAGTATATTTAGAGAACTCTGGATTATGCAACGAAAAAATATCATCCAGATAACGGTAGGTATTTTTGAATGTATCAACCAAATGTAACAATAATGGGTCTTTACTGAGTTTGGTCATAAACTGAGATTCATAGCAATATAGAAATAAATCTGCTATTGAAGGGGCACAGTTGGTGCCCATAGGAATACCTACTACCTGACGATACACTTTATCGCCGAAACGTACATAAATGTTATCAAGCTGAAAGTTTAAAGCTTCAATCATATCCTCACATTTCCAGTAAGTGTATCTAGCATACTTTCCTTTTTCGTTACAGAAAAAGGCCTTAAACGAGTTACAGCAAATAAAATTACAATGAGATTTTTCGAAATACCATTTGATCAAATACAAAAACTTTTTCTTTATAAGATTGTGTGGAAGTGCAGTGTACAGAGTAGAAAAATCATAACTGTCAACAGAATTGTAAGGACCATTGAAAGCATGTATTTTATCTAAAACCTCTAAAGATTTTTTAACACTCCAAAAATAATTAATACCATTATTTTCAAAAGTTAGTAACCAGTTCTTTGATAGTAGTAAGTGAGGTGGTTAGAAGCACTGATAGATTAGTAGTAGAACACTTACTCGAAGCGGAGATGAAACGGAATTTAAATGTTTTTTTTGTGTAATTTCGGTAACCAGTACATGGTAGGGACTTTCAAATGTTCGGAAGATGCTTTAAGCCGAGCAGTGGCAGTAGCAGTGGTATGCTTGTTAACGATTTGACTCTCTGTGGTGCGCACTGACCTGAATGTAGAGGAATTGATAATTTCGTTTTGAAGAACTTTCGTGTAGTATATGCGTCACACCACCACTACATTATTTGCTGCCTTGTCTGCCGGTACGAACACAAACCGCTCTGCGAGTACCTTGAGTTTGTTTTTTATTCTAGAAATGGGTATATCATGGTTCCTATTATTAATTTCAGAATTGTTTTCTAAATGAGATATTCGAATATCAACAGTATTCATAATTTTATTCAAATAACTGTCTAAAGATTTTTATCGGATTTTTCACGTTTGCACCAATTTTTACAATAGGCAGACAGAGCGTCTTTAATGACCTGACGACACTGTTTCCAATCTATTGTAAATGGAGGACGGTATTTCGGTCCTTTCTTTAGAAAAGTTATGACTTCGCGGTTATCGACTATGTTGAGGTCTCCTGTGATAACATGACTATAGGGAACATATTTAAAACTAGATGTTTCGCAATCTCAAGTGGAGGGAACATTATTTTCTATATTGACGTCTGTTGTAATTGACGTATAATTGAAAATCAAATTTCTGCTCGGTTTTTTATAAGAATACGAAATAATGGGTTGTTCTATATCATCAAAATATGGAGGTATTAAGCTATAGACAGAAACGTCATTGAATATGCTAGACAAATTAATAAAGTCAATACCTCTATTTATATATTTTAATTTGAGAAAATGTCGTTTATGATTTTCAGGTTTATCAATAATAGGAAAAAGCCTGTGATGACAAAAGGCTGTAATAATACGGGTGTATTCATAAAATGGGCTAAAAAAAGAAATTTTATCGCACTCCAGAAAAATAGCATATAATATACTTATAGGTATCTGACCCAGTTTGCATAATACTTGATGTCTGCCATTATTCTTTATTATAGATAACAGATCAGCAAGTGTATAATTTATACGATGTTTAATACGTTGATTGCGGTTCTTGCGTTTACCATGAGACCTATTATTTCTTAGTCGTTTATCAACAATAGTAATGACATCGATATGAGTTTTAGATATGTTCCCCTGCCCTAATATTTTATCATTTAGACGGAGAGGATAAGCTGTTTGAAGTCTTTTTATACAAAACAATTCGCGAACTACGCGTGATTTTTCAAATTGCTTGTGCGATTCTCCTGGTTGTTTTTGAACGGTTTGGAGCGGTTGGAATTTTATATATTTCAGATTATGATTATGCTTATCTAAACTTTTGAATTTTTTAGGTCTACGAAAGTGGTACAGATGTTCTTGATTTCTTCTGAAATACTCTCGTCCCGTCTGTCACACATATTGAATACCACACTTAGGTTGGGTCCAAGTTACCACATATATTAGGTTTTGAGTTTTTCAGGTAATATCACAGGAAAAGGAGAGGGAAAAGGTTCTCCCGTTCACTGTTGACCTTATAGTAATTTGAGAAATTAATCTAAAACAGGTTAGTCATTTTTTGGCATTGCACGGGAAAATTTGTGGATATCCACGTGCATTTTTGTTAAATAATCTGGCTGTAGTGGCATTACCAATACGTTTATTTATGCACGTAGATAACCTAGAAGTTGTGTTGTTGATAATATTTTTTCCATTCCGTAAAATCATGATTATTTAATAGGGGTAAAGGATCAATACAAAAGACCGGAGGTTGTAACATTGAATGAGGATCACAGCTACGGAATTGGGAGTAATTAGGAGTGCAGTAAAGAACTCTTACAAAAACTGTAATAAAAGGCCCGACGTATGGACTTAAATATAACAAAACTGACATGTAAAATGTATAACAAACACAGGGCAAAAACAGTGGTTGTAAGTTATCTAATAAAAACCATAGCAGGGGGAAATAATAAAAAATAGCAGGCGTGGATGAGTATCAATACATCCCAACATCGTAAACAATAAAGATATAAACATGTGAAAGCTCTCGCACAGGCAAACAACCAATAACTGAAATATATAAGGGCATACACTACAAGCACGGGGACACATTCTACTGCATCCACACAGCACAAGTAACAAACCCTGCAGTAAATAGATATAGGAAGATGTGGTGTGAGTGCCAATGAGACAACTCTTCATCCAATAACAATTTAAAAAGTAAACCATTATAGGTTAAAGTACGGCCTTTAACACGGAGCCTTGGCTCACACCGAACAACAAGCTATAAAGGGCCCCAAAATTACTAGTGTAAAACCATTCAAACGGGAAATTTTGCACATTTTGACTGTTTTGAACTGAAAACATTTTACGTTTTATTTACCGTTATAACTTTGTGAACAATTTCAACGGTACCTCGAATGACCGAATTACACTGTTATAATAAGTATGAATAAGTGTAATTCGGATAAATTATAGTATATTATAAAGATTTTTATAACTTAAAAAGCAGATAAGTTCATGAAGATCGTTATAAATATAAGATTTACATCCAACATTGCGACCAAGGATAACGCATATATACCATGTGACATGGTAGTCATGTTGGATTTACACACATATTGACACTATATTTAAAACGATCATTATGAAATTATCTGCTTGCTGTAAATCATTTTTAAGTTATCAAATAATCTTATAATGTAATATTATTTAATAATTTTTAAAAAGTCACCAATATGTGCTAATATTAAAATTTCAAGTGTTATTCGGTCATTTCAAGAGTTATTCGGATAATAACGGTTTTATTTTGTCATTCGTGTCACCCCATTTCAATGCAGAATATGTGTGAACAGAGTGTGTATATTATTTTGTAAAGTCATTGTTTATTTCTCGGTTTGATAATTCGTTTGAACTTTATCTTGCGGCAAATTAGCCTCAGACGTACACAGGTGTGAATTCAAGCGTACTCATGTGCAACGGAGAAGCTCTGAAGGTATATTACTCCCATTTTTTTTGGGTGTTAACCATCGATGTTTACATCAGTATTTAATGAATAAAATGATGATGGTCATGATGGTAGAAAGAAATATAAGCGTCATGTGGCAAATGTTACATGATTGTCGGACCATGAGTTGTCAATCTGTATTCCAAAACAACCATATTGAGTAGAATTTTTACATGCTATACTCGTGGTAGTATTACAGGGTCCTTATGTCGTTTGACTCAGACTCACATCTTTTACTTTAAGATGTATGAAAGGTTCTATATACTATATACATGTATGTTTATCTTACATGTAACAACGATCAAACGCCTATAGGCAATAATTAGACGGGTATGAGTTTTTATACAGTTTACACAATCATTAACAAACTAAATAAATTCAACAAACAGACAGTGACAAATTATACTTACGGAAAGCAATAAGATAAAAGGGATGATTTTTCATTTCCTATCGTGAATTATCCGTTTTTAGATGGTGACGTTCCCTTGTCACCATCTTACGGTGTTTATATATCTCAACTTGTACGATTCGCTCGTGTTTGTTACAATGTTTTAGATTTTAACGAGAGAAATATATGTATTACTGAAAAATTATTACACCAGGGTTTTCGATATCACAAACTAGTCAAAACTTTTACTAAATTTTATCATCGGTATAAAGACATCATTCGTAAATATAGCTCAACATGCAGACTTTTTATACGTTCAGGTATTTCACATCCAATTATTTATGGAAATATTCTTTATAAAGCACAAAGGTGTCAGTATTCACCTCAGAAACTTACAAAACCTTTAAATAGACTGATTAAGAAGGGATATAATTACGATACTGTTGTCAAGTCATTAAAGATTGCATATTTTGGCGTTAATATTGAGTCACTGATAAGGTCTTTGCGTCGGAACTAAAGACATTTATTCTAAAAACAGTTGTTGGCATGACACGGGTTATGTTCTTCTCATATATGTTATGATGGTATGATACTAAACCCCTAACGGGAAGGATTGTGCCTGATGTTCATATGATGAAATCATAATCTTTCAGTCAGTTTAATTGAAGTCTGGAGCTGGCATGTCAGTTAACTGCTAGTAGTCTGTTGTTATTTATGTATTATTGTCATTTTGTTTATTTTCTTTGGTTACATCTTCTGACATCAGACTCGGACTTCTCTTGAACTGAATTTTAATGTGCGTATTGTTATGCGTTTTTTTTTTCTACATTGGTTAGAGGTATAGGGGAGGGTTGAGATCTCACAAACATGTTTAACCCCGCCGCATTTCTGCGCCTGTCCCAAGTCAGGAGCCTCTGGCCTTTATTAGTCTTGTATTATTTTTATATTAGTTTCTTGTGTACAATTTGGAAATTAGTATGGCGTTCATTATCGCTGAACTAGTATATATTTGTTTAGGGGCAAGCTGAAGGACGCCTCCGGGTGCGGGAATTTCTCGCTACATTGAAGACCTGTTGGTGACCTTCTGCTGTTGTTTTTTATTTGGTCGGGTTGTTGTCTCTTTGACACATTCCCCATTTCCATTCTCAATTTTACAGTACGATATAACAAATGGAATACATAATTATTGTTAACCATGCTATGCAGAAACTTAACACATCAAGTTAGTGCACGTGAATACCAAATAAGACCACGGTGTTTGATTTTTGTATAACTAAAAATATAAAAGCGAGCAATAACTTTGTCAAGCAAACATTTGTTTTCATAAGTCTTTCTTTATCTCCGCTCCTTTACGATAGTAATTTCCCTTTTTCGTCGGTCATTCTCTATAGTGTTCTCTATTTTGTTATTGTTTTTCATTATGCCACTCTTAATACGATCCTTAATTTTACAATGATTAATCCCCGTGTCGACCTAATCCTTGTGAAGATAGGAACATTAGACATAGAAGGGATTCTTTTATCTTCAATAAATTAATTCTGATAGTGACTATAAGTGCTGCAAACTTTTATAACTCTATTTTTGTCAATCGACAAAAGCTAATATGCGTGAAGAATTTTTTTTTTCAAAAAGGGTCAAGAATCATGACAAAACAGTATTCATGTCTCAATTTTTTTTAAAGAGAATGTTTATAATTGTTTTTAACTTATTATCAGACACAAAAATGTGGTTCAATAAATGTAACCTGTGCATACCGGGTACCCGAATAAAGAGGCCATGCATGCACCTGTATTATTTAAATGTGTAATGTCACTGGAATACCCAAGGACGACCTAATATACGTCTTTTGAATACCTATCAATAATTCTGACATACCTATTATCAATTTGGGAGGAAGCTATATAATATATATTTAATAAGACATGTAAAATAAGTAAAAAAAACCACCTATACATTGTTCACCGAGCATACCAAAAAGAGTCACACATTTAACTGTAAAGTGCCTTTATAATTGACCGTTCCGAATTGATTCCGTATCAATTTGAAATAATTTTAAGATTAGTTGAAAAAAAAAAATTAATAAAAAAAATTGAGATGTCCGATATTCACATATTTACATATCTATGACCTGGGAATATACCTGAGAACAATACAGGTCAAAATAAATAACACTCTTTCTGATATTCTCACGATCCAAAATGGTACCCCTCAAGGAAGTTGCATCAGCCCGACATTATTCAATATTATGGTAAACGATCTCCCTTTATGTATTAATAATTGTTCTATTTCCCAATTTGCAGACGATAGTGCAATATGGCTGTGTGGTAAAAATATTGGTTATATTCAAAGTAGAATACAGAAAGATCTTGACAATATAAAATCATGGTGTGATAAATGGGGATTTCTCATTTCCCCCTCTAAAACTGTAGCTATTGTCTTTAGTAGAAAGAAAAAGTCTGAGAAGTTATTATTAACGTTAGGTAACAGTCTATTACAAGTAGTCAATGAGGTGAAATTTTTAGGAATAATTATAGATAGTAAATTGACTTGGTTAAAACATATTCAATATATAGAGGCAAAATGCAGTAAAGTCCTAAATTGCATGAAACTTCTAACAGGTACTAAGTGGGGAGCAAACAGCCATTCTCGAAGAAACATATACATTGCTCTTATAAGATCTAAAATAGACTACGGATGTGAAGTATATAATTCTGCCTCACATTCTGTAAAGAAAATACTGGACCGGGTGCAAAGTCAAGCACTTCGAATTTGTACAGGTGCATATAAAAATGTAGCCACAAGTGGACTACAAGTAGAAATGGGTGACCCACCATACGAAGAACGTAGGCAGTGCCTTATTACATAATCATTTTTAAATATATCTAGTCATGAAGACAACCATCCAACTAAGGAAAGTTTAGCAAAAAAGGCAACATTTCTCTGCTACTCCAGGGAAATAAAACATAATAAAAAAACATATTTTATTGTTTCAAAAGATATGATTAATCAACATGATGTTGATATTAATCAAATATATAAATACAAACAATTCCCAACACCCCCTTGGCATTTGACTAAACCCCATGTATGTACACAACTCTCAAGTCTCATCTCGAAAAAGGATAATCCACACTTAATTCGAAGTGAAAGTAACTTCATGATTGATACGCAGTACCGCCAGTTTTTAAAAATATATACGGACGGATCTAAAGATCCAAATTCTAATAAAACCTCAAGTGCATTCGCAATACCTGAAATGGGAATAAAAGAAGGTTTCAAACTGCCTAAGAATATGTCAATTTTCACTTGTGAGCTTATGGCAATATTTCTGTCTCTTATTTGGTTAGAAGAATTTAAACCAAATAATGTCGTTGTGTTTGTCGACTCTCTATCAGCTCTCCAAGCCTTAAAGAGTAATTTATTTAAGGTAAAAAATTATTTATTATACGACATTATATTCTTATACAACCAGTTAGTCAAACTAGGTAGCAACATAATATTTGAGTGGATCTCAAGCCACGTCGAAATTTTAGGAAACGAAATTGCAGACCAGACTGCCAAAGTGGCTCTTAATAAAGATACAATAGATTGTCATATTCCCCTATATAAAGAAGACATCAAATGTTTAACAAAAAACATTTTAAAACAAATTTGGCAAAAACTGTGGTCAGACAACCCAAAGGGTAGATTACTACACTCCTTCCAAAATAATGTATCATTTAAGATTACTATACCACAAATGAATAGAGAAAATGAACGAATAATATTCAGATTAAGATCTGGCTCTATTAATGTCAATAAATATCTACACAAAATAGGGAAAAGTCCGAGTGAAATTTGTGAAAACTGCAAAGTCACAGACGATGTAGTACACTTCCTATTAGTCTGCTCAAAATATGATGTGCAACGTAAACAGATGTTTGATATGCTTAAAAATAACGGAGTCGAAGATCTTTCGTTGAAACACCTTCTATCCGGATACACACACACTTTCAGTCCCGTGCATAACTATCTACGGGAAACTAATATACTTATAAGGAAATAGGAAGACTCTCAACTACATGTATAATTGCCATTTAGCTTTAGTCTAGAGATCATAAAACAAATAATTTTGTATTTGGAACAAATGTATATGAATTATTTTTCAGATGGTTGCTAAGTTAAAATATTTCATCAATTCAGTATACAACCAGCAAGATAAAAGATAAATGAAAAACTCACCCGAATTTGAAATAATTTCCTTTTTATAAATTTATTTAGAACTAGCATAAGCAAGTCACAAGTGCAATGCACACTTCACCTTTGTGTCAGTCCTTTGAGCGTATTCAAACAGACTTTTTCTACCTGTGTCATACATCAGTAAATCATTCACCTTTCAAACACCAGTACTAATTGACCATGAAATGCACGCATTTAAATTTAACAAGTATCGACATTCAATTTAATCACTCTGATCTATTGAAGATTATTATACTAGATAAGTTAACAGTACATTAAGGGAAAATACAACATCACATTAAGATTCTCTACAATGGACAATTACAGTCAAAAAAAAAAATTTAAGATAAGAAAACAACAAACACATCGCACTATGCTCAGATAATTAACAATAGAAACATTTGTTACAGGACTTTTTTATATGAAAGTGCCACTAACATTTATCTTAATTATTTAACGTTCTTTAAAGCTTAAACAAAAATACAATATATCCTCTCAGATTTTCATAAACTGACAACTATAGTCATACTATAATTGATAGAAATTAAGAAAAATAAACAAACACAATCACTACGCTCATACATTATTAGAATAGAAACAAGTCTTAGAGTTGAACCCTTTTCTATAATAATAAAATGATAAATTCTAAAATGTGTACTAGAGGATGTCAGGTAGACAAACACACACAGATTATTGTATAATTATATATATGCACATCCCAGCACTTCTGTTTCGCTGGCATTCTCTGTACTAAAAAAAAATCAAACAATGTCATTGTTTAAATAATATACTGGTATTAAATTTTTTCATATTTTTCTATTTTTGCACCATTTATATATTATACACTGTATATATATATATATATATAAATCTAAATAGGCGATTAAGGGCATAGGTAGGGATGATTTCTCGTTCAATGACAGAAGTGTTTTTTCTTGTCAGGGAATGAGGAATCACAAAATACCAGTATGTCTTTGGCAATTTATTTGGAAAAAATTGATGCAACTTACCAATATGGAAAAGGAAAAACTACAATCAATCCTTTCTTAAGGATTCTTTATTTGCTACACCAATCGAGGGAGACGTCCTTACATTGGTAGCATATAACTAGCACATGTCTTGTTACCGGTTTCTAAATATACTTTTTTGTATATACATGTATATAAGTTTATTACAGACGACACAAAGGTGAACAACCATATAAATTTTCTGAACAATTTTATAACACCTATCATTTCATAAGGGACTATCATTTGCTCTTGATTTTTTTTCATTTTCATAGTACATGTATACCTGCTGATATGTGTGTTTTTTTGTTTTTTTTTGTTTGTTTTTTTTTTGTCTCTCAACATATATTTATTTTCCAGTAATTCAACAACCATGTTCGTCAAAGTTTCAGAAGATTACTCGCCAAAACGTAATACTAAAAATAAATTAAAGACTGAAAGTATAATTATATACATAATATCTTAAATCATGTTATATGAATTTAAGGCGCAATTACTACATAAGTAAGCCGCCTTTCAAAACCAATAACAACAACAACCTGGGAATATTATACTATATCAAAATAGTATGTCCCAGCTAAAACCACTTTCTAACATTGCTCCTTGTCAAAAGCCGTTCAATATCATAATTATTTTTTTTTTATTTATATTATAGTATAACTTTATTGATTTGAAAAGTATCTTGTCTAAATACGGATCTATTTTTGTTATATAAATCAATGCACTTGATATGAAAGAGGCATACTAATGAATCTTTTGTATACCAGTGATTGTTATCAGAACACTGCATTTGTGTTTCTTGTAATTGAAACTTTTCTTCCTCATCAAATCTCTATTTTCATTTTCACCAAATTTGAGTCTTTTAACGAGAGACCGTTATCTTTTACGGAAATGTCGTTTTCAATATGACGCTAGTGCCAAACAAATATGTCAACCACTGAAGAGTAGTCCATATCAAAATAATTGTTTCCATTAACAGTCAGGGGCATTACTTAAACAAGTAACAATTAAAATTACCTATACAAGTAATGTTGAAAACGAGGCTAATTTAAATATAACTTATATAAGTTATTTTTCTGAATATTATTTTTATAGGTGTTCAAGAATACAGATTTCACTAGCTTTGAATAATTTTCACAGTTATCTGGGTTTTTTTCCCTTCATATATAAAAACTAATTTTTCAGAAACACTATTTAACTTTCCGACGCACTCATCTTTCTTACCGACGCTTCTGGGTCAAAGATTGGTCTCTTGGGACTATTACATTATCATTTTCCTCTAAAATCATGAAGGTGGACTGATATAAATAGATAGATACTTGTGAATTGATTAAGACCTGAAGTTATGTATAATTTGTAACCTAAATCAATTACATATGTGCCTTAGATAAGTGTAATTCCCATTATTTTCAAAAATGTTTAAAATAACTTATTCAAGTAATATTATTGTCATTATTTTCAAAGTAACCCTTTATCTCTAAACTCCTCTCAAATCTGATAAATTCTTTATTTTATGATATAAAATGTTGTTTGAAATCATGAAAACTACATTTAGTCTATCTTTCTATTGAAACTTAAAATAACTCTATTAAGTAATTTAATCATTTTTAAAATAAAAAAAAGTAAATAAGTAATTAAAAAAAATAACTTGTTTAAGAAGCGCCCCTGACCGATTAAAAATTACTTTGAGTAGTACGTGTGCAATGCAAAAAAAGTACGTTCAGAATTTTATTTATTTGTGTTTTACTTGTTTTGGCTTTCAAAACGAAATCAGTGTTCGTAACGATACAAACCATATTTAACTTTGATTGTTATAATGTATTTTGTAAGTTCAATTTAAACTGATAGAAACATGCATTGCATTCTGCTGTTTTCTGCGTATTGGTCGGGTTGTTGTCTTATGACACATTTCCCATTTCACTTCTCAATTTAATGAACAAATTTACCATAAAACCAAGGATGCGATGTTCCACTTGATTTTATAATTTTACAATTACAGCTAGACAAAAAAAAATCTCTTTCTATAATAGGGTTTTGCAAATGTTTACGTAAAATATTGTAACAAAATCCCACACATTTTTTTTATTTTTGTTTTCACCAATCTTGTCTTTTTTATCGCATGACTTTCTTTACAACGGCTACTTTTAACGTTTAAATGCACGTAACAACTCAACCGAAAATAAATCGACCAATTACTCTTTTACTGTATATATTGATTGATTGATAAGTTGATTGATTGTTCCATTCCACTATCAACACTCTACTTTTACTTTGCAACCTGCAAAACTACATGGATAAATAAAGGCAACAGTAGTATACCGCTGTACGAAACTGATAAATCGATAGATATAAAAAAAATATCCGGGTTACAAACTAAAACTGAGGGAAACGCATCAAATATAAGAGGAGAACAAGCACACAACAGAAACACACCATTAAAATGTTACACACACAGAAACGAACAATAATATAACAATGGCTATTTTCTTGACTTGGTACAGGACATTTTAAGAAAAAAATGGTGGGTTGAACCTGGTTTTGTGGCATGCCAAACCTCCCACTTTTATAGCGATGTTAAATAAAAAATTAAAATGACAACATTACATGACAGCACTACAATACAAATCAATGGGACATATAAGACAAAGAAACACATGAATAATTGCTAACAAAAGGTACTAGGCTTAACATTTATTACGCCAGTCGTGAGTCTCGTCCACACAAAACTAACCAGTGACGCTCAAATGAAAAAAAAATTGAAAGTCAAAACAAGATCAAAGCTAAAGAGCACTGATGACAGAAAGTTTCAAAAAGTTGCGCCTTACACTGCCAGGGTTATTTGCCTGGGACAAAAACATCCTTATTATTTAGACTAATTTATAATTTTGCAAACAGTAAATTTTACAAAATGACTATATAATAGATATACATGATAAAATCGAAGTGGGGACTAATAACGGAATAAAAACGGATACATTACATAAAACAACTTATCCAACACATACCAATACACAGCCGAGTTACCCAAAGCCTTAACGCCCACAATGACGTCACATTTATAAATCTAAAAAAACAGTTACGTCACATTTGAATTTGAAAATATTTCCCAAAAATAAGATAGAATTAGCATTGATTGAAGAAAAGATTTGTGACACTGACATTACATTTATTAATAACAATGAACATCCATACTTATTGATATCAAAGTGTGGTAGTAATTAGATAATTAATTGTACTATCTAGCTATGTCGGTGTTTCTTCTGAATCAAACTGTAAACCAAATATATCGTATAAATTTCGTTGAACCACACTAGAATCTTATAAATGAAGGGGCTGATTACTTATCTTTACCATAACAAACGAATATAACAGAAAACTACTAAACTTCTCTTAAGAGGATTCGAATTCGAACTACAGCGTTGCATTACTTATATCAAAAGAAACTGCAACTTTATTTGTTAACAACTGTTAATGAGGTTCAGCAGTGAATACTACAAACGTTGAAAATATTCATACTTTACTTCTAGAATGCTGAGTTTGGATTCAGTGGAAAAGTTATCTTGAGGATGACAAAAATACAAAAAAAAAACAAAAAAACAAGAGGTACAAGCCAGCATAGCACAATATTTTACATTTTCCATAGCATACATGTACATACTCAGAGTCGTATAGCTCATTAAGAGTCAAATCGGTCACGAATCAATTACCTTTCATAGTATATCCAATAATAAAAATGATTTTAAATGTACGATGATAATATTGTTCTTTAACTGTTTCGGCTCTCAAATATTCGGCTTTGGACGTTTATGAAGGAGGGAAATCCAAAAAAACGCTTTGGACGCCTGAAATTTATAACGTATTGATCTCATATAATTATCACAGCACTGGGTCGATACCTATGCTCGTTGACTACAAATCCCGAGGGTATCATCATCTCAGTAGGTAGTACTTCGGTACTGACATGATGTATAACAAATCTTTTATTTATAGAATTTTCAAATTAAAAAGAAACAAAGGTTTCAACTCCCTCAAGTAACTATGACCTTAAATGGATTTGGCAATATGCTTTTATGTCCTTTTTGGTCATATAGCTCTTTAACTGATTCGGATCTCTGTTTTGAGTGTTTTCGTGTTCATCTGTACTGTATTCCTGTCACGTAATGATGTCATTTTAAATATATGTGTAACATTGCCATATAAGTGTGAAGTTTGGATACTGATAAAACCAGGTTTACCTCGGTTTTGGTTTAAGACCCGGATTTATTTTTCGCTTAATCGCTGTTTGTACTGATACATCGTTGGCTCTAAGTGTTCCGAATGAAGGTAAATTCAGAAACGCACTTTTGACGTTTGCAATTTATAACGTCTAGTTTTTATTTTTTTACTGCTTAATTGCTACCTCTCACGCTTTTCCGTAACATATATTCGTGTTAAGATTCGTATAAATCATTAAGAGTCATAAAACAATAACCTTGCAGAGTATATCTTATTCAGTGGATTTAAATGTTTGGTGCAAAGTAGAAACATATTAAAAAAATTGCGCTGAATGAAAGTAACCCGTTTTTACATATGGAAATTACGTTTCAGTCAAAACACAAAGAACCTCTCTGCGACATAAATGACCACAAAAAAAACAATCTTGATGTGTAAACAGCAACACTTGGGTTTTTCGGATTCAAAATTTAAAATGAAGATACTTTGAGGCAGTAATAATTTGTGCAGAATAAGAAGACTGAAAGTATAACACAAAATGATAGGAGTCAGTAAAAAGCCCAAACTTCCTTTTGAAATATAACTGATCATCAATCAACACATTACTGGCTTTATAATATTATAATTTGTGGAACACAGTTTGAAACAGAACAAACACTGACACGGTTAGAAATAATTACACCATTACTAACACAATTCTATATTTACATGTTTACATGGTTAGAAAATAAAGCAAATAACATCATTACAAACTTATTCCTAATTTCATATTCTATTTTTAGAAATTTACCAGTGACGAAACTGTTTGTGGTGTTGATACATTCATGTGACGTACAGTTCATGATTCTTTTGTGTTGTACTGTTGTACTGTTGAAGATTAATTTAGGTGTTCGTTGTTATTCTGAGGTTTTAAAATATACTATTATATTATTTATGTAGTATTTCTCTGACCTAAGTGTTCTTGTATGTATTTGTACTATATTCTTGTCACGTAATGTTGTCAATTTAGCTGATTTTGTAACATTGTAATATAAGCGGGAGGTTTGGCGTTTGTTTGTTTTTTGGGTTTTTTTTGGTTTTCTTGTTGTTGTTTTTTGTTTGTAGCAAATTCAGTGTTTCTGTTGTTCCGTTGTTTTCTTGCTATATTTGATGTGTTTCCATCAGATTTGGTTTGTGGCCCGGATTTGTTTCAGTAAAAACGATTTGTAACTATTGAACATGCGGTATACTACTATTTACCCTCATTACTGCTGTGACGAGAACGAGCTAAGACAATCGCATACATTTTTAAAATATTATGATAATCGATAAAACCATCACTAGTAATTATTGTAAACTAAGGTCCAAACAATCCACGATAACGTTTGACCTGTAAGGTTTGAGCTATAATGTAAAGTGCAATGTCGACCCTTTAATTCGCAAAGAAATTCTTAGCTTTCAACTATTTAAAAAAAAAGATACAATCAAAGTTACAATGTAATTGACATTATAACTATCAATTAAACGGATTTGACAAACTCGATTTTTTAAAGAGTTGCTCTTGTATTCCATGGCATAAAACATAAGGAGTTTATAATATAGTTTGTTTTGTTAATCTTCCGGGTTTTTTTATTTCTTCTATTTTTTATTTTTGTTTATTTCCAATCTAAGCATTATTTTAGCAAATGAATAGTCAAATTTCGTCTAATATATTTAAATAGCTTCATTGATGATGCCCTTCCTTCGAACTGCAAACAAGTCTATTGATAAGTTATTTGTAATGTCATCAAAGGGGAAGAGGGCTTTTTTTATTAGTTTCATGTGATTTTCAACTCCAAATAGTAGATAATTTTACATCATCAAATCAATTAATCAGATTAATCATTCGAAAATTTCTCTCTGGCATTATAATGTTATTGTTTTAATCGTTGAGAACCAGGAAGGAATATTACAGCCAAAACGTCATTTAAATACCTTATAATCACTTATAGAAAATAGAAAATTAGAACATTTGGTAACTTAATAGCGTTTAACATTGTTTAAGTAAAGGGAGAAGTTATTGAAAAGTAGTTGTAAACAATGACAGACTAGCCGAAAGAGCGCGAACATTGGTATGCACGTGTACATTTCTCATATACAACTGACAGATATCAGTCATTGTATGATAACAAAACGCGAAGTACAACGAGAACTGTACAATTAAGTTTTTTTTAATAATGTGTTTTTTGAAATCTGGGTTGTTTAGAATTTGAGAAATTGGAAAAAAAACGTCCGAATCAAAAGTTTAATATATCAGTTTTCTTTAATGTTTAACAATTCTACATTGCTAAATCTTCAAACGTTTTAAAATATCTGACTATATCATACCAGCATTGTCTACAAAAACAATTTTGTAATCGAATATCCATTAGTTTTCCACTAATTTTCAAGTTGATTGAACTACAACGAATTGCAAAAGGCTAATTTTTGCAAAATACAATCACGTCTCTTTTATTTTCTGTGCATTGATTGACATGTTACATTTCGTTAAAGTCATACGTGTGTCTGTTTAATCTGTAACCCTCCCGTGTGTGTTAAATTTATATGAAACTAGGGGAACTCTCGTGTGATATTTCATTGTCCAAATATTATCAATATTGCAAAATAAAGAACAAATTTGGCAAACGTACGGTGACCTATTATTGTTAATGTTGGTGTCATTTTGGTATTTTGTGGATAGTTGTCTCATTGGCAAACATACCACATCTTCTTTTTATATTGCAAAAAGGCATTATATTTTAATTCTACGTTCTAGATAATGCATTGTTTTTAAATTATATGCATGTATATATTTATTAATATGCAGATGTGATTACTCCTGTTAAACATATTTCCCAAATTTGAAATCATTTGAAATATTGAAAAAAAAAGTATTTGTGTGAAATTTTAGTTTTGTCTGAAGTGCATACAATTTGACGAATTTAGCTTGCATGTTTCCGTATCAGTTGTAAACCAATCAAACAAATTAATAATCAGGAACTTTGTTTTTAAATGTTTTCATGTGATGTTTATAACGATGCAAGTAGACCTGCTTATATTTGTTTATGTCACAATTTCCGAATCATGGTCGAAATGCAATTGTTTCAGTACTTTCTAGCCTATATTTGTGTGCACACTAAAATAGGGTTAGATTTAAATGGCCATAATGTGTGTATGCAATATGTTACAGTCAACATGTAGGTACTAAATTTTTCTGTTTATTATAATTTCCTGTGGATTCATTTTCTTTCGAGGGTATCAATTATCCTGGATTTAGCATGTTTAGGAAAAATTCTTTTTCGTAGATGTCTGATTTCGCTGTTGTGGTAAAGCTTTGAGCTTGAAGTTCATATTTATCCTCAAAATAAACGGAAATTAGAATTCGATGGATAATGAAGTATTCAATGTTGAGTTAAGTTTGCAGAAGAGATGTATTTAAACAGCTTTAACATTGTGTTATATGCATCGGAATGTTTTAACTGAATTCGTTATATTGCAAACTTAAAATGAACAATATAGTATTTCAACAATCTGTCATGCATAATGTGCATAGATATAGGAAGATGTGGTGTGAGTGCCAATGAGACAACTCTCCATCCAAATAACAATTTAAAAATTAAACCATTATAGGTTAAAGTACGGCCTTCAACACGGAGCCTTGGCTCACACCGAACAACAAGCTATAAAGGGCCCCAAAATTACTAGTGTAAAACCATTCAAACGGGAAAACCAACGGTCTAATCTATATAAACAAAACGAGAAACGAGAAACACGTATATATTACATAAACAAACGACAACTACTGTACATCAGATTCCTGACTTAGGACAGGTGCAAACATTTGCAGCGGGATTAAACGTTTTAATGGGCCCAAACCTTCTCCCTTTTTCTGAAACAATAGCATAACATCACAACATAGAAAAACATACGATAAAATATCAATATCAATTGGCAGACTTAACTCAATCAAAAAACGTATGATTACACAATGAATAGTATATTTCCCCTTATAGATCTAGAACACTTGAGACATAATTTCCTTTAGAAGCAATTCGTCTTTTACTATAATACGGATAATTTAATGAACCCAGTGATTCATTAATCGTTGTAAAAATGAACATTCATTGTAGCTGCTGATATTGATATTTCACAACACAAGTATGCTCTATATTTTAGCAAATCCGAGAAAGTTAAAGTGATACAACTGATATGCTGTCCTGACTTTTTCCAAACAAATGGGTCATGTGAACGTAAGTTATTGTGATTTAACAATTGATCAGGTATGTTGGGTTTACTTCATAACGATTGTGTTGTTTGAAACAGTTAAGCCGTTGTTTATTGTTACATAAACAGTACAAATCTTTTGTTAGCGTAAATCGAAGTAGATGTACACGGTACTTAAAATGAAGTAGATGTACACCGTTCTGAAAATGCACACACTCTTGTCTAGAACGAATGAGTGTAAACTAGCCAAAAGATAAAACGTGTTTCCGTCGTGGTACATTCTTGTGAGTGCATTATTCTAAAATTCAATAGAGAAGTTCCAATGTATTATAGTGTTTGTATGTTATGTATGGATAACACGGGTCTTCTTTTCACACCTTTTGATTTAAATCGAAAAAATAGTAAAATTGTTCCGGATGATGTATCAGGCCAACTTAAATTGACAGCATTCTAAATACACTAGTAAATGACTGGTTTAAGGGATGTTCGAATACATATCCACGTTAATTATATATTTGGAAATTGCTACAAAGGTACAAAAAAATGTAAATATAACAGGACTCATATTTTTTCTAAAGTTGAATTTTAACGATCCTACTGCCTGTCGATCCTTTTATTTTGGAATTGCACAAGTCATGTCTTCTTTGTCAATGGCGTTACAACGTTAAATCCCTGGGATGTTTTTAGTTGATTTTAGTCTCTAATGTATGCTTTTAGTTTGTTATTTGGATGGAGAGTTGTCTCATTGGAACTCACACCACATCTTCCTATATCTATTGATTATCATTAACTGTTTTCAACTTTTAACTAGACTTCAGTATCTGAGATTACTCTCAAAGCGAACATTCGTGTACCTTTGACCGTTGACACAATTTGTAATGTATCTTTTTTAATTGAAAACAAATAGTTTGCGCTTATTGCCTATTGGTAGATATAATACATGAGTCGTTGGTCCACATTGGAACTATCTTTCTTGTGTTACAGTCTGTCCTGCTGGATATTTTGGTGACTGTAATATTTCAAGTTTAATTATCCCTTTAGCAATCTATAAGTTTTCTCTCTGTATTGTTATCCATTTTCTGCATATCGAGGTATGTATAGGATTTTTGGATTGTGGTCTCATTGAATCCAATATCGTTTATTCTTTATATGTATATCAATTGTTATTAACGTACCAAAGTAGAAAAAGGACAGATTTTGACAGATTTTTAATTAAAGGAGAAATAAAAAAAAATCAATCAAACAGATGTAAAAAGGCATTGTTTATTCTAAAAAGATATGCTCATGCATTTGTATTTTTAATTACAGACTAAGCATGTTAATGTGTACGTCTTTGATACTATCACTCGTATATCGGAACATATGTATTCGTTGTTTTTGGATATTCCGCATTCCTTTCATCTTAAATAAAAATGATACTTGAATAACACATTGGAACATTAGTCTATTAAATATGTATATTAATTCATATTCAATCACACCCCTTTCTCAAAACATTTTATTTAATGTCGAAAAAATGTGTTTAGTATCAGAAGAAGACAAGATCGGAAGCATTCTCTGATAAGTGCTATAGTTTTCTTTACTCCCGACAAGTTGTTGTGCTTTGAATAAACAAATATAGTCTGCTACAATGGTCAATATATCTGAGTCGATTGAATTTTCAACAACTTCTGTTAGTGACTGGAGAGCAATGGTGATTTCCCGAGTACTATCTATTCTATAAGCATATAAAAAAGTAAGGTAACGATGATATACTAGTGGACTTCCAATGCAAAAATCCTCATTGGTAATTATTAAATCTTTATGAAACACAAAACCATTCTCATTCTTACTGTTCTTAGATATCGCAACAGATTTTGAGAATGAAGTTCTCAACCGTTTGAGAAAAAACTTACTTCGAATTATCATTTTCTTACATCGACTTTGATCAAGTGTAGGTAAGTTCCACCAAGTCAATTGAATTAAATCTCGAGAAAAAAACTTCTTTGAGATTTGAAGAACATCAATCATCTTACCATATTCCTCAGAAGAGTAGAAAAATACCGCGAGCAGTAACCAGCCTGATACGGCATCGCTTTGTCTACTTAACAATAAATGGAATAAGCATTGCTTATATTTTGAGTAGTAATGCTTGTTTTTATTGCAGTTTGAAACAGAAACGCATGGAAGCATGTTGATAGACAAAGCTTTACTTCTACTGTAGTCTAGAAACGCAATTGCGTATGTATTTTTTAGTGATGATGGAAACTTCTCATTCCGAATTCTGTATAGGAAGAAATTCAGCGATCTATCTAAAATAAATGCAAGGTGCGTAATATCGATGATGCTTTGTGTCATAAAAGTTTTATCGAAATCAGAAAAATCTTGACATGGATTCGAAATGTCGCTTAAGATAAAAGTACGTAGTAATCCAGAAAGTGACTTTGATGAGGAAATTAGTATCAAGATACCACCTTTATAAATTTTTCCAATAAAAACCTCAAGTTGTGTTCGAACTTCTTCTGGAAATCTTCCCTCGATTAAGTTATGTTCAGGTATAAAATAATTTGGAATATAATTACACGTTATAAAGTATTGCAGTCTTTGAATGCAAAATGAAAAACAATGCATCAAGTTTTCTGGTCTCCAATATGAGACGCTAAGTTCTTCTATGACCCAAAATAGAACCGTTTTAATGAAATATGAACACAATACTTTGTGAAAAATATGAACACTGTCAATTATTTCTTTCAGTACAATTTTCAACAAGGCATAGCATAACAGCTGACAATGGTTGAACGAATGAATTAATAATTTTTCAACCAGTGAAAACGAAAGTCGCCATTCGAAGCAGTTATCGATATTAGCATTTGATTTACTTCCAACAGGTACTAATAGTACACCTTCATCGATTGACGCTGTAATCAAATTTTCTGATGGCCAATTAGAAATTCTACTTCGGACTACCCATTTATTTGCAACAGAAGGCCATTCATGACAAGGATAGCATAGAACAACATCAACTTCCACTATTCCTTGAAATGTAAGTGAAACACTTGGCCCTTGAATTTTTAATAAATTACGCAAAATACCCATAAAATATTTATCTTCTTCAAGCTCACGGGCGCATTGTTCCTTTATATACTTATTTGTCAAAAGAAATCCATTAAAAGTGTTTGTTACGTTTACGCAGTTTGAAAATCCTTTCGGAACCTTTATAAAAGCGAACCCTATCGAAGCATTTTCAGTATCAAGAAGATACGTATCCTTGTCACCATCTGGCACATTTTCATAGACTACAATTTCATTAGAAAGAAGCATCAGATCTAGGTCACTACCCGGGAGGTCAAGGCCCTCTGCCTTACTGCCACTGCTGATTATTCTGATATCTGCATTCTGCATACAATCATCAAAACATTTGTATGTGTATCGTCTATACGTTACGATCGTCTTAGATCCAAACTTATCAGAAAGGTAATGATACAGTTTGAATGAGTTGTTAATCAATGATTGATTATCATTAGGATTATCCATGTTTTATAAAAGTTACACAGATCTAAAATAAACAAAATAAATGTTTAAAACACATATGATTATAATAACGGTGATAATTACGTAATAAATAAAGTCATTATAGATACCAGGACTTAATTTTGTATATACGCCAGACGCGCGTTTCGTCTACAAATGACTCATCAGTGACGGTCGAATCTAAAAAAAGTTAAAAAGGCCAAATAAAGTACGAAGTTAAAGAGCATTGAGGACAAACATTCCCAAATTCCTAAAAATAAACTGTTCACACGTAGAATATCATGTGTAATTGGGATAAACGTTGCGTAAAATGGTAAATGCATATGTTTTTTGTTTACAAGTCCACTATCCTACGTATAGGTAAAATACTAGTAAATGGATGTAGCAGTAGTGGACATGCACGCATCAGTGATTGAAATACGCTTTATAATCTGTATACTCAAATGAATTTTTCAAGTGCGTTAAAAAAATTGTAGATCCGAAGCATAACGTGGTGCTAACTAATACATTAACATCAGATATTAAGATCGGAAAAATGTACGCCAGACGTGTATTACGTCTACAGAAGTCAATGCCGCTAGAATGATAAGGTTATCGGTCGTATAGGAATAAGAATAAGAATAAGAATAGTTTGATGTGTCAATCAAGACGCCCATAAAGAGCAAAATTATTAATACAAATTATGATACATACAAATGATACGTGTGATTCATAGTTATCAAAGTTACCAGGATTATAATTTAATACGCCAGACGCGCGTTTCGTCTCCATAAGCCAAACAAATACAAAGTTGAAGAGCATTGAGGACCCAAAATTCCAAAAAGTTGTGCCAAATACGGCTAAGGTAATCTACTCCTGGGGGTAAAAAAATCCTTAGTTTTTCGAATAATTCAATTTTTTGTAAACAGAAAATTAATAAAAATGACCATATAATTGATATTCATGTCAACACCGAAGTGCTGACTACTGGGCTGGTGATACCCTCGGGGACAACATTGATTTTGTTGTTTAAACAGTGATGAAAATAATAAAACAAAAACAAAAACAAAAACAAAACAAAAAAACCATTTGTTATGATCTATAAAGACTATCACGTATATTAATTGAATATTGCAAAAGAACCACACATCTAACAAAATCACTTATGTGGCTGCTGCAATATATCAGGCATAGTGAGTAAATTTAATGTTATGCTCGATAAAGACCGAATATAATAACTTTTTTACCATCTTTAAAGTTAATTTTGCACCTAGAAATACATTTAGAATTATAATTATACCATACTTGCCTTTTTAGTGAATGATGAAATTATATCTAACAGCCAATTTTTTTTATGCGATTTGCTTATTCTACGGTGTTACATTCAATATTATAACAAAACTGACATACATTCTAACGATATATATACGCAATATTACCCAGGAAGTTCCAAAAAACGACACGTAGATATCTTAATGCGTATTAAATCAAATTTACATAATGAAGCAATGATTATTTTATAGCTAAACAAACTTTACCGATAAATGAAATTTTAAGTGAAATTTTAAAGGTAGTCTAAATCTTCCTTACAATCCTACACACTTACAGTACATGATATACGAGGAAATCTTATATTCAATAAATTCATACTTAATCTATTACACTTTCTGATGACTTCATCGGTCAAATAAAGTAACACAATATAATTCTTTCAATGTCGATTACATTTTTATCGACAATTTGGGATTGTTTAGGAATATAAAAAAATGTTTGTACTTTTGTTATATTATATTTTGTGGTAGAAATTGCTTATGATATATTTTGTGGTAGAAATTTTAGCTGCGTTGAGAAAAACGCTCCTTAAAAGCCCTTACAAATTATTATGTTTTTTATTAAGGTAATGATTTAATCGAATATTCAAATGCACAACGAATGCAATTTATTAAACCAGATATTATCAACACCTATAATGTTAAAGTAAATATATTTTTTGAAATGTGTACTGAAATTCAATGTGAGAAAAAAAAGTACAAAATTAATGGTTGCCAAAATATGTAATCTTTACATTTTCAACTTTCCTTTATTTGTTTACACACGTTCATGTAGTATTACAATTTTTTTCTTGACCACAATAAACATGATTTTTTTTCTCCGACTGACTTTTATGGATTCGAGCGTCACTGATAAGTCTTTTGTAGACGAAAAGCGCGTCTGGTGTATATACACAATTTAGTCCTGGTATCTATGATGAGTTTATTATACATAATAATAGCCAACAATAATATACTGCTGTACAATAGTCATATAAATTGATTGAGAGAAAACCAATCCAGGTTACAAAATAAAACCTATCAAATATAAGGGAAAACAACAGAACAACAGAAGCACTGAAGTGCAACAAAAATAACGCCAATACAACATACATAGAAACGAACAACATTGTATTTCACAACAACTTCCCTATTCCTGTCTTGGTACAGGACATTTTCTGAAAACATTTTGGACTGAACCTGGTTTTTATGTTCTTGTGGTGAGTGTCGTTGATTTACTGTGGATTCATTTATTTTCGTGGGTACTTACTTTGTGGATCGAGAAAAATCTGCATTTTCGTGGATATTTACGTTCATGGTTTCGACAAAGTCAGTATACATTCCTTTAAAAAAATTGTGATTGGTTAAACATTTAAATTCGTGGTTTCCCTGTACCCACGAAATCCATGAAAATTAGTATCCAAGTAGATTAATTGTTGTTTTGCAGTTTGTATATTTAGTGGAATATTTTATTATTTGTTTGTGGGTTTCTCTGCGATGAATGTGCTTGCGTGGGTGTGTGTGTATGTCTGTATTTTTGTCACGAAGTCAGCTAGGATTTATAACATTATCATAAAGCAGGAGGCTTGGCTAGCTATGCAACCATGTTAAACCCACCAGTTTATCTTACAATGTCCTGAACCAAATCAGGAATATAGCAGTTGTTATCAAATAGTTCGTTTCTATGTGTGTTGTATTGACGTTTGTTTTGTTGTTCTTCAGTTCTTCTTTATGTTTGTAGCCTAAATTTGTGTCCTCTCATTCGAATTATGACCTTTGAAACCGGAATACTACTGTTGCCTTTATTTGTAACAATTACAAGAATAGAAATATACAATTTCGTTAGTAATGGTTTTATTAAATGTATTTATATCTAAATATTTCGGTTTTTTTCTATATCAAACTGTGTATAACAAATAAACCCTGTGCATAGATTTGCTATGCCCTATATGTTGGAAGTACAAATACCGACACACGTCTAATACCATTCGAATTCACGCTGAGCAAAAATGTCATATTCGGGAATAGGTCACGTTCATTATGTTAAAGACTAGACGGCGTAGACGGTAAACCACAATATAAGACGTGGTAAAATTGTCCTTAGTTAGTTAAGACACACACACATTGCCATGGGTCAATCAAGTCGTGGTGGTGTTCATAAAATTTAAACAGTCTCATTTTTATTGTTTCCTCCTCATAACTCTGCTGTAGCAGTTTCTGCGTAAGGAGCATTTCTGTTTATAAAGTTCGTATAGTGTTAACATGCACGTGCATAACGTATACCTGAGATACGTAAACACAATACGATTAGGCAGCTGGTATGTTACTGTTGTGAAATGGGAAGTTGATAATTGGGAACTTGAAATCGTCACGTTTGTCATAGACCTTAGTGAGATGTCGTCCATCTGTTAGATATTAAGAAAGATATCAATATTTGACCAAGCAGTACTTCTATGATCAGAAGTATCCTTTATTGATTAATTCTGTCAATGGTATGAAAATAAGAATTTTTTTTCTTTCACATTTACAGATAATCTCTGTGTGCTAAGTAACATTCCTCAGATATCAACCATATTGGAAATGTTTTGTATTATTTTCAAATATATTAGTCAACGTTTTATTATCAAATTTCATCACATGGTTTTATTTCAGTACATGTGATACTTATAATTTTAATATATTTTTTTTTAATCATTTGCGTTTTCAAAAATAACACATCCGAAGTTTATTTCTAACGTAAACGTCGACGTCATAATAAAACCATTCAAAACAGACGTGCATTTCGGCTACAAAAGAATGCCATACTTTTGCTGGTAGTGAATGATGTAATTTATTTAAACAACAATGTTTTTCTATTCGTCCAATATTCTACACAGCTAATTAATAAGGTAATGAAAGTAATAAAACTTCTTACGATTAAAATACGCAATATTACCTTGGAAGTTTTCCATAGCCTCTTAAATATTTTAATGCGTATTCAATCAAATTCACATAATGACGCAAGTTGTATTTTATAGCGAAACCAACCTGATCAATCAATTAAATTGAAGGTGAAATTGTAAATCTTCCTTACAAACCGATAACGGTTCCGTACACACTTACATCACATGATTCACGAGGAAATGTTTTCTTCAATAACTTTAAACTAAATCTTACACACTTCCTGTTGACTTCAGCTGTCAAATATAGTAAAAATATGATATTTCTTTAGACAGATTCATGCCGGGTAACTTTTACTACAATATTTGGATCGTATGAAATAGAAAACAAGTTGTATAAGTGTGTTAACATTTTGATAATAAAATAGTAGCTACGTACCAAAATAAACAGTACAAGGTCAATATCTGATTAAAAATCAATTTGTTTCTGTTCGCCTTGAAACACAAAACTAAAGCTTGTATGAAAAGCATGTACTAACTCGATCTTGTCGAAGCCTCAAACAAAAACTGACATTGACCTTTTGGTGTAATCGATTATTAAAAAGAAAAACAAATTCACTTCATTGAACCAGATTTGTCAAAACCAATAATGTTTGAATACATATATTGTTTTAAATGTGTATTATAAAATATCAAATTAAAAATACTAAATGATTTTTAACACCATATATAAAGTATACTATATGTCTGACAGAACAATGAAAAATATATAACCAATCAAGATATTTAGACAAGAGATTAGAAATTATATTGAAACAAGAACTTTTTAGAACATAAGAGCAATTTAACGAACTGAATGTCTGATTTAAAAAAAATAAAAAACATGATTTTTATGAATGATGACTCTGAAAAATTATTTCTCACTCAAATAATGGAAGTGATGCTGTACGTTCATACGTTGTACAGGTATGTCAACCTGTTTGTGTTCATATATATAGTGTTTATCAATTGTAATAACAGATTTGACTGTATTTTTATACAACAGTAGTTTTTTTGGTGTGTTATTCTTTTATTATATTATTCGTCTCTTTTGTTTTGGTTTTCAACTAAAAAAATACTTGTTTAATGATATCTAAGATCACCAGCCCAGTTGCCAGTACTTCGGTACTAGCATGAAAATATGGATTTTTTGTGTGTTATTAAAAATTGCTGTTACAAAATATTAGAAATTATTATAAATTAAGGAATGTATCTCCCTCATGCAAAGCTCTGATTCCTTTCACAGATTTGGCTATACTTTTCGGACCTTTTGGATTATAGCTCTTCATCTTTTATATAAGCTTTGGATTTCAAATATTTTGGCCACGAGCATCACTGACATGTATTGTCGAAATGCGCATCTGGTGCAAGAAAATTTGTACCGTTAATTTTATTACAAGAATACTTAGAAAATGAAAATAACCTTAAACTGAATGATCTGATAAAATAGCATACATTTTTGCTGAAGATATATTTTGTAAAACACATATGAATTGCAAACGAGTATTTACAACAGAGGAGAATAACGGCATATCAATAATCCTTTAAAACAACTATTTTGAATCTCTTTGAATAATACACTTATGTATTTGCCATATAAAGCACTACACATGTTATCTAGCTATTTTGTAAACAAAGCAATGTGTATAAAAAAAATCATTCAGGTGAAGAATAAATTATATCAGGATGAACAAAAATATGTACTTACACAACTAACCATAATACATGTTCTATACTATTGTTAACAAGGACGGAATAACGTACCGGTATTTGATTTATATATCAACAATGGTAAATATGTTAATAAAATTTAGTTTAAAAGGGAAAAAAACAAAAAACATCAGTATCTAAGACTTAAAATGTCGATCGATACACATATACTATCATATACTATTCAATGTAGAAACGTCATTAAAAGTCAGAGAATTACATGCCATTTGTCAATGCCGAAATACATGGACTTCGTTCTGGGCTTCGATTTGCACATTGCCATCCGTTCATCTACATATTGCCATTTTCTGATCAATTATATCTGTAACTAGTTTTGATATTTATAGAAATATGAAAATTGTTTTAAGTGGATATAACTCAAAAAGGGGAGTGTTATATTCCACACAGTGGCACATGACTCTACAACATTATGAGGTTTAGCGATGGCCTTTATTTCGACAATGTTTCTCTCTATCACTACAGACTATCTATTGAAGACATTTTCAAAATTTAGGCATTTTATAACATTACTGAAATTTGAAAACAAAATAATAGAATTGCCTGTTGAATTTCAAAAAATTTCATTGAACACGTAAATCCATGACATTTATACTTTAAACAAGCACAATGACTAAATAAATCATGAGAAATATCATATTAAAAAGCCATTATTTCAAAGCTTGCAGTAATTTTTATAAAGGAATTATAGCTGAAGGATTTAACATTGACTATTCTAGCTTTTGTTCTATTGAATAACTTTTACACAATGAACGGTACAAAATGTATTGCAACATATTTTGTTTTAGTTCTTGAAATAGTTAAGATACAAGTATCTTGTCTTAGGGAGGGATAAATCCTACTTTGTAAAGGATCACTCTGATTAATCGAACAAAAAATCCTTGATTTCTTGATTGACAACATATTTGTTACATTCGGAGGACGTGTTTTTCAACAGACTGTCGGCATTCCAATGGGAACAAACTGTGCCCCTCTACTTGCCGACTTGTTTCTTTATTATTACGAGGCTTACTTCATGCAGGAACTTCTTAGGAAGAAAGATAAGAAGTTAGCACTATCCTTTAACTCTACTTTTGCTATATAGATGATGTTCTGTCACTAAATAATTCAAAATTTGGTGATTATGTGGAACGCATCTATCCAATCGAGCTAGAGATAAAGGATACTACAGATACAGTTAAGTCGGCCACATATCTTGACTTACATCTAGAAATTGACAATGAGGGTCGGTTGAAAACAAAACTTTACGACAAAAGAGATGATTTCAGCTTTCCAATTGTGAACTTTCCATTTCTAAGTAGCAAATTCCACAGCACCTGCATACGGGGTATATATCTCCCAATTAATACGATATTCCCGTGCTTGCATTTCCTATCATGATTTTCTTGATAGAGGGTTGCTGCTCACAAGGAAGCTATTAAACCAAGAGTTCCAAATGGTGAAGTTGAAACCATCCCTTCGTAAATTTTACCGACGCCATCACGAGTTGGTTGACCGTTATGGAATAACCGTATCACAAATGATATCGGATATGTTCCTTACGTCGTAACTACAATCCCCTTCCCTTTCCTGAATGTGACCTACCGAATTAGACTATTTACCGGATTTTGTTATTACATTAAGCAACACGACGGGTGCCGCATGTGGAGCAGGATCTGCTTACCCTTCCGGAGCACCTAGATCACCCCTAGTTTTTTGGTGGGGTTCGTGTTGTTTATTCTTTAGTTTTCTATGTTGTGTCGTGTGTGCTGTTGTTTGTTTGTCTTTTTCATTTTTAGCCATGGCGTTGTCAGTTTGTTTTAGATTTATGTGTTTGACTGTCCCTTTGGTATCTTTCGTACCTCTTTTAAGTGTACTTTGAATAGCGATTAATTTACTAGTTTAGACATTTGTTCGATTCAGCACTTTTTCAAAAAATAAATAAATAATCATTTTCTATCAACCATGGATCATTTAATGATTTTTTTAAGCTGCAGAATGACAAATTGTTGTTATACACAAAACAAACAGATTTCTAAACACATTTTCACATAAAATAAAGATTTAAATCAGACGCTATGTTAGAAACACGAAATATACAAATCAAACCATACCTTACGTACGTTATATCTTATCTTTGGTGAATTATATGTAATCCTTAAGGCTAGCTAGCATGCTTGCAACCGTAGTGCAGTTCAATTTAAAATTCATCTAATGTAGATGTGTTTCGTTGTGGTACACCACAGTTTGATGGTTTAGTTACAAAGAGCCATTATCAAGCCAGCATAAAAAGGACGCCAACCATTGCAGTGTTTTGTATTTACATATATCAAGAAACAACTTACTAATCTTCTACAAACATCAGGTACAATGTACATGTAAATACATATCAAGATAGGGTTCTCACACGACCTGGAAAACAGGAAAAGACATGGAATTTATTTTTGAGTTTTCCAGGCCTTGAAAAGTCCTTGAAATTCACAAAAATAAAAAAAAAAATCCGGGAAAAGACCAGGGTTTTACCAGATTTTTTTTCGCGTATCTCAAAGTGCACTTGTAACTTAGAAAATTTGAAGATATACTCAATTTGAATTACGAATGGATTATAAGATAGAAGAATGTCTATTATATGTACGATTTACACTACAATAAGTTATTCTTTTAAAGCCGATATTTGATTCAGAAGCTCACAAAAGGGACCTTGAAAATCATGAGAAAGCACAGGAAAACACCTTAGAAAGTCCTTGAATTTGAGATGATTTTTGTGTGGGAACCCTGTCAAGAGAAATTAAATCAAGGCAATTTTCTAGCTCAAAAGCTTTATAGCATGCTTTAGCAAGGGTGAGCTTTTGCCATTACTTTTCGTTTGTCATAATATTTTATTCAAAGATCTTCTACCAGTGTCTACTCTGGAACCACTGGGTCAATGCAATTGGAACCAAACTTGGTTACAATAGTCCGTGGATTGTCCCCGTTAAAAATTGTATCTTAAAGATAATTCGTACCTCATCAAGATGGCTGTCAGTGGGGAACATAATTTAACAGTAGCCACTATGCATGCTATGGGATACACATTCACAGATTTCTCCTCTGAATTTAATTGGCTACTAGTCCATTTGCCAATTCCTGTAAATGACCCTGTAATTAGAGATCTTCTTTTTAGTTGTCTCCCTTATGAGGGACATTAAGTTTTATTAACAATGGAGAGCTAGCAGATAGAGCAAATTTATCTGTGTGTTATGTGAGTAATCTTTAAGGTTTTGAAATAATTGAATTACATTAATTTGTTGTTTAGCTAAATACTTACGACATCAGAAATTATTGTTAATGAAAAAATATTTAAACCGCTGATACATCATTTTCAATTCATCATACTTTGCATTGGCAAAAGCCAATATTGTCCGGTATAGAACCAGTCTAAGATTGACAAAGGCAAGGAATTTGTTTAAAAAGTGTGTTATAACAGTATCAAATAAGTAATTGGCAAATGGACTATTCGAACAAAACTTGGTCACAATAGTCCCTGGTTGGTCCTTTTTCAAAATAATGTCCAGCAAGACAGGGTCCGATTAAAAATGGTCACATGGAGCAAACAGTTTAACATTAGACCCTATAGAAAAACATAATCGAAGATCCTCTCCTCTGAAACTTCTTAACCAACTGCAATTTCAACCAATCGTTGCTCTTTTGAGATCTTGAAGTCACCATTAAGCCTTCAACAATGATCATACATCATAGTTAGTTTAAGTAACGGCTCAGACTAGCATCGGTTTGATGTTTAGATGTACAGCATGCATTGTAGATTGCGATTTTTCAAAACATTTTATATTTATGGTTTCCAACAGCAAAAAAATGGTCTTAGTATGGATACAGGGAGACATGATTATTAAAATAACACACACACAAAAATTAATTACACGATATATATATAAATATGCAATCAAGGTATTGGATATAACATGTATGCAGGGGATCTTTTAGCAGCTCTTTCGGCACTTTTTTGTCGTTTCATATACATGTATAAATCAAACTTTTATTAAATTTAAACATTTTTTTTAAAATACTATAATGTGCATCATCTTCTTCAGGCATATGAGAAGACATACAAAACAATAGAGAGGCTTCTTATGAAAGTATAAAAAAAAAAACAATAGGTCAATGGTATTGACTGATATCACAGATGGAGCATCCTACAGGGTATAGATGGGAGATAGCCTTTCTTGGACACAGACAAAAACTAACTTGACTGCTATTTTAACACAGATGTGTTCAATTTGTATTCTTCTTCAAAGATAGAATTGTGGCCCATTTTCTTACCCATTAATGAACTTAGCCCAATATAACGCTTCTCACGAGAAAATATTCTTTTAATAGGCCTGTGGCAAGGAAAGGCAAGCCTCCCTTTCAAGCATTCCTTAAAATCTTCACAGAAGAAATGAATACCATTTAACTGAAGGAGTTGAGGTAATATTAAAGAAGAGACATATACTATGACATTGTGTGTTTTCTATGTAGTATCACTGACTTGCCAGCTAAAGCAGAAGCTTTGAATATGTCTTACTATAATGGATAGTATGCCTGTATTACCTGCACAGAGCTTGGCTTGACTGTAAAACAAAGGAAAGGACATGCTTAGTGCTTTCCTTATAGAAACGCAGAATCAAGGTATTCAAGACGCAGTAATGAAAGTGTCATTATAAATATGAATTAGGGCTCTGCAAAAAAGAGGTCTAAATGAATTTCTGAACTAGTTGTGTTACTAGGTAATACGAAAACATTGCTTAGTACGTGGTTTTCTTAATCTAAAAGTAAAAAAATCATATCATTGGAAAACACATAAAAATAATTTCAAAGAGAATGAAGATCAATAAACCTACCTATCAACATAGAAAGACTACCAAGAGCTCGAGAAACATTATCAACACTTTAAAGCAACAGAACTTAAAGCGTGGTTACTATATTATTCCATTCCCTGTTCAAGGCTTTCTTGAGGAAGAATACATGGAAAATCTAGTATGTCTTACAGAGGCAATTTATATTCTTCTTGGTGATTCAATTAAACAGATGTCTGTGGAACAGGCTGTAGACTTACTTGATCAGTTTTATGCGTCTTTCCAGCGTCTTATGGGAATGGATCCTGCGGGTTAAATGTTCATAACACATCTCCTCATCTCCCAGAGTATTTAAGTTGTTGGGTCCAAACTGGTGTTGGAGCAGATGCTTACCCTTTGAAGACGCTTAATGCTAAATCACTTCAAGCTGTACATGGAACTGGTGGTGTGTTATGACAAGCAATCCTTACTATTCGTAAAAAAGGGCTAGTTCTGAATAAGATTACTTCGTGGAAGGTTACAGTGGACGCAACAAATTGTGATGTTGCTGGCGCTACTAAGGAACTGGGTAAAGGAACAACTAGCATTGGTGCAACAAAACACAACTAATGCCACAAAAATTGACAGAACTAATGTTAATAACAAAAAAGTTTGCTCAGAGGGATACAGTAGAATGCAAAAAAGAATCTGTAATATCATAAGGTACAGTGGAGAGAGAATTGGTGCTATTAAATATGTTGTTTTTGTGAAAATGTTATCTATGCAGTTCTAAAAAAGTCTTCACAATTACCAGGAACCCCTGGAGTTAGTCATTTAATTCCATTTGAATTCTCTGAGACCTTTGTTATGGTGGATGTGCAGGAACTTTGTGAAGTCCTTGTGTTAATTCAGTCCAGAATGCGGTTCGATAAAATTGCTCCCCTTGTTTATTTCGCTCCCCTGTCAACTAATGTAATTTCGCTACCTCCAATGATGGACGCTACAACGATGGGTGTCGTCAAGAAAGGTACGATTAAAGGAATCAGCTAGGAATTAGACGATTACCATTGTATAGGTGAGTTGTTTAATAGTTGTTGCTTTGGGATAAATGCATGTTTTGGATTAATTCATAATCAGGAATAGATGGAAAGGAAAGAAACTTTTGCTACGTGAACCCAGAAAGGCCGGCACGAATTTTAAAAAAAATCTAGAGACGATCGTTCTGAATGTGCCACCTTTACATTCAAACTTGTACACAATCACATTATTCCCTATCTATGTAATGTGTTTTCATAATTATGTGATATTGGGCAAAAAAGGTAGCAGTTTATTGTGTCTTGTTGTTAAGCATTTTCAGGGGAGATAATGCTATTTTCCACGGTGTGTTTGGTAGGTTTGTTAAATTGTAACATTATATAATACACACTCATAAAGAGGATTAAAATAGCCTCCCACACTCAATTAACTGAATTTTAATTATTCTATTTACCGTAGTGCTTTAAGACTTCGGAGGTTCATATCACTTATATTCAACGTTTTTATGTCGGATTTTTTTTACTATTGATGTTGAACGGTTCGTAGTAAAAAAAATCCTATAAAACCGTTGAATGTAAATGATTTGAACCTCAGAAGTTTTATATATTGTCATTTAGTATAAGACCGGAGATTCATATCATTTACATTCAACATATTTATCGAATTTTTGTTTACTGTCAATGTTGAACGGTTGAACGGTTCAACATTGGTAGTTAAAAAAATCCGATAAAAATTAACGGTTCAACATTGATAGTAATAAATTTCCGATAAACATGTTGAATGTAAATGATATGAAACTCTGAAGCCTTACATTATAGGACTATCGTTTATTTGTTCTTTATCATAACCATGATAACTAAATGTTTTTTTGTGGTGTATATTACAAAAAAGGGGGTGGGTGCTTTTGAAAACACAAAAATAACTAAACAATCTTACAATATCTGTTTACAGAATGAGAGAGATATTTCGTATTCTAAAACTAATGTTTCTCACATGTTTGTTAGATATGTTGAAAATGCAGACAAATGTTTAGTACTTATATCCTTGAAAAGGTATATCTAATATATTTGTTCCTGATATATCCATCCCCTCTTTTTCAATTCATTAGTTCAAGATGGGTTGTTCAAGATACAGCTCTGAAGAATATGCAATAACTTAACATTGATAATTTAGCTAACAATAAATTCAGTACATTTTTCTAACAAGTAAGGACCAATGAAAACATTTGATATGATTTGAAAACATGGCCAATTAAGCAGGATCTTGTGGTGTCGTAGACATAAATGATAATTCAACATTTTCGTTTTATATTTTTATTTATTTCATATTCTAGTTTATTTAATAATATGTTTATATTTTGTGATGCATCTAATGCATAAATCCAGTAGCAGATCCGGGAAAGAGCTCTGAGTTCCGATCCGTTTCTACGGGGAACATGTGGTTGCAACCCCCTCTTTATTGCCTGTTCGATTTTTTGTTTGCAGTGTCGAAAAGGGAGATAGACAGCAGTTTTACCAAGAAGTTATGTGAAAGTTCTGCTATACATCTGACAGTCAGGAATTATTCTGAAGTACACATGTCGTCCAGATGCATGGAACAGAGAGGAGAGGTTTTAAATTCCTGATGCTAATATGAGATTCCAATTTGAACTAAAGAAAGCAATATATAAAGATATGTAGGATAAAAAATCTATACGAGTAAAGGTATGCCACAAAAGGAACTTGTTTTTTTATATACAGAATTTGTCAAACGTATCCATAACAGAAGAGATGTGAATGCATCCTTCATAGTCTTGTAATACTGATGGTAATAATTTATATAATTTCTGAGGTAATATAGCAGTGCCATTGGTTTCCCCTTTCTCCTTGTCCAAAGAACTTGATCATTTGAACTCTTTTTTTTTACAAATTGGAGCCCTGTTCAAGAACAGTTAAAAGAGCATATGCTTAATTCTTAATGTCCTGCAAATTTTCGACTGTAGGTAAACTATTAAGAAAAGAAAAAGATATAAATAGTAAATTCAAATCGTATGAATCGTATGAATAATATTGGCGAACAAAAAAAAGTATCACATTAGTCTTCGGACAATTGTAAGATGCTATAAGATAGAAAAAAAATGTATCGAAAATATTGCACAAAAGAAATTATGATATAACTCAGTGCAATCCCAATTTAAGATGCTAACACATCAAAAGAAAAACAAAATCACACCATATCGCCACATGACACAAAACAAAAACCAACTGCAATCAACAAATAAGACGCAAAGAGTCACAAGAAATTAAAAAAAAATCCGTTCGCGGGCAACTACCGACTTATTATAATGTATGATCGAACACAAACATATCCAAAATATGACACCAAAGAAATAAGACGCAAACTCAATTACAAGACATTGCAAGATCAATAAATGATGTATAAAATAATAATTTCGAACGACAATTGGTTAGCACAAACAAAAGGAATGCAACGATATAAATCTATGCTAACCCAAAAACTCAACTTCACAACGGTCAACCAATCCGGCTTACTGTATAACTAAGGTGTAACAAAATGTAACAAAACTTTTTAAAATAATACTGAAATTATGACTGTCGGTGTAATTGTTTAAGAAAAAAATGTCAAACATGCAAATATTTTTTTTTTTTTTTAGTTTTAATCACTTTAAAGTCATGTGATGTTAAATATATAGGACGGGTGTGTTCGATGCGTAAATTAATTAACAAAATCCCGTCATATAACATCCAACTTTGAAATTGCGTACAAATATCAAATTTAGGTGTGCCACTTTGGGAACGGTCTTAAACGATTGACAATTCATTTCTGAATTTTTTCCAGATTTTTTCTATGTCGGGACAAAAAAAGTAGCAGTTTATTAGGAGACCCCCTAAATGACGTAACAGCTTGACTTATGGTCGTTTTAAAAACCATTGTTTGCAAGTTGCGTTGCTAACAATTGTAGAATATGAAAATTAAACAACGTGAATGCAAATATTTATAAAGACTTTACGGAAAGTAACTTTTGTGACATCTTGACAACCGCATACAAAGTTCATTTCACTTTTCTACCTTCTAAACACAAGAGGTCGAATTCTGTTGTTCTATTTAAACCGCATATCGGACTGTATTGACACAAGAATACAAGTAAATTCAAATGACCCGTACTATCTATGCAGACTTCAAAACAAATATAGCCATTGTCTTTAAATTATTTCCAATTTGTGAGATAATTATGTCTTCATTATAATAATTCATGAAACATTTTCAGAACTTATTGATTCTGACAGAGTTTTAAACAATATATTAGAACTTTTTGCTTTTACAACATTGTACTTTTTGGCTTTATAACTATTTTGATCTGAGCGTCACTGATGAGTCTTATGTAGACCAAACGCGCGTCTGGCGTATTAAATTATAATCCTGGTACCGTTGATAACTTTTTAGAAATACATATATTACAAATTTTGTTTTGTTATAGAAATTTTTGCCCTTGAAAAGTTATAAAATTGTGAGAACATTTGTAACAGTTACGCTGGTAAATCATTAAAAGAGTTTTAAATTAATGATCTACATGATCTAAAATCCGTGATTTCTGTCATATTTCAGAACATTTGACGAATTTTCTAGTTCCTGAAGAGTTCTCAATTTGTTCTAGAATTCAATTTCAGAATATTTGAATAATTTGCTAGTTCTTGAAGAGTTCTCAATTTGTTCTACAATTCCATTTCAGAACATTTTAGAAATTTCTGTAACTACATTTTATCTTGTAATGTTCTTAAAATGTCCTAGAATACTTCCATGATGCTTTCAGAACTGAGCAATGGTTTTACAAATGTTCTGGATATATTCTAGAAAAATGTTTCAGAACAGTTCTAGAACAAATATTCTAGAACAAACGTAACAGTTCTTGATGTTCTAGTACTATTCCAGAACTATACCCACTTCTAGAACAAAATTTCGCCGGAGAATCCATCCTTACATGAAAATATAACTCATATATTATACTGTTATAAAAAATTTCATAATAAAGTGCAAATACGTTTAGTTTTGGTTGATGCGGACAAATCATTTTGTTATTTGAGTCAGTCTGACAATGTCTGAGGTATAAAAACTTCTGAAATTTGTTTAGGATTCAATATTTTGAATAAAAAGAGGACATGCTAGAACTCTAAAATCATGAAAATGATGCGAACAAAATTTAAATAGTCATTATGGGCCAATATTGCTATCATTTGTATTATACAATCCATCCTTACATGAAAATATAACTTATTTCCTATGCCGCTATAAAATTTACATAATAAAGTGCAAATATGGTCAGTTTTGGTTGATGCGGACAAATCATTTTGTTATACAAGTCCGTTTTAGGGATGAAAACTTCTGAAATTTGTTGACGATTCAATATTTTGAATAAAAAGAGGACATGCTGGCACTCTAAATTGATGAGAACAAAACTTTTTAGTCATTATGTGCCAATATTACTATCTTTGTATTATGCAATCCATCCTTACATGACAATATAACTCATTTACTATGCAACTATATAGATTTACATAATAAAGTGCTAATATATTCAGTAATGGTTGATGTTGACAAAAATTTTGTTAATAAGTCAGTTTAGGGTATGAAACCTACTGAAATTTTTGACGATTCAATATTTTGAATAATAAGAGGACATGCTGGCACTCTAAATTGATGCGAACAATTTTTTTTAGTCATTATGGGCCAATATTGCTATCAATTGTATTATACAATCAATCCTTACATGAAAATTTAACTCATATACTATGCCGCTATAAAATATACATAATAAAGTGCAAATATGGTCGGTTTTGGTTGATGCGGACAAATAATTTTGCTATTCTAGTCAGTCTGAGGTTTGGAAAACTACTGAAATTTGTTTATGATTCAATATTTTGAATAAAAGGAGGACATGCTGGCACTCATAATTGATGCAAACAAAATTATTTAGTCATTATGGTCCAATATTGCTATAATTTATAATTTGTTGTATTATACAATCCATTCTTACATGAAAATATAACTCATTTACTATGCGGCTATAAGGATTTACATAATAAAGTGCAAATATTGGCAGTTTTGGTTGATGCACAGTAATCATTTTGTTATATAAGTCAGTTTGGGGAATTACAACTACTGAAATTTGTTCATGATTAAATATTTTGAATAAAAATAGTACGGACATGCTGGTTTTAATATTGATGTCAATTGTATTATAATATACGGTCCATAATGACATAAAAATATAACTGAATTACTACGCTGCTATATAGATAACTTGATAAAGGGCAACAATTTATCAGTTTTGGTTAATGAGATCAAATAATTTTCTTTTAAGCGTCATCTTGAGTTAGCCTTTCTGAGATGTGAAAACTGTTTGATTTTAGTGATGATTAAATTAATTTAATAAAAGGACATATTTAAACTATATTTTTGTGAAGAAAGAGAAATTTAATACGAATAATTTTGATTGAATTAGGCTAAAATTATCTTAAAAATGAAACATATTATCACTTGTACAAATTATTGTAAAATGTAAAATAACCAAAAATAACAACATTACCGAATACCAAGAAAAAATCAAAACAAACGTCCCTTACCAAATGGAAAAAAAACACCTCAAACACATTCAACGAATTGGAAACAACTGTCACATTTCTGACTTGGTACAGACATGTTCTTATGTAGACAATATTTAAAATCTCAATTGTATAACAGTCGCATAGAATTGTAAATTTAAACGGCAGTTTCATTTTGATTAGATTGTTTAACTACAAAACATTCAATTTTAAATGTGCTTATCTGATAGATTGTGTTAAGCAACGTAACAAAAGATCATATAGCTTAAAACGTACATTTATCCTAATTATTGGAGGAAAATTGCTCCCCAAACAGTTTGGTTGTTTTTGTTATCGATACAAAAATCTTAGATTTACCTTCTCCATTTCTTAGTTCTTAATATTCCCGATACACTTGTAATAGACCTCCATCCTTGTTACTGTCGCTCGACTGTTCTAAATTGGGAACAATTTTAGCGGAAATTTTGGGGGTCTACGTACAATGTTTTCGGACGTAACATAAATGTTCATGCATATCAACATATGTAGATGAATAGTCAATCCCAAAAATTATCATACCCATTCTGGCGCCTGAAAGACAGACGGTTAAATCCATGTTATGGAAATGAACAAGAAACACCATATAACCAACAAGGTTTCGCTCATCATCAGACATTGTCGATGAACTTAGACAAAGAAATACAAAGTTTTCGAAAATGTAAAAACAGTAAAAGCACAAAAACACTAAGCTCGGAGTAGAATTCGAAATGGAAAGTCCCTAATAAAATGGCAAAAACAAAAGATAAAACACATCAAACGAATGATAGAGAGTTTATTCTCATAAAACCATGATAGTACAACGGTTACAGAGAAGTTAAAAGAATAGAGTACATAATTTCAAAAATAAAAATGCATTAAAATGCATAAAATTTCGGATGAGATAACATATAAAAGAATATAGATATATATACTTAAACAGTCAAATATGAAAGTAAAAATTGTATAAAGAAACACTTTTTGCATATAAGTATGATTAATAAATTATGGTTGTTAAGAAGGAGTGAGTTTACTATTAAAAAACATCGTTATATATATTGACAACGATGTGTGAACAAACAGACAAAATAGGTTAAATTTTCAAAACAGGGGCACATAACCGTGTAAACATGCATCTGATCTGTAATTGTTATACATATAAAAAACATGTGTTTTATTAGTTTGTTTCATTAACTTATATTAATGATCACATGTAGACATATATTTTTTTTCTTTCAAAAGTCTACTTTTACCTAGAATGTTGTATAGTGGAAATGTACTTTTTCAATAGACATGGCAGAATTATATTTCTTTGTACTATTATTTATAGTATTTTATTTAGACTGGATTGTATGCTATATGGGTTCGTCTTCGTTGTTCCAGTTACTTTTCATCTTAGACATCTAACTGAAGAACTGAAGAACTTATATCAACCCGAGGTTCAAGATAAACCAATAACAACTGATTACACAGTTAGCTTTTTATCGCTTTTTTTTCAGAATATTGAATCTCATTTTTCACAAATTTAGTGTTCATGTAAACATGGTAAATATATCGAAGAGAGAGATTTATAAACAAAATGTTCTCTGTATATGGATGATTGAAATTGAGACTGGAAATGGGGAATGGTTTAATTTTTAACAATTTAAAGAATAACAAAAATATTATAATAATTCATGAACGAGCATTTTAACTAGACCAGCTAATTTACATGTTTCACACTTATTGGTGTAACTAAGAAAAAAACGAGAACTGCCAAGATACATATTATTGTAAGAAAGCTCATACCAAAGTTTGAAGAGCAATGACACATACTGAACATCAACATAACAACTGAACAAAAATGTATATACCCAGTTAAGCTTGAGAGACCACAGTGTGCCAGGTACAGCACAAGCACTCTGACATTAAGGTTTATACATATACACCTATTGTTCTAGTTTTAGGAATTTTGGTTTTATGTTTGACGGCTTTATGTTTTCTTTCTATGAATATGGTGTGTTAAATAGTCTATCCGTTTTGTCCGGGTGAAATTCTTTTCAAATGATTATTAATGAAACCTTGACGCCTTATGTACACATATGTTCGTACTTTAGAGAACAGCCCGGATTTTCCCTGATATTCAACATTGAAACCATGCAATTGATTGTTTATACAAGCAATGAAATGATAAGGTTAAGCGCTTCTTGCACAGTCCGTGTCCACTGATGTTATCAAATGAACACAAATGGTTAGCTGGTCAACATGATTTAATTTCCAAATCCTCTGCACTAAATATATTTTATATTCTTGTCTACAAAATGTTCTAATAGTCAGGGTATTTTTTAATGAAATTTTTTTAACGTTTTCTTCAAAAATTCATTTAAATAATATATAAATTTAATTTTTCTTTAGGATTTCTGCAGCTAATTTGGAAATGCTATAATGATAATTTTAAATTTAGCAAATTTGGTATGTTTTAATATTATATTGTTATCAATCGGATCCAGGACCAATCCAGTCTATCTTATTATAGCCCTTCGTAATTAATTCCATTTTTCATGTGCATATATTTGAAGCTGGTATATTAAGTGAAGGATAAATATTTCTTCACAAAAAAGTTTTGATGGAATACAATTTTTAGCATTTATTTTGATATTTTGTTTTAAATTCGCACTTGCAATCTTGTAGTAAATTAATTGTGTATGTATATTTGGAATAAAAATCAAAATCTGGTCTGTGTATCTAATACTAAAGGAGGTGTTTCAGTTACGGTAATGTAGACCTAGACCTATTCTCATCAGGTAATCCTAACCTATATGTTTCCTTTCTTGTAATACTTAGAATGGTTTGAATTAGGTTTCACTAATGGGGATACTCAAATAACTATACTGAAATCAATCGGGTCCTGGACCAATCCATATATACTTCATTTTAAGGTTAAAATATTACCTAATTCTATTCACGTGTAAATGTTCCACTGAATAGAGGGGCAATATGTATATAAACCACTTTTATTGTTATAGTATCGCATTAAATGAGTGAGATCAAACAGTAAATAAGTTGAAAAATTAAATAAAATTGAAAATGGAAATGGGGAATGTGTCAAAGAGACGACAACCCGACAAAAGAGTAGAACACAGATGAAAGCCACCAATGGGTCTTCAACACAGGAAAAAACACGGCACTTGAAGACGTCTCAAAATGAAAATCAAACACAACAAGAATGCTTCCACAGTACACGGATGCCCCACTCGCACTATCATTTTCTGTGTTTCGAACGACCGTGAAATTGGGATAAAATTTAAATTTTGGTATTAAATTAGAAAGATCATATTATAGGGAACATGTGTACTAAGTTTCAAGTTGATCGGACTCCAACTTCATCAAAAACTACCTTGACCAAAAACTTTAATCTGATATGTTAAAGACGGACGGGCAAAAATATACCATAAGATTTCCTTTGAGCAGGCGTATAATAAGGTGGAGGGGTGTTCTTATCCCATATTGTCTAATTTGCTTCATGAAATTTTTTATAAAAAAAAATGTTTAAATATTGAGGAGATTTTGTTTTATCATCAAATCAAATTTATCAAAAAAATGTGAAAATTACAAAGAATATTCATTTCTTATCAAAATTAATCTTCAAAATGACAATATTTATTAATCTATTCTACATTTCAAAAAAAATGAAAATTAATAAAAATTATTCATAACTTTATTTTATATTCCTTTAACTGGATTTGAACATGATTGATAAAAACAGTGACTTGATTGTCAAAATCTTATGAAGAATAAACATACACAGATAATGTTACTTGTAGCAGAAATATTTATTTTTCAAATAAAGACAGAAAATGCCAAAATGTTGACTCTTTATCAGATAATATATGTGTAACATCTGTTGTCAGTTTAATGGGAAGAGTTATATATAAATTTCAAGGACTTCAAACTGTGAACCTAATCAGTTGTGAATTTTGAGATTCCCTCAAATCTGAGGGCATTCTTCTAGCTGTACTATAAAAGAGGGACGAAAGATACCAAAGGGACAGTCAAACTCATAAATCTAAAACAAACTGACAACGCCATAGCTAAAAATGAAAAAAAAAAAAACAGAAAAACAATAGTACACATGACACAACATAGAAAACTAAAGAATAAACAACACGTATTCGTATATTTACTCGATTGTTACCACGGACACTACAAGATCATGCATTCACCCTGCAGAGTCATGTTGTATGTACTATTTTGAATTAAGTGATATAAAACATCATATCATACATTCAATACAAAATTATATCGAACTAAACATTCAACTGCATTAAAAAAAGCTTATTTTTGGCGCCTTTTACAATCTGATGAATAATTTATCACATTAAAATATTGTGAATTTATGAACATACAATGTCACGATGTTATTGGCAGAAACATGCAATATGTTTACTCACGTACGCATGCTTCTTACTGAATAGACAGTATTTTTCGACGTTGCATATTGTGTACTAAAACTAACTTAGTGTAATTAGATTAACTGACTGCAACATGCTTCATGTAAGAATGTATAAATAAAGATAGCTAAATACAAAATGGCAAACATAGATAATAACACCAAAGGTACTGGAACACCAGAATTCGCAATCGTTTGTACTTCGCAAGTAACATCTTAAAATTGATTTCGAGTTACATATGTTTATTTCAAAAACATGTTTGTATGGAATGCTATGAACATAATGTTCAATCAAATATCGTATTGTTGTAAATTTTGTTAATGTTCAAACACTACTTGTAACTTCCCATGGATCACAATAGTTCACTCTCTTGTTTGCAATGTTTTGCTGACGTGCTTTTTTACCCTCAGTTGTCAATTTGAAGTTCATCCGTAACGTTTCTGGTCGTACAGTCGTCCTTCTATCATTTACAACACAAATTGGTCTTGTCTTTAATGCCCATAATCGGGCTTTGACTTTGCAGCCGAGCATTATTAGCCAAATCATGAGCGTTATTAAACTAACGACTATGAAATATATGAATATGTACGGTACACCGACAGAATTATAGACCTACAGAAAAAAACATGTATACTTATTGAGTAAAACAAACTTCATAAAAATTTACAAATATATTCTTCAACATATTGAATAAATACTTCGATTTCCCTCTGTCTATTCGATTAGTAGTTTGGTTAATAAAAAAAAAAAGCCACAGAAATTAGGCGATGAGTGTCAATTAGAAAATTCTCCACCATAGTCAAACTGACACAAAACTTTAAATTCATAGGTCACCATGCGCCATCTTTCAATGACCAAAACAGTGGACAAGATTACTACAAAATGTATGCAGTTCTTATGTGTCGAGTATTGCTTTGTATAAAAAGATACAAATGAAACATTCCAACTAATCTGTTCAGTGTCAAAGAAAGGAAATCCCAAGAGGCAAACATCAGTATTCCAAACACAACATCAACTCTTAAAGACCTTCATTGACCTATAATGGTAAATTGGTTTACTTATCTAAATTGTTATTTGGATGGAGAGTTTTTCTCATTGGCACTCATACCATATCTTCCTATATCTATTAGAATCACTTACCTCATCAAATTGGTGGTGCGTCGGAAGAGTTAACAGACCCGTCTTGTCCTATAAAATATATAAATAAGTTTTTTTAAATGATAAGGTTCACACAATTATATTATCAGGATTATGATTATCACACATTATTTAGCCCTCAGACATTGTACGACATCCCCAAATTAATAAAACATCGATCAAGTACATTCTCTAACCTTGAAACTTGACCAAGTACGAAATTTTGAAATTGAAGAGTTTTTCATGGCAGTGACCGTGTTTATTACCGGTATAAACAACAAAGAATTGGAAAAAATTAAAGGCATAAAGAAAGAAAAAACTTAAAACTGAAGAAAGGGCAACATAATCCAATTAAAATCAAAACTCATATAACCTTATATTTTCCGTTATGGTAGACAGACCTTGTGGTGTTGCTCACGTAAAAAAAAATCCATGTAATAAGTTAAATTATGTAGGTCACATTCGTGCCAAAAAAGGTCAAGATCTAGGCAACAACAACTGCAGCATATCCATCTTTTGACTGTGAAACAGATATTCAATATCAGAGGGACAAAAGATACCAGAGGGACGTTCAAACTCATATTTCGAAAATGCATTGACAATGGCATGGCTCAAAAAAGACAAACCGGACAGATATTTAACCACACAACCCAACAAAGAAATCTAAAGACTTTGCAACATGAACCCCATCAAATACTGGGGGTGATCCGGAAGGGTAAGCAGATCCTGCCTAATGTGTTTCATCCGTAATAATGTTCATGCCATAACGGTAACATGGATAAACCTAATCATGATTACTTGTAGCACATTGGATTTAAAGCTTGTTTTTTCAATCATATATATTGAAAATGGAAATGGGGAATGTATCAAAGACCTGACCAAAGAAAAAACATACATATTTCAAGTAACAATTATGTATATTTAAAACAAAATCTCAAACAAATTAATTGCTTTACAGTCATTTTACTCCTTAATACGTTTGTTTTGTGTTAATATTATCCACATTGAAAAGTCGTGAATAAACAAATATCAAACTATCAATTTGAGATTTTATTCTTGTTATTATTTTCCCAATTATTTTACTCTTTCATTACACACAATTGATAGTATGTACGGAACATTTAGAAACAGTGAACTCATTTGATATCAATTTAAATGTTGTGCTTTGTCCCGTGACAGTTAATTCTAATTTGTGTGCTCAATGCTCTTCAACTTCGTACTTAATGTGGCCTTTTTAAGTGTTTTGGATTCGAGCGTCACTGATGAGTCTTTAGTAGACGAAACGCGCGTCTGGCGTATATACAAAATTTAGTCCTGGTATCTATGTTGAGTTTATCTATTTACTCACACTGAATCTTTATTCGCAACTTTTTACTCACTAGTCTGCTGTATAGCGCGATTAAAACCTACTGTGTGATTTTGAGCATCCTGAAATACACATTTGCAGTCGTTATCGCTTTCAAAAAGTCTAATTTGTGAACCTGTACATCGGCCTGAACATGATTGTCGGTGATCCCAATATGGACATTTGAAAACACATTCTAGATACAAAAAAAAAACACAAAAGATAAACAGAACATAATAACAATAGACAAGTCAAACAAAATAGAATATCCGGATGTGTTCGGCATTGTATCAGTTTATTACATAGAACATATAACATTATTTATTGTGGTATTCTTATTTTAAAGCATCCGCGTTTGCCACGAGTGTCTATTTTCGATTGATGAGTTTGACTGTATCTCTGATGTCTTTCGTCCCTCTTTTACACGTGTGAAATCTATATCTGTAGAAGGTGTTATGTGGTTTGGCAGCAAGCTGAATAAGGTCTAGTCATTCTAGTAATCATGATTACAAAAATGTATATTGTATATTCATTTCAGCTGGGTATTCAAATCTGTTTGAGAAGTTAGACAACTCTCATTCAAAAAATAAAACTGTTTTATAAAGAACGAGTTGTCTATACTATTTTCAATCACATGTGTGCTGCAAATATGATATAAAAAATACTACGTTTGTCTACTTTGCATTATTTTTGGTGATAACATCCATGTTATACAGTCATGTTTTTATGATTGTTTCAACTTTGATACTAGTAGTCATAAAGGAAATGTGTATTATTATAAATAATTGGTCTGTTGGATTTCATATTTTTATTGCTGAAGAAAATTACCTCCATTGTATGTAGGATAACATTCTGTGGAGTACACTTTATAACAATATGAGCAACACGTTGTTCGATTCATAAGATATCTAAAATGGAAGGACATACTGGATCAAAATGACAACAAATATATACAGATGTTTACTTTTTAGAAGAAAAAAAACTTTTAATACATGCGTTCAATTATGTTTGACACAATTCAATATAGAGTCTGACATGTTATTCCAAGATTTGTCACTTTAAGCAGTACTTTACCTTCATATTAACTCAACATATTTGTTTTAGCCTGTACCTATATGTATTTGATAAGTTTGTGTATCGTAGATAATGTGAACACTAGAAGGAATCGTCTGATATTGCCACATGCATCGACAAAAGCATTACAATACATTTATTCATCAGAAACTATTATTTTGATTGGTGATGAATGTCATATTTCTAATTATTTCAAAACGTGTATGCATATAAACTCTATGTATAATTTTAAAACTTCAGTTTCTTTACGCATTTTGAAATGCTTAACAGTAAAATAGATTGCAACTATGTTGATTATCACAAAACGACTTACACGTTTGATTGCGATGTCAGTTTGAAATTGGACTTTGTTGTTTTTGAATCACTAAATTCCATTAAAACTATCAGAAATATACAAATCTTCTTGATACCAAACCGTTTCATTTTTTTTTAATTATGTAGAAATTAGTACAATGTTACTATAATAATAGACTATGAACACTCATTTCCTCTTCAACAAGGAAATAAACGCATCCGGAATTCATTTAGTTACTTTTTACAACTTTTTGTTAGGATTATTTCATAATTAACTCTTAAACTGAATACAAATTGCTTGTGAGAGGCCACCTTGTAAATTAATTGAAAAGGTTGAGTAATGTATAATCAAAATAAAACTTTCAGTTTCGGATTAACCGTACTGATTTCGATCTCTTTTTTTGTTGTTGAGTATTTTATACTTCTCACACAGCCAAACTAACGCCTTTTTCAATATATAGTGCTTGAAAAAGATACACAGTCTTCACATTTATATACACTAATAAACACTTGTTGTGTCATAAATGGATAGCAAATTAACACATCTGACGAGCATTAAGCATCTGCATGTATTCAAAACCTTGTATTTAGAGTTTAAAAGTATATAGCGCGTTCAGTTTTTACGTTTTTTATAATATTCTTTAAAGGAATTGAGGTAATATGAAGAGGTCTATTTTTTTATCCTCTTTACTTCCTTTTACTTTTTTCATGATGTCATAGTTTGTTTACAAATATGTGGAAACATATATCATGAATCATCAGACACAGAGTAAATCGATTTACTCTGCTTATAGATTTTGATGTTTGTTGTATTTTAATATATTACTTATTTAATTTTACCATGTGATTATGGACTTTCCGAATTGATTTTCCTCTAGGTTCAGTATTTTTGTGATTTTACTTTTTACACAATAGAATACAAATGTATTTCCTCCTCAACTGGAATCAAAATTAGTCTGGGTAGGTACACATAAGTTTTTTGTTTAAATTGTGTGACCCAGAAAACAAAAACAAAATATTTATCAAAGGTTGTATTATATACATGATTAGTGGCTCTGTCCGACCAAATTGTCAGCGTACTTTTATAAATTGTATAAAATGTGTAAAGCATTAACCATGAGATAGATGTACACTACAAAATGCTGTTAATCTAATGGAAAAATCACTATGTAAAAGCAAAATGAACACTTTAAAAGAGATTGTTCGAATGAATACTTATTTCATAAATACTTCCTTAACTATTTATTCATCATTCACGTGTCACATTGATATACTGTTTTTATTCTTCCTTGATTTTGTTTATTATACTTGAAGTTTTGAAATATTTGAAGTATTTCCTTTTTACTTGAATGATGATCTAGTATGAGTCATTGACAATATGTGATGATGAACTTATGTTGATTGTTGATGTTTCTATATTAGATAAATGAGGCGAAATATGCAAAAGGAATATTAAAATTATCAACAACAAATTAATCTGAGTTGTTTGTCTACTACACCAGATTGTGTATTAGACTATTTCATTTAAATGTTACCTTATTCTAATGGAGTTGGCGAAAGATACTCATAGATCTAAAATAAACTGACAACGCCATGGCTAAAAAAAAGACATATAGACAAATAATAACACACAAGATACATCATTGAAACATAAAGACTAAGCAAAACGAAACAAACCAAATATTGGGGGTGATCTCAGGTGCTCCGAAATAACCCTGATTCATAATATTTTTGCTCAGACACTGGTTATGTTTGACTATATCTGAGTAGCAGCTGCAAGCTCTAGAATACTGAATGATATGGAAATGTTTCTCTCATCTGTAAGACGATTTATATTGCTACAAAGGTTGGCAGCATGGATGATTTCAAAATTGAAATCGTTGCGTTTGTCATAAAGTCTTGTACTAAGCTGACCGCTAATAAAGATAGGAAGATGTGGTGTGAGTGCCAATGAGACAACTCTCCATTCAAATAACAATTTATAAACGTAAACCATTATAGGTCAACACGGAGCCTTAGCTTACACCGAACAACAAGATATAAAGGGTCCCAAAATTACTAGTGTAAAACCATTCAGACGGGAAAACGGTCAAATCTATATAAAAAAACGAGAAAGGAGAAACACGTAAAAATTACATAAACAAACGACAACTATTGTTAATCAGATTCCTGACTTAGGACAGGTGCAAACATTTGCAGCGCGATTAAACGTTTTAATGGTACCAAACTTTCTCCCTTTTTCTGAAACAATAGCATAACTTCACAACATAGAAAAACACACGATAAAATATCAATTGGCAGGCTTAACTCATTAAAAACAACGTAAATTAACACAATATGAACGAATACAATTCTAGACTTGTTCAAACGTTCTTGCTTTCCTCTAAAATTTCTATTGTGACGTCATAGAAAATGGGGAAAATGCCTTATGACATTTCATAGAAAAAAAACATCTTTTTGTAAGTAGTTCGAAAAGAAGGAGTAAGATTTCTGCATATCGTCTAAAAAGAAACAGATTCCACCACTAAACCTCGTGCAATATGATACGTATCCAATATCGACAGTTAAGTTATACTATTTAATACGCTTGTCGAGCCTCCCTTGTAAATCTATAAAAATGTATCTGTCTTGAGTGGATTAGTATCGTAACACACTCGACACTATGGTAGAATTTGTATTTATACAATTTGTTACGCGAGAAAAAAGGAATTAGGTTAAATGTTCAAAATTGTGTTGTATTTTAGGTTATAATAAATACGAGAACTTACCACAACAGGTCTTACAACAAGTACCACTTCCGGAACAAATTCCCATTTTGTCCTCATACTCAGTTAAGCTTGTACAGTCGAAATCAGAAGTTTTACAGTTGCAATCTACTTTTGCTATTAAACAATATAAAATGTGTTATCTTAATTAACAGGTATTTATTTTATGACTTGTGTCTATCTTTTTACTATCTATATCACTTCTTTCTTCTTTTAAATAGCAATAAATGCGGTCTTAGAAGAATATTTCCTTACGAAGAAGTGACAATCGTGAAATTTTCTGAACATTTTTTATTTCAAAAAAGTGAAATGTTAATAACGTTTACTCGCACATAACGTGTTTTAAAAAGAATGTTAAATTTTTCTATATTATTTCTACTATATCATAGAAAGGGTGAGGTATGTCTTACATACCAATATATGTGGGCGGCTCGCAACATCTGTTATCATTGCTAAGTTGTCCTATGCCTGTATCTTGTTCATTGACATCACACACAGGTTTACTTTCTCCGTTTTATAGCTTTACACTAAGCATACTGAAGCGTGTCTTAGAATAGATAAGAAAGACAAGACAATGTACATATACATTATTAAATGAGCTACACTAGTTTTAGGATTCCTCGCAAAAAAAAGATATCATTACAAATATCTTATATTTAGTCTTCGTGGATTTTTTCATTAAACATTTAAACCTCAGAATATTTTTAGTCTTATTAACTTCAAAAACACATCTGCTTTGAGTTTATTTTCTTGTAAAAAAATCTACGTTATTTTCATTTATTTTAGGAAATTACCGTTCGTGATGGTATCAATATTATCGAATAAAGATAAATCAACAGTGGCCTAATCTGTTTTCTGCTCCTTTGTCGAGGTGTTTTTTGATAAATCTCTTTGATAAATTACAAATTTTCGATTCATCATTTAATTAACATGTGATTGAATAACCTTTTTCGGGGTATAACCAAAATTCGTTCGACATGTTAATTCGGTTGTTGGACTGTACTACTTAATGAACGAAAAAAAATTTGTTTTTTTTTATCAACGACCTGAAATCAACCAACAGTAACATGTGTATGCGGTTTACATGCATGTACATGTAGGTTTTTAGCAACATCTATAACTATGACGGCAACATGAACCTGTGTCTTCTTCATCTACATCATACGTTTGTTTACATATTCCATTTCCAGCTTTACATTGACGTGTATCTAAATATGCGAACTTAATACAAATATTATTTCTATTTTTTAGAATACCTGATTTAGTCAAAGAAAATAAAAGAAATATGGTTATTCCTAATTGTAACACTGTGTCTACCCCTTGCTGGTTAACTGTTAGTTATAAAACTGTGTCTACCCCCCTCCCCCCTGCTAGTTAACTGTTAGTTATAACATTGTGTCTACACCCCTGCTGGTTAAGTGTTTGTTATAACACAATGTTACTGCTGTTCTCGTATTTTTCCTTGCGTTATTCCTAATTGTAAAACTGTGTTTACCCCCTCCTGGTTAACTGCTAGTTATAACCCAGTGTCTACCCCCTGCTGCTTAACTGTTAGTTATAACACTGTGTCTACCCCCTGCTTGTTAACTGTTAGTTGTAACACTATGTATACCACCCTGCTGGTTAACTGCTAGTTATAACACTGTGTCTTCCCCTGCTGGTTAACTGTTAGTGATAACACTGTGTCTACCCCCTGCTTGTTAACTGTTAGTTGTAACACTATGTATACCACCCTGCTGGTTAACTGCCAGTTATAACACTGTGTCTTCCCCTGCTGGTTAACTGTTAGTTATAACACTGTGTCTACCCCCTGCTGATTAATTGTTATGTATAACACTGTGTCTACCCCCCTGCTGGTTTACTCTTAGTTATAACACTGTGTCTAACCCTGCTGGTTAACTGTTTGTTAGAACATTTTGTCTAACCCCCTGCTTGTTAAATGCTAGTTATAACACTGTGTCTACCCCTGCTGGTTAACTGTTAGTTATAAAACAGTGTCTACCCCCTGATGGTTAACTGTTAGTTATAACACTGTGTCTACCCCCTGCTGAGTTACTGTTAGTTATAACACAATGTGACTGCTTTCCTCGTTTGTTTACCTGTTTACTTATTATGTCTTTTAGTTTTGTTCACAAACCGTTAGCATGATAATGGATTTATGTGTGCCTGTTATGCAAGTAAAATGTTAAGTTAGCTATAAAACAAAGTTTAATCTATCATGTTAAACTGTTTCTAATCAGGAATATGACAGTTCATATCCATTCGTTTGATGCTTTTGAGTTTTCATTTTGACATTTCCTAAAGGACTTTCCTTTTCAAATTTGATCCAGCCAACCTATATTTTCTCATTAATTTATTGGTCAGTTTTGTAGCTTTTGATATGTGCAATAAGATCAAACAGAAGTAAATTTAGTTTAGAAAATATGAAGAGAATATATTAGAAATTAAATATAACACTCAAGATCAAGGCAACAACAGTTTACCGATGTTTAAAACTCATATATGAATCCGATAACATTGATGATTGGGTTATATTTACCACCAGAAACAAAGAGTATGTGCACATCGTCATTTGAACTATAGTGAACATGTTTCTTCTTGGTAACCGCTATAGGTATATGTTTTTTCAACCTGTCTTAAAAATCATGCAGCAAAACTTATCAATATAAGAACAAGGGATGATCGTCAATTAGAATATACACTTGCTCAAAAGGAGGTGCGAAAGATACCAAAGGGACAGTCAACCTCATGAATCGAAAATAAACTGGCAATGCCAATGCTTACAAAGAAAAAGACAAACAAACAAATAATTATTAGGTGTTTGGCAACAACAACGAATCAGTAGACAGCCTTCAACAATGAACACAATCATTTTCGTATAGTCAGCATTTAATTACCCGACAGTATCTTTGAAACTGATTCATTTCCATAATACAAGGACAGAAAGAATATATTACAGACAGAAACCAATTGAAACAACCAATTAACAGGATCATAAATGAGAACATGCACATACATAATGTAGTAGAGTCAAACATGTGTGTCAGTACTCAACCCTCCTATTACCTTTGTTATTGGTGATACAGCACAACATTTGCAGACATTTTATAAGTCAGTTGCTTTCATGATGATCAGTATTGAGTGTTCTGTGTTTTATATTCAGTTTTTTTATATGGATTATCTTTTTGTTCAGGCCCCGAAACACTTAACTCCGGAACATACAATCGAATTAAAATTGATAAAAACAAGACTAACAAATAAATCTGAATCTTCGAAAGGGTAAGTAGATCTAGTTCCACATGTTGCACCCGTTGTGTTGCTCATGTTAGTAAATACCCGGTAATAAGCCTAATTTGGTAGGTCACATTTGGGAAAAGGATATGACACTCTAATAAGATGTTTGCAGTGCTGTTGATATCAATGTCAATACCTGCACCTCCCTTGATACAGGAATACGATTATATGTGTGTATAAGAATTGATTTTTGGTGTTTTAAAGTCACTTTTATTCATTCCCATAATACAAGGACAGAAAGAATATATTACAGACAGAAACCAATGTAAACAACCAATTAACAGGATCATGGATCCTCAATGCTCTTCGACTTTGTATTTGTTTGGTTTATAACTAGTTTGATATGAGCGTCACTGATGAGTCTTATGTAGACGAAACGCGCGTCTGGCGTACTAAATTATAATCCTGGTACCTTTGATAACTAATTAAGCACCGCATTTATGCTGTTTTGTGGCAGCCCGTTTTTATTGTTGGAGGAAGCCGGAGTGTCCGGAGAAAATCACCGACCCTTGATAAACCTTGTCAATTAAGAATGAAGTTGAGTGCACCCGCACGAGCGGGGTTCGGACTCACAACCTCAGTGTTGACTGGCTAGTGATAACAGTAGTAACTACTTAGACCATTCAGCCTCCATGGGTCCTGTGTGTGTATAAGATTTACGATTTCAGTCGCGAAAAGATGACAGACATTTCACAGGCTCTTTGACTCCGAAAACGGACTTTGATCGAGTATTCACATAGGGTGTTTTTACTTATGAAGTTGAAGTTTTATCATAGACCTGATTGTTTTGACTCATTCTGACAAAGTGTCTATTTCAACTTCTCGTTTAGAGCATGCTCTAGCGTATTTCTCAATGGAATCCATAACTATTTTTAAGTTATTAATCCAATTGATGTGTTGCATTTCTCTTAACTTGAGCCCATACTATATCACCTTTTGGAGATGTTCAAGTTGAATTATGTTTAGATCTCCAGTAATTTAAGGCGAGTGGTAACAGTCACATATAACGGCGGTTTGTAGGTATTGCTATAAAATAAAGTCCTGCTATGCTTGCTTATATTTTAATACTTTAAGTTCAGTTATTTTGGTATAAATGTAGGATACAATAGCAACAAACAAATTTTGAAAATAAAGAGTTATTTTTTATATTATCTCCTGGTAATGTAAAACGCTGCTCATGCTGATAAATTTCTTTATTGGTAAACTAAACAAGAATGAATGTTCTCTTTCCTTAATTTAAGCACCACCGATCTCTCTGGTTTAAAAAGAAGGATAACAGATTGCAAACAAATGGATAACAACTGTCATGTTCCTGACTTGAACAGGCATCTTCGTATGTAGAAAATGGTTAATTTAACCTGGTTTGTAACTAGCTAAACTTCTCATTTGTATGAAAATCGCAATTCAGTGTTTATCATGTCGTATTACACACAAAAGGATGGCAGAGTTGACCAAATAAAAGACAGACGTAGGGAAATCCTGACATCCCGAGGTATCAACATAAAGATGCGTCTCGTTGTTGTTGGAGAGAGGAAAAGGTATAGTCAAACTCATAAGTCGTTGCATGATAAAGTTGACAGTGGAAACATTGACATTTCGAAATAAAAAGAAAATTGTAAAGAACTCCCCCCCCCCCCTAAAAAAAAAAAAAAAAAACCTTGGTTGTCGAAAATGTTTTATTTATGCTAATTTGTGTTTTGTAAAATGAAAATTTCAAATACATTTTATTAATTTCAATTATGTCAATATTTGTTAGTTAATGAGTTCATGTATATATTTGTACACAGCAATGTATCACCATCACTGCTGGTGATCTGATGGATAAATCTGTTGTAGGGTTGTCACTGGTTCAGACGAACTTATATGCTTCACGAATATACATACAGATGGGTGCAGTCTTAACCTGTACAGCAAGTTAACTTGATAACCAGTCATTTGAACTGGTCAAAGTTAACCTGTGACCGGATTTAGGACCGCTCTGACCAGTCATAGGACCAAAATCTAGTTAACTTGAAAAGTGAACTTGGTCCTAGGACTGTTTTTATGTCTGCCAAAAAGTTAACTTCGAACCAGGTCCGCTATTGATATAAGTTAACTTCGAACCAGTCCTGCCGTAAAGTTAACATAAGTTGACTTCGAAACCAGTCCTGCCGTAAAGTTAACTTAGGTTAACTTCGAAACCAGTCCTGCCACAAAGTTAACATAAGTTAACTTTTGTTTTGACAAATCCGATCGAAACCAGACCTGTTCCCAAGTTAACTTTTGACTGGTCTGCGCAACTGTAACCAGGACCGCTCTACATAGATTTAAAAAAAAAAAATTTTAATAATTTTGCTTCGCAGTATAAACATCGAAAATAAAGTAGAATTAATACTTCCGTTATATAAACAGGATTTAATACAAATATTTGAAAATAAAGTACGCATAAAACGTTGCTTGTAACACAAATTTATCTGTGATCTTCCAAGCTATAAAATAAAAAACGATCTTGGTTACAATGATAACGGGCACTGCATATATATTCCAATACCTATAAAATTCAACCATATTTGCACTTATTAATATGTATATATGAAAGGACGTATTTTAGATGTTAGTTATACGTCCTTGTTAGTTATATGTCCTTGATCTATGTAGCCACATTCAGCAATATTTTAATTTCAGGATAGAATTTACTATACAAAATGAAAGCATCATTTTACCACATGACTATATATATATATATACATGAATTTAGGGTGCCAGCATGTCTTCCTTTTATTCAAAATATCGATACATAACAAAATTTCAGTAGTTTTGATACCTCATGCTGACTTGTACATGTTGTACAACAAAATTATTTGACCGCATTGACCAAAACTGACCATATGTGCACTTTAATTAGTAAATCTATATACCCGCATAGTAAATAAGCCATATTTAAATTTAGGGTGCCAGCATATCCTTTTTTTTTCAAAATATTGATACGTAACAGAATTTCAGTAGTTTTGATACCTCATGTTGACCGATACAAGAAAATGATTTGACCGCATTGACCAAAACTGGCCATATGTGCACTTTAATATGTTAATCTTTATACCATGTATATACCCGCATAGTAAATCAGCCATATTTTTAATGCCAGGATTCAATGTATAATACAATGGACAGCTTTATTGCAATACAATAACAACATGAACAACAAATTTTTTTTCCGCAAAAATTTAGGGTGCCAGCATGTCCTCCTTTTATTCAAAATATTGATAAGTAACAAAATTTCAGAAGTTTTGATACCTCATGTTGACTTGAACAACAAAATGATTTGACCGCATTGACCAAAACTGACCATATGTGCACTTTAATTTGTTAATCAATATACCATGTATACCCGCATAGTAAACAGCCATATTTTTGTGTTAGGATTCAATGTACAATACAATGGATAGCAATATTTCAATGAACAATAACAACAAATTTTTGTTCGCATTAATTTAGGGTGCCAGCATGTCCTCCTTTTATTCAAAATATTGATACGTAACAAAATTTCAGTAGTTTTGATACCTCATGCTGACTTGTACTACAAAATTATTTGACTGCATCAACTAAAACTGACCATATGTGCACTTTAATTTGTAAATCTATATACCCGCTAAGTAAATCAGCCATATTTTTTATGTCAGGATTCAATGTATGTTACAATGGACAGCAATATTGCAATACATTTACAACAATTTTTTGTTCGCCTAAATTAAGGGTGCCAGCATGTCCTCCTTTTACTCAAAGTATTGATACGTAACAAAATTTCAGTAGTTTTTGATACCTCATGTTGACTTGAACAACAAAATGATTTGACCGCATTGACCAAAACTGACCATATGTGCACTTTAATTTGTTAATCTATATACCATGTACAATGATGTATACCCGCATAGTAAATCAGTCATATTTTTGTGTTAGGATTCAATGTACAATACAATGGACAGCAATATTGCAATACAATAACAACAAATTTTTGTTCGCATAAATTTAGGGTGCCAGCATGTCCTCCTTTTATTCAAAATATTGATACGAAACAAAATGTCAGTAGTTTTGATACCTCATGCTGACTTGTACAACAAAATAATTTGACCGCATTGACCAAAACTGACCATATGTGCACTTTAATTTGTTAATATATATACCATGTATACCCACATAGTAAATCAGACATATTTTTGTGTTAGGAATCAATGTACAATACAATGGACAGCAATATTGCAATACAATAACAACAAATTTTTGTTCGCATAAATTTAGGGTGCCAGCATGTCCTCCTTTTATTCAAAATATTGATAAGTAACAAAATTTCAGAAGTTTTGATACCTCATGTTGACTTGAACAACAAAATGATTTGACCGCATTGACCAAAACTGACCATATGTGCACTTTAATTTGTTAATCAATATACCATGTATACCCGCATAGTAAATCAGCCATATTTTTGTGTTAGGATTCAATGTACAATACAATGGATAGCAATATTTCAATGAACAATAACAACAAATTTTTGTTCGCATAAATTTAGGGTGCCAGCATGTCCTCCTTTTATTCAAAATATTGATACGTAACAAAATTTCAGTAGTTTTGATACCTCATGCTGACTTGTACTACAAAATTATTTGACTGCATCAACTAAAACTGACCATATGTGCACTTTAATTTGTAAATCTATATACCCGCTAAGTAAATCAGCCATATTTTTTATTTGAGGATTCAATGTATGTTACAATGGACAGCAATATTGCAATACATTTACAACAATTTTTTGTTCGCCTAAATTAAGGGTGCCAGCATGTCCTCCTTTTATTCAAAGTATTGATACGTAACAAAATTTCAGTAGTTTTGTTACCTCATGTTGATTTGAACAACAAAATGATTGACCGCATTGACCAAAACTGACCATATGTGCACTTTAATTTGTTAATCTATATACCATGTACAATGATGTATACCCGCATAGTAAATCAGTCATATTTTTGTGTTAGGATTCAATGTACAATACAATGGACAGCAATATTGCAATACAATAACAACAAATTTTTGTTCGCATAAATTTAGGGTGCCAGCATGTCCTCCTTTTATTCAAAATATTGATACGTAACAAAATGTCAGTAGTTTTGATACCTCATGCTGACTTGTACAACAAAATGATTTGACCGCATTGACCAAAACTGACCATATGTGCACTTTAATTTGTTAATATATATACCATGTATACCCACATAGTAAATCAGACATATTTTTGTGTTAGGATTCAATGTACAATACAATGGACAGCAATATTGCAATACAATAACAACAAATTTTTGTTCGCATAAATTTAGGGTGCCAGCCATTTGCCAGTATGTCCTCCTTTTATTCAAAATATTGATACGTAAGAAAATTTCAGTAGTTTTGATACCTCATGCTGACTTGTACAATAAAATTATTTAACCGCATTGACCAAAACTGACCATATTTGCACTTTAATTTGTAAATATATATACCCGCATAGTAAATAAACCATATTTTTTATGTCAGGATTCAATGTATAATACAATGGACAGTAATTTTGCAATATAATAACAACAAATTTTAGTTCGCTTAAACTTAGGGTGCAAGCATGTCCTCCTTTTATTCCAAATATTGATACGTAACAAAATTTCAGTAGTTTTGATACCTCATGTTGACTTGTACAACAAAATGATTTGACCGCATTGACCAAAACTGACCATATGTGCACTTTAATTTGTTAATCTATATACCATGTATACCCACATAGTAAATCAGACATATTTTTGTGTTAGGATTCAATGTACAATACAATGGACAGCAATATTGCAATACAATAACAACAAATTTTTGTTCGCATTAATTTAGGGTGCCAGCCATTTGCCTTTATTCAAAATATTGATACGTAACAAAATTTCAGTAGTTTTGATACCTCATGCTGACTTGTACAACAAAATTATTTGACCGCATCGACCAAAAACTGACCTGCATTTGTGCACTTGAATTTAAAAATCTATATATATATATCCGCATATTAAATCAGCCATATTTTTTATGTCTGGATTCAATGTATAAAATAAATTACGCTGTTGGGATGGCGCCTTTATGTCTTCTCCTGGCACTCCTGTGAACATGTTCAGATGTTAGTAGGATGGCAAATCATGAATGTAAGCAATAAGGAAAATAATCAATGCCAATTTTTTTTCCACATAATTGAGAATGTCAGCGTTTCATCTCTGTATTCATAATATCATGAATATTGAACAGTCACTAGGGTGTGTAAAACAAAACTATTAGGCCGCATCATCCAAGTACCTGTACGGTATCGGGATCGTTCGCCCTGATTACATGTTCGCCCTAGGTTCGTTCGCACTGAGTTTGTTCGCCCTGGTAATCCGTTCGCCCTGAGTTCGTTCGCCCTATTTTCATTTTATATGATATGTACAATGTATACGTTACATTAATGAAAGAAATATATATTTATATATATTAAAATTTATATATATCTATTAAAAGTTAAATACAGAATATTAATGAAATAAAATTCTTGGCTGCATTGTTACACTTTATTTTATAATTACTTTTAACTACTGTTGATTGAGTTTTGATTGCTGATAATTTGAAATCTTTGATATCACTGATTGTTATATGAATTGTCTGTGATGGATTAATAATGAAAATAACATTTTTCTCAAATAAAATTTTTACAAAGTTATTGCCAAACTGTACAAGCCGTCCGACAACCCACTAGACAACGTTCAGCCACTGCAGTAAAGAATTTTAGATCAATTAACACTTTGAACTTTGAACACTTTCTTATGCATAACTTTAGTGCTCCTAATGTATCATTTTTATTGATCAAATCATGTGTGGAAATGTAAAGTAAAAGGATGTGTGATAGTGATTTCCTAGTAAAGTAATTACATTCAGATACTGACTTAGTTCTCAATAGTTCGTAAATATTCGGCGAAATTGTAGACTGACTTCGACATATTCAATTAAATACACAGTACAAAACACTATAATAAAAAATAAAAATCAGGGCGAACAGGTATCAGGCGAACGGTCTCAGGGCGAAACGGAACTAGGGCGAACAGTAACTAGGGCGAACCGAAATCAGGGCGGACGGACCCGGATTCAACACTGACATATCTGAATTCATTTGTGCTTTTTAATAAAATGTATATGAGGTTCTCTTCTGGGAATAGTATACTGTTAATCTATTATGTCGGTTGATTGATTTTATTTGTAGTTAAACGTCAAGTGACAACTATTTCATTCATGTGCACAAATCTCTCGACAAATCTAACGAATTCGACGAGATTGTTGGTAGTTTTACCACATCGTATCCGGACACTGTACAACTGCGTAGGAATATTCTGCGGAAAAAGAATAGTAAATCCAATCCAAACAAGTAGAATAACAATAAAATATCCATGCATGTATAAATGCATAAAGTAAAATTAAGAAGAGACAGGTAAAAAACGGGGGAACGAAGTAACGTCGACAAAGTTGTTTATATCCCATGATATGAGAATGTTGTTCCGATGCGTTGGATAACCTTTCTATCCGCCTTCTAATTAGAAAAATATGAAAGCTCTATGTAATTGACTAATGTATATAAGAATATATAAAATAAAAAAATAAAGAATTGTGTTGTTATGAATAATGTCTAGTAGAGTATAGCGAGTATGTATGTATGTATGTACTGGTAAATGCCTCCGATATCCGAAGAACCCCTCGAAAGCTGCTAGGGTACAGTGGCATCCATGTACACTCCCTTACGGGATTAATGGAGATGTGTCACTAACGTATGTTTATACGACAAGTATAAAGAAGTAAAGAAATTTGCTATCAGAGGCCTTCTGGGGAAGAAAAATATGCGAATGTTGTTTATACATATTTTAATAAAGCTGAAGTCTGATATGAAAAGTCGCAAAAACGATAACATTTCATAAGCAGACATGTCCCCAGGTCTGGTCAATAGCAGACTTGTCCACAGGTCTGGTCAGAAGCAGATCTGTCCACAGGTCTGGTTAGAAGCAGACCTGTCCACATGTCTGGTCAGAAGCAGACCTGTCCACAGGTCTGGTCAGGAGCAGACCTGTCTACAGGTCTGGTCTGGGGCAGACCTGTCCTCAGGACTGGTCAAAAGCAGAATTGTCCACAGGTCTGGTCTGGAGTAGACCCGTCGATAGGTCTGCAGCAGTCATAAAAAAGCGGACCGTAGGTCTGGTCCACCGTAGACGAAGTTAACTTTCTGTTCTGCTTAAAAATTCTCAAGTTAACTTAAAAAGCAGTCAACAAGTTAACTCTAGGTTCACTTTTGTCAAGGTTAGGACCTCACCCATCTGTATGTGTGTGTATATATGTAATTACCAATAAACGATGCTAATAGAAGAAGGTAATTGATATCAATACTGTTTTCATAAGACATTATATCTATACTATACTATATTTTTCATTGAAAAAGTAAAATCACAAAAACTGAACTCCCAGAAAAATTCGAAATGGACATTTCATATCAAATAGCAAAATTATAAACCCAAGCACACCAAACGATTGGATAACATCTGTCATATAACTGACTTAAAATAGGACATTTTTTGTCGAAAATGGTGGTTTAAACCTGGTTTTAAAGCTAGCTTCCCCCCCTCTCTCTCTCTCCTCTCTCTCTCTCTCTCTCTCTCTCTCTCTTGTATGTCAGTTGTATCAATTCCATTATATAGACAACGATGTGTTAAAAAAAACCAGACATAAAATATATTGAACTTATTTAATCTAGATTACAGTTCAACATCAGGTTTATTTAATTATAGCGTCACTTGGCGTAGGTGTGTCATCTGTAAAATAAAAGACTATAGTGATATACCTGATATACAATAGCATAATTAATAAAATGAATTAGAAATATTTTGAAAAAAAACATCCTACAATAAATTTTCTTAAATCTGATAGTTTAATTCTCTTTCCAATGTTTGTAGTGTCTTATGCTATAGGTCATTAATGGAAGATGTTCTTTGTTATTTTCTATCACATTTCTTTGTTATTTTCTATCACATTTCTTTGTTATTTTCTATCACATTATGTTACAAGTTTAGCGATATTATTTGACATTGATATATAAGCGGAAAGTTTGGCTAGCCAACAAACCAGGTTTATCCATTGTTTATTTATCTAAAACAAATCATGTTTAAAGATTATTTTTTTGTTAACATCCTTAGTTTAAGTCAAAACATATTGATCTGTTCGCAGTCAGTGATGCTTTTTGTATTTTTTCTTCTTTACCTTTTGTTTTGGTCAGGATGCTCACGTTCATTTTGTTGTCCCCATCGCTCTTCTTAAATATTAATGTACTAAAGCACCTTTGGGTTTGAGATTTTCTCGCTGCGTTAATGGTATTCGGGTGTTATCTGCTCTTCAGTCGGGTTGTTGCCTCTGTGACATATTTCCCATTTCCATTCTCAATTGTATGAAAATTTATCAACCCGGAAACGTGTATACAAAATGAAGTTTGATTAGTATTATTTTAAAATAAAATGTTGGGTTTTTACCGCAAACAGACATCGACAAGAAAAGTGTGAAATATTTCTAAAGAGAAACTTACGGTTTTATCAATATGTTAAAAAATTACGAAACCAAATGTGATTGACATGACCTAACGAAACCACTAAAGTATAGTCCGTTGAGACAGGTGCTTTGAATTTTATGTTTTAAACCATGTCTGTCAGAGATCAATCTTTCACCATGCAGGTGACAAAGGTGTAACAGCGCAACATCAGCAAAAATCGTCACCAAATTTCAATTTATTAAATCGGTCTTCTTTTGGTTTTACATTAGGACCAACATGTGTTTTGTGAAGTGATGCTAGTCTTTTACTGATTTCCTTTTTGTTGAAAAGATGCAAACGATACGAAAGGGAAGTTGAATTATTTAATATGCAAACAAACTGACCATACCATGGCAAACACACTGACCTTGCCATGGCAAACAAACTGACCATGTCATGGCAAACAAACTAACCATGCCATGGCACACAAACTAACCTTGCCATGGCAAACAAACTGACCATGCCATGGCAAACAAACTGACCATGCCATGGCAAACAAACTGACTATGCCATGGCAAAAAAACTGACCATGCCATGGCAAACAAACTGACCATGCCATGGCAAACAAACTGACCATGCCATGGCAAACAAACTAACCATGCCATGGCAAACAAACTGACCATGCCATGGCAAACAAAAGACCAAAGGACCAAAACACAAACACCACATAGAAAACCTAATGACTGAACAATACAAACTTCACCTAAAAATGGTTTCATGCACTTGTTTTTATCTGAGTTTTTTAAGTTATATATGTATTTTTTGTTTGTCTGCTTTCTTAGCTGGAATTACACATGTTACATGTTACTTCTTAAAATATACTTGTAAACACTTTTTCATATAATATTATTCAGAAATGCTTTTAATAGACTGAACAATAGAATATAAAGTCATGTTCAGTCATTCAGTAAATTTTAAGACTCATCAGCAGTAGTTCTCACATCTGATTGGGCAATTGATCTGAGCGTCACTGATGAGTCTTATGTAGACGAAACGCGCGTCTAGCGTACTAAATTATAATCCTGGTACCTTTGATAACTATTTACACCACTTGGTCGATGCCACTGCTGGTGGACGTTTGGTTCCCGAGGGTATGACCAGCCCAGTAGTCAACACTTTGGTGTTGACATGAAAATAAATAATGTGGTCATTTTTGTAAATTTTCGAAAAACTAAGGATTTTCTTATCTCAGGCATAGATAACCATAGCCGTATTTGACACAATTTTTTTTGGAATTTGGGATCCTCAATGTTCTTCAACTTTGTACTTGTTTGGCTTTATAAATATCTTGATATGAACGTCACTGATGAGCCTTATGTAGACGAAACGCGCGTCTGGCGTACTAAATTATAAGCCTGGTACCTTTGATTACTAATTATAATGATTTTGTTTGGCAATTGAATTGTGTCAAAAGCAACTCATCAGCACTAGATTGACTGCAATAATATTTATCTGAACATTTACTGCAGTGTATAAGTCTGAAAGAATTATTGCTCAGACTTTTTAGTTCATGTTAAGATCAAAATGACCGTGTATGCCTACAATTAATTAACTAATGCTATACGTTGTCAGAGAAAGAGAGCAAACTATAAAGATCAAACATTTTAGTCAAAAGAAAACTTACAAAAATATGGAAAAAAGATAAAGACCGAAAGACAAACAAGAGTAAACGAAACACGACATAGACAGCTTCAGACTGGTCAACACGATCTCAACCAATCAGGTCTCAGTTGATCTGGAGGGGTATGCAGATAATAAGTTGCGGTATGTACTTACCAAATGGCTTTATAATTGACACGGAACCCAGCATTAGTAATTGAAGAATCGGAGGTAAAGTGAATTATCATTTTATTGGATGTAGAGTTTACTTCTATTTTATCAGCCTGATCAACATTTATTTCATATAGTAAAGCTTCTGGTTTAATTTCTGCATCATATATCTGTTCAAAGAAAGAATAGAATTTCCATTGTTTGTCGTTTTTTTTCAAATTTAAAATCGAATTCGGGTTACACTATATAACAATATAAATTCAACAACATCAGAAAGGATCATTACTGTCTTGTTTAATTTGGTTTTGTAGTTTGATTTCATAATTCCTTAATACATTTTTAATTTCAAAAAGTTGAAATAAATGTTTTAACGGATCTTTTCTTTTTATAAGTTATTGTGTAAAGTAAAATCACAAAATTTTTGAACTCCATGGAAAATTTAATCGTAAAGTCCCTAATCAAATGGCAAAATCAAACGACAAAATAAGTCATACTAATGACAAGAACTGTCATATTCCTGACTTGGTACATGAATTTTCAAATGTAGAAAATGGTGGATTGAACATGGTTTCATAGCGCTAAACCTCTCACTTGTACGACATTCGTAGAAATTTCCATCATATTGACAATGCTGCGTGAACAAAATGTAATAAATGGTCTACAAAAACAAAAAGTTCACTTACGACATGTTCACTTATTCATTATATGTAAGTAGAAGATAATATGTAAGTAGAAGATAATATTATATTACTTATAGATGTTCGCTTCTCTGTTTAACAATAACAAGCTTTTTAAAAAAATATCTGAATTGATAGTATATAATTAAAGAAACTAAATTAGCAAAAAATATTGATGGGTCCGTGTGCTTGTTTTCGAGATATAAACCATTTAAAATGTAGCGGGAAATAATTCTCTCTAGATTTTGCATACATTCAACTTTGAAGGAACTGGTTTTTTTTCAAAAACTATGAAAAAATAACAAGGATTTTATAAGATTTTAAAATATGACTATTGAAATTATATGTAAAAATATTATGAAAAGAAAAGAAGGGGTAAGCGCGTAAACTTTTTGAATGACACTACTTGTTTAAAACACAGAAGATTCCAAATATCAGAAAAATATTCGTAAACTTCCTTTAGAAGGTGTGAAAATATTTAAATAATGAATTATGAGAAAAAATCAAAGCATGCTTTCATTAACAAAAAGTTTACAATGACCGCTTCAAAGATTTTGAAAGTTTCTGTCCCAAAATATTTAAAAACAGATGCTGCGTAGAATCTTTCCTTACAACATTTACAAGGATCTGATAGCATTCAATTTTACTTTCCATTGTGTTGATTACGATATAAGGAAATGAATTATTGGCCTTAACGTTTTTCTAAATGTGCAATAATCCGTCAACAACTAGATGATATTGAAAGATCTTCAAAACTGCTGGCTAAGCATGATAGGCTTTGTTCATTGTTGATGGACGTACGATGACCTAAAATTGTAAATGTCTGTGTCAAGTGGTCTCTTGTGGAGAGTTGTCTCATACCACATCTTCTTTTTTTTATATTAGACACAGGATCTGTATTTTTATTCAGATAATTTCATGTATATAAAAATCTAAAATCACAAAAATACTGAACTCCGAAGAAAATTCAAAACGGAAATTACTCGATCAAATTGCAAAATCAAATGATAAAACACATCAAACGAATAGACAACAACTGTCATATTCTTCTCTTGGTACAGGCATTTTCAAATATAAAAAATGATGATTGTAACCTGGTTTTATAGCGCAAAACCTCTCACTGATATGACAGTCGCATCAAATTCCATTATTTTTACAACGATGCGTGAACAAAACAGACTTAATCGGTAAAATAACCAAATTATGGTAACAGCAGTCATCACTGTGCTACAATCTCAAAACAAACAAACATTTACAAAAAAGCACAAAAAGCATCTATCAAATTAAAGAACATATGTTTACCAAAACACCATCTCCCTCGTCCTCCAGGAAAACGTTTAAAAAGATCACCATTATATTAGAACCTTCTTCAACTGTAATGTTGTAAAAACAATCTTGTCTATTGCAGTAGTTGGATGGATAGTTCGGTGAGAAAAAACTTCCCATTGGTCCAGTAAAACTCCCACCACATTGTTCTGTAATACCAAATAGTTTAGTTATTATACAGCAATAAAAATTGTTGGTGATTAATTTATGTACATGTATAGTGGCATGTTGAGGATCATAAAAGCAGTAGCAATAATACAATAAAGGCTTGAAATTAATGCAGTTTATTTGGAATGGAAGATATTTTTCGTGCTTCAGTCACCGACAAACCTATTCGAGAATGTTTGTTTATTTTCTCTCTATCAATTTATTACTTTCGAACAGCGATATACTCTGAACTGTTGCCTTTATTTGAAAGGTTCATTAAAGGTACAGAGAACATAAAACTCTTTCTACACGATTCGAAGGATTTTACGTTCCCAATCTAAACGGATGTGGCTAGATAACTAACCATATATCCAAGTCAAACAGACAACATGTTAGTCGTGAAAAAAGGATCATTTAATGAAATGTATGCACCACTAGTCATGCAAATCCTAACTTTGCCAATATGTCACAATCATTTATAAGACCAAATATATATGATTTAAGACAAACAACTATTACCATGATAGGTTATATTACGATTTTAAACAATATGTAATTGTAATAGTAAACGTGTCCATTGTAGAGGGTGCCTACGTTGTCCATTTAGGGCCTGAGGTTGAGATTTTGATTTTGCCCGAATATTCCGTTTAGAAGTACGGTATTATTGTTATTTTTATTTTATGACTGTTTGTGAGATTTTGATTTTGCCCTATACTTCCGTTAAAAGTTCGGGATATTTGCTATTTTACTTGTTTCCTGTTGGATCAGTTTTAGTGTTAGGATCAAACACTTGTTGCTACGGTTTTTATAGTTAGAATATTTACGAAAATAGTCTGTGGTAAAGTCATTCATTGGAGCAAAATGTCTGGTCCTGAGAAATAGGAAGTTTATCATTTGAAAGTTGAAATATTAGTTTTTGTTGAAATCGAGGCGAAATAAGAGTAGTTTAACGATGTGAAAATCTGGACGTGAAGTCATAAAAGTTTCGAGGCAGTTTTTGGTACATTGTACTGATACTCCAATATCAACCAATCAAAATGTTGTATTTCATCTTTCGGGCATGCATTTTTGCAAGTCCTGAGCAAAGTTATATGACTTCAACCCCAGATATTATCATTTGGAAGATATAAATCAAAGTTAACACAATGGCGAAATTGCTTGTACGGCGAAAAGAGCACATCTGGATACGGTGACATAGTAAGTGTATCATGTGTTTTGCTTAATAAAGGCAGCAGTAGTATACCGCTGTTCGAAATTCATAAATCGATTATGAAAAAAACCAAATCCGGGTTACCAACTAAAACTCAGGAAAACACTTCAAATATAAGAGGAGAACAACGACTCAAAAGAAACACTAAAACGCAACACACACAAAAACGAAGTATATTATAGCAATGGCCATTTTCCTGACTTGGTAGAGGGTATTTGTAAGAAAAAATGGTGGGTTGGACCTGGTTTTGTGACTAGACAAACCTCTCGCTTTAATGGCTTTGTCACAAGATAAATGTTAGATAGATGTAATGTCCGAATTCTTCTCATGACATTTTCTTTTGAATATTTTCAAATGGTTATATTGAAAAAAAGTAAAATAACAAAAATAATAAACCCTAAGAACAATTCAAAACGGAAATCCCTTATCACATGGCAAAATCAAAAGCTCAAAAACCTCTATAGAAAGGAAAATAACTGTATTATTCTGGACTTGGTACATGCATTTCCTTAAGCAACCATATACAAAAGAAGATGTGTTATGATTTCAAATGAGACGTCTCTCCACATGACATCAAAGACACAAATATTAACAACTATAGGTCACCGCACGCCTTTCGATAATGAGTAAAGCCTATACCACATAATCAGCTATAGAAGGCCCCGAAGTGACAGAAGTAAAATAACGAGAATACTAACGGCCTAATGTATGTATATTAAAATGCTTTAGTTCTATCGAACACCTTATAATACAAACTTACTATTACACAACCTACAGCAACTTGTATTGTCTGAACACATCATAGTGATGTCAATATACTCATCTCCTTTTATGTTACAGGTGTCCCTGCATGTGGAATCTTCCTTATCTGTAAACAAAATAGTGTTTTTGAAAATAAATAAGCAATGATGATGATGATGATGATGATATGATGATGATGATGATGATGATGATGATGATGATGAATGATTATGATGATGATGATGATGATGATGATGATGATGATGATGATGATGATGATGATGATGATGATGATGATGATGATGATGATGATGATGATGATGATGATGATGATGATGATGATGATATGATGATGATGATGATGATGATGATGATGATGATGATGATGATGATGATGATGATGAGTGATGATGATGAATGATGATGATGATGATGTGATGATGATGATGATGATGATGATGATGATGATGTTTACTCACCATTACAAGAAGTCATAGGCTGACAACACCTGTATTCTTTACAGCAAGATCCTGTATCTTCTTCGCTTTTTTCACATGATGATTTACATTGCCCGCCTCGAGCATTGCATTCAAGTGTATCTAGATATTCAAAGTTACATTCATTATGTTTTCCGACAATATCATTGACTTAATCAGTTTCGCGGTACATATATAAAAAATGGGAGTTTTAAACCGAATACACCGCGATTTGTGTTTTGTGGCTTTTTTCCTATTGTTTTAATTTTAAAGTACTGTGAACTATTTATTTTTTCGTTGGACGCCATTTATCGTAGAAGTCGCGAGTACAGGCAAACGAAACGAAATGTTAAAAAAAAGTTTTTAATTGTCTTGTATGCAGACATAGGACAAACCATGAAATTCAATATCCATGAAGGAACATGTAAAATGTTCTAGCTCCACAGTATTGATTTAAGAGAAGACCCGAGAGTTTCCTGTCGGTTTCTTTTTTAAATTGCAGATAAACGAAGTGAGAATTATATTATAGCGCACATTGAAAAAATCAAGGAATTAAACAATAAAGAAAACAACAGATCAAAATGTTACATAACGCGTGGTTTCAAGGCTGACACGTGGTTTCACATTCTATGAAAATAGAGAAACAGTTATCATTTGTTAGCTTTGAGAAGACGGAATGTATAGAAATAATAAAAAACACTCATTAATGTAAAAAAACATGTAATTTTGTCACTCATTATAAAACGATATGTCACCAAAAAGCATGTTTCTTTGGAAAACAACCGTAGTTGACACAGTGTTATAAAAGATGATCGTTTATTTGATAGCAAACCAAGAAAATAACACAAACAAATTAACACTTTCGTGTGTTCTCGATATGCAGGTTTTATAAAAAATATAGAAATAAGGACCAAAAAACAGGAAGAGGATCTGGAAAATAGAATCACATGACTTCATTTGGTAAAAAGTAAACGTTATGTGACATAAATTTACTAAATCAGCTTACCATTTATGTGCTTCCTTACTTTCTGCGTATCTGTTCCATGTTCGTGATATCTTCTGTTCTTTTGAATTTTTTCATTTCTGTAGTTTCTCACATGTCCACTAACTTTTTTATTTCGTCCTTGTGTGACTAAAAACAAATCAATACGCATGTCATATGTAATTTAAAAGCTACTCCTTTTTTTCTTAAAATGTCCTGTACCAAGTCAGGAAAATGGCCATTGTAAAATTATAGTTCGTCTCTATGTGTGTTACATTTTAATGTTGTGTTTCGATGCGTTTCCCTCTGTTTTAGTTTGTAACCCGGATTTGTATTTTTCTCAATCGATTTATGCATTTCGAACATCTGTATACTACTGTTACCTTTATTAATCTACCAGGTTTGCCTTCTTTAAATATAGAAGGTAAGATAATTATTAATTCATCTTTCAACCTCCGATTTTGATAAACTAAGATTGGTTTTCATTGGAGTTTGTGTTCAAGTTTCCTTTCTTTAAACATCAAATTTAGTTTATCTAAAGAAACGTTATATAAACCATATCAGACTAGCAATACATATAACGAAATAAGTGTGACTGCAAAAGTTGAGGTTACACCAATGGTTTTGGTGTGACTGATTTTGTTTAGTCTTCAGTTTTCCCTTTCATTTTGCATAAAAAGAAAATGTAATTTGTTTGCCAATGGTACAAAAAAATGAAAACAACTCGTTGAATAATTTAATGCGTTCGAAGCGCTTTTCTGGATTTACCTTCACCAGGAACGCTCAAAGTCAAACATTTGGTATCCGAGGATGTATAAGTACCGAAACCGTTGAAGACCTATGTGTCAAAAATGCTTAGAATAAATAGCCAAATTTATCTAAAGTCAACTTTGCCTGAGGGAGCTGAAACCTTAGTTTCTTAATAATTTCAAAATTTATAAACGGACAATTTTAGAAAGGTTTGTTAAATCATGTCAGTGTCGAAGTACTGACTACTGAGCTGATGTTACCCTCGGGGGACTAATAGTCCACCAGCAGAGGTTTCGACCCAAGTGATGTGAAAAATTGAAACCAACACGTTTAATAGTTTAATGCGTCTGAAGCGCTTTTCTGGATTTACCTTCACCAGGAACGCTCAAAGCCAAACATTTAATATCTGAGGAGATAAAATTCCGAAACCTCTCCATAAGAGACTAAATTATACAGAAATGTATCAACTTATGTCTCCGTACGTCCTTTAACAATTAGCAAAGCCCATATCCCGTAGTCATATACAAAAGGAACCAAAACGACAAATTTAAAACAAATCACAGTGACATATAGTTGGTTACTCTATAAAAGTTTGTCCCTGGTGAAGATTTATGTCATTTGCAATCTTACCATAAAGATGTCGTTTATATCAAATCGGATGCTTTCTTTGGATGTATTATTGTTTAGTCAGATAAACACAATCAATTGAGAGAAATGTTTATGATACAAAAGGTTATAGTTTGCATGATAAAATGCCTGCAACAAGTCAGGAATATGGCAAATGTTATCCATTCGTTTGATGTATTTTTGCTTTTGATATTGCCATTTGACATGTTAAATTATGGAGTTTCCATTTTGAATTTTCCTCAGAGTTTAGTAAACAAAAAATATTTTACGTTTAAAATTATTATTTTTTATTTCCAATCTAAAACAAAAGCATTAATTGGAGAAAATAAATAAAAATAAAACTACAGAATAATCATCTTACCTACAAATTGATCAAATATCATCACTACGAAACATGCTATGAAAAGACCAGTTACGAATCTCATATTTGTAGAACTGTATGTTCACTTCTGTAAATCTTAGTTTTAATAACGATAGTATAAATACATGTATATTGATGGTTTATTGTCTGTAACGTATCAATAAACACACGTCTACGTAGTTTTTTACATCATGATCAAGGGTTTTTTTTTCAATCTGTTGCATTTAATTTTGTAAAAAGCATATTTTTGTGTAAAATTATCACTGGAAAATTCATTGAACTTTACACGTGGCAATATCCTCGATGATACATGCTTCTGTACTTTTGCTAATAGATAATAAACCAATCTATTCAACATTGTTTCATGGAGATTTTCTACAATATTATGGTCTTTCGACATCTTGGATTAGAAACAAGAAATCATAATTGCATATATACACCGGGATAAGAATCAAAAAGATATATGTGTAAAACAAAAAGATATCAATCCATGCTCTCATAAAATAATTCGGAGTTTAGTATGACGTCCATTATCACTGTACTATTATGCATATTTTAGGGGCCAGCTGAAGGACACCTACGGGTGCGGGAATTATCGCTACATTGAAGACCTATTGGTTGCCTTCGGCTGTTGTTTGCTCTATGGTCGGGTGGTTGTCGCTTTGACATATTCACCATTTCCTTTCTCAATTTTATCTCATAAAACCATGGTTCTGCTGAAAATGACATTAAATAACATGTATTGATACTTCTTGATCAAAACGGATGGCCTTTTTTGCATATCAGAGGCAATCGATTCTGATTTCTAATATGTTTTAACATCAATGTTGCCTTCTTTTCTTTAAATGTGACACAACCGATCTGACAGTTGCAACTACTGGAGTAGGATCTCTTCACCCTTGAACCTTCGACTTTGATACACTCGGGTTGGTTTTCATTGAGGTTTATGTTCAATTCATAATTTTCTAGAGTTTAAAATATCTCAATTGTTATCATCTTCTATTTTTCACAAGTTGAACATCCACTTGATCAACTTCAATTTAATTTTGATGAATACTTGTCTCAATGATAATCATACTACATTGCCTTATTTTTATTTTGTTTATTTTCGGATGTTTTACAAGATTCTAGTATACGTATAGTGTTTTACTTCGCTGCACTGTTTTTTATATACATCAATGTACATTGTACAAAAAAACATAAAATGAAGCATGACTTCCAGTACGATAGTAATCAAAATACCCCCTTACAAATCTGATGATGAAAATAGTATTAGATTGTTTGAATTAAAAAAAATGCATAGTTAGTAAGGTAGCCATCACAAAATTGTTGACTCTGAGGTTTTTTCTGAGTGTTGGGAAAACATATTGATTGTATTGTCCGTGATATAAGAAGACATGAAAGGACTTCTGTTTTGACATTTTTTTTTTATTTCGTTGTTTTTTTTTCCGACCGCAAATAGTGGCGAATGATAGCAAGTGATATTCGAACTTTTAAGTTGTAGACAAATTTCCAAAGTCATAATAAAAAAACTATAAATGACAAAAATACAAACAACAGTCTACAAAGCACAAGATAGCAAATGTAAGACAGAAGAAAACAGACCCCACGATACCAGGGTAGATCTAAGGTATCAGGTACTTAGTAAGGTTAAGTTTGCCCTGCTCCACATGTTTTTTTTTTATTATAACATGCTTACATTCTATCAGACACAATATTGATCTCAACCTGGAGAAAACGGGATGAACTAACTTCGATTATCGATATTTGATGTTGTCAACAGATGTTTTATAACAAGGAAGTTTTACCAATATGCGTATGGTACAGTGATTTCTATTGGTTGAAACTATTCTTCCTTCTCATCGAATGAATAAAGTATGGCTCTCTCGGGAAGGTTGTCAACCTCAAGCAAACAGCATGAAACTATAAACACTATGTCATAATTATTGATCAATTACAAAACACACGTTTGTGAATATTTGTTGTCACTTGAGGTCATGACATTTCTGTAAACAAATATAAAACCTAATCACCATTTCAGAAAAAAAAAAAACTATAAAATTACATATTACATATTATCATGTCCATGCCCTGTAAACTGCATGTTCATTAAATTTTAGATTTTTTTTATAATTTGAATAATTGTTTTACATTTCTATTAAACAACTATGAGAATGTGATTCAAATCGGTAAACATGAGTTTGAAGAGCATTAAGGAAAAAAGTTCCTTAAAGTTTTACCAAATACAGCTAATGTAATCTATTCCTGAGGGAGAAAAGCCTTAGTATTTAAAAAAAATCAAAGTTTTGGTACAATATACAATGTCAATGATAATTCATGTCAACAGACTACTGGACTGGTGATATCCTTTGGGAATTATTACTCAACCAGCAGTGGCATCGACCCAGTGGTTGGATTTAATGTTAGAAAATAAACTACAACAAATACAGCTGTTTTATTTGACATACATGCAGTACCATTAACGCTCTTCTTTTGTCCATTACCATCCTGGATGCGAATTAAATGTTTTGTAATGCATTATTTTGCAGGAAAATGAAACGTATCAATCTAGTCAATGATCATGAATTTTAGAAATAGTGAAAAAAAATAAGTGAAGGGATTGGGTAAGAAATATTCTTGGATTAAACAATTAAGACTTTTTTATTCTCTAAAGGATATAAAGTCAGTTATCCTATATTATCCATATTTGGAAATTTTCTCATTTATGGAGAGCAGACATTGCGGTGGGTTTTTTTTTCGAGCAGCAAATATTTAGATCTGAGCGTCACTGATGATTCTTGTGTAGACGAAAAGCGCGTCAAATTGTAAGCATGGTACCTTTGATAACTATTCCTTCCAGTTGAGCTTTGTTTATGCTCAGTCCTTTTTGTATGTGCAGTGAATGGAAATGTATGAATTTGTTAGAATAATATACAGAGAAAATCGTGTCGACTAAAAACTAACATTGATAAGTCACTGTTTAACTGGGAAACCAGGATTATAACTTGAAAAACATGAAAAAGCAACATGAGGTTGTTAAATTTGATGTATTTCTACATTTTTGTACCTGTGTGCCGACGTCGAACGCGCGATTCTACGTCAAAGTTAATGTTAATCTTTCTATGTGTCTGTCAGGATAAGGCTTTTGTTCCGGTAATTCAAATCTTTCAATCCTTAATGGGTGAATTTTACATCTATAAATAATCGTATAATAAATGAATTGCTTCGAAGGTCTGAATTTGAATTGTTATTAAATATTTGACACATTTTGGGTTTCTGACACAGAATAACTGTAGTCGAAAAACTTAGAATTGGTAATATGATTTGAATTTATATATTTTTTGCTTTTGTGCAATACCCCCCCCCCCCCCCCCCCCCCAAAAAAAAAACATGGCAAATTGTCCAAAACCCATCATTTCTTTATACATAATTTACAAATAGTGTAAGGACGGTAAATCCAAACATACCCAACATTGTATTTTAAATATTTTTTAATTACCTCCCTTACACTGCTTTTAAATTGTCTTAATTATCCATTGACCAGAAAAGCCTAGTTGTTGTCCCTTTTTGCACCTAATCCCTAAACAGTTTGAGCCATAATCCCCCAAAGTCAATACTAACCATCTCTTCGTGGTATGGAAACTTGTGGTATAATTTCAGAGAGATGCACACACTTAAACACGAGTTATTGTTTGGAAACTACAAAAATGCTTATTTGTAGACTCTGTTTGGCCCGGACGACATGATAGCAGTATACGACGCGAAAAAAAAAATTGCGGTCGTATTAAAAGCAAAATGAGGTTGTTAATTTAATAATGTATACTATTTTTGTTTTAATAGTGATGAAGATGATAACACAATGTTGTCTGCTGTACATTTGTTTTTGTAATTTAATTTTTATCTATTGTGTATTTTTGGTTTGATCACAAATCGTTGTCAATATAATGGAATTTGGTGCGACTGTCGTACAAGTGAGAGGTTCAGCTAGCTATAAAACCAGGTTCAGACCACTATTTTCTACATAAAAAATGTCTGTTCCAAGTCAGAAATATGGCAATTGTTATTCATCGTTTGATGCGTTTGAGCTTTTCATTTTATCATTTAATGAGGGAATTTTTCTCGGAGATAAGTATTGTTGGGATTTTACTTTTTGGTACATCAGACCCCTGTTTAGTCTAAGTTAAACGAATCTTAACAAATGAAAGGCCACAATACGGCGTTGAAAGAAAAACAAGAGTGCACACCTAAAATGTGGCGCCTTTACTAATCATTGGTATTATGTTGAAAGTCCTATTTATAAAGCTTTATTACAACTGTCACATAAACTTAACATTAACCAAGAAAAGTAAACATTGACCAATGAACCATGAAATGAGGTCAAGGTCAGATGAACCAAGCCAGACAGGAATGTACAGCTAACAATTCTTCCATACAACAAATACAGTTGATCTATTGCTTATAGTTAAAGACTAGATGTGCCAAACGACACGAATGGCCCCGTCCCAACAAGTTGAAATATCTGCAATTTAAATATAAACACATGTGGACACAAACATAATGGTAGTCTCACATGTCAAAAATCAGCTAAAAATCTGGATGTGTACAGGAAAAAAAACTGTATAACTGTGATTTTCAATAATTTCCAAAGCCCGTTATTTCAGGGAAAATTAGTGGAGCGGAACGTAACTTTAACTTGACCTGTAACTCATCATTGTTAAATCACATACCAAAAATCAGTCCAATATCTGAAGGCGTTTTAGAAAAAAGTCCGTATAACTGTGATTTTCAACAGTTTCTCAAAGTCCAAAGCCCGTAATTGAGGCAAACATTCGCGGAGCAGAACGTAACTTAAACTTGACCTGTAAGGGACGACATCAAAAGTTCAATGAAGGATAAAAACTTAAATCATATAGTTCTTTTACTGACCCCCCTACCCCCCTCTTAACTTAATTTGGGAAAAATTGATTGACCAATAAGGATATATGTAAAATCGATGTCAATTTATACAAAACTTGCAGGAATTTGACCCCCACCCCCAAACTATTTGAATTAATTTTTTTATTCTTCATTGATTTTTTTATGTCGTCACTAACTTAATATCTGATTGCGTTTAGAAAAAAAAGTCCGTATAACTGTGATTTTTAAACAATTTCTCAAAGTCCAACGCCCGTAATATCGGCAAAAATTGGCGGAACAGAACGAAACTTAAACTTGACCTGTAACTCATCATGGTTAACTCACATACCAAAAATCATCCCAATATCCGAAGGCGTTTAGAAAAAAACTCCCTATAATGGTTTGTTGCAGAATGACAGAATGACGGAATGACGGAATTACAGAATTACGGAATTACGGAATGTCGGACAAGGGTAAAACTATATGGCACCGACAACTTCGTTGCGGGGCCATAAAAAACACATCAAAACACAAACCTTTACACTGAGCACTGAACCATGAAGATGAGGTCAAGGTCAAATTAAACTTGCGAGACTGACATATAGATCACAACATATTTCCATACAGCAAATAGTTTACCTATTGCATATAGTATTAGAAAAAAAGACCACAACTTAAAAACTTAAATATGACCACTGAACCATAAAATTGAGACCAAGGTCAGATGACACCTGCCAGCTAGACATGTACACCCTACAATCATTCTATACACCAAAAATAATAGACCTTTTGCATACAGTATAAGAAAAACAGACAAAAACAAAAAAACTTTACTATACCATGAGAATGAGGTCAAGGTCTAATGACACATGCCAGTTGGACATGTACTTCTTACAGTCCTTCTATTCACCGAATATACTAGACCTATTGCTTATAGTATCTGAGATATAGACTGGACCACCAAAACTTAACCTTGTTCACTGATCCATGAAATGAGATCAAGGTCAAATGAAAACTGTATGATAGACATGAGGACCTTGCAAATTGTTGCAAGGTATGAACATATCAAATATAGTTATCCTCATACTTATAATAAGAGAGAATTTAACATTACAAAATAATCTTAACTTTTAAAAGTAGTCACTGAACCATGAAAATGAGGTCAAGGACAAATGGTCATGTGACTGGCGGAAACTTCGAAACAAGAGGCATCCATATACAAAGTATGAAACATCCAGGTCTTCCACCTTCTAAGATAAAGCTATTAAGAAGTAAGCAAACTCCTCCGCCGCCAGATCACTATCCCTATGTCAAGCTTTCTGCAACAAAAATCGCAGGCTCGACAAAAAATCGTGGATGTTAAATCAAAGTTCAATTTATACTTACTGGTGGTTTGAAAGTAGCACAATATTAAATTTGATGCACTTCACTTGGAAACTCAACATATACCCTCACAACACTTACCAAAGAGGAAATCCTGGATAATCATAGGTCTGTTCTATGTTCCTTTGGAATTTCAACCAAAGATGAAGAACTGGATCTTCCATCACTGTATTGGATACCTAAACTACATAAGTGTCCTTACAAACAACGGTATATTGCTGGGTCTTCCAAGTGCTCCACGAAACCTCTTTCTAAATTATTAACATCTATTTTATCAGCAATCAAAGACGGGCTTCAAAGTTATTGTGAAACTGCCTATTCTAGAGGTGGCGTGAATCAGATGTGGATACTTAAAAATTCAAAAGATCTTTTAGAGTACATACAATCTAACTCTCTTTCATCTTGTAACAGTATTAAAACATTTGACTTTTCTACCCTGTACACAAGTATTCCACATTCCAAACTAAAAGACAAATTGAAAGAGTTGATATTACTTTGCTTCATAAAAAAGAATGGCCAACGTAGATACAAGTATCTTGTTGTCTTAGGGATGGATAAATCCTACTTTGTAAAGAATCACTCTGATTCAAACAAAAAATTCTCTGAAACTGATATTATCAAGATGCTTGATTTCTTGATTGAAAATATATTTGTTACGTTCGGAGGACGTGTTTTTCAACAGACTGTCGGCATTCCAATGGGAACAAACTGTGCCCCTCTACTCGCCGACTTGTGTCTTTATTATTATGAGGCTGACTTCATGCAGGAACTTCTGAGGAAGAAAGATAAGAAGTTAGCAATATCCTTTAACTCTACTTTTCGCTATATAGATGATGTTCTTTCACTAAACAATTCAAAATTTGGTGACTATGTGGAACGCATCTTACCAATCGAACTAGAGATAAAGGATACTACAGATACAGTTAAGTCGGCTTCATATCTTGACTTACATCTAGAAATTGACAATGAGGGTCGGTTGAAAACAAAACTTTACGACAAAAGAGATGATTTCAGCTATCCAATTGTGAACTTTCCATTTCTAAGTAGCAACATTCCAGCAGCACCTTCATACGGGGTAAATATCTCCCAATTGATACGATATTCCCGTGCTTGCATTTCCTATCATGATTTTCTTGATAGAGGTTTGCTGCTCACAAGGAAGTTATTAAACCAAGAGTTCCAAATGGTGAAGTTGAAATCATCCCTTCGTAAATTTTACGGACGCCATCACAAGTTGGTTGACGTTATGGAATAACCGTTTCACAAATGATATCGGATATGTTCCTTACGTCGTAACTACAATCCCCTTCCCTTTCATGAATATGACTTACCGAATTAGACTATTTACCGGATTTGTAATCACTTAAGCAACACGACGAGTGCCACATGTGGAGCAGGATCTGCTTACCCTTCCGGAGCACCTGAGATCACCCCTAGTTTTTGGTGGGGTTCGTGTTGTTTATTCTTTAGTTTTCTATGTTGTGTTGTGTGTACTATTGTTTTTCTGTTTGTCTTTTTTATTTTTAGCCATGGCGTTGTCAATTTGTTTTAGATTTATGAGTTTGACTGTCCCTTTGGTATCTTTCGTCCCTCTTTTATGTGCATTTGGAAAATTTGTTTCTTTTAATAAATGATGTTTATCAGCATCTTAAGAGGAGTTAAAATCAAGAAGGAGGAAAAAAAAACAACAACAGTAAGAAATACATGTTCGGATCTGAAGGATAATACCATTAGAATGTAACATACTTCTTATTTGTAGTTCAATAAGTACAGTTTATGTATAAAAAAAGAAGAAGTGGTATGATTGTTAATGAGACAACTCTCCACAAGAGCCAAAAATGACACAGAAATAAACAACTATAGGATACCGTATAGCCTTCAACAATGAGTTATGAAGGTTATACAAAGCAACTACAAAATCATATGTAACCAGGCAAATGATGCTGATACCCTTTAATAGAAAGAAAAAAAGACGAAAGATACCTGAGGGACATTTATACTCATGAGTTGAAAATAAATTGAAAATGGCTAGGAAAGAAAAGGACCAACAGATAAACACAAGTACAAAACAAGAATGTGTCCAAAGTACACGGATGCCCCACTCGCACTATCCTTTTCCATGTTCCATGGACCGTGAAATTGGGTAATAATCTAAGTTAGTATTAAAATTAGAAAGATTATACTATAGGGATCATATGTACTAATTTTCAAGTTGATTGACACTTCAATTTTATCAAAAACTACCTTGACCAAAAACTTTAACCTGAAACTCCCACTTTCATTTTCTATGTTTAGTGGACCATGAAATTGGGGTCAAAAGTCTAATTTGACTTCAAAATTAAAAAGATTTTATCATAAGCAACAAGTTTAGTAAGTTTCAAGTTGATTGGACTTCAGCTTCACCAAAAACTACCTTGACCAAAAACTTTAACCTGAAACTCCCACTTTCATTTTCTATGTTCAGTTGACCGTGAAATTGGGGTCAAAAGTCTAATTTGGCTTTAAAATTAGAAAGATCATATCATAAGCAACAAGTCTACTAAGTTTCAAGTTGATTGGACTTCAGCTTCATCAAAAACTACCTTGACCAAAAACTTTAACCTGAAGCACAGACGGACGGACGAACGGACGCACAGACGGACGGACGCACAGACGGACGAACGAACTGAGGCACAGACCAGAAAACATAATGCCCCTCTACTATCGTAGGTGGGGCATAAAAACAACACAGAAAACTAAAGACTAAGCAACACAAATCCCACCAAAAACTTCGGGTGATCTCATTTGCTCCAGAACGGTAATCAGATCTTGCACCACATCTGACACCCTGCACAATAAAAAGTATAAAAATATAATGCAAAGTTCTTAATATTTTAATTTCCATTCATAATCTTTAAGACAGCAATGATAAAGCTTTGCATACACTTTTCAATGTATATGGACACACATAAAATAGGAAAATAATAATAACAATATTGGTTCTATATTTTAGCTTTAAATATTGGTTTCTATAATTTAAAAAAATGCAAACATAATTAGCTATATACAATATATCATGTAATGCAGACAAAGTGTTTTCCCTCCTCCATTTGAAAGAGGGAATCTCTCTTATTCACTCTTTCAAAATCTAATGAGTTCTGGGTAATATTTCAAAAGTATATTCCTTGACTTGTGATTGGTTAGAAATGTTCTAATAAAAATTTCTAACCCATAGTAATTCAATAAATTAATTGCTTGTAATTCTGTGATTCTAACCACATCTGTTCAGAATCTGGAGAATGACTGCTTATTTACCACTAGGAAGTCAGGCAATAGTGTTGTTTCAAGATATGGTTGACTTCTCACTATTTTGAACACATTCTTTGAGTTTGGTATGACATTAACAAAACAAGCTTATAATATTTTGAATTTAAAACATTCAAATCAATATGATAAAAAAGATAAAGGATTTTTTAGAATTTAGATCTTGTAAAATATATCCTTTGATCCCCACTTGCATAAACAGTGTCCATCATTTTTTCGATTTGGGTTGTTATTTCATAATTTATATTGGCACAAAAATTGATATTTTATACATATTATAAGCGGAAATTGAACATTAAAAAAAAAACTTGTCAGGTCAAAGTTCCTTTTGTCTCAATGTATTTATGCATTTTGAACCTCATCTTATAAATTGGTACTGTCTGGTCAGAGGTTCACCAATTTATACAGTTTGTATAGTTATCAGGTTATCATCAAATTCTTAAATTACATTCAAATCTTGACATAGTGCTGATTAAATTCATGGCAGACTGAAATGTAATCAACATTCTTAATATGAGTCCTATGAACTCATTATATACTATATATATATGCACAAATATTTTTATAAATACTCCATAAGGTCAACTAAAATTAATTAGTAGATTTTCATCCAAAGTTTGAAAAAAATGGGGCGGATTGGAGGATTTTATTTTTTAAATTTTATTTAATATGAATCCTTCTTGTGACGTGAACTTCAGATATATGAAAGTGTTATAAACAGCTTATATCATGTATATTTTTTGTACATGTCATGTGTAAACATGTGATAAAGAATCGTACATAATTTTCAAATTCTTAATAAATGTCTCTGATTGGCAACGACTGTTCTACATGCAATTGCTACTTGAAAAACCTATTCAGGCGTGGATCCAGGGGGTGTGTGGGGGAATACTCCCCTTTTTTTTGGATGATCAATGCATTCGAATGGAGACATGTAGTTGGAATCCCCCCCCCCCCCCCCTGTTTTTTAAATGATTGGATCCCCCCTTCTATTTTCAGTAAACAGTAAAATCATGGAGAAATTCTTTAGTCCCCATAAAATTATGCAAATGCAATAGTATGCAACACAAGTATTATGAATGAAATGAGAACTCAAACAGTGTTGGGAATAGTAGGGTTGGCACTTTTAAGATTCTCAAGTTATGCAAGACTGAAACATATATAATTACATTGTAAAACATGAACCTGTTAAAAGACTCTTTTAAGGGTATTTTGTGTTTTTAAACAAAAACAATAGCCATTGGTAAATCTAAGGGCTTTCTGTAACACAATGTGTATGTTTGCCGACTTTTTGAACTCAATATACAGTCATAGATTTAACAAGTTCCATCTTCCCTAGTCAAGGGTTACAATCCACTCCCGCTCTCTTGGAGTGGATCGTAATCCTTTTCTTGCGCTTTGGAAATCATTCACAGCCCAAATTTGCTGACACAAAGTCAATGTATTATTAAATAAATCCACGGTTTTCTAATGACAGAAATTTTCCAATTTGTGACATACCGCGACTTGCGTTCTTAGACACAGCGTATTACTCGTAACCCGAACATTTCATGCCCTTCTGGTAATCTATATATATTCTTTGTAGATGATATCGTCATCATTGAGCAGAATTTGTCAACATAATCGTTTTTAAGTACTCGAACCAAGAAATATGAAAACCGAAATTTGAAACAGGAAGTTCGAATGAAACGAAATTATTGACGGTTACCCTCAACGGAAATGAACAAAATCCGGAAATCTTAAATTTTTCAAAATAAAAAAATCGGGGCGGGACAATATCAGATGGGCGGGCAGGGATGAAAATCTATCAATTAATTTTAATTGGCCTAACAATATAAGAAATGTTTTTCAACATAATAATACATTAGCAAGGCACCTGCATGACTTCTAAAAGTGCATGTCTATCTAAATTAACATTTTATAAAAAAAAGTTTGAAACAATATCTGCTACAATATGATTCGTTTCCTCAGCATAAACATAAACATAACCGTCATAAGTGCCACTATCTGTTTGTAAGCTCCCTTAAATTGTCAAGGTTTACCATAATGTAATTTATCGAAATATGATTCTTTTCCTCAGCGTAAACATAGGTGCAGGAATCTGTTTGTAGGCTCCATTGTCAATGTTTGCTGTCGCTCTACCAACCTCCTCATTCACTTTAATTAGAATACTCAACAAGTCATGCCTACAAACGAAATAAGCATTTACCTATAGAAACCTTGATAAGTTATATATGAATATAAGAAGATTTATGAAATATATTATTGATATAGTCACCTAAAGAAAAAAAGATGATCTGCCCAAAAAAATCTTTCATAAAAACAAGAAGCTTCTTAGAGCCTAAATTGCTCAACTGGGGGTATATGTCAATTTGATATCTCTTTTACCTTATTTACTTATTTGTACATTTTATGTATTGTATTTTTTTGGTAAATTTTGTATTTCACTGGTTAAAGTTACTACCTATCTAGCATCAATTGCCAAAAGACAACAAAAGTCATTGAATCTAAGTTGAATCCTGTTCCTATACTTACTGATAAGCATATTTATCCAGATTCTGTGATAACTTATTGATATACCAGCTCCCCTGTGATCTGCTTCTGTAGGAAACATAGCCGGGCACAGTAGCATATCCTAACAGGAAATCAGCTTCATCAGGGATTAACTCCCTTGGTCTGTCAACATTTAAATCCTGTTCTGGCATACTTCCTCCAGCGTCTGTTTCAATGGAATGCCCTAAAAAAAGGCAATGTTATTCATTCTGTCATGTAATGTTTAATTTTATATTTAACATTGCCATAAAAGCGGTTTGGCATGCCACAAAAACAGGTTCAACCCACCATTTTTTTTTATTAAAATGTCCTGTACCATTAAGTCAGAAAAATGGGCATTTCTATATATTATAGTTTGTTTCTGTGTGTGATACATTTTAATGTTAAGTTTCCATTGTATCGTAGTTTTCGAACAGTGGTATACTACTGTTGCCTTTTATTTATTGTTTTTAATAAAAAAATTTGGGTTTCAAATAAGGAATACTCTAAACTATGTTATTTTGCGAGCAACATATTTTCGCTACTTTGGAAAGAAGAAAAATATTGCGAATAAACATCATCATGATCATTGTGAATATGTAAAACTTTGATTATTTCTCACTTAATTACATCAAGGAAATTTAAGAAATGCAATATTAAATCGCCGTATAATGGGCTAGAAAGGGCAAAACGCAATTAAAGTATCTGCCAAAATATGATGTCACATTTGCATCAAAAGAAGACCCACTAGTACTGTATCCTTTATATTATAAAGTCTTTTAAAGACAAATCCCTCTATTGTTTATGCGCATATACAAGCGCAACAGTACTATGCCGTCAGTGGTTTATGACGTCGCGGTTTCCGCGAACTGGAAACGTTTATTAGAGTTATTCCTCTTTGAGCCGATGGAGAGAGTGACAATCGTTTTGATAGGTTAATTTGCTACGGAAGCCGATAAGGGCCATTCAAAAAAAATATTTGATGTCGTTATTACGACATAGCATGTCGTAATTTCGACATAACATGTCGTTATTACGACATCGCTATGTCGTAATTTCGACATAACATGTCGTTAATACGACATCGCTATGTCATAATTTCGACATGACATGTCGTTATAACGACATCGCTATGTCGTAATTTCGACATATCATGTCGTAATAACGATATCACTATGTCGTTTAAACGACATAGCTATGTCGTAAGAATAGCTATATTTAAAAGAATATGTATTATGATTGGCATGAGACTAAATGACACAGAAATTAACAATTATACGTCATCTTAATGCCCCGATAATTTGAAAAGCCCCCGCATAGTCAGCTATAAAAGAGAGAGGAAAGGTACCAGAGGGAGAGTCCCCGAAATGCTGTGTGGCAGACAGTGTTATTATTCAATTATTAGCTCCCTTGGTAAAACTCCAAATTTCATATTTAATGTATTCTATTGTTAAATAATTTACATGAAGCTTAATAAGTATATATTTGTTAATTGCATAGCTTTTGCCATTTGAATTCATTGGTTAAAGATATTTATTTATATTGTAAACTTTAATATTTGCATCGTCGCAAAATCTTTGGTTACCTTCTTTGGATACCTTCAGTGAGAAACTTATATATTATATAGATACCAATATAAATTAACATTGCCCATCGTACTCAGTTGCAAATCCATAAATTTTTATCAGTGGGGGCCCACTGACTGATATAAGAGGGGCCCCTCTCCAGTTATGCTTCAGTCATTCCCTATATAAGCAAACAATATTTTTCCAAAAAAGGGGGGTCCGGGCCCCCTGCCCCTCCCCCCTAAATCCGCCTCTAGTACTAGGGCTTTACAGTCATACAAAGTCGTTTAAAACTTCCATATCTTATAGATTTACAAGCTACCGGTCGTAGAAGAGCTATGCAGTCACACATGTTGGAAGAATGAAATGTGGAATTATCAGAGGACTGAATTTGTACAACCAAGTCAAGTCAAGCTTTCCATCTCCCTTTAAATAAGCGCAAACTACATGGCTTCTTGGTATAAGGGTGTATTGAAGTATTGATTGCTCTATTTCTACTTTCAAACGTTGGGCACGCGCGATGTTCCTACAACCCCATGGATTTAAAACAGAATCTTCGAAATTTCATTCGCAAAACAATATAAAAATGTTAGAAAACACGAATCAATATTAAAACAAATTCAGTATATGTATTGAATTATGTATTTACAGCTCTTGGTCATCTCCTAAGTAATATCTAGTATATTTGAGGATTAAGTTAAGAAAGATATGTGGAAAAAAAAACGGATGTTCCGTCCAACGTTACATTTATGAAAAACTGTTTTAACTCTTATGTATAGTGATCCTATTTCTTATTCTCTGATCTTCTTGATTCTTGACAGGAACAACGACATGTGTCGGTTCTTTGTGGCGTTAAAGCCGTTATTTTACCAAATTTCATTTGACTCGACTGCATATTATAGCAGAAAATGAATAAAAATAGTAAGACAATAATAATATCTAACAAAATTACAAATATTTGCCTCATGTGAGTTCAAATATTGCTGATTCAATAAAATCTTCTCTACACAGTCGTTTTTCAAACGGTAGCCATTTTGTCCAAGTTGATATTTCATTTTTCAAATCAGTTAACGCGTATTTTTTATAATTGATCAAAACAAAAGTTAGATATACGCCTAGTAAAAAATGCCAAGATTCTTTTCTTATTAACTACATATTTGGGTCTTAAAGGAATACAATGCGTCCATACATTACAAATCGGTAGCCAAGTCTGAAAACGTCTAAAATCCTAAAGACGCTATTTTCTGACGTCAAATGTGCTAAAGTTTCAATTAAATGTTTATGATAATTAAAACAAAATGTGTTATGAAATTTGGAAAAAGATGTTGATGATTGCTGCCGAAAAAAGAATAGTGCGTGTTGCTATAGACTCCGCCCAGGGACGTCATAGGTTCGACACAGGTTAAATTTTGCAATTTTTATTAATTGTATAGCTTTTAACGATTTATTTAAAAGAATTTGGAAATGGGGGAAAATCCCATTATATAAAATAAATTGAAATATATGTTACGGAAGTACTACGAAATAATTTAAAGTCGTCACTTCAGTTAGGTGCAATCACCAATATCAAAAGACTTAATACCAGTTCACGGAATGTTTTTCTTCGCGATTTGTCCTGCTATTCATGTTATAACTGTCATTATTATTATTATACAGTATTTATAACAGCGCATTATATAATATTAAAATTACCCTAAGCGCTTTACAATATATTTCCATATACATATATAAGTATCAACAATAAAATATAAAAGCCCATGTTTAAAACTTTTAAAACAAAAAATATAGCATTGATTAAACAATAAAATTTATATAAAATGGGCATGATAAAATTAAGGAGATATTGAATCGGTACCAATAAAAATAAGTTAAAACTTCAAAATATTTGCTTAAAAAACAAGTCTAAAATAACCAATAAAAGTATACTAAATTAAAAATTCAAATAAAGTAATATCTTAAAAATTCAAAATTACAATGATGTAGAAATATTTTAAGAACTATTAAAAGCATGTCTGAATAAATGAGTTTTTAATTTGTTCTTAAAAACGTTCACACAATGTATGTTTCGTAGATCACTTGGTAAATCATTCCACAGAACGGCTGCTGCTTTGTCGAATCTCCTTTCCCCATATGTTTTAGTTCTTACACGTGGCGTTGTTAAAATCATGGAATTATCAGATCTAAGTGCTCGCATTGGTTTGTATATATTTGAACGAGTTCTTGTAGGTAGACCGGTGCCTCCTCGTGCAAAGCCTTGAACACATACAATAGAAGTTTATACTGGCATCGGTATGTTACGGGCAGCCAATGGAGAGACTTGAGGATTGGTGTTATGATGAAAGTAATTCCTGTAGTAGCGAAGCCGGAACTTTTCGTCAATATAAACTTGTGCATGAAATGGAGGTTATTGAAAGACGAATCCCAAACAGCAAAAAAACCGATTCATCGAATTAAAAAAAAAACGGGTTATATTTTTATTTGCCGTTTTCGCGGACGATCCAGGGGTAGATTACTATATTTTAAAATGTATATATCTGAAGATGACTTGGGAAATAATTCTCAAGCCAAGGTTCAAGTAATTAGAGGGGTGTATTTCGACAACTTATGTGCCAGGGAAAATACAATTCTATTCAAATTTAATCAAGGGTAAAAATGTTCGATTTACTTGCAGAGTGTCGGATATATTTGTATTGGGGATGAATTAAGATATAGAAATTTTACAATGACAGATGATATCCAACTTGAAAGTTAAACATCCTATGATAAAAAAAAAATGAAAACCGTATACATGTACTTCCGTCCCATCTTTCCTTCTTACATTACTTGCGACAGTACTGCATTTTTAGTTGAAATAACTTAAAGGGTAAACATTATTATATCGATTTCTACAACTCGAGGTAATTTTTAATAAAATGACATAAAAAAAACCCGAACAGAACCAGAATCAACCAACAATTTAAAAAAACGAATAAAACTTGCAAAAATTAATCGAAGTCAAAAACCCTCTTCGACGCCGCATTTTAAGTATAACGTGTTGTCGGAACATCATGCCCAACGTTTGAAAGTAACATTAGAGCAATTGATACTTTCATTCACTCTTATTTAAAGAGGAATCCATGTAATGCGCTCTTATTTATAACATAATGGGATGCTTAGCTGGAAAGTTACTCTCACTTATTCACATAGTATTATCTGTCTCAACTGTCTGTACAGCCAGTTTAGAAACGTTATTTTCTAAACCTCAAATGTTTTTAATAAAATATATAATTGTCTCACTGAAGGTATCCAAAGAAGGTATCCAAAGATTTTGCGACGATGCAAATATTAATCTTTACAATATAAATAAATATCTTTAACCAATGAATTCATATAGCAATAGCTATGCAATTAACAAATATATATTTATTAAGCTTCATGTAATTTTTTTAACAATAAAATGCATTAAATATGAAATTTGGAGTTTTACCAAGGGAGCTTATAATTGAATAATAACACTGTCTGCAACACAGCATTTCGGGGACTCTCCCTCTGGTATCTTTCCTCCCTCTTTTATAGCTTACTATGTGGGGGCTTTTCTAATTATTGGGGGCATTATGATGACGTATAGTTGTTAATTTCTGTGTCATTTAGTCTCTTGGCAATCATAATACATATTCTTTTATATATAGCGATGTCGTTATAACGACAAAGCGATGTCGTTATAACGACATAGTGATGTCGTTATTACGACATGATATGTCGAAATTACGACATAGTGATGTCGTTTTAACGACATGTTATGTCGAAATTACGACATAGCGATGTCGTAATAACGACATGTTATGTCGAAATTACGACATGATTTGTCGTAATTACGACATAAAAATTTTTTTTTGAATGGCCCTTATCGGCTTCCGTAATTTGCCGAGAAAAAAATGAAAATTGTTTTTAAATAATAGACATGTTCCAGAATTGGATAAAATATGAGAATGAAAAGAGAGTCAACTATACAGCAATCTAACAACAAAAAATAAACAAAAATGACCGTAAAGAAACGAAATAGAATCTGGATACTCGACAACAAGATGAGCCAATCAAATTATAATATAATACTTTTTTCCTTAATTTTCTACATGTATAGACTTTTGTAGGTTGTTCATTACATCGATATTTTACAAATCATTAAGAAAGTACGAAAATCATCAATCTTTCTGATCATGTCCTCAAAATTCACTGTATCTTTAGCAATAGGTATGGATATGGCAAACTGCATTGACGTATTTTGAATGTGTGCTGCACTTACATTTTTACATGAATATGATAATTAGCTTTCAAATAAACACCAACAAAACAGTAACCTAATGACGCATACATGTAAAACAAAGTACATCTAGAGAAGTTAACATATAATCTTCTAACATTGTAGGTTTTTTCATATGACCATTCCGAGTTTGTCCCGATTGTTTGATATTTATGTATAAGGTGCGCATTTTTTGTTTAAAAAAAACATAATCGTGTCTGTGTTAAAAAGATGTCGGAATGAAGAATAACAGAGGAATGCATATAGGAAAAAAATATTTAAAAGGAGATTTGAGAAAAGAGGTCGGACTCTAAGGTTTTATTCATACTCACGTTATGACAGCTGTATGAGTATACTTAGACTGAGTTTCTAGCAACATTACGGAATATTTCGATATTCATAGATGCCTAAGGATGAGTGATCAAAACAGAAATGGTGTTAATTAGACCCCGTTAACACTTGCACGGAATTGAAATAAAATCGATCTCTGAAGAGCATCTCGCGTTTTCGATCTTTTTAAAAGAACTTGTGCGTTTATATTTAGTATACATTGCATATCTAAAATAATCACCCTAACCATTTCGTTGACAAAAAATCGTAAAAATTTGAATAAGGAAATATTTGGTTCATTAGATAATTATATGCTTCTGCATTTATTAATATTATATTTGATTAACATGTCATAAGTAATTAAAAAAAAAAGAATTGTCAGAAAAAAATTACTGAATGAATACAATTGGAAAGATATTGTTTTAAAAAGGTGCACCGAATATCACACGTATAGTAAGAGAATATGGAACAAATACATGTAAGTAACAGGGCTTCAGTCGAGCACTGAAACGATTATTTACGTCTAAGCATAGGGTTATTTTATCTCTTAGAACCAATATATAGCATCAGAGACAAGAACAAAAAAGGTGCGACCTATAACAAGCATATTGTAAGCGAATAAGTAGCAGGTCATCAGTCTAACGCTAAAACTGGAACATACACGATAATAGGTATATTTCACTTTTAAGAACCTATAGCTAACACCAGAGACAAGAAAACAATTTAAAAGATTTGTTTCGTAATAGGTGCAATGTGTTTCAACGTACAAGGAACGAATAAGTAACGGTATCAGTCGAGCGCTGTAACGGGTCCTGTCTCAACTCAGGAGTATGTAATTTAAAGTGGTTGTTGTTTGCAAAAGAGTCACACATGTGTTTTTCATTAATTATTTTTTTTTTTATTATTTTCTAGTTTGAATTGTTTTACATTTGTCCTTTCGGGACCTTTATAGTTGTGTATGCGGTATGGGATTTGCTCATTGTTGTAGGCAGTACGGTGACCCATAGTTAATAATTTCCAGTGTCAATTGGTCATTTGTGGAGCATTGTGTTATTTGCAATCATACCACATTTTCTTTTTTTATTAATATATTTTCAGAAGAATGACGCAAAAAACGTCGAATATATTAATTTGATTTTTATTATGTCCATGGCACGTTTTGTCAAATCATTTGAGAATAAACACTGAAAACATTTTTAAACTGAACATGCGCAGATTTATTTTCATATCTACATAAAACACTTGGAATTTTATATCGATTGATTGATTGAAAAGTCGATCGCGATGTATCTAAAGCGTTTTCACTTAAAGAAAAATCGGTTCATAAAAAAATCGTTCTTTTAAAACTACGTCTGGGGATGGAATGTTTACGTCCGATTGAAGATCGATCTTTCTCATTTTTGCAATACTAAAGATCGGCGATCTCAGAAATGATCGATCTTTCTCATTTTTGCAATACTAAAGATCGGCGATCTCAGAAATGATCGATCTTTATTGTTATTGGAAACGGAGTCTTAGATTTCTAATGATTTTAAGTAATTATCATCAAAATAAAAAGGAACAACATTGTTTTCCAACCACCGCATTTATATTACGTGTCTGTGATACTGACTGAAAACTAAGTACTATCATGTGTAGATTACTGTGAATTTATCGTAGTTTAAAACAAACAAACAACAAAACAGCAAATAACGAGAACTGGGTTGTCTCTAATTTGTGAGAATATAGCCTAAAACGGCCGAACGTCTTTCGACGTTGTTTTTAGAATTGGAGCAATGTGTTCCCACCAATTCAAATTGTTAACCCCTTTTTTGAAATATCTCTTTTTCCATTACGGTGACCCAATCTTTTTATTTCCTTATTTTGTTTAGATATAAACAACGCATATTCTATTGAAGACTCATGGAGAAATTATTGGTCAATTTCTTTTAAACGTATTTTTTTTATAGGTATTTCACAATAAAAAAAAAGGCGGGAAAACTATTATAGCGACTTATCATTATTATTTTCCATTCAGTAAAGGGTGATATTATTAAAATAGTTTGTATTAACAACTAGGTTAACAAAACTGACAAGTTTTTATTGGATACGGACTTTAAAAAAAATATTACACTGCTATTGACTAGAAGTCCCAATTTCCAAATTCCGTGAAAAAGATGGCGTTTTAAATCAAAAACGAGGTCGGTGACCCCATTTTTTTATTTGCTTATTTTAAAGCTTTTACCTAGCCTAAAGTAAAAATAAAATATAAAGAAGATATTATTGGTAGATCTGAATAGAAGGATTTGTCTTTAAGAAATGAAAGAGCATTTTAGAAAAGATATAACAGCTCCACATGTAATTTAATTTTAACAGAATTTACTTTAAAATTATACCTTGTTGTTTTTCTCTTCCTTGACAAGCTTGAATAAAGAACAACTTTGGTTTTCCTGCCAAAGACGGACATCTTCTGCCAGAAAAATTGCTGGTTAACTGACTGATTCTTACTATCCTACCATCAGCTCCATAAACATGGCCGAGGACTCCATGTGTCAATATTGACACCACAAGACAGTCATAATTTGAGTGGTCTAGGAAGCCTGTATCTACCATGATCTGATTCATTCGTGTTGAGTCCACGTCATTGAACAAGCGTACCTCAAAACCTAATTTCCTCCAAATGTAATCAAGTTTTTCTGAAAAAGAAAAATAGTGTGATCAAATAAGGCTTGACACAACTCATTATAAACCAACTAAGTACATTATTGCCAAAAATGACTGTTATTTTCCGACCGTGCAAGGGCTGTATAGCCAGTCAAGGTCGTTAAAAACTTCCATTTGTTTGTTATTAAAAATTACATATTTTCTGTAATGGCCCTGATTTTTTCTTTAATGGCCCTGTATTATTGCCCAGTTTGTCTGTATTAAGCCCAGTTAAAGTTTTTTAATAAGTTTTATCATATACTTAGCATTGATATGATAGCTTTTGCATATGTGTAATGAGCTGTATACACAAGCCAAAATTTCCAACCCGGGCTGATAACCCATATCAGATGCATCTCGTGCACAAAACCCATAATAGTGCCTCTCGTGCAAGTTACTTCCGGTGTTTCCGGTATCGGTTGTTTACTTGTCCATTGTGACATCAGATATTTTTTATGACGACGTCAAAATTTACCGGAACTTTTGTGGGGATAGTTTAGTACTTGCTTACAAATGCCATTGACAATTATGAATCATTTTATAGTACAACAAACATGGAGTTATAATGATCATAAAACTCTTCCAAATTTTCAATGTTTCAAAATGCCTCTATAGGAAATGTTACCATAAATATATATGGAGGTAGTGATGCTGTTGTTGGACAATTATAGTATATTTGATTCATAATTTAACTTCTTTATAAGTTTTTGACTGTTTCAGTTATTGCATTTGTTTATTTGCCTTACATATAACTGTTGTCGGAAGTATATGATAAAGCGATTAATACATTGCCTTTTCCATATCAGCCTGGGTATCATCCCGAGACCCCCATATCATCCCGAGACCCCATATCAGCCCGAGACGGAGTCGAAGTGCTGATATGGGTCGAGGGATGATACCCAGGCTGATATGGAAAAGGCCATGTATTAATCTCTATTTATTAAATTAAGTTGTAAAGAGTATAATACCTGTTTGTATTTTATTTAATTTAGTAACCAGCAACCAACATTAAAGAACCATATAAAGGGATCACTGTTCATCCTGTTTTTCAACACATAACTTCTTTCAACTTAATATCTATGATATTTGGTATATTAAAAGCTTTATCATGGTGAAGTGCAAATTATTTTTTTCAAACTAAACTGTCATTTAAAGAGTAAGAGAGTATACATCTAGTTGGCAGCAACACACACTTTTGTTCAGTTTGTTAATAAATGTATTGAGAAATGGGTGTTTTAATAATGGCCCTGTTATATGTCCTTGGTCGGTAATAATGGCCTCCGATGTCTGTAATGGCCCTTGGCATTGCCTCGGGCCATAACAGACTTCCTCAACCATTATTACAGACCAATGTGTCAGGAGATTCTATCAAGCTTGCTTTCGTCAAACTTAAACTGTCTTAGGAAAGGGGGAAACGATAAACAGATAATTCTCCCTTAATCTTTATGTTGACTCCCAAGAGTTTTCTCCTTTGTGTGTGATGTACCCCTATAGAACTACAAAATTATATTCACCTGCATCTTTTTCTGTACCAGTTCTTGCTGGCATCTCCTTGCTAGATTGATCATTTCTGATCTTATGGAAGTGCTGGTTGTTTATTATTATTGCTAAACCTAAAAACAGATTTCTTTTGTGTAAAAAAAGGGGAAAAAATTGCACACTTACTGATATACATTTATTTTTTCAAAGCATTTCTATTATCATGATTATTGCAGCTGTAATATAAATTACAATACAGTGGATATATTTTTTAATTCATTTCAGTTAAACTACTGTAAATAAAGAAATTATTGCACACATTTATTGTTGCAGGTGTTGAAAATATGATTTCAGGATGCACATTTTAATTCTTTCTTTACTAATAAGTAACATATTTTGCCTTAATAAAAACTTTTTTTGAATTTAAAATGGATCTGTAAATCTACCGACCTCTTGGTCTGGCATTCATCTTATAGAAAGGCATAGCAGATCGATCATCAATGGCAACAGCTTTCATTTGTCTGACAATGACATCATCCTGTCGATTTGGTTGTCGTCTGCTCTGGTTAATTAGAGGATTCAAACCTGAAAAAATAATTTAATAATATCATCCAACAAAGGCGTAGGTAAGGACCGATTTTAGCCTCAAATTTCAGGTTCATCTGACGAAAGATTTTGACCACTTTTTAAACATTTAAGTGTCTATTTTATTTGATTCAATTAGTCTATGTGAAAGATATTAACTGGTTTAGTCATTAAAAACGACCCCATTCAAGCTCAAATATGAAAAATCTCCCAAATATGCCGGAAAATGTCACTTTTCAGATGGTTTTTGTCAAAAATGAAAGTGGCCACATCCGTGTTCATTCTCAACTTTTATATATGTTATGTATTATCGTCAAATACAACTTACATTTCAATATAAAGGATGAACACGAATGCGGCCACTTTCGTTTTACACAGACACCGTCTAAAATTTAACTAAAATGCTAGAATTGTGAATATTTCAGTAATTTAGCATGACTTAATGTTGCCAGTACCCCATATATTTGCATTGTATTGTCAAAAACAGCCCATATTTATGTAGCAGAAGCATTCTACTGTCCAATTAATAACTAATAGTTTACATTTTAACAATTTTGTATAAAACTGCTATATTTTGGGGCCAAAAAGGGGTCTTACTGAACCTACTCCTTTCCCAAAAGTATCATGAATAACAGTAGTCAATGATTGATTGATTGTTTGTAGGTGTCCATGTTGGTTATCCAACTTACTTTCATAAGCAATTTATTTTTGTGACTAATTTAAAACTTGAAAATAAACGTGAAAATAAATCATGGCATATGTGAATTTCTATGAAACATACACATGTTATATGAAAACATTAAAAAAAGGAAAATCAATATAAATTGCCACTTGTAGGCTAAAAAGGGCTAAACAAGAAAATGAATTTTCAACAAAAGTAATTATCCTATCTCTGTATTTCCTCCTGTTGGTTGAGCTCCTAGCAAAACAAAATGAAAGTTATAGCTTAGCTTAATAAAACTTTACATTCTGTTTTCAGCTTTCTAATAAAATCACAGTTACCATGGTTACAAATGTGATAGTTTTTCATTCTTTAACCAGATGCTCCGCAGGGTGCAGCTATATACGACAGCAGAGGTTGAACCCTGAACAGTTGGTGCAAGTATGGAGACAACATTCAAGCTGGATTCATCTCTAAATTTGGATTGTGATTAAATAGTTGACACAGCATAGGTTTCTGACACAGAATGAATGTGGTCTAATAAACTTAGAAATTTTGTTTTGCCTTTGAGCAATTCACTATGCTGTTGAATATTAATCCTCTCAAAAAAATGTTTGAAGAAATTTTCTTTTTATTTATGAAATCTGAAATGAGAAAAATTGAACCCAAACCCCACCTCCCAATTTTTTTTTCACATCCCCTTTTCCCTTATTCCAAAACTGATCTCAATTCAAATTTCTAATGGAGTTTGCAACAATAACTACTCATTTAAATACATCATAAAATATATTAAAATGTAAAAAAAGTGCTTGTTATCACTGAATGGTAAAGATTGTTTTAATATATCAGTTGGTAGTAAAAGTGAATATACATTGTATATTGTATAAAACAATGATTTAAGTTGATTCAACTACTATTCTGGACAAAGAAAGATAACTCCAATTGAAAATTTCTTGCTATTGCGCAATATTGTGCAATTAGATATTTCTTGCTATTGCGCAATACTGTGCAATTGAAAACACTTGCTATTGCACAATATTGTGCAATTGAAGATATCTTGCTATTGTGCAATACTGTGCAATTGAAAATTTCTTGTTATTGCACAATACTGTGCAATTGAAGATTTCTTGCTATTGCTGAATACTGTGCAATTGAAAATTTCTTGCTATTGCACAATACTTAATATAATAATTTTGGATCCTGATTTGGACCAACTTGAAAACTGGGCCCAAGTACATGTTTAGATTCAGCATATCAAAGAAGCCCATGAATTCAATTTTTGTTAAAATCAAACTTAGTTTAATTTTTACCCTTTCGACCTTAATGTAGACCAATTTGAAAACGGCAACAAAAATTAAGAATCTACATACACAGTTAGATTTGGCATATCAAAGAACTCCAATTATTCAATTTTTGATGAAATCAAACAAAGTTTAATTTTGAACCCCGATTTTGACCAACTTGAAAACTGGGCCCATAATACAAAATCTAAGTACATTTTTAGATTCAGCATATCAAAGAACCCCAAGGATTCAATTTTTGTTAAAATCAAACTAAGCTTAATTTTGAACCCTTTGGACCTTAATGTAGACCAATTTGAAAACGGGACCAAAAATTAAGAATCTACATACTCAGTTAGATTCGCCATATCAAAGAACCCCAATTATTCAATTTTTGATGAAATCAAACAAAGTTTAGTATTGGACCCTTTGGGCCCCTTATTCCTAAACTGTTGGGACCTCAACTCCCAAAATCAATCCAAACCTTCTTTTTATTGTCATAAACCTAAATTGTGTTTAAATTTTATAGATTTCTATTTACTTATACTAAAGTTATGGTGTAAAAACCAAGAAAAATGCTTATTTGGGCCCTTTTTTGGCCCCTAATTCCTAAACTGTTGCAACCAAAACTCCCAAAAACATTCCCAACCTTCCTTTTGTAGTCATAAATCTTGTGTCCAAATTTCATAGTTTTCTATTGACTTAAACTAAAGTTATAGTGTGAAAACCAAGAAAATGCTTATTTGGGCCCTTTTTGGTCCCTAATTCCTAAACTGTTGAGACCAAAACTTCCAAAATCAATCCCAACCTTCCTTTTATGGTCATAAACCTTGTGTTTAAATTTCATAGATTTCTATAGACTTAAACTAAAGTTAGAGTGCGAAAACTAAAAGTCTTCGGACGACTCCAACGTGATACCAATATATACGACCAAAAAATTTTCAATTTTTGCGGTCGTATAAAAATTGCAATATCAAAACAGTTTTTTTTTTTATGTTGTGTTGAATTTAGAAAACATGGAAAAAGGACCTTAAAAATTAAAGCAATACAATTTAACTGGGAGACAACCTTCTAGATTCTCATATATGTTTTTAACAAGCTGTGGTGTACCTTGATAGGCCCTGACTTTGGTCATTAAATCTCCTCTATCCATCATCTTCAACAATTTGTACAATACGTTTACATTAAGGGGAGATAAATCCCCAGATCTCTCAAGCTGGATAAATACATCACAGATAGATTTAATTTTATCGTGTTTCGATCGTGGAATTACTGACGACAAGGTGAAAAGAGCTGTCTTCAAATCAGCAGTCTCCATTTCTTCAGCGATTTCAAACAGCAGTAATCTAAAACATAAGAAACAAACATTAAAATGTAAGGAGAGAACCATTTTGGTTTTAGTATTTGTTGGTCATTATTATACATTTACATGTTACATTTCAAGAACCTTGTCATGCTGTTTTAATGTTTTACGTTACATGTATTTATAGCATGTTTAGAGATTGTTGAGTGTAACTGTGTACAATAGTGTAAGGCTACTCTGTTTCTAATTTCTTTTCTCGATTGATTACATACATGCAATCTAACATTTATTGTCATGATTGTCAAATCAATTGAATTTGTACTAAAAATATATCAGTTTTTCAGTCATTAGCTGATTATATAAAAAAGAAGATGTGGTATGATTGCCAATGAGACAACTGTCCACAAGAGACCAAAATGACACAAACATCAACAACTATAGGTCACCGTACGGCTTTCAACAATGAGCAAAGCCCATACCGCATAGTCAGCTATAAAAGGCCCCGATAAGACAATGTAAAACAATTCAAAGGAGAAAACTAACGGCCTTATTTACATGATTTATATAAAAAAATGAACGAAAAATAAATATGTAACACATAAACAAACAACAACCACTGAATTACAGGCTCATGAATTAGTTGGCTGAATTGACATATGTATACATTTTCTTATGTGCTCAATGTTGAAGGCTGTACTGTACAGCGGCCTTTAATTGCCTACATTCTCTTTATTTGGTTAGAAATAAGTTAGGTAGAAATGAGAGAAAATAAGGTAATCTGCTATTGATGACAGATTTTTGACACTCTCATTAATTTCTTTTCTAGACATTTAAGGCTATGTAACAGTCAGGGTGCTACTTAAACAAGTGATTTCATTATCACTTATTTCAGTGATTATTTATTTATAGTATAACTAATCGCCGTATTTGAATATAGCAAAATAAGACAACGCGTGACCGAACGACGCATGGATTAAACGAGTGTTTGTAAACAAAGTTTAATCCATAGCGGCGTTCGGTCACAAGTTGTCTTATTTTTGATATTCAAATACGGCGATTAGTTATACTTTTTATTATATTGTCAAATGGCTTTTTTTTTTATGAAATTAATGTAGAAAATGTAAGGGACTATATGTTTTTCCTACGCATTTACAATTTGTTTTGGTCGGATGTTATCTACGTCTTGGCAACGTTACACCTATTGCTGTATGACGTGAGAGAGTGAAATAACCACGTCTATTTCACATGTGAAATTATCAGTTTTTATTTAACTGGGAAATCAATGTAATTTGTTGCAACCAATGTAATAAATTCAGTTATCACCTATTTAAGTGATTTTGGTGTTTTCTTTGATCTTCAAATGCTAATTTCAGTGATTTTCCATATTTTCACAAACTTTTCTATAATTTTCCTACATAAATCTATCTTCCCTTCATCTATAGTTATCAATTTCACCAGTGCGCTCGGCTTTAAGTTAGTGCCTAATGCTTTTAAAAGTACCCTTGGGAATTGTTCTGTAATCAAATATTCATTAACTACCTGACTACTCTTACTATCAGACAAAGGTCAACAATATTAGGTGACCTGATTGGTTTTCTTTAGAATTAGAATGATTTATTTTAAGGTTATGTCCTGATCTACAAATTATTCCAGTTTTAGCATATTGAAATAAACTGTAAAAACTGGCAGGCTTTAATCAAGCAGCTGACAATTTCTGCATGTACATAGCTGTTTTTTTAATGGAATTCTGGTCTTTTTACCAATAAAAAAATCAAGCTAATGGGAAAAATATCAAAAAAATGTTATAAACACTTATTGAAGTGATTAAATTTTGACTTCTCAAATTACAATGATCGAATTACTTGTTTCAGTGATTTTGAAAAGTCTACGAGTAAGTCTTTTTACCAATAAAAAAAATCAAGCTAATGGGAAAAATATCAAAAAAATGTTATAAACACTTATTGAAGTGATTAAATTTTGACTTCTCAAATTACAATGAATTACTTGTTTCAGTGATTTTGAAAAGTCTGCGAGTAAAATTTTAATATTTCACAGCCAAAATCACTCAAAGAAGTGATTTTGAAATCACTTGTTTAAGTACCAACCCTGACTGTTTAAGAGAAGATATTGACATACATGTATGTGTATTCTAAAGACACTTGACCATTACCTATAGATTGATAGTTTAGTAAAGACATTTAACCTGATGATGACTTAAAGATTGTTGAATTCTAGAAGATTTCTTTTTCTTTCTTTCTTTTCATCTTTGTTTTAGGGGGATGAATGTCAGTTGTATCTTTGTGTTGCTGTCTCATAGACATATATAACATGTATAACATCTACCACACACCTCTCTCCTTCATTGTCCTTTTATCAATTTGACTTTTACTAAAGGTTTATATACAAATTTTTATTTTGATACAAGGACAGGTCATGATATTCATCAAGTAAAACATGTAAAATCTAAAAAAAGAAATAATAAAAAACAAAATAATATTACCTGAAAGGTGAAAAATTTGAACGTCCACTTTCCACTCGATTCTTTACTTGGATTTGATCAAAACCCATTTTCCTGATTAAGTCGATTCGATGACATTTACATAAACTTTCCAGCAGGTAATCCACCTGGCCTTGTGAAGTGTCAATTTTTCCGAGTCTTTCAAGTTCGTTAAAGATTTGAATTCCATCTTTATTTTTTCTAACATTTTCTGTGCTATGTGATCTTGACAGAGGAATTTTAACGAATTGATATCGTCTGATTCAAGTTCACCGTCGATCGTAATTAATCCTCTTGTTAAGTCTGTCTGATTAGTATTGTTATGATTTTGTAATGATTCAAACTCAATCATTGTTTTTTTTTTGTTTTTTAAAGTTTTCACTTTTCACTTTAGTTTTCACATTGTCTAGTTTCTATCATATAATTCTGAAAAATAATAATACATTTGAAATATACCATGATGTATACACTTTCTAAGTTTATATAATATGAGGTCTCTGTAGTGCCTCTTGTTGATCCTTTTAGCTGCAAATTGCACAGTCTGGTTTTACAGTTTGTTCTTATGTTGTATCGACGCTGTATATTGTGCGATATCACTGCTGTCCAAAGTTCATTTAGGGCTGAGCGCTCACAAACATTCTTTATGTCGCTGTCTCAAGACAGGATCCTGAAGTACAGTCACAGGTTGTCACTGGTTCAGGTCTGTCATACATGTATTTTTTTTCATAAACTATTTTTGTTATTAATTAGCTAGGCCATCTTGTTTGAATTGTTAAACATTTTTCATGTGTTGTGTATGACCATAACGACATACCACAGAAGGGATAAATGGCAAATCATCTCCTAATCCTATTACTGTACACATGTTATGACAAATTGTTCAAACAAAGACAACAAATCTGTTGAATTTCTACAGATTTCACAGCTTGAACAAATTGTCAAAAGAAGGGGAAGTAACCACAGAAAACAGAAATGTGATTGACAAATTTATGTGTTATATGTAATAAAATCATATGTAATCTGAAATCCTGATCCATGTAGGAACATTCACTTAGCTACCAGAATGAAACTACTGCCCTCATGAAAATATTTTTCTGAATTTTTTCTGAACTCGATGCTGAAATTTTACTGAACACATTTAGTAAACCCTTTTCTTAAAAATGCCTGAACTTGGCACGTTCCAGCAAGTTTTCAGCACATTTTCAGTAAAAATTCAGCAGTACGTTTTCAGTAAATATTCAGAAATAATTCAGCATTAATTCTGAATTTTTCTGAACACCTTGCTGAATTTTACAGAATCTATTAAAAACCTTTTGCTTAAAAATGTCTGAATTTGCCACATTCCAGCACATTTTCAGCAAATTTTCAGTAACAATTCAGCAAGTCATTTTCAGTAAATATTCAGCAATATTCAGAAATAATTCAGCATTAATTCTGAATTTTTCTGAACACCTTTCTGAAATATTCAGAACTTATAAAAAACCTTTTGCTTAAAGATGGCTGAATTTGGCACATTCCAGCAAGTTTTCAGCAAACTTTCAGTTACAATTCAGCAAGACATTTTCAGTAAATATTCAGAAATAATTAGTATTACTTCTGAATCTTTCTGAACAACTTGCTGAAATATTCAGAACCTCTTAAACACTATTTTCTAAAAAAAAAAAAACAGCTATAATTTAACCCGTTCCAGTGGGTTTTCAGCAAATTTTCTGTTAAAGTTCATCTAAGACTCTAAAGGTAAACTTTTTAGCATTTCTTTCTAAAATGTTCATTTTATCAACAAACAAAACAATATTTAAGCAAATATTCAGTAAAAATTTGAATTAATCTATACTCAGCCAATATTCAGTCTTCAGCTATTGTTCAGGATGGGTTCAGACCATTTTCAGCTTTAGCTTACATTTTTCAGGAAAGGTTCAGATGATTTTCAGTTATAATTCAGGAAAGTTTCCATTGTACATTTTTTGTATTTAGACAATATGAGCTTTTTAATATTCTGTCTGAAAGACACTATTTATCCAAAACAAATAAACATTATTTAAGAAATACAATGGTGTCATATGTGAAGTGGAATAATTAGTTGTGTCTTTGTCTTTTTTATTATTGCTTTTTATTTTGTGTCTTATATAGTTGAAATCAGATCAGTCAAGCCTTTTACAACTGATGATTAGTTTGTTATGTTGTGACATCAATGACCCAGCATTGTGACATAAGAAATGTATGAGAAAGTGGACACATTTTGAAGTCGGTTATACATAATACAGTATAGATTTTGCCCATTTTAATCTTTAACTGACCAGTAATGACCGTTTATTATATCTCTGGGTTTTTTTTATCTATTAATTGTTTGCTCAGCATCAAGCATGCCACATCTAATTATTTTTATATTTTGTATAATAAACTTATAATTGTCCCAAGTGAAAGCTTCCATGCTGCTGTTGATACTTGGGCCAAGTATTGTACACCGTTAGGTTACCACACGAAAGGAGCACTACAGTAAATCTACATGTAATCTCACGTCTTTCACTTGAAACATTTCGTATCTATAACAGTAACATTAACAATATATATATGCGTCTTGTTCTATTTTTCCAACTAAAAAAAAGAAGTCTTTTGGACTCTTTCCTGTCCTTCAACCCTTTGAAATTTTCTTGTGTTAATAGGGAAAATCATCAATCCAATTTCAACGGCCTGATAATTATTTCAAATAATGTGAATCATGAATTATTCATGAACTTTTAATTCTATTAATTCAGAAACTGAGAATCATTTGTATATTAAATAAAAATCAGATTATAATATGTAAACTTCTCTTTCTTTCTGTATTAATCAAAATTGAAGTTTCAGAGCTTCAAACTTAGATCATTTCAATTTCTGCTTGAATTTCAAAAAGTTTCTGTGGAAGATGCAGGACTTTCACCTGCAAGAAAATACAATCCACAAAGAATCCAATGTCTTACTTATTTTTAAATTCAATATGAATTATGATTTTTTTATAATGCCATTTTTTTAATTGATTGATTTAATATCATGAAAAAAAAAAATTTTAGAAGGGAAGCGAAAAAAAGTATAAACATTTCTTAGAGTTTTCTGTATTGAAAGGTGCAGATCCATGATTTTGTTAGAGGAAAGGGCGCCCCTTTTTTTTAATGATCAATGCATTTGTCGATTTGAATTGGGACATATAGTTGCCGCACTCCCACTTTTTAAAATGTCTGGATCCGCTCCTGTAGGTGTGAATACTTGTAAAAAGTCCATGCAATTATCATATATATGAAGCTCCATATGTGGGACCCTGGCACCCTGTATCTGCCATTGATTGATACTTTCATAAAGAAAAGCAATGTGTCATATCTAAGTTCAGGTTAGGGGCACAATATGGTTCATTTCTGAAATCCTGCTTTTTTGTATTTTTTTCCCCATTATTCCTCTCACATCTGACATCCTCCCCCTCACTCAATTTCATATCCCCACAATACCCTATAATTCACATCCCAAAATTTGCAAAAGCATGCCCCCCCTTGTTGTCCCTCAAATTAAAAAAAAACTGCTGGTTCCCAAAATATGGTTCATTTACCAAATCCGGTTATTTTGTAAAAAAAATCATGAATTCTCTCACATTCTACTTCTCCCTTTGTTTCATATTCAACCCATGTATCTCACATACCAAAACTTGTAAAAGCATGCCCCCCCCCCCCCCCCTTTTACTTTTTTCCCCATTAAAGTAAAAAAGCAGCTGGTTCCTAAAAAAAACCAAGAACATTCCCCTTCCTCCTCTGATTTTCTCTAAATACATGTAAGTTGAATGGTCAGTGCATAATGATGTGCACAAGTTCAATACATAATTTCAAGGATTTTCTTCATTTTTATTTATTTTTTGGTGTTGACTTTCTCAAAAATGGTATTTATAGATTGTCTCAATAAACTTTTATCTTTAAATATGATTTAAAATAGCAATAAACATTTCAGTTCAAACTGTAATATACTTATCTGATAAATATAGCCATCATTTCACAAATCGTATTTAGGGCGCCTAAATAGTTTTTTGTTGACGTAATTTTTCCGGTTCAGAAAGGTTTCACTTATTAAACTGGTATCTACTTTCTACGAACATAGTGTAGTAGCCAGCAGGAGACCAGCTTAGATCATGAAAACGTTTTAACTCCCTATACAACTGACTGTACTATCAGTGCTTGTAAATAACACTGTATTTGTTTACAATTACAACGATTGACTAATCTGATATTTTTCTTAGTTCTTTTTTTATGCCGAAATACAATTGAGTAAGGCATATTTAAGAACTTGGAGAGAGATTCAGAAAACTTCTTCTACAGATAAAATTAACACTGGCAGTGCACCAGCAAAAACGGATAGGCTATCGAACAAAGGTACGTACTGAAACCCGGACCGGACCGGACTCCGGACCCGGACTTTGGTATGAAACCCGGACCCGGACCGGACGCCGGACCCGGACTAAATGCCGGACCCGGACTGGGTAATAATTATGAATTTTCTTAGAATCACCTTTTTCTTTTTTTAATCAGGAGAAGGAAGATAATTTTTTGAGACCTGTAACACAGTACATTATAATAATAAAATAATCAAATTTTGCTCTTACTCTTGTATAGTCTAGAAGAGAAGACAAGTATGTAAGTTAGCCTTGCAATGATTCTGTATCTTCAATTTACAGTTGTGCAATTACTTTTAAAAAAATCATACATACAGTATGAATGTTTACAAATGACTTTAAAAGACATGGAAATATTTTTTTATAAATTATAGGGAGAAAGTGGATTTTCTTAGAATTATTTTTTCCGTTTTTTATTAAAATTATTCAGAAGGAAGTTAATTTTGGCAGAAATAAACAAGATGCATTACATGTATAATAATTATGAAAATTAATCAGACATGTATAACCGGCCCCATATACTGATATATACGGCCCCATATACTGATATATACCGTGACAGTAGTTTATATGGGCAGCAGTGACGCGATGCATGAACACGCATTACGTAATTGTGTACTATATGTGTTTTCAAGTCCGACAGGAAATCACTAGAATACCTGGTCATGTCACCTCACAATAACTCTGGCAATAATTCCGTTAGTCATACTGATAATCAAATTAGGGAAGGACCGAATCATAAACAAATGTATTACATAAAAGTGTTATGAACAAAATGATATTTTGAAAACTGTTGAACTATGAAATGATTTAAAAAAATAATCTTATTTATAATCCCATACATGTATTTGAATCATAAACTTAGAAAAAAAAACAGTTTAAAAACGACTGACTATAGTTGGCAGTAGTCCTTTTGTGACAGTTAATGTTTTTCAAGGGTATCATTTGCGCCATTTTTTTCTTTCAAATATATCAATTGCGCCAATATTCGGAAATTATTATTACTTTACGACAATAAACAGTTTACATACAGTTAGTCGTCGTAATGCAATACACGCAGGTATAGTAAACTTCAAGCTAGTCCGGGGTCATGTCAGGTCACAGTCCGGACTCACCTGTTCAAGAATGTGTATTACATTCTTGAACGCCGCTTAAGTGTCGTTTATTGATTTTTCCGATGACAATCGAATAACTAAAGAAATAGAGAAATGAATAAAGGAAAAGTAAAAAGCAAAAAGGGAAAAAAAATCTTTCAATTAAACAAATATAATTTAGTATATTTATATACAATCCGTATACTCCTGGTCCGGGGTTATATCAGGTCACAGTCCGGACTCGCCTAATTTTAATTTGTTGATTCTCGGGTACACGTCTTTTATTAATGTTTCCGACGACAATCCAATAAGGAAAAAGTTGAATGAATAAAAATGAATAAGTTCGTCTCATCAAATAATTTGTGAAGTTTTTATATCTCTATCGATGTCTATAGTTTGCGAATACACCTAGTCCGGGGTTACTTCAGGTCACCATCCGGACTCGCCTATTACAATTATATTTTTCGTAAAATGTCGGATAAATATCTTATAACTTTCTTATGTATTACATGCTTGATCAAATGTCCCGTCAATATACTTTACGACAATAAACAGTTTACATACAGTTAGTCGTCGTAATGCAATACACGCAGGTATAGTAAACTTCAAGCTAGTCCGGGGTCATGTCAGGTCACAGTCCGGACTCACCTGTTCAAGAATGTGTATTACATTCTTGAACGCCGCTTAAGTGTCGTTTATTGATTTTTCCGATGACAATCGAATAACTAAAGAAATAGATAAATGAATAAAGGAAAAGTAAAAAGCAAAAAGGGAAAAAAAATCTTTCAATTAAACAAATATAATTTAGTATATTTATATACAATCCGTATACTCCTGGTCCGGGGTTATATCAGGTCACAGTCCGGACTCGCCTAATTTTAATTTGTTGATTCTCGGGTACACGTCTTTTATTAATGTTTCCGACGACAATCCAATAAGGAAAAAGTTGAATGAATAAAAATGAATAAGTTCGTCTCATCAAATAATTTGTGAAGTTTTTATATCTCTATCGATGTCTATAGTTTGCGAATACACCTAGTCCGGGGTTACTTCAGGTCACCATCCGGACTCGCCTATTACAATTATATTTTTCGTTAAATGTCGGATAAATATCTTATAACTTTCTTATGTATTACATGCTTGATCAAATGTCCCGTCAATATACTTTACGACAATAAACAGTTTACATACAGTTAGTCGTCGTAATGCAATACACGCAGGTATAGTAAACTTCAAGCTAGTCCGGGGTCATGTCAGGTCACAGTCCGGACTCACCTGTTCAAGAATGTGTATTACATTCTTGAACGCCGCTTAAGTGTCGTTTATTGATTTTTCCGATGACAATCGAATAACTAAAGAAATAGAGAAATGAATAAAGGAAAAGTAAAAAGCAAAAAGGGAAAAAAAAATCTTTCAATTAAACAAATATAATTTAGTATATTTATATACAATCCGTATACTCCTGGTCCGGGGTTATATCAGGTCACAGTCCGGACTCGCCTAATTTTAATTTGTTGATTCTCGGGTACACGTCTTTTATTAATGTTTCCGACGACAATCCAATAAGGAAAAAGTTGAATGAATAAAAATGAATAAGTTCGTCTCATCAAATAATTTGTGAAGTTTTTATATCTCTATCGATGTCTATAGTTTGCGAATACACCTAGTCCGGGGTTACTTCAGGTCACCATCCGGACTCGCCTATTACAATTATATTTTTCGTTAGATGTCGGATAAATATCTTATAACTTTCTTATGTATTACATGCTTGATCAAATGTCCCGTCAATATACTTTACGACAATAAACAGTTTACATACAGTTAGTCGTCGTAATGCAATACACGCAGGTATAGTAAACTTCAAGCTAGTCCGGGGTCATGTCAGGTCACAGTCCGGACTCACCTGTTCAATAATGTGTATTACATTCTTGAACGCCGCTTAAGTGTCGTTTATTGATTTTTCCGATGTCGTCGGAAACATTAATAAAAGACGTGTACCCGAGAATCAACAAATTAAAATTAGGCGAGTCCGGACTGTGACCTGATATAACCCCGGACCAGGAGTATACGGATTGTATATAAATATACTAAATTATATTTGTTTAATTGAAAGATTTTTTTTTCCCTTTTTGCTTTTTACTTTTCCTTTATTCATTTCTCTATTTCTTTAGTTATTCGATTGTCATCGGAAAAATAAATAAACGACACTTAAGCGGCATTCAAGAATGTAATACACATTCTTGAACAGGTGAGTCCGGACTGTGACCTGACATGACCCCGGACTAGCTTGAAGTTTACTATACCTGCGTGTATTGCATTACGACGACTAACTGTATGTAAACTATGGTGGCCGGTTAAGGCCATTTCGCGTTTTCGCGTTTTCGCGTTTTCGCCCATCATATTATATAGGGCGAAAACGCGAAAACGCGAAATCGCGAAGTCGAAAACGCGAAAACGCGAAGTCGAAAACGCGAAAACGCGAAAACGCGAAGTCGAAAACGCGAAAACGCGAAGTCGAAAACGCGAAAACGCGAAATATTTTTTCTTTCCGATTTCGCGTTTTCGACTTCGCGTTTTCGCGTTTTCGACTTCGCGTTTTCGCGTTTTCGCGTTTTCGACTTCGCGATTTCGCGTTTTCGCCTTTTCGCGTTTTCGCCTTTTCGCGTTTTCGCGATTTCGCGTTTTCGCGTTTTCGCGATTTCGCGATTTCGCGTTTTCGCGATTTCGCGTTTTCGCGTTTTCGCGTTTTCGCGATTTCGCGTTTTCGCCTTTTCGCGATTTCGTGTTTTATATACCAATACATATTCTTAGTATTTGACTTTATTTCATAATCTATTTTGTTCAATTCAATATTTTATCATAAATATTTGTTGTTTTTTAAGGTGTTTCGGTTAAGGTTTAACTACCAAGGCTTTTCCTCATCAGGTATCCCAAGCCTCTAACTAATAAAATAATCAGTTTCAAAGTAAAGTTCAAAGCATCCATACGCATAGAATTTAAAAATTCTGCATACCGGGATACGACACCTGGTAACTTTGTATCGATGTATTGTATTCTAAATTAAATCAGTTTATGATTTGATATAACCATTGTCTTTTATGTTGTGATTTATCCTATAACTTGGTTTATCCTATAACTTGGAGGATGTAAGTAGATCCTTCAAGTTTTTGTGTCTTTTATATGCTATGATCGGAGGTTTTGGAAACATGGTTTTTGTGCTATCATTTTGTTCAATTAGGTGCCAATGTTTTTTAATTGCTTTATTTAGTCCATTGAAGGAAGGATTAAATTTGGTGGCTAAAACAAATGGAGGCATTGCTCTTTTGTTTTTAAGCTTGTACCTTAGACAATCTTTTCTTTCCTTATGAAGTGCATTTGTTATAATGGGGTTGATATCTTTTTCCGAGTATCCCCTTTGGAGAAGTTTTGTTTTAAAAGTTTCAATTTCTTTTAGTGTATCTTTTATGCATTTTTCTACCTAGTTCGTCAAAATCTCGTAAGAGATTTTGTTTAATGTATTTTACATCAGGACTGGGAATAAATTTTAATCCCTTTGCAAGAACTAATATTTCATAGTTTGTGAGATTCTCACGTGAAAACACTTCTATATAGTTTAAAGCTTTTTTTACATTTTCATGAAAGTGTTTTGTGCGTTTAAGATGGCCTTTGTTATTATTATGTATACGGAGTTTACTTTTGTATTTTATTAATCGTTTTTTCTTATCCCTTTTTCTGAGAGATCTTTTTCTATTACTCATAGTAATTTATTTGTATAAATTTGTTTTGTGACAAAACTATTTTGTTTGTTTGTATAATTATTTCAACTCTAATTGAGAGATGAAATGAATATATATGAACTTCAACTCTATTTGAGAGATGAAATGTATTTTATTAATTCTACTCTATTTGAGAGATGAATTGATTTGTATTTTGTTTAAATCTATTTCAAAAATTATACATTGTATATGTAAACTCTGTTGAAGTGTTTGTTCACTTGTATCCCGGTATGCAGAATTTTTAAATTCTGTGCGTATGGATGCTTTGAACTTTACTTTGAAACTGATTATTTTATTAGTTAGAGGCTTGGGATACCTGATGAGGAAAAGCCTTGGTAGTTAAACCTTAACCGAAACACCTTAAAAAACAACAAATATTTATGATAAAATATTGAATTGAACAAAATAGATTATGAAATAAAGTCAAATACTAAGAATATGTATTGGTATATAAAACACGAAATCGCGAAAAGGCGAAAACGCGAAATCGCGAAAACGCGAAAACGCGAAAACGCGAAATCGCGAAAACGCGAAAACGCGAAATCGCGAAAACGCGAAAACGCGAAAACGCGAAATCGCGAAAACGCGAAAAGGCGAAAACGCGAAAAGGCGAAAACGCGAAATCGCGAAGTCGAAAACGCGAAAACGCGAAAACGCGAAGTCGAAAACGCGAAAACGCGAAGTCGAAAACGCGAAATCGGAAAGAAAAAATATTTCGCGTTTTCGCGTTTTCGACTTCGCGTTTTCGCGTTTTCGACTTCGCGTTTTCGCGTTTTCGCGTTTTCGACTTCGCGTTTTCGCGTTTTCGACTTCGCGATTTCGCGTTTTCGCGTTTTCGCCCTATATAATATGATGGGCGAAAACGCGAAAACGCGAAAACGCGAAATGGCCTTAACCGGCCACCATAGTAAACTGTTTATTGTCGTAAAGTATATTGACGGGACATTTGATCAAACAAACTTTAAACAAATATAATTTAGTATATTTATATACAATCCATATACTCCTGGTCCGGGGTTATATCAGGTCACAGTCCGGACTCGCCTAATTTTAATTTGTTGATTCTCAAGTAGACGTCTTTTATTAATGTTTCCGACGACAATCCAATAAGGAAAAAGTTGAATGAATAAAAATGAATAAGTTCGTCTCATCAAATAATTTGTGAAGTTTTTATATCTCTATCGATGTCTATAGTTTGCGAATACACCTAGTCCGGGGTTACTTCAGGTCACCATCCGGACTCGCCTATTACAATTATATTTTTCGTTAAATGTCGGATAAATATCTTATAACTTTCTTATGTATTACATGCTTGATCAAATGTCCCGTCAATATACTTTACGACAATAAACAGTTTACATACAGTTAGTCGTCGTAATGCAATACACGCAGGTATAGTAAACTTCAAGCTAGTCCGGGGTCATGTCAGGTCACAGTCCGGACTCACCTGTTCAAGATTGTGTATTACATGGATGATCGATCGCTGCTTAAGTTTTATTGGAGCAATTCCAACTTTGTATCAACCAATCAGGAGCCGCAGAAGATTTTATTCAGAGTACCATCTTGGGGTAAAACATATCCCGGTTAACGGGTAACACAAGATTATTTCTGTATTTCTTACCAAAGGAATACTACTGATACGGAGATTACGAGTGAATAATTCATAAGCGATGTATCTTAGTTTATTTTGACAATGGCTGCTAAAATAAAATTATTTCACTATATTGAACATTTTTATTTATTATTTCATTATATCTCGGAGCTAATGCCCCTTTAAATCTGACTTCTATACATGCTTGATTATGATTGAAAGTGTAGTCTTTGACACCTTTTGCGTGAAACATTGGATTGTTGAATTATTTTAATAGACTTGTGATGACAATCAAATAAGAAAGTAAATCTTTTTTTTATTATTTTATTTATAAATACCATGTTATCGACAAGTGACGCGTTATTTGCGATGTTGATATAATAATAAGAATGATGTGATGTGATGTGATTGCCAATGAGACAGCTGACAAAGAAGACCAAATGACACAGACATTTACAACTATAGGTGACCGTACGACACCAACTACAGATATGAGAATACTCGCAATTACTGATCACAGCTAGTACAAAAAAGCAATCCATCATAGTTTTTACTTTGGTTATTTAAACACTGAATTACCAATAGCCTTAATGTATTTTGTAAGTAATTCCTGGTTAATTGTGTCTTCTTTTTTCTTTTTCTTTCAATTAAACCAATATCCTAAAGCGAGTGTAAACCTTTGTCAATAATTCATTCTGAGGAACAGTATTAGAGAAGAATTTAGAGAAACAGAATTCGGAGAAACCATATAAGTCTTAGAGATTATAATAACTCGGAGGAACAATAAAAAGTCATAAGGCTTCTGAGGAACAGCAAGAGATCATAAGAATTCGGAGGAAAAATCAAAAGGCATAAGAATTCGGAAGAACAATAAAAAGTCATAAGAATTCTGAGGAACAATAAGATATCATAAGAGTTCGGAGGAACAATAAGATATCATAAGAATTCGGAATTACAATAAGAGATCATAGGAATTCTTATGATACTAGTTGACAATTCATAACATATGTACAATTGGCTAACGAAAGAGGTTTATATTGATGAATAGAATCAATGTGACATTCACCTGCAATTAACCTGTGCACAATCGGCGCAAATGAAAGATCGAAACTTTTAAAAATCGGCGCAAATGTCAAACACCCAATAAAACACGAGACTTTCATTACACAGTGACATAACAACGCGTAATTGATGTTCTCAAAACAGGAAACCAATATTAAAAGTGATTAATTAAGACTGCCAAAACAATGTTTTAGAAAAGCAGGAATTCTATTTTTCCCTTAATGTCTAGAAGAAGAAAACAATACAAAAAAAAAATATAACCCTCGAATGTTTCAAACTATTGCGCTTTACTCTTTCTATGAAAAGAATTTAATTTGCTTTCATTGATAATAAAAAAGATTTTATTAATTTCAATAAAACAATAACGACAAAGGAATTATTATATATCTCTTCCTTACTTTACTTTACTCTTTTTTGTTCAATTTTGCGCTCGGAATGTGGATTTTTTTTTTTATTTATATATACTGTAACTAATTATATGACAGTAATCTTAAAAAAAATCAAAGTGGTAAAAAACCCACAGTCCGGGTCCGGCATTCAGTCCGGGTCCGGCGGCCAGTCCGGGTCCGGGTCCGGGTTTCATACCAAAGTCCGGGTCCGGAGTCCGGTCCGGTCCGGGTTTCAGTGCGTACCTCGAACAAATCGCAAATAATTTCAACGTAAGTTTCCTTTTCAAATTTTGAATTTTTAAAAATACTTCGACACCAAGACACATTGACACCTGGCAAGACCTCCGGTGTCAATATTTTAATATAACATAGGTCCTGCAGTTGCTGGTATAATTTTGGTATGCCTCTCAAGTCTTCATATAAATGAATTCTAGACATTCCGGCACCTTGTCAAATCGGCACCGTTATAGACAGTTCGGCACCAAGTCAAATCGGACCTGGTTAATTCGCCCCCAAAATTAACAGATTATGTTTTGCAAGTTGGGGGAATCATGACTTTTAAAGAAAGGAAATTTATTATAGAAAAAACAAACTTGTTATAAATTGTAATTGATATAAGATCTTCAGTTTTTAATGTTATTACCAATCATAACATTATTAATAGAGTACTCATGACTTTAAACAGAAAGCCAGCTTATTATTGTTTATTGTAGATTTCACAGGTACCTGTGGACATGATTACATTTGGGTGCCCCTTAGTGGGAGAATCTTAAATGACACCCCCCTTTTTTTTGGTACATGTAGTTAATGATTTTGAGATTTTTTAATTTGTTTATATAAACTATTTTCACTTCGAATATATTTTGATTTTACTGATTGGCTAATATCTCAAAAAGATACGACCCAAATTCTGAAACTTTCCCTTAAAAATCATATGTCACAATGCTTATGTTATATCAATTACTCTGCTCTAAAACTTAATTGTTTACGTTGTTAACGCCAATTGACTTCAGATCAACTCATGTAATTAAAAAAAAACTTCAGTTTGGTGGTCTTTGGTGTACATGTATTCTGCTTTGGTCTGATATAAAAGTTTGAAAAATATTTTTTATGCCCCACCTACAATAGTAGAGGCCGGTGGCATTATGTTTTCTGGTCTGTGGGTCTGTTCGTCTGTCTGTTTGTCCGTCCATTCATCTGTCTGTCTGTCTGTCCCGCTTCAGGTTAAAGTTTTTGTTCAAGGTAGTTTTTTTATGAAGACTTGAAGTCCAAGCAACTTGAAACTTTGTATACATGTTCCTAATGATCTGATCTATCTAATTATAATGCCAAATTAGAGTTTTACCTCAATTTCAAGGTCCACTAAATATAGAATATGATAGTGTGAGTGGGGCATCTGTGTACTGTGGACACATTCTTGTTTGTATTATTTTCAGAAGATTTCAGTATTCTGTCTGAACAGTTCAGCATCTGGCAAATCTGTTCATATAAGCTCTTAGAGCTGTTCTGAACAGTTCAGCTTTCTATCATTTCAGAAAGTTTTTTTTTAGCTTTGAACAATTCAACACTGTCTGAATAGTTCAACACATTTTCAGATGTCTCTCTGAAAAATTAAGCAAGTATTTATTCTGTTCAGAATGATTTCAGTATTGTTTCTGAACATTTCAGGATCTTGAAAATCTGTTCAGAAAGTTTTCAGGGCTGTTCTGAAAAATTCAGCACTGTTCAAAGATATCAAAAAATTTCCAGCATAGTTTCAGATGTTTGTCTGAGGAGTTCAGCAATAACTGAACAGTTCAGATTATTTTCAGCTTCAGTTCAGCGATGTCTGAATTTTTCAGCACAGTCTGAACTTTTCAGAAAATGTTACAGCACTTTTTCAGCAAATCTGAACATTCCAGTAAGTTTTCAGTATTTGTTCAGAATTTGGAAAAAGTGCTTCAGCACGTTTTCAGATCCCAAAATTTGGTTCAGCATGCATTCAGCTAGGGTCCAGAACCTATTCAGCAAAACTCAGCAAAAATTCAGACATTCTTTTTCATGAGGGTGTTGTTCATATATAACAGTGTTCTCACTAAGGCGAGTCCATGAGTCCTGGACTCATCAAAATCTGTCTGGACTCACCATTTTCAAAACTGGTGAGTCCACAGATGCATCAAGATTGAAATATTTTGTATAAACTGAACACAGTTAAACACAAATATCATCATTTTATAGCAAAAGTTTAAAAGTGATCTGAATTTGATTTGATTTCATTGCTCTGTTAGGAAATGGAGACTAAAATATTACTTTATATTGCAATAAAATATTTTCTTCTTGCTGTTGGACTCATCATACCTAAAAATGATGAGTCCCTGGACTCGCCTTTAAAAATCCTTAGCGAGAACCCTGATATATAAGTTTCAACTTATTCAAGAAATAATGAACTTCTGTTAGGTGGAACAAATATACGTTGACAGTCTTTAAGTGTACATATTTCCATCACAATTTCAAATACTGAAGAACCTTATTATATCTAAAATTGGTCAGGAAAAATGGAAAAGTCAGTTTATTAATTATAGACAAATAATATGCCAACTAATTATTGACTGTCAGTGCCTCGTTCAGCAACACTTATTGCCAAATATGACAAGGAATTTTTTGAACAATTGAAGTAATCTCTAGAGAATATTGCTATATATGCTGTGCATGTTAGAAGGCTGAATGCTTATAGTCTATTGTGAGTCTGACGATCGCTGTGTGATATAAAATAAGTTAAATTCTATGATTTTACAGACAATATGATTTTTAGATTTTAACTATACTTAAAGTGGACATTTGAGTAGGTTATTGCTTGTGTACAGAATTTTAAACTTTGCACTTGTGGATGTAAATACACTATTGTTGTAGACCTGGAGATATAAAGGTAGTCTTAACTAGTTGAGTTAGGGAAGATCTTCTTTGGCTCAATTGGTTAGAGCGCTGCCTTTAGATCCCGAGATTGAGGGTTCGAATCCCGCTGGTACCATCCATAGATTTTCACAACAATGGCGCTGCGAGCATCTGCTACTGGTACAAAAATTGTATATAGAATATTGCCTGGCAGTGAGATGTTAGAGTTGGTCATGAGGTTTGACCAGCCGGTCATAGGATACCATGGCAATTCTAGGTGGCATCTAGGGAACTGGCCAGAGGGTTTCCGAGTAGAAGTCTCAGGGTTGTACAGTAGTGGACCTGTTAGTTGCTCTGATGGATGGTTACGCAGCCCGAAAAAAAGAAAAGAGGGAAGAGTGTTGTAGACCTGGAGATATAAAGGTAGTCTAACTAGTTGAGTTAGATCTTCTTTGGCTCAATTGGTTAGAGCGCTGCCTTTAGATCCCGAGATTGAGGGTTCGAATCCCGCTGGTACCATCCATAGATTTTCACAACACTATAATTCCACTGGTGGAGGATTATTCGACTACCGTATATTTTAGTGATTTTAATATATATATATATATTGGATTTATTTCCAAGTGCTCCAATATTAGAGAGATTTACGAAAGAAGAAGAAGAAGAAGAAGAGGAAGACATAACAAGTTCAGAATTACCTGTAAGATACCTGTAAGATCGTTGTGGGGCTCATATGGAAGGATCCTATCCTTTTTAGAATTACCAGTTATTTATAATGTTTCTCTCCCTACGTAATTTTTAAATTGTGTTAAAATAGCATACCAATCTTCCTGGTGTTTAGAAGTAAAAATGTGCAACACTGATAATCCTCTTATTCATACTGTCACAAGTTCAACTGGAAATCCTTCGCATTTAAATCGGAAATCCCCTTATTCTAAAAATAGATTAATGAACAATCTTTGCGGTATCATGTACATTAACATGTATCAATTTATCGTTCTTTTTCTCTACTGAAGCATACCATACTTGTTAGTTTATATTTGACCCGACAATAAAAAAGTAATTTTAGCATAATTTTGTACATCTAACTATACTGTACTGTTCATCGAATTTGTGAATTTCTATTCTGAAAGTTTTGCGTGAGAAAGTTTTCGACGGAAGTTGGACCCTGTTACAAACTCGCGCTCTTTCATCTCGTCCCTTTATTCCACACTCGCCCTACATTGATAAAGAATGTAGGACAAAAAGTCATATGAAAAAGTCATGGACAAAAAGACACAGGACAAAAAAATCACTTTCAGTTTTTCGAGATCATGTTTCATCGAAAAAGATAACGATTATAAAATACAAAACATTCAGTTCAGTTTGTATACTTTTCTTGAACTTTTCAGTATTCTTGGCTGTTGAACTATAGTTGTTTTGTTCATGCATGTTCCTTTGCATATGCATTTTTTTTATAAAGTTCCTAAATATTCTATAACAATTAGACAGTCACGTCTCAGTCCTTACAGCTGAACGGACGTGCTGGGTCAGCTCTCCTTTACCCGCTATCTTCGATGAGGGTTTACAGTTAGATGTTCAACGACTTACTACTTAAGATGACAGAAACCAATCCATGCCGTACAGAGAGACGTAGTAGTTGGCGTACCCGCGTTAACATGCCTCCAAAACCATTGTCTATTATGGGGAGTGTCATGCCGATTAACGTCCGAGGGCTGTATCCTAGGCTGTTGGGTGATACGACCTTCATTTCACTGCCTCACGGCCTTGGTCCTGATAACGCTTCCTGTCATCTTCTGAACTACGTCCGAGATCATCTACCATTACTCCTTCATCGAGGCTAGCGGGCTGCCAAGCTGACCAAACTGGCCCTGAAAGCAGCCGTTAGTGAAGAAAAACATCAAAATAGTAAACAAAGAAAAATCAACTCACCAAAACCAAGATGGCGGCCTACATATTGCGACCTCCACTACTTGTTCCTGACCCATGGCATCAAATCATTTAAAGCTCACCAAACGCCTTCGGGCACCGAGCCGACCGTGCGAGGGCTGAAAGGCCAGTCAAGGTCGTTAAACACCACCACATTAACAATTGTCCTCCCACATTATGTTTACTTCCGATAACTTCAATTTCAATGAGCATACGGGGCTGCAATTAATGAATTACTGACATGCTAAATACAGATTAACAGCTAGATTAAATAAGCGTGATTTTTTTTAAATATTAAGTTTTTAATTCAATAACTATTGAACTTTTTATATTAATTTGAGATATAAGTTATTTTGATCTGTTATATACATTTGTATCTAAGAAAATTGACCAACTTCTTCAGTTGTTTTTAAAGTCCGACACATTTTTGAAGAACGAAATTACGTCCTCCACGGATACGTGTTCATACATGATTTCTTAGTACTAGTATTTAAGTTACAGTTAGCAAACTTTGCTTTTGATTATCAATTTGTGTCAAGTTATAAAGCTGTATGAAATGTATGTCTTGATATTGTTTCAGTTTCGTTTAAAACGCATTCCAAGTTTTATTTTTTTCACCATAAACAAAATTGGTCCAAAGTATAATGACAGTAATAAGAGTAGGTGTGCAGTTAAATACTTTAAAAAAGTGAAACCATTGAACTATATTTTTCGCCTTTGACATTCACACTCCTAATCTTGAGTAGTATCTTTAAGAACATCAAAACCATTAATACGTAGTAAAACTATTCAGTATTGTTTAGTACATATGAAAGAATGAAGCAATACAACTATAGAAGATTTAAGTTTAATCAATCTAGCGTAAATTGCTGTTTTTCATGTAACAATAACGTAATGTTTTAATTTACCGTAGCCTCAGTAATTATTGTTACATTTGTAATTAATCGGTTCCTCACCCAACTTTGCATTCCAGCAATTAGTCTCCAATGTAACAAAAATATTGTTACATTTCCATGTAACCGTAGCCAGTGCCTTCTTAATATTAGTCAGACCGTATACGTATTTTGAAAAAGTACGCATACGGTCCAAATACTCATACGGTCTGGAACATATACATTCACTTTATATTAAAATGTATGTACCCAGTAAACACACGACGTACTCCCGACGTCGGTTAATGGTCGTCTGAACGTCATGTCGTGCGTTTACGTCGTACCAACGTTGTGGGAACGTAAAAATCCAACGTTGGATGCAGACGTACAGACGACGTTATAAAATTACGTCGGATTCACGTAAATTTAGTACCTTGTCAGGACGTAACATTTTATCACGTTGTAACAAGCTTATAACTGTCATAATCCGACGTAACATTTTGTTACGTCGTATCGACATTATAAGAACGTAGTGAATACATTGTAAAAATCTGGTTTTATGGGACGAATTTTTGGGGTATGTCATAATGAGTATTCCTGGATATATCATTCACCTTCACTAGAATATATTTACGATTTTTTCGATTTAAAAAAAAAACTCCCCCTTTTTTCCCCGCAGACATAATTTGCACCAAGATGTCAAAGAAAATATTACAAATCCAATTTTAATGTTTTAATATATGTATTTTATATGAATATCTATTGTTTAATATATCATTAAAATTGTGTCATCATTTATCACTTGGATTTCATTATCGTTTTTTACGATTTGATTAGTGTAACGTTCAGCAGTACTCGGGTTTTACCGCTGCATACTATGAAAAGTCTGAGCATGCGCACTTTTGCCGCTTGATATTTGAAAACAGTGAGAAATTTGCAGTGGAAATTTAGCTTGATCCAGATTCCAGAACAAAGAAAAAGGTAAAATAATGATTGCACATTACACCAAATAGGTTCTCCATGATAAAAACAAGTTTGATTGATGAAAATAAAACAGCTGTTACCGTGTTGGGCGCCTCTTTCAAGTCTGTTATACGTGACCGTGTTGAAATATGATACTTTTTCTTATACTGTCAATATATTGCACTGATACAAGATATTTTAGCCATAATGTGTGTTATTTGAATCCATTTATCAAATTGCTTGATTAACTTGTGTTGTTTCTGAAGATATATGCAATTAAAAATAAGTAATAACTGTAGAAGGTAAAAAAAGGGGGAGGGGTGCACAGCCACAAGTACTTGTTTTCTATCTGTGACAAGAGCTACTATCCCTATATATTAAGGCTACAAGTGTCTTTTGCTCTGTTATTTTTTGATAATCATTGAAGCATAAAAGTCTTATCCATGTTATCAATATCAGAAAATGTGAAGCTAAACATCTCAGCACTTTAGATATCTGGGTCCATTACAAACTCCGCACATTTCAAACTTGGCATATTACCAACTCGGCCTATTAATGATAATACTGCATATATCACTGGGGGTCGTCGCTAACATGCATGAAATATTTGCCACTGGATGTCGAGCAACAAACGATCAATCATTGTATCACTGGGTCTGACATGGAAATAGACAATTGTGCCAATATAAAAGATGTTGTAAAATATAGGCGTCACAGAAAAAAATTAAGATAGCCATCAAAGTTGTCGTAATGGGACTAGGTCGTTGTAGGAAGGCGTCACAGAAAAAAATTAAGATAGCCATCAAAGTTGTCGTAATGGGACTAGGTCGTTGTAGGAAGGCGTCCCAGAAAAAAAAATAAAAAAACAGCCTTCCAAGTCTTGAAAGTGTCATAATGATTTAGACTAGGATCTAGCCTTGAAAATTGGGTAAAATTTTCTTGTTTTCAGGGTAAAACCCAGTTTACAGGTGTTAAAAAACAGAACATAGGGACATCTTTTTTTCTGTACAATTTATAGTATGAAATCTACATGTTTATCAATGACGAGCTACATGTACAATACTAAATATGTGATCAGAAACAATGTTGTAATCAATCATAAAACATATGAATTTTGGAATGCATTTTAATTTTAAATTTGTCACTTTGTTCTCCTAAAGAGTTGTTGGACTAACATGCATACAATTTTTTTTATATAAATAAGGCGGTGAATTTTCTCGTTTGAATTGTTTCACATTGTCATTTTAGGGCCTTTCATAGCTGGCTATGCGGTATGGGCTTTGCTCATTCTTGAAGGCCTGACGGTTACCTATAAATGTTAATTTCTGTGTCATTTTGGTCTCTTGTAAAGAGTTGTCTCATTGGCAATCATAACACATCTTCTTTTTTTATATGAAACAGACAGAAGAATATAAAAGATAATTGAATGTATTTTTAATTTTTTTTCCAGAGTCTTGTATATAAATCCACAGATCCAATGTGTCTGAGGTTGAGGAAATCATTGCAGTAACCATGTAACAGTTAGGCATGCACCAGCTCAAAAATTTGGACCAAGATTTTAAAAAGGTAAACATCAGTTGATCAGCTCTTTTTATGTCCTCCTTAACTGAGTGATATAGTTTAACTCTTGTACTGTACGTACATACATGTACATTGAACTCAAAATTGGATTCTGTTATCTAACGTTTGCCTAAACCACATGTTATGCAACTAATACACAACGCTTATTATCATAAAACGCAGAGTTTGAATTTGGAGAGCATCTGCTTTACTGTTCTCTAGATATGTCCTTTAAATTAAGTTTGATAAGATATTTGTGGATCATGGACACATTCTTCTTATATTAATTTTATTTATCAAATTATAATTTGTTGATTTTATAAATTGCGTTCATTGGCATATGCTATGAGGTCTTGTTGTATTGATGTACATTCTAAATTTATTAAGGTAGAATCCTTTGCATATCTTAAATTAATTGAAAAATGACAATATTGTGAAACCAAATTTCCTTTATTTATTATTTGGACTCATTATTATTTGTAGAATAACCACTGGTTGCTCCAGAAAATATGATGTCCCCTCTCCCCCAGGGAAAGCTCTTTTCTTAAATTTTATTTGGGGGTGGTTGTGTATGAAATACCAAAATGCAAAGGGAGTGTTGTTCTTATTAATTTTTAATTCTGTCGATTTTTTTTAAAGGGCTTAGGGCTGTCCCTTAGGGGCCGTCATAGTATTTTCTGGAACAGACATAATATTATTAACACATGTTCAATTTAACAACAAATTTATTTTTTAAATAAGAACAAAGGTTAATCATAAGTTATGAATAATTATATACTGTTGAAATTGTGTTTAATTTCTAACATACATCATCAAAATGTGTATAATTGGCAAAGATACAAACATCTCAGTAACAACACAACATAATTATGAATCTGCAGTTTATTATAGGACCAGCAATAGAAAAAATATTGATTATGTTTAAACACAGGATAATTTTTAAGAACTGCTGTAATTCACAAGTTGGGATCAATTTATTTTTTTGTATTTTATAATTTATGATTTTTTTTTTTCAGAGATCTGAAACCAACACAAGACCAGCTGGGTCAATATTCCTAATGCGCCTCCAAATGAGGAACTAATGCGCCATCAAATGAGGAACACAAAAGTTGTGTGTAAACAAAAATTGTCTCTGTAGTGATATTGAACATGTTTCATTTTTAACAAGTGACTGAGCTTTACCATTTGTTTTGATCTGGAAAGTAGAGGATCATAGTATAAATATGTAAAACTATGGAGTTTTTTTAATGTATTCAAAGTATTAAATTTTCAAAGAAATTGTTGCGTGAAAAAAAATCGCACTTCGTATTCTGAAAATTTAACCACATATATATGTGAAAATGTCTTAGCTTCGAAACAAGCCATCCTACCTATCCAGTGTACTATATTGACTGAGCTAGAGTAGAAAACATTACCAATACTAACTACATGTATGCAGAAACAATTGTGCAAATTGCCCAGCTGAATAGAGGGCAGAAAACCAACATTTGGAATGACATGTACAATGTATACAACCAACACAAGACTAAAATTTGGAATAAAAATAAAAAATTCAGAAACAAACTATTATTTTTTTTATTGGTTCATGTAGCTACATGTACATTGTAAGAAAAAAGAAGTCTTAACTTTTGGATAGGTCTATCATTTTGGTCTCATTGGCAATCATACCACATCTTCTTTTTTATACTATCTCTAGTTGGCCAATGGAAAAAAAGCAATAGTTAGTTGAATTGAATTTCAGGTATTTTCTTCATTTGGGATATTTTTAGAAGTGTGTATGAATTGTGTAGAATATATATATTTATAAATTAGACAGTCAGATTTTGGGCCGATTTTCCTAGCTTGTAATCTTGTGAATCCAGCTGAATGAATTTTCAGTAAATATTAAGGTAAATGTGGTAGTTTGTTGTATTTCTGAATAATTCATTAAAAATGGTTTTCCGTCGTCAAAGTGAAACCTAGCTGCCTACATTCTAGAATTTCCGCCATCATAGTGAAATCTATTTTCTAGGCCACTGATACACTAAACATTCAGAATTTGAAGCATGTACCAAGATGTCCTGTTGAAGGCTGTACATGTACCTATAATTGCTAACATCATCAATATTTGATTTAAGGATAGAGGGTTGTCTTATTGGCCATCATACAAAATCTCCTTTTTTGAAAAGTATTATGTGTTAAAAGAAAGAAAAGTTGCATTTGTTAAATGGAAATGTGTAATTCTTGTACTTCAGTATTGCAAAAGTTAAAAACTTAAGACTTTATTAACCTTAAACAACTATTTTTGGGAAAACTAGATATTTATACATTTCACACTGAAACCTGCCAAAAAGATTAAAAAAAAAACCTTTTTGAAAATTTCATATACAGCTGGCAGTTTGGAAATAGAGTACATATCGACATCTGTCCATCTTTCCCACATAGAAAAATTTACAACTTAAAACGGGTCAAAAGAAAAAATAAAGACCCTGTTTACATACTTCTTCAATGGAATTGCATTGATTCTATCAATTAAATGAGGACAACGAAACATTTATAGTTGTGCTGTGACGTTGTTGCAACGTTTTATGATGGTAATAAATTACGTCACAAATTACGTTGTGCCAACGTTGTGTGGATGGTTGTCAGCACGTGCCTTGGAGTCCACAAAATTACGTTGTACTAACGTAATTTTACTACGTTGTCACAACGTAATGTCAACGTTGGATTGTTTACTGGGTAATAGAATAAGAAACCGATAATGATCAAATAATTGTTCTGAAAACGAAATGTGTGTCACGGAATAGAAGATCTGAAAGGAACAAATATTCTGGAGAATTATTTCCACAGGAATAAATATTACAGTATATATGTTCCTAACGGAATGCATGATATAGAATATTTGTTCCAACAGGTATAGATATTATGACAATGTTTATGATAACAACGTTTCCTTAGGCGGAACAAATATACGTTGACACTGTGACTTTTTGTCTGTTGATTTGTCTTGATACTACCCCGTTATCATGCATGATTGTGCATATTTCTCATCACGACAAACATTTAAAGATACTGCAGTAAAAAGATGATTTATGATTGTAGAACACTTATATATATAAACTCTTAAAGACAGGATAGAAAAAAGAAAAAAAGTGCTGAAGTTGGCCTCTTCTATTGGCATATCATGAAAATAGTTTAGCCGTTTCAGAGTATAGTATTTGTTTTTGTTTACTGTAACTTTCACTCCTGTTCAACATTGATGGAGGCAGGCTTGAACTTTCAGCAACATTTTTCCAAAGGAATTATTAAATTGAGTACCATTATTTTTTTCGAAAATGGTATGACCGGAGTGAATATAAAAAAGAAGATGTGATATGATTTCCAATGAGACAACTCTCCACAAGATACCAAAATGACACAGACATTAAAAACTATAGGTCACCGTAAGGCAATCAACAATAAGAAAAGCCCATACCACATAGTCGGCTATAATTAAAAGGCCCTTTAATGACAATGTAAAACAATTCAAACAAGCCGTTGAAAAGCTGTAGCATAAGCAATGATCATGGCCTCGATTCCAATGCGTTCTCTGGGGATTGCAAAACTTCTGACTCTTCTTCAATAATAGTTATCAAAGGTACCAGGATTATAATTTAATACGCCAGACACGCGTTTCGTCTACATAAGACTCATCAGTGACGCTCAGATCAACATAGTTATAAAGCCAAAGAAGTACAAAGTTGAATAGTGAAACGTGAAAGTGTTCCTCTTTTAAAAAAGTACGGAATCTGCATGATTTATACCCTTTTGATTCATTGGTTAGAACTTAGTTAGAAAAAAACCCATACCGCATGCATAGTCAGCTATAAACACTGGACACTTTTAATTTGCAAAACACTCATTTGCAAATCCGCCGCCGCCTCAAACAAGAGCTACAATGTCATGAATATAACCAAAATGTGCAGAATTACATGGGATTCAATAATTTCATTGGTTTTCTACTGTTACTAGCATATTTATTTTGCTATTTGATTTATAAAAACATGGGATTTTCAATATCCCATGGGACAGGGCAAAATCCCATGGGATTGACCATTATCCCATGGGATTTTGGTTAAATCCCATGGGATTTGTTTTTGTCCCATGGGATAATTGTAGTCCCATGGGATATTTGTTGTCCCATGGGACCAAAAAAATCCCATGGGACTTTAAATATCCCATGGGATTTTCAATATCCCATGGGACAAAATAAAATCCTATGGGATTAAAATTATAAATATATAGATATAAATATAAAGTTATGTGTATGTTACAATGAATGCTGTTTGGTACTAAAATGTTTTAAATGTATACAAGTTTTTTTATATTTTTTATATATACATATATATATTTTTGATTTTAATTTTGTCACAAACATGTTTTTATATTTGTTTATATGACAATAAAGATTATTCTTATTTTGGAATGTATAATAATATTTACAGTCAAAGAGTAAAGTCCCTTCACTAAAACAAAATGTTGAAATGTCTAAATAAATGAAAAAATTGTTTTGAAATTATTGTCTTGTTTATTCTATTATCATGAAAAATAGAACTGAAAAAATATTTCATATTCTGACTGAATAGTTTACTCTTTTCATGACGTAAGATTTTCTTTGTTATAGTTTCATTGCAATACTTGTATATGCAAACAATTTGAATTATTAGCTCACCTGGCCTAAAAGGCCATGTGAGCTTTTCTCATCACTTGGCGTCCGTCGTCGTCGTCGTCGTCGTCGTCGTCTGTCGTCGTTAACAATTTTTCAAACATCTTCTCCTCTGAAACTACTGAATGGATTTGAATGAAACTTAGCATGATTGTTCCTTAGATTATCCTGCACAAAGTGTGTGCTTCGATTTTTGATCCGTCAAAAAACATGGCCGCCGTTACTTAAAATAGAACATAGGGGTCAAATGCAGTTTTTGGCTTATATCTCAAAAACGAAAGCATTTAGAGCAAATCTGACAGTAGTAAAAATGTTCATTTGGTCAAGATCTATCAGCCCTGAAATTTTCAGATGAATCAAACAAACCATTGTTGGGTTGCTGCCACTTAATTGGTAATTTTAAGGAAATTTTGCAGTTTTTGGTCATTATCTTGAATATTATTATAGATAAAGATAAACTGTAAACAGCAAAAATGATCAGCAAAGTAAGATCTACAAATAAGTTAATATGACCAAAATTGTCAATTGACCCCTTAAGGGGTTATTGTCCTTTAATGACAATTTTTCACAATTTGTTCATCACATTTGCTAACTTTAAAAAATCTTCTTCTCTAAAACTACTGAATGGATTTGGATGAAACTTAGCATGATTGTTCCTTAGATTATCCTGCACAAAGTGTGTGCTTCGATTTTTGATCCGTCATAAAACATGGCCGCCGTTACTTAAAATAGAACATAGGGGTCAAATGCAGTTTTTGGCTTATATCTCAAAAACGAAAGCATTTAGAGCAAATCTGACATGGGGTAAAAATGTTCATTACGTCAAGATCTATCAGCCCTGAAATTTTCAGATGAATCAAACAAACCATTGTTGGGTTGCGGCACTTAATTGGTAATTTTAAGGAAATTTTGCAGTTTTTGGTCATTATCTTGAATATTATTATAGATAAAGATAAACTGTAAACAGCAAAAATGATCAGCAAAGTAAGATCTACAAATAAGTTAATATGACCAAAATTGTCAATTGACCCCTTAAGGGGTTATTGTCCTTTAATGACAATTTTTCACAATTTGTTCATCACATTTGCTAACTTTAAAAAATCTTCTCCTCTAAAACTACTAAACCAAATTCAACCAAATTTCAACTGAATGATCAGTAGGGTGTATAAAATAAAGTTTGTGCTTTATTTTTTATTTCGTCAAAAAACATGGCCGTCATGGCTAAAAATAGAACACAGGGTAAAATGCAGTTTTTGGCTTATATCTCAAAAACTCCAGCATTTAGAGCAAATAAGACAAGAAGTTAAAGTATTTATTAGGTCAAGGTCTACCTGTCCTGAAATTTTCAGCCGAATTGGGTAACTGGTTTTTCAGGTATAATGCCCCTGAATTGATGATTTTAAAGAAATTTTGCAGTTTTTGGTTATTATCTTGAATATTATTATAGATACAGATAAACTGTTAATAGCAAAAATGTTAAGCAAAGTAAGATCTACAAATAAGTCAATTTGACCAAAATTGTCAATTGACCCCTTAAGGAGTTATTGCCCTTTAAAGACTTTTTCACAATTTGTTCATCATGTTGACTTACTTTAAAAAATCTTCTCCTTTGAAACTGCTGTATCAATTTCAGCCAAACTTAGGCTAAATGAGTTTCAGAGTATCTAGTATAAATTTTATATTTCATTTCCTTGTATGTCAGAAACATAGCTCCTATGGCTAAAATAGAACATAGGAGAAAATGATTTTTTTTTTGCTTTTGAAGAAAATAGGACGATTCAAAGAACATTTAAATAAATTGAAAAGCCAAAATAATCATTGATGAAAGATTTAACCAAAAAAATTAAGGTGAGCGATTCAGGCTCTTGAGAGCCTCTTGTATACCTTTGTGGTGTACATAATAGTATGCTCATATTTGCAAATTTATAATATAAACACTTTCTGTTAAAGTTTTTGTTTTCTTTATTCACAACTTGCTATGTACAATTATTCAGTCCACTATTTAAGAGTGAAGTCAATAAATAATTTCATTCACTAGAATATTCCTGCAATTCTTTGACAAATAATTTTTTCAATCTGTTCTTCAAAGATCTTCCTCGGTACATCTTTATTGAATGGAGAGATTCAAATGAGAAGACAAAGCAAGTTTATTTGGACAACAACATACTTATATTTTGTTCATTCGTTCCATCTTTCAATTGATAATTACATTGTTGTATTTATATGATCAAGTTCTTGTGCATCAATGATCGTGATGATATGACTCCTTTTTGTTTATAGTCATCATGTTGAAATTTCCTCTTTCAAATAAATGTAGGAAAAAACATGTTCCATTTCAAATTAATAAAAAGTCGCATTATGGAGAAAAATATCAACTTTAAGTTTTCCGTTCAGTATTGATCTGTTGAATGATGACCATAAAAATCGAGATGTCTGACCTACAAATACAAAAAAGTCAAAAATTATCAGTGAAGAGATCAATAAAATGGCTATTTTATCATGTTTATGAATATTATGATAAACTTTCATTTGAATATTCAAGTACTAAATTACAGAAATCGCTTAAATTTTATAATAGTTTAGTTTAAGTACAGCTTATTTAAAAATTATAGTAAAAAAATATAGGCCACCGATGAGTTAAAAAAGATATTACATTTCTAATGCCAAAAAAATGGCATTTTGCACCAAAGGGAGATAATTTGGAGCTTTTTCAATGATATGTACATTTTAAAAGTCATCTGGGGCCAAACCGAATTGATAGTTTTGAATGATTTGGTGTACCATATGATAAAGTAACAACTAATAAAGTTATAAATAAAATGACTTATGAAAAAAAAATATTAAATATTTTTCTGAAATTGTTATACCCTAGAGTCTCCTTAAATGTCATTTGATCTCTATTGGAGAAATGTCTCATTGGAAATCAGACTGCTAAGTGCTTCTTATTTTTATATCAACCCAGCCATATTATATCCGTCCAATATCAGGAGCTTGTACATAGTTCAGTGGTTGATGTTGGTTCATATCCGTCATTTTATTTTTTCATAATTTTTTGTTTTTATAAATTAGTCTGGTATATTTGACGTTCGAATTGATGCCTTGTTTCAAATTTGGTTAGTGTTGTCTTTTATAGATTACTATAACATGTATAGGGTATGGGTTTTCTCATTTATACTTACAGGTCATCAATGGCCTCTAATAAGTAATTACAATGCTTACATCCACTAAATTGAACTCTGATGGATAGTTTTCTCATTCATCATACCACATCTTATTTTTATAAGTATTTAATCATTATTCAAGGACAAAAACTTTTATAACAGTGGACTTACCATTTAGGCTTTGTTGACCTCTGTAAATCTAATTTTGTTGATAATTTCTTCTGTTTATAGTTTTGCCTTTATCTTTAATGTTCTTGCTTCTTGCCCTACACATAAAAGGGTAAACCTCATTTAATGACAAAAATAATATACAGCTACTGTCTTTTGATAAGGTAAATATGCGGTTTTATTGACTATTCACTGAGGCTGATGTCCAAAGTGAATATCAGTTTTTCAAGCGTCAATTAAACCCCATATTTACCGAAACAAAAGCCAGTAATTGTTTTATTCCATATTCCGAGAGAAGAAAACATATACCAAAACAAATTTTACATGAAACATTTTACCATAACGTTGCATGTAAAAGCGCCTGATGTTAAGCGCGGCGAATAACAAGTTTCAAGTTTCAAGTTTTTTATTTCTCAAAGACCCCAACAGGGGTATGTGAACAATAACAAATACTACATAAGTATTCATAATATAACAAATAACAAGGTATCAAAGTAATGCAGTGAACATTATAAACATTCATTAACATATATACATTTGAAAAAGTAATGCATTTAAAGGAAGACAGTAAACTTCAAATGGACATATTAATGGTTGAAACAATATTAGTTTAATTAACAACAGATAGTACAATTTTACAAAATTTTGCAATTTTAAGAACAACATTGTAAGAGTCGGAATTAAATAATTCATAAAATTTGTCAGTATTATGATTGGTAATAAGATTACAAGGTAATAAAGATTTCCTTTCATTATTGAAAAAAGTACAATTAAATAAATAATGATATTCATCACCTAATTGGTTTTTGTTACAAATGTCACAAATTCTGTCGTCACGTTCTATACCCCAAAAGCGACCCCTTTCAATAGGGAGTCGATGATTTAGACATCTAAAATTGCATAAGGCTTTTTTCAAATCATCTGGTAAATTAAGTAAATAAAATTCTAAACCATGATTATATTTAAAAATTCTGTAGTTAAGACATTTTGGTGAGTTAAAAATAGTTGTATACCAATTCTGCTTAAATTGATCACATAATCTCTGTTTAACAAGTTTTGATAAATTTATACATTTTGGTACATTTTGTGCAATCCAATATTCAGAATCAAAGCCTTAAAGGCTGTAAAAGCAATTGCTGCCATGTTAATGTTTGGGGACTTTTATTTTTCATCTACATATATACAAGAATTAAACCTGACATGAGTGTTGTCTAGTTAAAAGTAAGAAGGTTTTAACTTTATATAAATAAAAGACTTTAGCAGAAAGTCATTTTTAATATGTTTTATATTTCACAAGGAGACAACACGTTTACCAGGCTAAAGTTGGGGTCAAATATACATGTGCTGAAACATATAACTCAAAAAGAAATCATCATGGATTATCCCCTGGTAGTGTTTGTAACTTCCTTGGCAATAATTTCCTTTATTGATTTAATTTTAACAATTTTCATTATTAATTTATATTTAACCATTAACACAAATGATTAAGTTAAAACATTTCAACTTTCCAGACGCAAATGTTAAAAAACGGGAAAGAAATAAAATATCTTACAAGACATAAACATGTAAAGAATAAATGTATATTTCAGCTTAATAAAAATATTTTCATAATGTTACTTTGTCATCATTTTTAAAACTAAGTTCCAAACATTATTGCTCAGTTGATATGTGTCCTTCTGATGCGGTACGAGCACAGGCACTTGTTTCTATCCATAGGAAGGTCGATTATCCATAGAAATAGTTTTATATGGATAGTCGACCTTCCTATGGATAGAAACAAGTGCATGTGGGTACGAGATAACTACAATTCTCATGCAATCCCGAAAAGGGGGGTCATCACAGACAAACATGACATTAAATCGTTATCACTGAACTAGTATATATATTGTATAGGGGCCAGCTGAAGGACGCCTCCGGGTGCGGGAATTTTTTGCTGCATTGAAGACCTGTTGGTGACCTTAATTCTGCTGTTGTATGTTTTTCTATGGTCGGGTTGTTGTCTCTTTGACAAATTCCCCATTTCCATTCTCAATTTTATTATACGAACAAGAACAAACAGCTCTACGTTGCTTTGATATTTATCATTTTTTCAGGAAACATTGCGAAAAATTATCTTCAATATTTCGAAAACATGTGAAATAAAATTGCTAACACGGTGGACCGGAGTGTCAACAAACGTAGTAGACTTGTTCACTGAAAAGACGAGGATAATGGTTTCATCTGACATTTGTTATGCAAACCCAGTTTTGATCATGATATTTAAAAAGACGTACTTTTCTTCAATCTATGTATTAATAAACTAGAAAATTCCAAATTGTAAATATCTCTTCATCTGGACCGACTTGGCATCTACTACGTTTGGACGGGTCCATTTCATTAGTAAGGTGATCGATAAATATTACGGAGTTTTGACAGAAAAGGAAAACGAACTTATTGTTATGAGTTTTCAACAAGGGTTTCGTTCCGCTAAATTATTTGCGCAAATAAAGTTTGTCTATTTTTAGATTACAGGTAATAATTTGACACTACGCATTAACCTGTGTAGTGATTTTGATTTTACGATAAATGTATGAATGAAAGATAATTTTTTGAATGAACAAGAGCACCTGACCTCTTAAAGAAACACAAATTAAACATAAAAAACCGTATTTATTAGGAGATAATTCAGTTAAATTTTCAATACTAAATCAACAACTGAAATGAATCCATATTTTGTTGAAACATCGTACGAACGGCGGAAAACGGAATCGCATTTATAAAAATGTACTTTTTTTCACTCGGACTTCTATGTTATTTGATAGTCAAACGGTTGACCCTTTAAATACAAAAATATATCTACAAGAACATATTCTGAAACTTCTTAAATCCACTAACTTTTTTTTAAAGTTTCAAGCTATGAATTGCATTAGAAAACATACATAGGTGTTAAAGAATGACTGACCAGGAGCCCGTTTAACAAAATACTATGGCTTGATCTGGTCGGAGTCTCTGATCTGGGTCACAAAGATGGCCATACGCGACGGCATAAAAGCAATTGCTTTAAAAACCACAATCATTCAAGATATTTTCAATATATGTTATCCACTTAGAATGGAAAAAATCTTTCTTATGCATATTAAACAACAATTTGTACAACATAGCAGATATCTTGTCTTGTTTATTACATACGAGCCTTTTCCACATACCTATCATTCTGCTCTTTATAAATATGTCAGTAGGATATCTACCTAATTCTCCATATAAAATACAATTAGGAGTAGATTTTTTAACACCAAGTATAATTTTGTAAAATTGTAAAAACAAAGATTCAACAGCAGCATTATTCTCATAACCCCACACTTCACAACCATAAAGTAGAATTGGAGAAACCATAGTATCAAACATTTTAAGTTGGATATCAATAGGTAAACCTAAGGATCTACATTTTCTCAACATACTATACATTGCTTTTCTACCCTGATCCAACAATTTAATTCTGTTTTTGGAAAAAGATCCATTTGACATAAAAATTATACCTAAATACACAAAGTCATCTACAACATTTAAAATTTCACCATTTAAAGTAAATACAGGTTTGTCAATAATTTTACGTTTATTAAATATAACAACTTTTGTCTTTGAAGCATTAATTTCTAAATTCCATGTCTTACAATACAAGTACATTGCGTTAAGAGCAGTTTGTAATTCAACCTTGGATTCAGCTAAAATAACAGTGTCATCAGCATATAACAACAAGTATAATCTTAAATAAACAGAAATTTCATCAGTATCAAGTACTAGGTGAGTTGCATCACATACATCAGATAGACCATCATAAGCTTTGGAAATAAACTCTACCAGGTCATTTAAAAACAGTGAAAAGAGTACAGGAGACAGATTTTCACCTTGACGAAACACCACTTTCCCAGGTGAATATGCTTTTTTTATTCAAAATCCAATTCGTATAGAGAAACCTACTAAAATAATACCAATATGGAATAACTACTATTACATAATTAGTAGGCAACTGAAAATTTTGCCTTATTTGTATATAACGTCAACTTACTCATCATTCTTGCTGTTCATTATCATGAATATTATCATTATTCTATGAATATGAGGTCACAGTAAAATTAACCCTGGCAGGCAGACATCTTCTTTTTTTATATGATACCTTGTAGTCATTCTATACAACAACAAGTAGACCTATGCTTAGAAAATCTGATAAAATGACAAAACCAAGAAAACTTATCATTGACCAAAGAACCATAAAATGCAGTCATGGTTATATGAATCTGACATTCAGACATGCACACCTTACAATTGTTTCATATTTACCAAATATAATCTACCTGTAATTTTAAACATATATGATAAACTGACAAAACAATGCAGTGTTTCATTGCCCAATGAACCATGAAAATGAGGTCAAGTTCATATAAAATATGGCAGACAGACATGTGCATCTTTCAATCTTTTCATTCACTAAATAAAGGGGCCTTATTTCTTACAGTATCCGGAAAATAGACCAAACCACAAAAACTAAACATTTTCAAAGTTCCTTATACCCTGTCAATTTGTTATGGATGTGCCTGTTCCAAGTCAGGATCCTATAATTCAGTGATTGTCGTTTATTTATGTGTAACATATCTGTTCTTCAATTTTTAGTTCATAAATAAGGTTGTTAGTTTTCAACTTTCAACTTGGCTATCATGTGTAAAATCATACAAGTGTTCGGTAAACAGGAAGTTGTCCAGCGATGAATATGAAAACGCATCACACGGTATAGCTGACTTATATAAACCCTGAAACCAAATTTCAGAAATCCTTGTATTGTAGTTCCTGAGAAAAATGGGACAAAAAAATATTCATCGGACGGACGGACTGATGGACTGACAGAAGGATGGATGGACAGAGAGAGAGGTAAAACAGTATACCCCCCCTTTTTTAAAGTTGGGGTATAATTTTAAAACGGGGGTATAAAAACCCTTGCAAGATGTCAAAACAAAAAGAAGTAACCTAATTCTTACTTGTTAGGGGCTACCAAAAAAGATTTATTTATTGTCGGTTATTCATATATATCAATACAACATAAGCTCTGTAGAGCTTTTATCCCACATACATATATGACAAGCACAATACATGAAACATAAAGCTCATCACTGAGATAGAAGTCTCAGATAGAGGGAGACACGGTCAACCAAACTCCCCTATTCAACCTGAATGTAGGACAGAAAGTCACAGGACAAAAAGTCATGGTCAAAAAGTCACACATTGTCACAGGACAAAAAGTCACAATTCAGTTTTGAGATTATTTTTCTTTGAACAAGAAAACACTCTTTTTGTATTTTTCTTGAAGTTTTATACATGAACATGATGTAGCAACTTAAATGTAATTAAAATTTATTAAAAACAAATTAATCGGTGCATTAGGTTTGCGCACATTACCATTACATTTGCGCACAAAAATCATTAGGTTTGTGTGCAGCTTTTGATTACATTTGCATGCATTTTTTTACATGACGTAAATATATAAAAAAAGTTATGGTATGATTGCCTTTTACAGCTGACTATCATGACTATGCAGCATGGGCTTGCTCATTGTTGAAATCCGTACAGTGACCTATAGTTGTTAATGTATGTGTCATGTTGGTCTCTTGTGGACAGTTGTCTCATTGGCAATCATACCACATCTTTTTTATATTGGTTCATTGTTGAAGGCTGTAAAGACCTATAGTTGTTAATGTCTGTGTCATTTTGGTCTCTTGTGGACAGTTGTTTTATTGGCAATCATACCTCATCTTCTTTTTTATATTATGAATAATTTCCTTAAATCAAAAATGAGTATATGTAATAAAAAGAAGATATTTCAAAATCTTTTTCGTTTATATTCAAACAATTGTCAACAAATTGTTTGTGACTTTTTGCATGTTTTGTCCTATCAACTTTGTGACTTTTTGTCTGACATTAGTCCAAATAATTATGACGTTTTTCTGAGACGTAGGAAGGCGTCCCAGAAAAAAAATAAAATAGCCTTGCCAGACGTCATAATTATTTGGACTAGTCTGACATGTGTCTGACTTTTTGTCCTGTAACTTTTTGTCGGAATGTCCTGTGACTTTCTGTTGGTTTACCTTCCATCTTAATCAGTGAACTGAATAATTGTTTTTTGCAGAAGTCCGGGGAATGTTAAAACAAGTGAAACTGCGAGCTACTGCTCACTGATGATACCCCCGCCGCAAGTGGATAATTTTAATAGTGTAAAAATATGTAAGTGTTCGGTAAACAGGTAGTTGTCGAGTGATAAATCTGAAAACGCATCACACGGTATGGCTGACTTATATAAATCCTGAAACCAAATTTCAGAAATCCTTGTATTGTAGTTCCTGAGAAAAATGTGACGAAAATTTTCAACTTGGCTATCATTTGTAAAATCATACAAGTGTTCGGTAAACAGGAAGTTGTCAAGTGATCAATCTGAAAACGCATCACACGGTATAGCTGACTTAGATAAACCCTGAAACCAAATTTCAGAAATCCTTGTATTGTAGTTCCTGAGAAAAATGCGACGAAAAATATTCATGGGACGGACGGACTGACGGAAGGACAGACAGAGGTAAAACAGTATACCCCCCCTTTTTTTTTAAAGCGGGGGTATAAAAATCACATGTGTAAATTGAGAGTCAACACTTACACATGGACTACACAATACTTTTTCAGAATGTCAGCAAAAAAGATTCACTGGTGATAGGGGAGTGTAACCGATGAATTGATCCTGAATCAGATAAGATTTTCCCGGTACGTCTAAACACCGCTCAGGAGGACATCCTGAGTGCACACATGCAGGACATACAAAGTGCACTCAGGACCTATATAGTCGTCGTGTCTGCACACAGGATGGATGTATACATTCGTTATACACTTCTCATTTTAGAGTTAAATTTGCAAGTAACGGCCGGGGAACCTCTTAAGATTTTAAAATAATAATGCTACTAAAAATATATTATTTCCCCCATGTTTCGCATTTTTTTCGCAATAATTATTAAATCTTTTAGTGAATATAAATGATGACGAGGGCCTCACGAATAAATATAAATATGAAATACTTGAACATCGATTAGCATAGATCGAGCAGCAGAATAAACTTGCGATCCACAATGACATAAATCTCGAAGTTATTTACGATAATACAGACTGTGCTCCTGAATAAAGTTGTTAAATACATTAATTTGTGTTTTTTACTTCTACAAGAAATTTGAATCAAATGCTAATTACGCACCATTTGCTGAGCAGAGAATCATTCTAAGCCAGGAACAGTCTATACTAACTGACAACAGTAAGAATAGAAAGTCTCTGTAAAAAGGCAGTCAAATCCAACAGAACTGTAACTTAATGATACATGTACATCAAGTTCCAGCACCTCACCAAGCACCCTTGCCTTGCACACTGAGATGGCAAACTGGTGTGTGTCAGTATTTTAATATAAAACTGCGTAGGTTCATATCGTTTGATTCAACGTTCGTTTGGATATTTTTTTAGGATCGTTGTAAAATTATATCTAAATCTTTGTTAAAATACGATTTTAAATTGTTCAATTCTTTGTATTTCATAATTTTGTCAAAGTCTACTTTTTAAAGTTTTAAATTTTAAAGAAAAAATGAATATTCCATTTTGATTTGAAGAAAATCTTTTTGAACTGTCATGACATGGTGTTGCAAAGCTGATTACAGGTAACTATAACATACAGTAATTTTCCATTACGACAGTGCGTGTATTCTCGGGTGTGTATAACGTATAGTTTTCTACAGAACATCCTGTCTACGTGTAATACAGATTGATGACATTATACAACATTTCTGTTGTTAAATGTGATAAGGTATTTGTGTCCATTCCCTATTTCAACACCACTAATTTTTCGAGAAAAAAAAAATAATCAAAACATCATTTATATGAAATTAAGAAGAAAAGTAGCAAATATAAATTACAGTAATTGCGCACTGAGTAAACATAATTTCAATTTTGCATGAAAAAAAAAGGTGAGAAAACGTATACATGTATGAAGATGTGTTTAAAAAGACCCATTGGCTTTATTTCACACTAGGACCAAAGATAACTAGAACTAAGCAATGGTTGATCCAGAAATTTTCATAAGTGGGGACTCATTGACTACCTTAGAGGGGTCACGTCCAGTCATGCTTCCGTGATTCCCTATATAATCTACCATTTGTTTCCCATGATTTAGGGGGGAAACTAAACCCGCCTCTGCTAATTGGGAAGTCATTTGGTCTGATAAGGGGGGAGGGGGTGGTTCCAACCATATGTCCCCATTCAAATGCATTGATCGTTCAAAAAAGGGGGTGGTTATGCCAAAACCTGCAAATATATTTTAGGCAGAAAGAAACATTTATATTCGGTGATTTTTACACTAAACGTTTTCGTAATTTGTTTTAAAAATATTAATAAGTACATGTACATATGATAGTTTTATCAAGGATTTGTATAGTAACTGGTTTAATAAAGTCCCCTTGATGAAATTTAAATGGCGAGACGCTAATTAATAAACTATCTATCTATCGGCATGCGCCGTTATTTGGAATACTTCACGGATGACCGATGATCATATTCAATATAATCATTTGAATTTGGTCAATTGATCTTTAATAATTAGGACTAATTGGTGATGGCAGAGAATATGTCTCTGGTGATGGTTATAAACACATAGAAGTAAACTTTGCAAAAAAAAGGTTTCCTTGGAAAAATTTATAAAAATATATGAATATGCTAGATAAATTTTTCTTTCCGAATTAATAATTAAATACGTTTAGAAATAACAAATTTTCACAGTTGGGAAGTTTTCAATTCAAGTTATTTCATTTTGAAAACGTTGAGAAATATAGATCTTATTCGATGTACAATGTGGGCCGCTTGGAGATCACAATTCTATAAAAAGAATCACTATTTTAGTCGAAATTAAACTGTATATCTTCTTTTTTCAAAACTCCTGAAATAATTTAACATTATCTATAGAGAGCTTACATATGCAAACTTTTTAGAATTATGTGAGCGTAAATAAAATTTGTTTATTACCGTCCCCTACCCCCCCCCCCCCCCTTTTTTTCCTTCTTTAAAATTTATAATTGTAAACGATTTTGTTTCTTAATTTGTGTTTGCTAATTAACTTGGGTTCATGCTGTCAAAAATCAAAAATGTCTCCGTGTGTATCAGTTATTGATAAAAAAATATTTGAAGCCGCCAGACGAATAACGTTACGTCTAAACACCGCCCAGGACCTCCTGGGGGCACTCATGACATACAAAGTGCACTTAGGACCCTTTATAGTCGTCGTATCTGCACACAGGATGGATGTTTATATATTCGTTATACGCTTCTTATTTTAGAGTTAAATTTTGGTAGAATTTGAAATCGAACTTAGATAGATATGTTAATTCTTATAAAATAATGAGGGCACGTGTCACTGATTACACAACTACTGAGCCATGAATTATCCAATCAACAAAATTGATTGGATTATCTTTATTGTTGTTTATAGATTGTGTTGTTAGTACAGTGTGACCATGCGGGAAGTAACAGTGTGACGTTTAAAATGAATATCACGATGTTTTAAGATTTTCGTATTTGATTAAAATTTCGTTCGATAAATTTTTCAGTTTTATTCTTAATTTTATTATCCTGTCCTGGACCAGTAATTTATTCTTTGCACGAGTCTGAAAAGGGAAATAAATGTTCATACTTTTCAAGAATTTATATTAATAAAAGTTTTGTATATGGAACCCGTTCTTAACTGTAAAAGCCGTACTTTTCAAACAATCAAACTCATATACATGTAGTTGGATGTTATTTCTCATTTTTATCGAACTTGTCCGGGAATTTTATTTTTGAGTTATACGAATGTTTTAAGAAATCCGCATTTGTTAAGGTTTTTTTTGTTGCTCTAATTAAAGTCGTTTTGTCCAGTTTCACAAGCCTGAAACGAATTTCAATGTGAAAATAAATTCTGAAAATGAACTTGTCTCCGTTTTCGTCTCCGTTTTTTGTTGTTGAAAATTATGATATTTTGGGTATAATTATTTATATTTTGGGTATAATTCTTTCAATATGTAAGTTAGATTATCTGTTTACTAATACTTTTCTTGTTCAGTTTTTGTTTATACCCATATTAATAGATGAACGGAATTTAGTACTTTTTTAGGAAAATTTACAACTAGATGAACGGTTTTTTTTAGGAAAATTTACAACTAGATGAACGGCTTTTTTAGGAAAATTTACAACTAGATGAACGGCTTTTTTAGGAAAATTTACAACTCAAATTTTCAAAAACAAAATTCTACACTTTTTACCTGCATTTTTTTCTCTGCCTCGAAGCCGCCACCGGTGACCCCGTATCAAACATAGCGGCCAACACCTCAAATGCCGTATTCACGATTTTGAGGTATTGGCAATATACAATCACATATCAATATACAGCAAGTAAGTAATTTGGTGTTGAATGTCAGTAGATCAGGATTTGTTAATTGAACTTTGCCTGTTTAAGGGGCACTAGCTGCCAAATTCATGTTCATCATCGATTTTAATAAAATTCACATAACGTGTATATAGTGTTGAATTGTTTATTAAAATTTTACGCACAATCTTGGCTGATATGCATAAAACCAATATATTTTATGACACTGAATGAGAAAGAAATTGACTTATCGCATAATACCAGAACCAGAGACATATATATTGCAGAGGCGGATTTAGGGGGGCCAGGGCCCCCCCCCCCTTTTTTTGAGAAAAAATTTGGTTGCTAATATAGGGAATCACTGAAGCGTGACTGGAGCGGGCCCCCTCTCAGGCCAGTCAGTGGGCCCCCACTTATGAAAATTTCTGGATCCGCCACTGTATTGTATCTAATATCTCTGCCAGAACTAAAAAATAAACTACCGTAAGTCCACATAAGAGGGTATGGATGTTAATTAACAGAATAGAGGGTACAAAAAGAGAACATTGTCAGTAAATCCATTTCATTTCGAAACTTCAAAAATATGAACAAACAAAATTTCTCAGAAAATCTCCAAAAATTGTCATTAGATTCCGATAACGTTGAAACCTTTGTTGGCGAATTTGAGAACACTATCGAATCTTTACTTAATACTCATGCACCAATGCAGGAAAAGACTCAAATATGTAGAGCACCCAAGCCCTGGTTTAACGAAACGATCATGTCTTTGAAACGACTCATGCGGAAATCGGAAAGACTCTGGCGTAAACACCGAAAACCGTGTGATTTCGAAATTTATAAATCATCCATGAACAAATACCACCATGAACTTAGAAATGAGAAACATTCCATTCTTAGTCAAAAAGTACTTTCTTTTAAAGGTGATTCTAAAAAGCTATATAAATTCGTAAAAGACTTAACATATAGTAAGGCGGAAAATCCGATGCCAGCCGTTGAAAACGAAAACGAACTTCCCGATAAATTTGCGGACTTCTTCATGAACAAAATAAAAACAATTCGTGATTCTCTGAGAGACTTTGACGATTACAAACCATTGTTCAAAGACGTTCCGTTATTTACATCATTCAAAAATCTTTCAGAAGACGAAGTTAAGACCATCATAAATAAATTGCAATGTAAATCATGCGAACTTGACATTTTGCCTACGAAAGTACTTAAATCGTTCCTTAGTGAATTGTTGCCTGTTATCACAAAGTTAGTTAACTTGTCTCTTAGTCAAGGCGTCTTCCCATTAAGATGGAAGCAAGCGGTAGTCAGGCCTCTGCTGAAAAAGGCTGGTCTTGAACTAATTTACTCAAATTATAGACCAGTAAGCAACTTGTCTTTCCTGTCTAAATTAATTGAAAAATGTGCGCTATATAAATTGAATGAACACGTGAAAGATCATGATCTCCTTCCTATAAACCAATCTGCGTATCGTCAATTCCATTCGTGCGAATCGGCCCTTCTACGACTCGTTAATGACATACTCGATGGGATGGAGCATCAAGAAGTCACCGCTATGATCGCCGTTGATTTAAGTGCAGCATTCGATACTGTAGATCATAGTATTTTGATAAAAGTACTCGAATATCAGTACGGTGTAAATGGAACCGCACTTAAATGGATCGATTCCTATTTGAGACCTCGAAGCTGTCGTGTAAATGTCAGCTCTACAACATCATCAGAGCGACAACTTGAATGTAGCGTACCACAGGGAAGTTGCTTAGGTCCCTGGCTTTATTAGTCTACGCCGGAACTCTATTCGACATTATTCCACCATCTATTACTGTGTACGGATTTGCCGACGACCATACTGCTAATAAACGTTTCGTGCCAACATTAACGAATGAGATGGATGCAATTCGTGACTTACAGGACAGGGCAGTCGACGCCAACTCTCTAAATGTCAGACAAAAGACATAATCATTTGTGGAGATGTTATAAAATCAAAAACATGTATACGGTACTTAGGAGCTTTTCTGGATGAGACTCTAAACTTCAAAGACCATATTACTAAAAAATGTAAAACAGCAATGATGAACTACTACAAAATAAAGTGCATAAGATCCTATCTATCGAAAGAAGCAACTGAAACTTTGGTCTTATCTTTGGTTATATCACATTTAGATTATTGCAATGTTATACTTTTTGGAATTTCACAAACTGATTTATATAAATTGCAACGTGTACAGAATATGTGTGCCAAACTTGTGTTAAACCGTTCTAAGTATGATAGTGCTAAGCAGGCATTGTTTGACTTACACTGGCTTCCGATCAAGCCAGAATTACATTCAAAATCTTAACATATATGTACAACTGTCATGTAGGTAATGCACCGTCATATTTGATCAATTTGTTAAATCCTCAAGTGTCGAAACGTTCATTAAGGTCGTCAGAGTCATCTATTGGTTGTTATGCAGTTCCATATAACAAAAAGAAAACTTTTTCAGATAGAAGCTTTAGTACTATTGGGCCAAAATTGTGGAATGAACTAGGTACAAATGTAAAAAATTCTGAATCTTTGGATTCTTTTAAATGTCGGTTGAAAACATTGTATTTCGAAAATTATTTTGAACTTTTCTGACTTTTTTCTTGTGTATCACAGTGTATATTTTCAATTTTTGGTATAGTACATACATATTGTATTTTTGTATAGTATTTTTGTATTTTATATGTCATTTATGTACAACGCCATTGAATACATATTGTATATGTAGAAATAGGCGTTTAATTAAGTTTTCATGTTTCATGTTTCAAAGTACAAAGAAAAAAAAAGGAATAAAGAATAGTGTAAGTTTTTAAAAATATAACTAAGAAAAAGAAGACAGAAAAAAAGACCCCCCCCCCCCTTTCCGAGACGAGCCTTACATCAACTGTTATTTGACGCTGCCGAGTTATTTTGAGATTAAGACATGTATTTAGTAGTCAGCCCGTAAAGCCTCTTGCATCAATTTGAGGATTACCCAAGGTTAATTTTACGGCGGCTCATTTTATTTTGGCTTAAAAATAAACATAATTGACAAGTTTCCTTCCCCTGCATTCTCGATCCCACATGTAAATAGCACGGTGGTCTCAAATAAGACATTGAAGACATTGATACACAAGCGTTAGCCTTTCAAAAAGGCTATTCGACTCTTAGCTGATGAAAATGGAAAGTGCTCTCGCTTTGTAGATTAATTCATTTACTAGAATATAGCCACGTGCATCAATCAACAAATTTTACCACACACGTGAGGTCACACGCTATGAAGTAGTATCGTTTAACGTTTTTGTTTACTCCAGAAGATTCGACTATTTATAGATAAAGGTTACCTGTGTAAAATCTAATTGCTAAAATAGAGAGGACAAATCCGATACTCTACGGGATTGAAGGACATTTACTTGGTTTGGATTGTCCTAACCAATCAATAAACTTTGATTATTCACGTCTCGTAATATCTTCCAATCAGGTAGCAAGAAAAATTCACGCACTAACTGTCCATCGTTCAATTCTTAATCTCGACTCCTAGGAGTCGAGAATTACAACACTTCCCGTCAGTATTTGAATATATTGATTAAGAAGGTATAGAAGATTAATGCACGCACACTATTATCCACCACTGGCCTAAATAGTTAGTCCGCAAAGAACGAGGGTCATAAAGACCCAGCCACCGGCATGGTGTGAATCTGAAAGCTTCCCACTATTCTTTTCTACCCATAAAAAACTTTTGCCTTTCATTTATCAAAAATGAAATATGTTGATATCAATGGTATATAAGAATTATTGGGGAATTCTAACCATTCATATTGTAAGTGATAAAACTAAATTTATATCAGGGTGATTGAAATGAGGAAAAAAGGGGGGTCAGGAGTTCAGGGCATCCTTTTTGGGAAAAAAATTGGTTGATTATAAAGGGAATCACTGAAGCATGGCAGGAGCAGGCCCCTCTTAGGAAGTCGGTGGGCCCCCACTTATGAAAAATTCTGGATCCACAATAGTCCAAGATTACTCTGACGTCCGACGGCTGTTTTGCCAGACACTTTTTGATATGGGACAAGCTCTGACGTCCCACGACCCCAGCTTGTCTGGCAAAACAGCCGTCGGACGTCAGAGTAATCTCGGACTAGATCCACCACTGTCATGACTGTGGTCTTCAGTTGTATTATCTTAAAAAATTACACCTGTATAGTGTATATATATATTCTAAAGTGTAAATCAAGCGAAAATAATGTAAACTATCTGTGCATTGGGACCTATTAAAGGGTATTTTGGGGGGAAGAAAGAAGAGATGGTGAGTCAATGGGAGGTAATTCCCACCCCCTTCAATTTGAGAATATGCTATTATCTTGTAAACGTCCAGATCCCCACCCATAAACCATGTATATTCTTGAATGGGACGATAAAACAAATCAAATGACATTAAAAGAAGGTCTTTGTGGGGTTACCCCACCCTGATCAATTTAAGAATGTGCTATTATCTTGTGAACGATCCAGATCCCCACCTCTAAACCATATCTATTCTTGTAGGTGACAATAAAATTAATGAAATAAGATGAAAGGGAAGTCCCTGGGGGTCATCCCACCCCGTTCAATTTGAGAATGTGCTGTTATCATGTTAACAGTCCAGATCCCCACCCCTAAACCATATATATTCTTGAATGGGACGATAAAACAAATCAAATGACATTAAAAGGAGGTCTTTGGGATGTTGGGGGTTATCCCACCCTGTTCAATTTGAGAATGTGCTATTATCTTGTGAACGATCCAGATCCCCACCCCTAAACCATATATATTCTTGAAGGGGACAGTAAAATTAATGAAATAAAATGAAAGGGAAGTCCCTGGGGGTCACCCCACCCCGTTCAATTTGAGAATGTTCTGTTATCATGTTAACAGTCCAGATCCCCACCCCTAAACCATATATATTCTTGAATGGGACGATAAAACAAATCAAATGACATTAAAAGGAGGTCTTTGGGGGTTATCCCACCCTGTTCAATTTGAGAATGTGCTATTATCTTGTGAACGATCCAGATCCCCACCCCTAAACCATATATATTCTTGTAGGGGACAGTAAAATTAATGAAATAAAATGAAAGGGAAGTCCCTGGGGTCACCCAACCCCGTTCAAATTGAGTATGTGCTGTTCTCATGTTAACAGTCCAGATCCCCACCCTTATACCATATATGTTCTTGAATGGGACGATAAGACAAATCGATTGAAATTAAAGGGAGGTCCCTGGGGGTTACCCCACCCTGTTCAATTTGAGAATGTGCTATTATCTTATGAACGATCCAGATCCCCACCCCTAAACCATATATATTCTTGTAGGGGACAATAAAATTAATGAAATAAAATGAAAGGGAACTCCCTGGGGGTCACCCCATCCCGTTCAATTTGAGAATGTGCTGTTATCATGTTAACAGTCAAGATCCCCACCCCTATACCATATATATTCTTATATGGGACAATAAAACAAATCAAATGAATATAGGACCATCCCCTTTGTCTTGGTTTGGGAACCCCCTTTTTAAAATGGCAGGATCCGCCCTGGCATACCATCTAGCTAGCTTTAAAGGCTTTAAAAATATGAAATCAAACAAGGAAGTTAACAGTGTAGGCAACTGTTTTGAATTTAAAAAAAAGCCTTTTACATATAACAATGTTAAATTTTTTTGTGCATTTATTTTTGCTTACCGTATTTTCAATAATGGACAAAATTGCATGATTAAATATTGTAATTTAAGAAAAATCAGCATACATGTTATAAAATGGGAAGTGGAAACTGGGAATTTGACAAAGAGACAACAACCCAACCAAAGAGCAGACAACAGCCGAAGGTCACCTATGGGTCTTCAATGCAGTGAGAAAATTTCGGCACTGGTCTTTAGCTCATAAATATGTATCAGAAATGAAAATGAGATACAGCTTTCAGTTGTATTAATAAAAACCTCACAATAAGTTCTGAATATCAGAATATACAGTATTGCAAGATTCTCTCAAAATGTACACATAGAGCTGAGAAACTGTAAAATTAATCATGCTTATTTAACATTAAAGTCCTTGGAGTCCATCTTTATATGCATACTCTAGTACAAAGGAATATAAGTATGCAATAGACATCAAGTTTTCAAAAATAAGAGTATCTATGCCATTAATTTACAACAAGATCTTAATCAAGTAATAATTTCGGTTTGTTTAAATATTTCGGAGGTTAGTATGACCTCCTTTTTGGTGATGATGTTTTCGTTTTAAAGTTGGGAAAATTGTTTATACCAAAAAAAAAAAACACAAAGTCAATCTAGAATTATGTTTTTATAATTTTTTTATGTTTAGGTTGTCAGCAAGATGAAAAGGACAAGTATGCAGTTCAAAATTCAAAATGTGTATGAGTTGAGGTTCAAGGTCCTTCCTTTGCAGATTTTCATATTTTGCATGAATGAATTCAAAGGTTATATGATGGACGGCAGAGAAAGAAAAAAAAAACACTTTTCAATTATCCTGCTCCTGAAGGATAAATGTAAAACATCTTGTTTTCGGTAAGTTTTATGCTCTGTTTTGATAGTGTTAGTGCATTCATCTGTCCAGTCTTTGCTCTAAATTGTATCCTCTTTTAAGTTTTTGGTGAGTGTTCGCCATGAATTTCAGTAAGTAACTTGTGGATTTACATGTATATACTCAAAATTTAGTACATTTTGTACTCAATATTAATGGGATTCTAGCATGACATCCTTCCAAATGCTTGTTAATCATGTTTATGTTCCAGAACATACAAGTATTTGGACTGTCTGCCCAATTTTAAGAAGTTGGTCAAGTTTATTAGAAATAAATGTACAGTACAGATCAACATACATGTAACTGAAATCTTTAATAGATAATTACAAAAAGTTTAATTCAATTGAAATAAAAACACAGGTTTGGTCGAGCTGGTACTAGACAGTACAAGTATACTCAAATGGTCTGACTGTACACAAATGGTGGGACTGTAAGTCTTAGTGTATACTTTTATGTTCTGGACCGTTAACGTAAGGTCCAAATACTGGTATGGTCTGGAACATTTTTACATGTCTTAAAATTAATATCAAACATATTGGTGTTTTTGAACTTGGTAATAAGTTATTCGATAAAACTATAATGTTTTGAGATTATCAAAATCAAAAATATCCCATTTTTACTTTTAATTAAGAAAAAGATTATTGATGTATGTATAAATGTATATTAAAATGAGACAGCAAGCCAACAACACAAAAAATAAGGATAAAACAATATAATTTTTTTTTTTATCAATGTTATAATTTCCAATATGTTCAAAGAGTTCAAGGTATTTTTTCATTGAAATAAAACACAAATTGAAATCTGTCAGAACTTCAAAAGCTTAAAGAAATATTGTTTCTGTTGTCTGCATTTTGTATAATATATTGCAAATTCTTGTGAATAATTGAATGTTATTATAGTTGTCTAAAGTTTTAACATTGATCTTTAAACTGTAAATTCATAAATTATTGCATGCATTTATTATTTCGATTCTGTCGTTTTAGACTTAAATGCGATTTTAAATTTTACGATTTTGAGAAAAATCCTGTTTAATCCATATACAGTTGGGTGCAGACCAAGCATTACATGTAAACGGGTCTAAAAAGTTGACGCGGCGTTTACTCGCGTGCACTTCATGTAAACGCCGCGTTAACTCTGCGTTAACTACGAAATTTTAGTAGACATAAATAGTAAACGGGCGTTTACTTTCGCGTTTACCTCCGCGTTAACGCGAAAACCGCGTGTCTTCTAATTTTGTAAAGAGTAAACGGGCGTTTACTTTCTCGTTTCGTCGCGTTAACGCGAAAAAGGCGTATCTTCTATTTTTGTAAAAAAAAAAGTAAACGCCCGTTTACTGTTTGTAGTAAACGCGCGTTAACGTAGATTGTACTCGTATCCTTGATACACTGACCTAATATATCACATGATAAGGTACATCAAAATATCCATCTGTCCATTTTCGATCAACATATTGACGAGTGCATTTAATGAAATGACACTTCTTTAATAAATTTATTGAATTTTTTTTTTTAAATATGCCAGTTTAATTGTGAGTCGATATTTGTACATGTAAATTTTGAACAGAAAAATAGAAAATCCGCTGTTGAAAGTTTTTGGAACTGACTTTTTTTGCAATTAATAAATGTTTATATTTCTAATAAAAAGTATTTTTGATTGTTAAGGTTCAAAACACATATACGTAAAATATTAAGTCATTTCAACAACGTAAATAAATGTACAAATGCATCCGACAATTATTCTATAATATACACAATTAGTTAACGCGAAAAGTAAACGCGCGTTTACTCTCAAGTGCATGTAAAAATACAATTAAGAAATCTGTAGTAAACGCCCGTTTACTTTTACGTGCACGTAAAATTAAACTAGTGAAATCTGAAGTAAACGGCCGTTTACTACTGACTAAACGGACACAGAGTAAACGCGCGTTTACTCGAGTAGACATTATAAATTTCCATTTGACCGCGTTAACGTAAATAAAGTAAACGGGCGTTTACTAGTAAACGGGCGTTTACTAGTAAACGCGAAATTTAAAGTCAACTAACGAAATATGTGCACGCCGCGTTAACTTGCGTTTACTTTATGTAATGCTTGGTCTGCACCCAACTGTACAATATTTCATAATGCGAGTTTAAATTATTGCGTTTACAACTCTTTTGCATTTTTCGCAATAAAAAAAACCTCGCATTAATTTCTGAATTTACAGTATATATATTATGTATATAACTCTGGAAAATACCCAAATGTTATAAAGAAGAAGAAATTAATCGATTGTTATATAGTATTAGAATAAATAGGAAGATGTGGTATATTGCTAATTTGACAATCCTCCATCAGAGACCAAAGGATGTAGGAGGTTAGCAACTGATGACACTGGACAATCTTTAACAATCAGTAAAATCCATAGCGCATAGCTATTTTTATTGAAAATCACATTATTGCTACATGTATGCAAACAATTCTGTATAATACATTACTTTAGATTTTATTGGTTCTTTTTCAGAAGGATTGAAATTCACCACCTAGAATAAATGGAGAAAACATAGAAACAAGACCAGAATAAATTCAAAGACAAAAGTTGGATCAGTTATTATTTTCATCACTCAGTCAATGATTTGAAGTTCTTTTAAATATAAAAAAATGTTGAAACCACAATAATGTTAAAGTTCTGTGCTGGATGACCAAAAAGTGGACTATACCATCAAACAATGCTGGATGATAAGAAACTATTAATGTTTTGTGTGGAGGGATATTGTGAAAAAAATAGATTTACTTAAATAGCTACTAGTATGTTAAGCTTAATAATAGAGTTTTTATTGATTTCAAATGGTAAATAATTGTGTTTCAAGAAAGTATTCTTTAATTCATGAATAAACATATATTGATACTTATATTATCTGCTTTGTTGTCTAAAAGTTTAGTTTTGAACAGTTATAGAACAATATGCTAAATTAACATTTCCAAAGAAAAAAAGATATTCAATTAAAAAGATTCATCTTATAATAATTTACTACCAAATAGAATACATTGTAACATACACATTACTGTATATTTATATCTATATTTTTATAATTAGAATCCCATAGGATTTTAATTTGTCCCATGGGATATTAAAAATCCCATGGGATAATTATAATCCCATGGGATTTTTTTTGTCCCATGGGACAACAAATATCCCATGGGACTACAATTATCCCATGGGACAAAAAAAAATCCCATGGGATTTAACCAAAATCCCATGGGATAATGGTCAATCCCATGGGATTTTGCCCTGTCCCATGGGATATTGAAAATCCCATGTTTTATAAATCAAATAGAAAAATAAATATAAAAGTAACAGTAGAAAACCAATGAAATTGTTGAATCCCATGTAATTCCGCACATTTTGGTTATATACATGATATTGTGGCTCTTGTTTGTGGCGGCGGCGGATTTGCAAATATTTCAACAGACAGTCGGTATTCCAATGGGTACTAATTGTGCACCCCTGATGGCCGATTTGTTTTTTGTACTCGTATGAAGCAGAATTCATTTAGAACCTTCTAAATAAACTCATCATATATACCAGGACTAAATTTTGTATATACGCCAGACGCGCGTTTCATCTACAAAAGACTCATCTGTGACGCTCAATTCCAAAAAGGTTAAAGAGGCCAAATAACGTACGAAGTTGAAGAGCATTGAGGACCAAAATTCCTAAAAGTTTTGCCAAATACAGCTGAGGTAATCTAAGCCTGAGGTAGAAAAGCCTTAGTATTTCAAAAATTCAAAAATTTGTAAACAGTTAATTTATAAATATAAACATATCAATGATAATTCATGTCAGCACAAAAGTTCTGACTACCGCGCTGCTGATACCCTCGGGGAAATAAATCTCCACCAGCAGTGGCATCGACCTAAAAGACAAAAAGAAAAAGCACCTTGCGAAATTCTTTAATTTTACTTTCCGATGTATTGATGATGTTCTATCATTGAATAACCCATATTTCAGCCAATACTCACATCTCATATATCCCAGTGAACTTGAAATTAAGGATACTTCTGATACTAGAAGGACTGTTTCATACCTCGATCTTTTCCTCAATATTGACGCAGATGGACGACTTCACACGAAAATCTATGATAAACGGAACGATTTCAACTTCCCAATTATCAATTTCCCATTTATCAGCAGTAACATACCCTCTGCCCCTTCGTATGGTGTTTACATATCACAATTGATACGTTAGTATCGTGATTGTTCACACTATACGGAATTCATATAGTGTGCTCCTTACGCAGAAACTGCTCCAACAAAGTTATGAGGAGGACAGAATGAAATTGACACTCCGTAAATTTTATGGACACCATCACGAATTGGTTGATCCATACGATGTGTCTTTGACCAAACTAGCTAAGGACATTTTTACCACATGGTAGATTGTGGTTTGTCATTACGTCGTCTAATCTTTTAATTACCGAACGTGACTTATTCCCGATTGTGACTGTTTTGCTGAGTGTGAATTTGCATAACTGTAAGACGTGTTACGGTACTTATCTTTCCCAAATTCATGTATTTAGTTTGATGTTAATATATTTGTAATTCTCATCGAATTTTGTCAAATGTGTTGTCGTCTTTTCTATTATATTCATGTGTTATGGTAAAGAAAATTAATCACCGCCTTCATTTATTAGATTTGATTTTGTTCAACGTAATCTGTTTTACGTTTGAAGTTAGATTCAAAACAAACCGGACATAGCTATATAATATAGTTAATTGCTACCTCTGATTGCTATCAATAATAGTGGGAGATATTATGGACATAATTGTGCAAATCGTGATACAAGCATGAAATTTAGTATATGGGTGGACAAAATAATAATTAAAAAAAATCAGCTGCTGGCCATAAAAAATTCTCATTTTTTCAAGATGGCCACCGGTCATTTTGCAAATGGCGTCATATCCAATTGGTTACATTTCGTAAATCATTTGAAACCTGTGTTATAGGTATAATCCAATGTCAGTTTTGATAACTTAAAGTACAGTTCCTAAAGTACGAAAAAATTAACCTTCATGAAGAAAAAGAGTGACTTCCGGTCCCAAAATCGCGCCAAAATGTGGAAATTGTCTATTTTATCATTTCTATCAACTTAATAAGAGATATTTCTGACTTTTTAAAAGGTCCAATTATGCATATATAGTAGTTTGTTTAAAAAGATAGGTTGCTTATCTTATAATTATCTGACAGTTACCAATACACAAACATGTACACAGAAGGCCTGAACGGTAGCATTTACAGTTACCAACACATCTGAATTTCTGGCATCCGCATTTAAAAAATCATGACACGAGAATGAGCGGCCAGCAAAGAAGTCCATTTTGGTTTCCAATTATCATTGTTTTATTTTCTTTAACCCAATTCCTGTGGTCATGACTTGGTACATGAACCTGTCGAATGCATAAATCCAGACGAGCCCAAACATGTCCACCTTGATATATGCTTCTCTTTTGAATTGCTTCAGAAGATTAAAATCGTTTGCATTAAGGAAGCAGCGGCCTTATGATGCTATTCTGCCTACCACAGGTAATCATAATGGCGGAATAGCATAATAAGGCCTCTGCTTCCTTGCAAACGATTTTAATCGTGCCTCCTTAACAGCAAATTGTGGTGTTTCCGTACGTGATGCAAACAAATACTTCTATGATTTCCATGTATGTGTCTTCATACAAAATTGGGCAAAAATGTCCGTTACATCTGAGAATACTTCCAATGTCTGCCAAGCTGACCTTTTCACTTTCTGATGAAATGCCGACTCCGTGTCACACCCACTAAATGCATGGAAGAAAGGAAAAGCTGCTACACGAGGACCAAACGCATTTGATATGACACGTACAGGAAGCAATCGAAAGTATTTATTCCTTCAAAAACCTATCAACAATTTGTCCACACCTAATCTTGCGAACACTGCAATTCTTATACTACTACATCTATGTCAGTACTACTTAAAATTACTTTTTACAACTATTTTCAGCAGCATGCTTATCATGGACAATCTTTCGTGTATCAGCTTTTTCACGGTTACAAGGGGATAGCTGGGAAGTATCCGTATTGAAATTGCAAAGTACATTTTCAACTTCAGTAGCATTAGCATTTTCATTAGTCTCTAAAGAAGCAATTCTGTCGGCAAGAAACTTGAACAATTCCGTATTGTTATCATCTTCACAGAGAAAACTACTCCAAACCATTGGCGTTCTACCAGAACCAACAACTTACCGTCTAGCACCAGTACTTTGCCTTTTGTTTTCGTCCCAGCCTTTAAATAATTAATTTAGTAAACAACAAATCGATGTCTACTCTTGGATACTTATCGAAGGAAGATTTATGTAAGCAGTATGATATCATTTACATAATCATCAAATATGTTTGCCCCAAGTGGTGGCAATACATTAACCATTGCTGCATCACCATCAATAAATACGTCAGAATTTGGATCAGTTGGTGGCAAATCGCAGAATGTTTCAAGTATACCAATTTGCTGCAATTTAATACCACATCCTGACACATAAACGGAGGAGCAGTTTGGTTTTAATGGGTAAAGAAGAAATGAACAATCTAGAAAAGAGATCGCAATCAGTGTTCAGGTTCTCTAGCTTTGTTTTTTGACAAAGTAGTTTCCAGTTTCATATTACGGCTCTTATATGGAAATATATTCGTCTGGTTAAAAAAAAGCAGATTCTTTTTCGTTTCGCATTGGCTTCAAAAGATCGTGCTGTTTGGACCCAATATCTTGGAGTTTATATACATATTTTACCTACTTCTGAATCAACAATTTCCTTAAAAGAGTAATTTTTTTACAAATCTAACGAGCATCTAGAAATGGATTATCAAACTTGTTCATCACTTTAGAAAGCCTTTAAAGTTTTTCGAAGACGTCGTTCTTCTGTTGTAGAATGACTCAAACCACTAAATCTTTCAAAATTCATCTACCAGTCTACTGAATTATGGTCCAGCTACCATCTTTCGTCTCCAAGGGATCTGCGATTAAACATATGGTACCAACATCGCCGTTCACGACTTACTATTCTGTGTTTGTGTCTGATCAATTGTAATATAAGAAATCAACTTGCTGGTCTTACGTACAGTAAAAATAACCATTTTCAAATTGCATTGCCACGTGTCGGTGATGTTGTTGAAGGGAAGCCATATCTTGGAGATTGATGGGTAACCATCGAGCATGATTTACACGATCAAGATCAACATTTGTATCATGCTTGATTTGGACTGTTTGTAAATTACGATATCTGACTCGTGAATTAAACGTACTACCGAAGGAACATGAAGTTTTTTATTCATAATTGAACCCCAGAAATTAAACTGTGATCGATATGACTCTCTTTCCTAACACCTGTTGATGACAGTTATACTTGAACGTCACAACGTCATGAACTATGTGTTCTGTGTTAACGATTTCATAACGCATTATCAATTCAAGCTAACCACATATGCAGTTATCTGATGCGCGTGTCTATTCCTAATTACATTTGAACATACAAGAAAAGCATCTGCTACTCTAGGTGTTTCAATATCGGCTTCAGTGGAACACCTGTCGATCTACTATCACTCAGAATTTTAAAATAGTCACCAAAGGCACCAGGATTATAATTTAATACGCCTGACGCGCGTTTCGTCTACATAAGACTAATCAGTGACGCTCATATCAAAACAGCTATAAAAGTTAAACAAGTACAAAGTTAAAGAGCATTGAGGAACCAAGATTCCAAAAAGTTGTGCCAAATACGGCTAAGGTAATCTACTCCTGGGATAAGATATCGAGTTTTTGTAAACAGGAAATTTATTTAAATGACCATATCGTTGATGTTCATGTCAACACTGAAGTGCTGACTACTGAGCTGGTGATACCCTCGTGGCATCGACCCAGTTGTGTAAACAAGTCATCAAAGGCACAAGGATTATAATTTAATACGCCAAACAAGATATGTTTAATAAATTCAAATCCTCATCTGTTTGATGAACTACGATTTCCATCATTGTGCCCTTGCAGTGCGTGTAATTCGTTCTTTATTAATAATTAGTTTGCGCATGCGCGAAATTGGTGAACACATGTGTATCATAACCTTAAAAAATGTCATCAAACAAATTCATAACGTCATTAAAAATTCAAATCCTCTAAGCATGTAATAAATAATTCAAATGTTTGTGTGTGAATTTTGTAAACATTTTCACGCATGCGCAAACCAAGAACATGTCAAATATTTATTTCTAGTATAAACGTCACATGTTAAGAAGGTATCCACCAAATCTGGTTATATTTTTTACTCAGAAAAGGTCAAAGAAAACGTTTTCAGGAAAAATAAGTATTCAATCTGGAAAAAATCAGCCATTTTAGAAAAGGTGGTGGCCATCTTGAATAAATGAAATTTTCTTATGGCCAGCAGTTTTTTCTTAAAATGCATATAATAATGATGCTTCGTGCTAATTTTCATGCTTGTATCATCATTTGCACAATTCCCTTGATTTTGCTTGCTAATATCTTCCACTATAAGTATTGCAATGTGCATTGTTATTAAATGTTATATCAGTATTTAGTTCAAATATAATTATCGTAAATCAATCCTAATTCTATCTCATTTTTGAGATATAGTTTTAGTCATTAAAATGTGACGTCATTTTTGTGCTGTTTCAGAATTTAAATGTAACGTAATTTTTGTACCTTTTCACCACTTCGTATGTGACGTCACTTTTTTTCACTTTTTACGTTGAGGCCTTGACCAAGACCCCGTTCACACTAGGACATTTTTATAGATTTAAATTAGACCGGTTCACTTTAGATCGGTTTAAGGGCTAATGTTAACGCTTTGAATCGATCTTCAATCGGTCTAAACTAAAACACCAAAAGAGGTAGTTTAGTTTGAATCGATCTAAAGTAATCCGATCTTACTTTAGATGAGAACGCAGAGATCGGTTTAAACTAGTACGATTAAATCGAAATTAACGTATGCGCATGTATAGCGGCAAAACTATCTCAGGTTCGTTGTTTAACCCATATTTCTCTGTTAAAAGACCTTTAACACAAACTGAAAACATGTTGTCTCGCCGTAGCATAGATTTGCGAAATCTGTATCTTCTTTTCTTATGTTGATTTATTTTCTTTGCAGGAACCGCAGTATTTCCGGCGTTGTGTTTTAACTTCGTTGCTCCAGTTATTTTTTTCAAAATTAGAGAAAACTGCAAAATCACCAGTATCAAAATTTTAACTTGTGATTCAAGAGAAATAACATTATCCATTTTTTTTTCAAGTGTGTTTAACAGTGTATCATCACATTGATTTGATTTATCATTCTATTTATACACAATGTTTACAGTTTTACGGGTAAAAAGGTTAGATCGATTGCGTTTTTAATTGTAGTGTGAACGCAGTGGTTCAGATTAGACCGATAGAGATCGTTATGATTGAAGATAATGTGAACGCTAGTTATAGTATAACTAATCGAAGAATTCAAATAGAGAAAAATATTCAACGAGTGACCGAACATCACATTAATTGACGAATGCGCGTAGCGCATGAGTTAATTATCAGTGTCGTTCGGTCACTCGTTGACTATTTTTCTCTATTTGAATTCTTTGATTAGTTATTCTTTTTATTACATTGGCCAATGACTTTTTTTATGAAATTAATGTAGAAAATGTAAGGAACTATAAATTTTTCTACGCATTCACAATTTGTTTTGATCCGACGTTATCGACGTCTTGACAACGTCTATTGTTGTATGACGTCAGAGGAGTGAGATAACCACGTTTATTTCACATGTGAAATTATCGGTTTTTATTTCACCGGGAAATCAATGTAATTCATTGCAACCAATGTAATAACTGGTTTTATTTAGATCGATCCAAATTAGATCGATAAAAAAACATGCTAGTGTGAACGGGGTCTAAGTCGGATGCGTCTATTTTTTTGTGTTGGTTTAGGTGTCAGACCACCAATTAAAAGTCCCTATCTGTTCAACCAAATTTTGCAATTTTCATAGCTTTCTAAAATTTTTATCTTAAGTTTAACCTCTTACAAACCAGGTATGTCCTGAACCGCATAGGTATCACCTTTCTTCATGCCAATTTTCAGCATACCTTTTAAGCCATATAAGAAAGAAGAGACCTTCCGAATGGATGTACCACTAAAATTAACCCCTGGTTTTCTTGAAATCTTAAATTAGTATACTATGGAGCGCATTAATCCTCAATTTTTAATGTCAACTCATAGACAAGTAAATTTGGACTCAAAATGGTCTAAATATATTTCTCTTTCACCAAAAGTTTCATTTCTGCAAATTTGTTGGGTAGTTTAAGTAAACAATGTCATCAAATGCACTATTTTTTGTCCGAGTAGGCCTACTTTCACTACTATCCCAAGCAGAGAACCCTAGCCGTATTTGGCACAACCTTTTTGAACTTTTGATCCTCAGTGCTGTACAACTTTGTACTTGTTTTGACTTTCGAACTTTAATATCTGGACGTCACTGGTGAGTCTTGTGTGGACTAGGCGCGTTTCTGGCGTATTGAATTTTAAACCTGATGCCTTTTCAGTGTTAGCTATTATTCATGTGTTTCTTTGTCTAATATGTTCTCCTATTTATTTGTATTGTAGTCCTATAATTTTGTGTTGTCATTTCAATGTTATATTAAGCATTGCCATTAAAGTGCGAGGTTTGGCATGCCACAAAACCAGGTTCAACCCACCATTTTTTTTCTTTAAAAATATTCTGCACCAAGTCAGGAATATGGCCATTGTTATATTATAGTTCGTTTCTGTGTGAGTAATATTTTAACGTTGTGTTTCCGTTGTGTCGTTTTTTTTCTCTCTTATATTTGACTGTGAATTCACATTACTATAAGACGTGTCAAGGTACTTTTCTATCCCAAATCCATGTATTTGGTTATGATGTTATATTTGTTATTCTCATCGGATCTTGCCTAATGCTAACTCCGTTTCTGTGTGTGTGTGTGTTACATTTTAATGTTGTGTCGTTGTTATCCTCTTATATTTAATGCGTTTCCTTCAGTTTTAGTTTGTTACCCCGATTTTGTTTTTTGTCCATGGATTTACGAGTTTTGAACAGCGGTATACTACTGTTACTTTTATTTAGAGTGCAACTTCTATTCTACATTGGTTCCGAAATGAGGAGGTGGTGAAGAGTTGAAGAGTTAACGGGTTGTTGGGGTACGGTCAGATGGACGACCGTTTTGTTACCATTCAAAGAATTTTTTTTTTTTGTCTTTACAATTGCTTGAAAGATCATTCTCAGACATGCATAATCTGTAATTTCTTTTTCTTTATTTCCTTTTAACTACATTTACTGTGTTTTTGTTAGATGTATATTATCGTATTCATCTGATGAGGTAAGCATTTTTCAACAGATTTCTAAAGTTCGTTCTTATGTTGTACTGGGACGTGTTTTATTGGTCTCTTCTGTACATCTCCAGAATGTCTTCTGGTCCAAAAAAAAAAGCAATCTGACCTCAGTTCTGGAGATATTCTACGGAAGATCAATTAAATGAATATTCAATTTACCGTCGAATATAGCAGGTTTTTGTTGGATGACATAAATTAACTTTACTGAACATGCATGAAATATTTGTCACTAGACGTTATCAAAAACTAGCATCAATTTAAACTTGTGTTTAACAGGAACATATATATCTATATACTGTTCCCAGTGTTAAATAAGAGAACAACACCTGATATTTATGTATAATATTCGTTGGGATGGGGGATAGGAGGATTTCGTATATGAATATGGTTGCCTGGTAAGTGCAAAAAAAAGGCATGATTAGCGACAAATTAAATGAATAATAATGCCCTCTTTCCTCCTTCATTCCTCGTATCAGTTGGTTTAAACTGATCAAACTAGCCTATGCCCAATCATGAGTGTTGAAAGTAGCGTTAAACACCAACGAATGAAAATCCCTTTCCCAGAATTTGAAATAGATGTCCCTAATTGTTATTGTCCGTGTAGTTCTTATATTTATCCAGCTTATAGTCCTACAGAGATTTCCTACTAAGGCTGTCATACCATATAAACGTTTATAACACAGCTCACAGTCTAATATATCTTTATTCATAAATTTATTAATGTCATTAAGACTAAGCGACGCCATGTTTGTTTTGTGCCTGTGATGTCTTAAACCACCTATCTTAAAAGAAGAGTCGAAAGAGAGCCAGAAGATCTTTCCAATGCATTCTGTTTGTATGTGCCTGTCCAAAGTCAGGAGCCTGTAATTCAGTGGTTTTCGTTTGTTGATGTGTTACATATTTGTTTTTCCGTACAAATTCATGAAAACCAGACAAAACTTTAAAATTAATCTATAGTCTATGGAGCAAAAAATATGTTATAAGATAAATAAACAAATTTTGTACACAACATTTGCACACGATGCAAAGAAATCTAGCTATTGATAGCATCGTTCAAATTATTTGCATGATTTGCCATGATTTTACAACAACGCAGACTTATAATGTTTTATAAAATTGTTCACCATATTGTCGCTGTACCATCAATATTACTCATACCAACAGACAATAGAACCCGACAATTTCATCCACAAACTAACAGACACCTACTTACATTTAAAGACTGTTACCAATATTATTTTTTTTCCGCATACTACTACACAATGGAATGTAGCTGCGGAACCGTAGCTCTTAGGTCCTTATGTTATTGTTTGACTATTTGCGGACCATAGAGTTAGGTCCTTATGTTATTTTTTGACTATTTGCGGACCATAGAGCTAGGTCCTTATGCTATTGTTTGACTATTTGCGGACCAGAGAGCTACGGATTTTTCCTATTTCAAAATGTTCGGAATTGCGACCCAGGTTCAGGTCGCACTTATTTCGCAAATTTTTTTTGTTTATAATCCATGCAAAACTTGTCAATATATATAGTTCGTTTCGTTAGATATTTTTCTAGGATATTACGTACCTATTTATGTTTGAATATTCATTTCCTTAACACTATTATCTAATTATTTCCATTTGTATACATTCTCCGCCTATTTTATTCGGCCATATTGAATCTCGTCGTGACGTCACGTGACATCACTTGGCGTCTGTCGTCCGTCGTCGTCGTTAACTTTTTCAAAAATCTTCTTCTCTGAAAGTAACCAAACTTGGCCACAATCATCATTGGGGTATCTAGTTTAAGAAATGTGTGGAATGACCCGGCCAATCAACCAATATGGCCGCAATGGCTAAAAATAGAATATAGGGGTAAAATGTAGATTTTGGCTTATAACTCTTAACCAATGCATTAAGAGCAAATCTGACAAGGGGTAAAATTGTTTATCAGGTCAAGATCTATCTGCCCTGAAATTTTCAGACGAATCGGACAACCGGTTGTTGGGTTGCTGCCCCTGAATTGCCAATTTTAAGGAAATTTGCCGTGTTTTGGCTTTTATCTTGAATATTATTATAGATAGAGATAAACTGTAAACAGCAATAAATTTCATCAAAGCAAGATCTACAAATAAGTCAAGATGACCAAAATGGTCAGTTGACATCTTAAAGAGTTATTGCCCTTTATAGTAATTTTTTACCAATTTTTCGTAAATTTTTGTAATCTTTTACAAAAATCTTCTCCTCTCAAACCACTGGGCCAAATTTAACTATACTTGGTCACAATCATTTTTGAGGTATCTAGTTTAAAAAATATGTGTGATAACCTAGCCAACCAACCAAGATGGCAGCCATGGCTGAAAAAAGAACATATGGGTAAATTGTAGATATTGGCTTATAACTCTGAAACCAAAGCAATAAGAGCAATTCAGACATGAGCTTAAATTGTTTTGCAAGTCAAGATCTATCTGCCCTGAAATTTTCAGATGAATCAGACAACCAGTTGGAACCATACTTGGCAACAATGGTCCTTGGGTGGTCCTGTTTCAGAAATGAGTCCAATGATCTTGACCGCCGACCATGCAAGATGGCTGCCACAGTGAACCTAGTAATATTAGACCCTTTAGGAAATAACTTAAATATTTTGTGTCGTCTGAAACCAAAGAGCCAATTTTAACTCTGGCTTACAAATGATGTCTTGAACATCTAAGAAACAACCATCTTCAAAATGAAATAGTGCAACATTTTTAAGCCAGGGGGCAGCACTAGTCAGTCAAATGAGTACTGAAAACACTTAAAAACAGTCATGTGTGACCAGAACTGACTTATGGAGGCCTTTAAAACCCACACAAGTGACCGGTTTTTTCCTCCAGTTGGTAGGCAGGATCGTTTTACTTTTAAATCAGTTCATTATACTTTCATTCATTGTCATATATACGCAGTACTCTAATCCGCTACATGACTTTAGACTCGCATACATAGTCTGAAGGAAGGAAGTAGAAATACCACTATACTGTCGTACTATCAAACTGTCGGACTTTTAAACCGTCGGATCATCGAATCGTCGGACCATCGAACTGTCGGACTATCGAAGTGTCGGACTATCACTACGGCCCCATTTTTAACATGGTTAATTTCATTTGCGATAAATTAGATATATTTTGTTGATGATTATTTTGGGATGACTTATAAATATTGTTTTTACTTATATTTTCACAGTAATTAATTGTCCAATTAAAAGCTCTATAAAGATTGACTGTCATGACTGTTTATATTACGAGAAGTGAAGAGTAGATTTCATACATGACAGCTGTATAATGACTGAACTTACAGAAGATAGACCACTTAAACGGACCATACCACCTGATTTACAGACACAAGTAGAAGACATACAGACAAAAGTACCAAGAACTACAGGTATACAAAATATATTTAATGTTATCTAATTAGTTAATCATGGTAAAATGCACAATTAACTTAATGTAGGTCAGCATTTAAAGAATAAAAAATGACTGAACCAACAGAACACAGGCCATCAAAAAGGACAATGCCACCTGATATATAGAAACAAGTAGAAGAAGTACAGAAAATAGTACCAATAACTACAGGTATAGATAAGATTTTGTGTTACATTTTATTCTGACTTTCTTAATTGTTCAGTCAAAGTCAGTACTGTTTTTTTTATTATAATGTTTACCATGTTTCTGAAATAGCTCGGATAAAGATTTTTACAAAAATGTCAGATGTTCTATATTTACAGAACAAAACTCTGTGAAAATAAGGTAAATTTTTACAGGACTTAAAAACTACCTCAAAGAATCTCTGGCACTAGAAAAGAATTTATTTTTTAAAAGAAAACCTTTTCATATGGCCAATATCTGCTGTGACCCCTGGCTTCCAATTTTAGAAGACTAGGTTGATTATCAAGAAATTGGTACATTATGTACCAGAATTATTTTTATGTACATTTCTTTCCTTATCCACATCACCATCTATGTTATGATTTGATCTGTTATATGTTGGTTTATATATATGCTCGATGTTTTTTATCTATGTTTATAACTACATGTATGTTCCTCTAAGTTATTGCCTGTACACAAATATTTGAATAAATAAATCCTGCAAGCTATATTTTGAATGCTGTAAGTAAAATATATTTATTTTTTTTTATTTTTGCTTTTTCCAAAATTCCAAATTTCTGTGATTTTTATTTATTTATTCTTTTTTTTTCTTTATCTATTCAGATTTATTGATCATTCTGTATTGATAATGTTTTAGTTGGATATATTATAATTTACTATGATTTATAAATGTATATATTACAGTTAAATAAACAAACAAATACTAACCAAATTGATTATATGCTACAAACGGTTAACGAGGCCGGGATAAGGTACAGGCATTTGATGTATCCACTAACAAATGTCAAACTATCAATAAAGTATGATTACGTCTAAAAAAAAAAAAAAAAAAAAAAAAATAATATGTATTGTTCTTATAAGTTAAATGGTTCGCTAATGACCCCCTATAAAGGATCCATAAAGGGTTAGTAAAATCCATAGGGGGTGAGGCCATGCAGAGGACGAATTCCCTATGGATTTTATCTACCCTTTATCCCTTCCCTAGATCAATTTCTTCATTTTCCATCAACACTTGTTTATATCTTTACAATGTTAACGTATTCTAATTTATCATGTTTATATGCTAGATTTTTTTACTTTTATTTTGCAGAATTTGCCATCAACTAATTTAACTTTTAAGGACAGAGATTTCAATGGGACACTGAACTAAAAGAGACACACATGTAAATGAACTACCTATAGATGAAAGAGAACAAATATTGTTTTATTTAATCACAGAAAATGCCATATATGGAAAGATTTTCTAAAGACATTCTCCTTGCTCATCCATTAAATTCCATCTGATAGTCAATTCTCCATCAAGTTTCCATGCTTTTAACATGTAATGGAAAATATTCCATCGGTTAAAATGTTCCATCAATTATCCATCAGATGGCAAAAATACCATCAATTATCCATCAGATGAAAATTATGCTATCAGTTTTCCATCATCATGAACACAAATTCCATCAAACAATTTCCATCAACCATTTTCCAGCATTGATGTAAAGTTGATGGAAAGTTGTTCCAATACTCCATCAGCATGTAGGAATTTGGTAGCATTTGTATCATCACAAAATTCCATCATGAAAATCTAGGGAAGGGAGTCAATGGTCCCTAGAAGGTCAGTAATAAACTGTGTAACAAATTTTTTGCACGCTTGACCTTTCTGCTGCGTTTTGTGGGAAAATAAACAATGAAACACAATAACATTCATAGATGAATTCACCATTTACAGTAGACGTGACGTTATGAACCCCATATGAAATTTACTAACCGGGGCCCTACAGATCCATAGATCGCCACGTGACGGCTTTAAACCAATCAAAATCTGATGATTAAACCTTGGTGCTTTTAATAGATATAGACAGTGTCTGTGCGTACCAACATGTTGGGACGCGTAACCAATTTGGCCTTCCTAGGCGTATCTGCAACCAATTTTATAATAAACTGTCATATGATCAGGAAAGGAACGTGAAAGACAAACAAAAATTATCAGTTGTATTCTGATTTTGTGAATTCAGTGAAGAGAATGGCAAATAAAGAATAATAATTTGTATTTAATGTATAAGTTAGAAAAATAAAAATTGGACATATATCATTTGTATATGCACATTAAAAGAATAAAATTATACAGTATTACTGAATTTGAATCAATATATGTTTAAAAACTCAAGAGTAAAAGTTAATTTCTAATAAAATGGAAACAGAAACATAAGTTTTAAAATATCTAAAATGACTAAAAACATGAAAAATAAAGTTTGGGTGTATGTCATACGTCTAAAACTAGATGCATTTGATATTTATTATATTTATGAGTATTTATTTTATTTTAACTTAAACTGTTCTAATTTTGTATTGTTTTTCTCACTTGTTTGTAATGACTTTTTAATTTGATTATCATCTATAAAAATTTTTCGTACATTCAATTATATTGAGGATGTACACCTCTGAGGAGCCAAAAAATTCTAGTATTAAACTTTTTTTCTACACCTGATTTTTGGGTTTATATGACTTTAAAAAAAAAATCTGATGGTTGAATGTCCGAATATTCAAAAGAACGTATACGAAAAGCGAAGAACATGTGTGTATCTAAGATTTAGTTTGAGTGAAGAATCAGTATCATTTTCTTTTTCATTGTAAACTTGAAAGGTTTTTTGTCTGTTCGATAATATAAAATTCATCAGAAATTCTTAATGTCAATTGGAAAACAATATTCTAAACATTAAGTTATATCTTCAAGCTATTGTTTGCTTGAAAATCTTGATAAATAATGTCCTCTTAACTAGAACAAAGTAAAATCACAATAATACTGAACTCCGATAAAAATCAAAAGACAAAATCAAAAGCTTTAACACATCAAATGAATGGATAAATTAAACATGCATATTTTTTAGTTAGAAAATGGTGGATAAAACAGTTTTTTAGCTAGCTGAACCTATCACTTAAATGACAGTCGCATCACATTCAAGTAGACACAATAGTTGATCATTACATGTTTATTGTATATATCTTATTACTAATCACAACTTGGGGTTCGTGTTGTCTATTCTTTAGTTTTCTATGTTGTGTCGTGTATACTATTGTTTTTCTGTTTGTCTTTTTCATTTTTAGCCATGGCGTTGTCTGTTTGTTTTAGATTTATGAGTTTGGCTGTCCCTTTGGTATCTTTCGTTCCTCTTTTTGTAAAAGATGGGCGAAAGATACAAGAGGGACATTCAAACTTATATGTTGAAAATAAATAGACAACGCCATGGATTAAAAAAAAAAAAAAAAGGCAAAGCAGACAAACAATAGTACACACTACAAAGAACAACTAGAAAAGCAACCATTGTATTGCTTGCTTTCGAAAATTATAAAACAAATAGTATTTTACCTCTCTTTTACACATTGACAGTTGCAGCGGGATAAACATCTTTTCCCGAATCTGTTGTTTTCACATGGGGTGCATGAATGTCCGTTTATAGAGGTAAAACCATTGTTGCATTCTGGAAAACAGGCCATTTCACAAATACAATATGTTATCTTAACTCCAATAGGTGATTAAAACAGTTTAATCAACTCAGTAATTTTGTGATTGCAGTTCACACTGAAGTCTGCAGATTATAGAATTCAGTACTTGTGGATTCAAATTCAGTATAATAAATATAAATTATACGAATGCTTGTCATCATGCTGAATTGTTTATTATCTGAAATATACTCGCATTCAAAGATGTTAGAATTATTTATGCAATGTTTACCTTTGCAATATTATCTCCCTTTAAAGTGCTTGATATCAATGTACACAGACATTGATAATTAATCCTAGTTGTTACAAATTTGGATTTTCTTCAAAGCTAAACAAGTGACTGTATAGTCGGTTTTGAAAAAAAAGCCTCCTACCTTTGAAACTGTTACTACTTAATTTGTCATAATTCAAGAGTTAAACTAGGTTTATCGGACACTACAATTGGCAGTGAACCTTTTTTAAGAGAAGCTGACTTTTTTAACAGAAGTTATAAAATGGAGAACACGGTTATGTGATTCAATGCATAGTTTTTACCTATGCATGTTCCAAGTTTATCTTCATAGCCTGCACAACAATACTCTGTTTTGCTGAAAGCAAAGCAAACAAAATTAGAAACCAATTGATTTTTTTTTAATTTGTTATCATAATTTTAAGTTGATATGTTGCGACACCATTTTGTCACAATTCTTTCATAAATGTTTTGTCATTACTACTCGGGGCAAAGGTGATAAAATTAACGGTACCAATTTTCTTGCACCAGATGCGCATTTCGACAATACATGTCTCTTCAGTGATGCTCGTGGCCAAAATATTTGAAATCCAAAGCTTATATAAAAGATGAAGAGCTATAATCCAAAAGGTCCAAAAAGTATAGCCAAATCCGTGAAAGGAATCCGAGCTTTGCATGAGGGAGATACATTCCTTAATTTATAATAAGTTTTAATATTTTGTAACAGCAAATTTTAATAACACAAAAAATCCGTATTTTCATGCCAGTACCGAAGTACTGGCTACTGGGCTGGTGATACCCTCGGGGACTAATAGTCCACCAGCAGAGGCATCGACCCAGTGTTAGTAATAAAATTAACGGTACCAATTTTTCTTGCACCAGATGCGCATTTCGACAATACATGTCTCTTCAGTGATGCTCGTGGCCAAAATATTTGAAATCCAAAGCCTATATAAAAGATGAAGAGCTATAATCCAAAAGGTCCAAAAAGTATAGCCCAATCCGTGAAAGGAATCAAAGAAAATTCCTTAATTTATAATAATTAATAATTGACTTAGTGGTCTAAGTAGTTTTACTACTGTAATCACTAGCCAGTCAACACTGATGTTGTGATTTCGAACGCTCGACTCCAAAATTAATTGACTAGGATTGTCAGTTTTCCCATCGAAAGTCGGTGGGTTTCTCTGGGTACTCCGACTTCTTCCACAAATGAATACTGACCACTACGAAAATGTGGCGCTTAAAAGTGCCGTTAAAACACCAACAATCAATAAATCAATCCATTCATATTATACGATTGTAACGGGAGCAAGCGTGACTCTTATATGCGGATATTGTGATTTTTTTTAATAACGACCGGGTACCAGTTAAAGGAAACCATATATTTATACCAGTATATTATCTGATGGACAGACGAATTAACAGCATTGCAATCATGTTAATCAAACGAATTCAGAAAATAAGAAATACTTTATTTTTTTTCTATACAAGATTCAAACTTAATCCAACATTTTGACTGTAAACATTGAGTACATTTTAATATACGCCTTTAAAGATAAAACATTACCTGACCATTCATAAAGGCAACAGTATTATACCGGTGTTCAAAAATCATAAAACGATTGAGGGAAAACAAATCCGGTTACAACTCAAACCGAGGGAAACACATAAATTATAAGAGGACCAACAGGAACGCTGAAGAGCGAAAAACAACCCTTCAATATACAAACAAAGAACTACTTGATAACAACTGCCATATTCCTGACTTGGTACAGTACATTTAAAGAAACAATGGTGGGTTAGACCTAGTTTTATGGCTACCCAAACAACCCTTTTTTATGACAATATGAAAAACTATCGCTTGACAACACTACTGACATAAATACAGCACAAACACACGGAGGAACACTCAGCACAGAGAAATGCACAAACAAAAAATATAATAGTCGAGACAACATGCAAACTTCAGAACAACAACGAACATCTTCCATCAACGAGAGACATCACAGGACATCAAAAACAGTGACGCATTTACGTAACAAATTTGCAATCTTGACTTTATACAATTATTTTAACAATACAAGTCCAGACAATTTTCATGACAACGATGGTATTGAAATGCAATTTTGTAATAATTTTAATTACAAACGGAAAGACTTTATACATTATCAAATATAAACCATAACAACAACATCAATACCGAGACACGTCGTTGAGCAATGCAAATTCACTATCGGTATAACAGTAGTACTCAGGAATAGGCCACGTTCGGTATTTAACAGACGTACGGCATATATGTTAAACCACAATAAAAATAAAAATGTCATTAGTTATTTCAGAAACAGACACATCATATCGATCAACCAATTCGTGATGGTGGTCATAAACTTTATTGAGTGTCATTTTTAGTCTTTCCTCCACATAACTTTGTTGGAGCAGTTTCTGCGTAAGGAGCACCCTCCTATATGTTACGAGCATAACGTATCAGTTGAGACGTGTAAACACCATGCGAAGGTATATTTTATAAAATTTGATGCGACTGTCGTACACGTGAGAGGTTTAGCGATATAAAACTAGTTCCAATCAACCGTTTTCTACATTTGAAAAAACATGTACCAAGTCAGGAATATGACAGTTGTATTCCATTTATTTGATGTGTTTTGTCATTTGATTTTGCCTTTTGATTAGGGACTTCACGATTAGATTTTTCCTCGGAGCTCAATATTTTTGTGATTCACTTTGTTTATATTACAGCTGCAAAATGGGAAATTGATAATTGGGAAGCTGAAATCATCCCGTTTGTGATATATGTTAGTTTGAAGTTGTCCATTTGTGTTAATATTGAGGAACATAATTAGTCATAGTAATTATATAAGTGACACAGTCAGTCTTACTATTGAACTAGTGCAGCGTTATATAGTTGATAGTCCGCAACAGTTGTAAATTCTGTAAAACTACATTTTAAAACAGTTGAACATTTATGTATAAATTAATGGATATCAAAAGATTACAAAAAGTAAAAAAATATGAAATTTTATGAATTTGATAATGATTAAACTTGGAACCAAACAATTACTCCCAGGGAAAATTTCATTATTCTATTACCTTTTGTACGTTGTTTTGTCGTCAGCTGATAAAAAAGGTCGGTGAAATGAATTAGATATTTGTTTTTATTATAAATCTACCGAACTCCAAAAAGGTGAATTCCATAAAAAGGGTCAGAATCGAACGCGATGGACTTTATCAACCAACGGAACAGATTGAAAAAAAAAATTGTAACTTGCATATTCCTGAAAAAAATGGTGGATTAAATCTGGCTTTATTGCTAGTCAGGTCTCCCACTTGAATACCACTTGTGTATAGTTACGTTATATTGTCAAACTATGTTGCACTCCAAACAGAAATGATTGGCTAATTGACAATAATAAGGCTCAAGCAGTCAAAGCTATAAATATACATTATATTACATTCTAATAACAGTAGAAAAATCAATAAAAAATTTAAAAAAAAAATAGGGAAAAATTTCATTGTACTAATTAACTCAAAATCGTTCAATTTTTTTTATGTCATGTTTTGAATTCCCGCATTTGAGCAGAAATCTACAATGTACTTCCCTTACCCGGTCTCGTTTGTATGAAACTGTGAGTAAAATATATATATATATCAGTCTAGTATAAAATAGGAAGAAACGCAACACCAATTTTATTTTTAATAATTCCTTGATATGAAAAAAATTTACCTGATGATAGCGTGTCTTTGTTTACACTGCATATGACGTCATAACTTAAATAACTTCACAACTAAAATCCAACAACAGAACCAAAATCGGAAACGTTACGGTATTTCCTTTTCTTTTTTTTATTTTTTTAACAAATATTTAAGTTACGAAAAGAAATTCATACAGACTTCGTCCCCATTTACAGGTAATGCCTGCCTCATATTAGATAGGTACGATGTAAATCATTTGATAACAGATGATAGTATTCTGCATGTTTATGAACAGCGAAGAGAACACATATAGTCATTTCTCGAAATTCTTGCCTGATTCATCCGTATCATGACCTGTTATTATTTTCATTGGATCAACATGTGGTTCGTTTAATCTCAGTTATTCATTGGTCAAAATTTTATGACGACAGGTTTTCTTGCTTTCCTCTGAATTTCCTATTTTGGCGTCATGAAAAATGTGACAAGTCCTGTTGACATCTTTGTTTGCAGGTCATTTGAAAAGAATGAATAAGTTTGCCTGTATATTGTTTAAAATCATTAGAAAAACCTCGCGTTTTAAATTTCAAACTTAAAAAGAGGGACGAAATATACCAGAGGGACAATCAAACTCATATATCGAAACTAAACTGACAACGCCATGGCTAAAAATGAAAAGTACAAACAGACAAACAATAGTACACATGACACAACATAGAAAACTAAAGATTAAGCAACACGAACCCCACCAAAAACTAGGGGTGATCTCAGGTCTCGAGTGGATTAATATCGTAGTACACTCGATGCAGTGGTATAATCTATATATATATATATGTACATTCTTCTCTTTCACATAGTTCCCGAACTTTATTCGGTTAGCTACAATTTTCAAACATATTATTTGAAGATTTCAAATGTTTCATAGCTTGTTGAATAAGCTCAATATATGAATTTTCCTAACAAAAACTATCTGTTAATTGAAAGGATAATCGTACACTTGATTGTCATCTATAAGCATATGTTGGTTTAAGTTTTCTAAACTTGCAACTGTGTTTTGTTCATCAATGATGTTATAAATACTCTCTTGTCTTTTCAATTCCAAAATTGGCATTGGGAACCCATCATTGTCATTTCTATGGCTTGCAATCCGTTCACCAATTGTTGATTTCCGACAACAGTGCTGTCGGAAATACACACTCAGACCAATGATTACCACAAGACTTCCTGCACACAATACATACACGATAGTAGTGATGTTTGAAGAAGAAATCTCTGAAATTAGAATTCAGACAATTTCTAAAGTTAATCATGACAATGTACAAATGTACAAATCGAATGTTGAAGGACTCAATAGATAAAATTACAGATAAGACGACTATTATGTTTCAGAAGATCTAATGCATGTCTTTAGTTTGGGAGATTGCGATAATTGCATGTCTGTCATGCTTAATGTGTGTGTAAAATATTAGACTTTTGGTTATCTAGTGTGAATTGTTGCCTATTTGGTTATGGCGTTGACTCTAAAAGACGGCTAAACGGTTTTCTGATTGTTCAAGGCCATAAGGGAACTATAATTTCTTAATCTAATGATTAAAACGCTGGCACATCGCCAATTTTACTAAATAGCTTTATTTTCATAAAACCGAGAAAAATTGTCGATAAAGACAAATATAATATAAAAAATATTACTTACCACTGACTTCAGTTTTTGGTACACATCCAGCAACATTATCACACCTATATCATATATTACATTCATCATGTTTTGCGTGTTCATTCAAATTGGTATTGCTTGCAATGGTAATATGTAATTTGTTTATAGCCGTGAACTATCTAAACTACTTTAAGAGACATAGCATATCGTTTTCACATACATTCTAGAGAATAATCTGATTTACAGTAGTTTTTTTTATTAAATTATATTGAAGTTTCAGATCTGCTTACATTTCATTGTTTATTGTTCATATCTTTAAAATAACTAGATTGGTTTTTTTTGTTGATTTAGACAAAATTTCGTTCTTTTTTTGGTTGATGTTAATCTGCGCATGTTGATGGTTGAATGTCCGACAATTCGGAAGAATGTGTAAGAAAAGCGAAGAAGATACAATGTATGTGTATCTGGGATTTAGTTTGACTGTGGAATAAGTATCATTTTCTTTTTCATTGTAGAAATCATCCAAAACTTGGAAGGTTTTTTGTCTGCTCGACAATATAAAAATTAATCAGAAATTATCAATGTCAGTTGAAATAATATATTCTAAACATTAAGTTTTATCTTCCAGCTATTGTTTGTTTGAAAATCTTGATAAATTATGTAATCTTAACTAGAAAAAAGTAAAATCACAAAATTTATGAGCTCCGAGGAAAATTCAAAACGGAAAGTCCTCAATCAAATGGCAAAATCAAAAGTTTAAACACATCAAATGAATTGATAAATTAAACATACATATTTGTTTAGGTAGAAAATGGTGGATAAAAAAATGACAGTCGTATCACATTCAAGTAGACACAATAGTTGATCATTACATGTTTATTGTATATATCTTATTACTAATCACAGCTTGTAATAGAGGGGCAAAAAATACCAGAGGGACATTCAAACTCATAAGTTGAAAATAAACAGACAACGCCATGGATACAATAAGAAGAAAAAAACCAAACAGACAAACAAAGTAACACACTTCAAAGAACAACTAGAAAACCAACACTTGTCTTGCTCGCTTACAAAAATTGTAAAATATATAGTATTTTACCTCTCTTGTACACTCTGGCAGTTGCAGCGGAATAAACATCTTTTCCCGAATCTGTTGTTTTCACATGAAATGCATCCATGTCCTTCTATAGATGTAAAACCATTGTTGCATTCTGGAAAACAGGCCATTTTTTATAAGTACAATATGTCATCTTAACTCCAATAGGTGTTTAAAACAATTTAATCAACTCAGACATTTTTTGATTGCAGTTCACACAAAAGTCTGTAGGTAATAGAATTCATTACTTGTGGAATCAAATTCGGTACAATGAATATAAATACGAATGCTTCTCATCATGCCGAATTGTTTTGATATCTGAAATATAGCTGCATTCAAAGATGTTAGAATTATTTATGTAATGTTTACCTTTGCAATATTATCTCCCTTGAAAGTTCTTGATATCAAAGTACACAGACATTGATAATTAGTCCTAGTATTTGCTCAAGATGATTTTCTTTCCCCCTAAATAAGTGTATAGGCGGTTTTGAAAAATTTTAAGCCTAATACCTTTAAAACTATTGTTCACATTATGTTACTTCTAAATTTGTCATAATTCAAACGTTAAACTCGGTTTATCGAACACTACATTTGGCAGTGAAGCTTGTATGAGCGAAGCTGTCTTTTCTAACGGAAGTTATAAACTGGAGGACACGGTTATGTCCTATCATGATTTTCTTGATAGAGGTTTGCTGCTCACAAGGAAGCTATTAAACCAAGAGTTCCAAATGGTGAAGTTGAAATCATCCCTTCGTAAATTTTACGGACGCCATCACGAGTTGGTTGACCGTTATGGAATAACCGTTTCACAAATGATATCGGATATGTTCCTTACGTCGTAACTACAATCCCCTTCCCTTTCATGAATATGACCTACCGAATTAGACTATTTACCGGATTTGTAATCACTTAAGCAACACGACGGGTGCCACATGTGGAGCAGGATCTGCTTACCCTTCCGGAGCACCTGAGATCACCCCTAGTTTTTGGTGGGGTTCGTGTTGTTTATTCTTTAGTTTTCTATGTTGTGTCGTGTGTACTATTGTTTTTCTGTTTGTCTTTTTTATTTTTAGCCATGGCGTTGTCAGTTTGTTTTAGATTTATGAGTTTGACTGTCCCTTTGGTATCTTTCGTCCCTCTTTTATGTGATTCAATACATAGTACTTACCTATGCATGTTCCATGTCTATCTTCATAGCCTGAACAACAATACTTTCTTTTACTTAAAGAAATAGCAAGAAAACTGTAATAATGTTGTTTGTTATTATTATTGCGACACTCGTATTGACTTTTCAGCATAACAATGTATTAACAATAAGAAAATATGGTATGATTTCAAATGGAACAACTAACTTACATTTAAAAAAAAAATCACATCACCAACGAGCAAAAATGCATTTACAATTTTAAAAAATATAAAAAGGTCCAAACAAGAAATTATGCAACACAATTTAAAAAAGAACATATGCAACCTCACTAAAGTAACAAGAAAAAACCGGAAAAAAACAACGATAACAACTGAATTTAAGGATTTTCAATTTAAATTGACACATTTTCGTTTGTGTTAGTGATATTTCAGCATGAGAACAATCTATATATAAACTTATACAGACCTTATACAGCTATCATTATGTATGGTTGATAATTATGTTGTTCTTCGATTGTTTAGCATATTGTCATGAACTTTAGTTTAGTGCAATTGAAATATAATATTATAATAGTCTATTGTTCCCCGAACAATTGTTATGATACAATAAGTCACAGAGAGCTGTCTAATCGGCATTCATACTTCATCCTCTTAAATCCATATACAAAGAAAAATATATATGGGAAAAAGAAGCGAGAACATGCTATTCATACACCCCACCCAAAGAAAAAAGTTGAAAAAATATGAAATTGAATAAAACAGATTTACCACTCTGTATTTGAACAAAAAAAAAAATTATTAATTGCAACATGTATCAATTATCCATTCATTTAATGTGTTTGAGCTTTTAATATTGCCATTTGAATAGGGACTTCCCTTTTTAATATTCGGTGGAGTTCACTATTTTTGTGATTTAATTTTTACGAAAATTGTTTATTCATTTAAATGACTTTTTAAAATATATTAGTTTGAAAAAAAACAACAATTTGCATTGAAAAAATATACGTCAATCAAATAATCCATTCAATCTTTTCCTGGAAATATTGTATTAACGGGAAAAGGTCATTTCCGCACAGGTCAATTTCTATCAAATACATGTTTTTTTCAAATTATGTAACGTTGCCTTGACCTTGCATGACGACAATAACGGTATCAATCATGAACTTTTTATTCTGAAATAACATATAAAATATGTTCAGTACTTTATAAATTGTAAGTTAGCTGATACAACGTTTTCAATATTTCTATGTAGGTTTATTTGATTAGGGATTTTCCGTTTTAAATATTTTTCTCGGATTTCAGCATTTGTTGTTTAATTGTTATAAGGGTATAAAGGAAGTATATTTTATATGTTATGCGTCTCTTTTGGTTTAGGATACATTGGTGGTGTGAAGTGTACTTTATCAATGCGGTATGGGCTTTGCTCATTGTTGAAGGCCGTACGGTGACATATAGTTGTTAGTTTCTGTGTCATGCATGTCTATTGTGGAGAGTTGTCTCATTGGCAATAATACCACATCTTCTTTGTTTTTATATTTATCGATATCGTATTTAAGAATAGAAAGCCCGTGGATTAACCCAGGGCTTATTTGGGCCATAACTACGATTAAATTAAAAATACACTTTCAATTTTTTTTATCAATACAAACATCTAACAGTTTTTAAGTAAATAGAAATACATTTCACATTTCAAGAGTTACAATGGCACAAACTATGACAAAATTATTATGCCCTCTTACTTTTTTATAATAGAAAAAAAATTCAAAAGTACAATTATCAAAACAAGTATCAAATCTTTATACCCTAGTTCATGTAGTGGCATACATAATGCAAACTTTCATTTCTGTGATAAGTTGCATTCGGTGATGTTATAGGTAGGAAACAAACTTGTACATGTATATATGATCATCTGTGGTATACATATTTCATAGCTATTTATCAAAACATATTAGCGTCCGTAACTTTTTCGAAATGACGACTTCAACTGTACTAGAGAAACACTAAAGACTATTACCTCTTCTTGGCAGAAATTTACCTCATAAAAAGAAACGCACTAATATCGGCTTTGATATATATGCCCCATATGTGAGCAGCATTAGACATGTTAGAATTATATTGGATATACATTGAAGGTTCATAATATGACACTGAAATAGAGTTGGTTGTCGTAAATTTGAGATCAAACTAAAATATTAAATTTAAAATGTAATATAACAAATCTGTACACACACCTGTAATTAGGATATTATATCTTTGAATCGACGGTATATACTTAATGTCTACACTTTGGAAATATTCTGTGTTGAAAAGACATTTGTTTATACAACAAGTTAACCAATACTTTTCAAACGCATTTGAAAATCAAGCAATTCAATGTTCTATTCCTAAGACTTAGCTTATTTAGTGTATATATTGTTCTTTTCAAAGTGTTTGTTTCCCAACGGTCGCCTACTGATAATAATGCGTTACAGAAAATGAACGATTATTACATAATCAATTCATATCACATTTTAACTAGATTATTTGTAATTCGATATGAAATAGAAAATTATAAAAAAACAATCACAAAATTTTAAACAATACATACCTTCTCCAGTCTACACATACATTCAGTCCTTCCAAACATGTGCCTCCGTGAATTATATAAAACACCAGCAATATAAAATGAACTAACATTTTGTTTTTGTAATGCCAACATTAAGTATCATTCTTTGTTATAACCAGGAATCAGGACGCTCAAAATATATATCGAAAAAAATGCTGTCTATAAATATATTCATGGCATCGAGACGGATGCCAACATGTCGAATGGATGAAACCAACTTCCCACGTCGTAATGAACTCGTTTATTAATTTAAAAACGAAAAAGTACGAACTAAGGTCTTGCTAGTGCGTTGTGTTGTTCTGATGATATAGGCCACACATTACAGTATTTGTGTTTGCTGTTCGCCTTTGAAGAAAGAAAAACTATTTCTACAAACTAAATTTCCACATAGTCCAAATGTGATGTCAATTTGCTTACATTCAATTTTTAAAACAATCAGTTTTAAGAAAAGTGTATTAAGAAAAAAAAGTTAGTCCCTTCATGTAAATGTAAACGCATAAGCTTCGTTCTCATTTCTTTCTATTTAGTTTAACATTTTATTACTCATGTTACTAAACATGTATGCCATCATAATTTTGTACCATTGTAAAATTTAACATTACCGTACTGCATTCGTTTACCACTGACAAGTATTGTGTTTTTATTTATGTATTCTCTGAAAACTATCAATTTCCCATCAATTGCAAATTATTTACAGAAAAAAAACTTAATTAGTATATAGGTTAGATACAACAATGTGCTGCATATATGTCACAATTAGAATTGTTGTATACACATCTTTCGAAAAACTAATAAGACGATGTGGTATATTTGCCAATATAATTATATATTAGCATATCTCTGTCAAAAATTCATTCAATTAATTTCCCTACTTTTGATTTTCTGCCAGTATTGTGTTTTGACTTGTACATCATATTCGGTTTCGGTGGTTTCAACCCAATACCGTGACACTTTTAGTTCCATCGGGTGTTAGTGACCTAATACGATAAGTACGGGATCAGTATATTCAATATGGAATGAGAACGACGGTCGAATCCCCATATGGAATGTACTGACCCCATATATATCGTATTAGGTCAATAGAACACTATGCTACAAATGTATCTTACCGACTATCTTAACATGTGGTTTTTAGATTAGTGTCTCATCAAAGTGATCAAATCTTCAATAATGTTTATATTAAGAACCCGCTTCCGTTGTTCTATTCACGAAAACCAATGCCAACAATAAAAACTTGTTGATATAAAATGTGTTTTATGAATTTATTTCAATAGTTCATTATCAAACTCTTCGTCTGCTGAAACCTCAAGATTTTTCCTCAACACCGTGTTTTATAAAAAGACATAACACCACTACTTACCGTGTATTGAAATAAGCCCTGCCTACTTGCTCAATATAGAACCGTAATAACCTTATATCGAATATACACGGTCTCCGCGCGGTTGCGTCGAAGCCACTGCTTGTTAACGTTTCGTCCCGAGGGTATCATCCGCCCAGTAGTTAGTACTTCGCTGTTAACATGAATTTCAATTATATGGTAATTTTTATATAAATTTACTGTTTGAAAAGTATGAATTATTCGAAATACTAAGGATTTTCTTATCCCAGGCATAGATTACCTTAGCAGTATTTGGCACAACTTTTTGAAATTTTGGGTCCTTAATGCTCTTTAACTTTATTCTTGTCTGTTTTTTATAATAGACAAGATATATAATGCTTTACTATGGTCTTGATTAAAACATTGCAATTTCTAACTGATACCTTCAAACAATGAAACTGAATGACTGAAATGAAAAGAATTCTTTTCTGATGTTTGACAAATAAGACAAAAACTTGACTATCTTTGAAGTTCTAAATTTTATTATTATTTAGTTTATTTCTAAAACTAAAAAAACAGGTAATGCACATGTATCATTGTTCTGTCTTCTCCTCTATTCATAATACATGTAGTAATGTGTATCGCTGGTTTTAGGAACCAAGGTAACGTACGAGTTGAGTTGCCTGCATCGATCGTCATTGACATTGGTATCAATGACAGTTCCGTACGATCCATTTGTAACTTGTAAATATGAGCTACTAGCTACAGTAATCTTGTTTCGTCTTTTACAAAAGCATGTACAACCTAAGCAGCCACCAACCAGAACTAGCATACCAGCGACTGCAGCCAAGATGATCAGCACATCCAATTCAAATACTGAAAAAAGACACATAAACATGATATATATCAGCCAGAGATGGATAACGTGCGTTTGGAAAAGAATTTCAACATTGAAAGAGGAAAGAAAGGTAAATATGTTGTTGACTGATTAGATCCACGAAAACTCATTCTTATACTGTTAAAAATGAGTATTAAAAATGTGACATATATATTAAATTTTTACTATGAAATTACACAGATCTAGAAAAATCAATTTGTACGAAATCGATATATTTTTAATCTATGTTTATGGGTATATCTCTTATATACCCATTGTAAATCAACGCGACAGTTAATTTGACGGCATTTGAACTGGAACACAAGGAAAGATATCGTCGAGCCCGTGCTCTGTAAAGTATTCATAGTTTGGATAAATGTTTTATATTCAATTAATTATAAATCAAATATGAGAACTTCAGCCAAATCAGTGAACATGAATTAGACAGCTAGTGTCCTTTATGTACAAATAAATAAATACGTCAACACCCACACCAATTAGCACTAAACCGACTTCAAGTTTGGACTGTTTGATTATTTTTGTCGAACTTTAAATCAACATCAAATAACCTGCCTCGATTTATTTTATATGTGAAATGCGTCTACAGTGCTGTCAAACGTTAATGAAATAGAATATGTCAGTTTCTATAAATTCTTTAAAAAAAATATGAGCGCACAGATATGGGTCTAAATGAATTGCAGAACTCCTTGGAGTTTGGGTCCGTAATGTGTATATTTTTCAATTATGTGATTCTCAAGTTAGAAATAATACTGAATGATAGAATTTGTTATATTTTGTGAAATGTACTACAAATTGCATAAAGATAATTCTGCGAAATTTTTACCTGTCATTGAATCGGTATAGTTTTCCATCTCTGAACTCGTTGTATGATTGACATCACCTACAAAGATAGTTTAAATATTAGTAGGATGACAACATAAAGAGTACTTATTTTACTTTAACAAATCCATATTTTTATAGTAAATGTTCATTGTAAAAAGGCAACAGTTGTACATCGCTGTTTAGAATTCATAAATCGATTGAGAAAAAACAAAGGAATAACAGGAACACAGAGTTCAAAAACAAAATCGCCAACAGTCCTGCTGGATGTTGAAATATTTGAAAATCAAAACCTTTTACAAATGTCGATGAAAAGGTGAAATTACAAAACAGGCCATTTCCATATGAAGTTAATGCGTAAGTAGTATAATACTCACCTTGAAATTCAAACTTTGGAACACACCCTTTCACATGATCACACCTGTATAAATAAAAGAAACACACTGAAATTAAAATATGCAGAATGAATCAAATTTAAAAATGCTCTAATTCATTATATTTGAATTTAAGAATCGGACAAACATAAGAATAGATATAGGAAGATGTGGTGTGAGTGTTAATGAGACAACTCTCTGACCAAATGAATATTTATAAAAGTAAACCATTATAGGTCAATGTCCGGCCCTCATCTAACCTGAAAGGTTTTACTTTGAAAGACAAAGTTATTTAACACGACGAGTGCCATAGGTGGAACAGAACATATACCGTTCTAGAGTTTTGTTTGTGATGAGATCTTATTGCTGAAATTTTAGATTGCAATGTAGTGTTTTGCGGACTTGTTCAACGTTGCAACACGACTAGTTTTTCTCTCTTTGTAAAAAACAAGTTCCAGATAATAAATGAATTATGACGATATAAAGCGGACCCTTTGGTTTCGTATTTTATATGCCATATACATGATATAGCAATGCAGAAAATCAATCTTCCAAGTCATCGTTTTATAAATTCATAAATGACAGTTTATCAGCAAGATTTTAACAGACGTATTCGTGAAATACAGCCTTAAAATAGTAGCATGTGCCCTTCTAGTTGGGGCAGTGTATGAAGAATGTAAAAACTATAAAACTGTAAGTCATTGTATAATGGTATATTAAACTTTGTTCAATTTTTCGTAAGAACGGTTAAACAGATACAAGGACAATTTCTCGAGATGAGTCTTTTTCAACCCAAACGTTTATACAGCCACTACATAATGTTAACAAGACAAACTGTACAAAAACGTAAACCGTATTTCATTGAACAATTTGAGTTTGTTATTATATTGAAGAAAACCAAAGTGTTAAACTATTGGGTTAAATACAAAACACATACAATATGTGTTAAGTTTAATTTGTATTTTACCTTTTTTCAGTTTGGTTACAGTTGCAACGAGTCAGACATCTTGCTCCAAATCTGTTGTTTGGACAAATGGTACATGGTTTTCCTTCTATTGACATAGAACCAAGTGTGCACTCTAAAAAGCGTATGTACAAATATTGCTAATGAAATTCTATTTTGTACCGCGTCTTGATGGAAATTTTAAACATAACGAAAAAGGTAGTGTAGAATGAATAGAAGAATTATTATAGCACTTTTTAGTTTTTAAGTGCGAGTGTTTAAACAGAAAAATGTTTTAACGTTATGAGGACAAATGGAAGTTTTTAACGACCTTTACTGGCTATACAGCCCTTGCATAGTCGGTTTTTGAGGACCACTGACTATTCAAGCAGGAGTATTAAGTTTTTTCGATACGCTTATCAATGAAATTAGCAAATTAATTCATTAAACAGAACTGAATATTTCATATTTCTAATTGATATATAAACTTGTTTAAAACACCACAACGAATAACCGTGCTCTACTACAGCATAAAATTATTATGCAAAACGCCAGTCATTGAAAATATACATACTGAAAGATTCGTGAATAAGAAGCAAATTTCAAAACACAGATGTCTAAAATAGTTATGTTACAGATTACGCCACGATAGTCAAAGGGAAGTACGGCAGCTTGTGATGGAACCTAACCTACATTCATCATTTCGAATGATCTTGACCAATAACTGGTCTTTTTATGATACAAAAATACTAATTTACATTGACCTATAAAGCTTTACTTTTTTATAAATTGTTACTTGGATGGAAAGTTGTCTCATTGGCAATCATACCTCATCTTCCTTTCTCTATGTTACAATTTTAGTAAGCTTTCGATTTTAATAAACAAAATTAAAAAAAAAAGGATGCAAAGATGGAAGACATCAATGAGCGCACAATTGTTTTTCTGTTCTTAAATTTTGTCGATCATATTCATACCGGTTTAGAACGTTTCATTATGTTGTCCTTTAGTTTTAAGTCTTCTGTGTTTATTTTTGCATTTCTTATTTGTATTTGGTTCAACTAGGCGAGATATATATCCATTTTGCTCTGCGGTAAGGTATTGGGTAATAATTATTGGTCATGTTTCGTTAAAGCGTCAGCAATATTTTTATACCTGTACATGTATCATTTATGTTTTCATAGCCTGAACAACAATACTCTGTATTCCTATAATAATAAAAAATATAAATAAGCAATTATGATATATTTATCAAGACAAGTATTTGTTATGTCATACTATTTGTGTAAATAACATAACACTCATGCACCATGTACATCCATCAGACCAATTTTGATGAGATTATCGATACATTGTATAACTAATCACCTATCTTTCAATATGAGCGAAAAACGATAAAATTTCGCAAACAACTTATATATCAAGTTCTATAATTGAAAATCATCCTTGCAATAACTTATTAGCTACCAATATATGGCAATACAAACAATCCAGTTAAAACTGTATTAAACTGACTTGACCCATTTAATGTGTACTTTAAAGTTTAAAACAATATACCGTAATTTGTGTCGATGGGAAAGCTGTCTGACCGAAGAAATCAATTACAGAACAAACTTAAAAAAAAATTATAGAACCAGATACAACCAAATAACTAATTACTAGTCATATCAGTACCACCGTACTACTGAGTTATATCCTAATGATATATCAAATACAAATGAGTAGGTGAAACAGGTCATAGTAATATTGTTAACATCATACCATTGTCTGTCTTCACATACGTTAAGACCTTTTAAACTTGTACCTTTATCACTAACACAAAGTATTAGAACTATGTAAATAACTGACATTGCATGAACGATATAATATAAAACGCTATCAAAATATTAAAAAGCCGGAAGAATTGCTAAATTGGTTCCTGAAATAAATATATATAAATAAAGCCAATGAAAAAAAAATACAGATCGGATGTGTCCAAGTTCAATGATACAAACTTCCTCATAATAATCAAGTACTCGACCAGTCAGGTTATAATTGGAACAAATTACAATTGGAGGACGATGATAAGGGGGCAATATAATCAATTTACAGATCATTCTTGCCATTTGAAGTAATCTTCATATTTTGAAAAGCTTACATATGTTGTGTCTATTTCATTTATATTTGTTATTTAAAATCTATAAACCTTGAATTATGTACACATTTAAATTATGTTATTGATGTGTTCCATCCTAGGTAATCCATATTTGGTTTTGACATGTTGAGTATTCCTGCATTGACCAGTTAAATACCGAGCAGTTATGAGGTTAACATATCAAAGAAGTAGATTTTGACATAAATAATGAACGGATCTGAAACGAATAAATGCCAATTGAAAATTTCGTGTCAGAAATGCCAATTTTTGGTATGTCAGATTTTTTAAGGTTCATGAATTATTATTATACATAATCGATCTTAGAGTAAAGGCACGTCTTCACAATAAAGCAGCTCTTATACAGGCCAGGTACTGCCCTTTGGCGGCATTTTGAAAAACCAAACCAAAAACCAGTTACACAGAAACATTTTGAATATTTATGCGATTAACATTTATTATTTTTTTTGCCTTTAATTTTTCCGTATATCTTGTTCATCCGTTTTATCCGGTAAACTTCCTAGGTGTCCGTTTTATGCGGTACTCGTCCGTGGATGTACGTTCGACATCCGTTCTGTCCGGTACGTTTCCCTTTTCTCCAACGGATGTATAACAGAGACCGGAACGGATACAAAACGGAAACGAAACGGACGAGTACCGTACAAATCGGACGCCTACCAGACGTTCAACGGACATTTCATCCGTTGGACGTCCGTTCAAAGTTTTGAACTTGCTCAAAATTTTCGGACGGACGTCTAACGGATACGAACGGACGTCTAATGGACATGAACGGATTGAAAAAAAAGTTATCCGTTAGGCATCCGTTCGAGCTATCTGCTGGAATCATGCATAAAATAAATTTGAAAATTGAATACAAAAACCAGAGGAGAGTTCTTCACTTATGCACCATGGACATACATCAGACCAACTTTGATGATATTGTCGATACATTAAATAACTATTCACCTATCTTTCAATAATGAAGCGAAAAAACGATAAAATTTTGAAAACAACTTATATATATCAAGTTCTATAATTGAAAATTATCCTTGCAAAAACTTATTAGCTACCAATATATGGCAATATAAACAATCCAATTAAAACTGTATTAAACTGACTTGACCACATAAAAAGGGTACTTTAATGTTTTAAACAATATACTTTAATTTGTGTCGATGGGAAAGCTGTCTGACCGAATAAATCAAATACAGAACAAACTTTAAATTATAAAAACCAGATAAAACCAGATAACTAATTTCTAGTCATATTATTTCCACCGTACTACTGAGTTATATCTTAATGACATATCAAATGAAAATGAGTAGGTGAAACAGGTCATAGTAATATTGTTAACATCATACCTTTGTCTGTCTTCACATACGTTAAGACCTTTTAAACTTGTACCTTTATCACTAAAACAAAGTATTAGAACTATGTAAATAACTGACATTGTATTAACGATATAATATAAAAACGCTATCAAAATATCAGAAAGCCGGAAGAATTGCTAAATTGGTTCCTGAAATAAATATATATAAATATAGCCAATGTAAAAAAAAATACAGATCGGATGTGTCCAAGTTCAATGATACAAACTTCCTCATAATAATCAAGTACTCGATCAGTCGGTAGTTTTAATTGGAACAAATTACAATTGGAGGACGATGATAAGGGGGCAATATAATCAATTTACAGATCATTCTTGCCATTTGAAGTAATCTTCATATTTTGAAAAGCTTACATATGTTGTGTCTATTTGATTTATATTTTGTTATTAAAATCTATAAACCTTGAATTATGTACACATTTAAATTATGTTATTGATGTGTTTCCATCCTAGGTAATCCATATTTGGTTTTGACATGTTGAGTATTCCTGCATTGACCAGTTAAATACCGAGCAGTTATGAGGTTAACATATCAAAGAAGTAGATTTTGACATAAATAATGAACGGATCTGAAACGAATAAATGCCAATTGAAAATTTCGTGTCAGAAATGCCAATTTTTGGTATGTCAGATTTTTTTAAGGTTCATGAATTATTATTATACATAATCGACCTTAGAGTAAAGGCACGTCTTCACAATAAAGCAGCTCTTATACAGGCCAGGTACTGCCCTTTGGCGGCATTTTGAAAAACCAAACCAAAACCAGTTACACAGAAACACATTTTTGAATATTTATGCGATTAACATTTATTATTTTTTTTTGCCTTTAATTTTTCCGTATATCTTGTTCATCCGTTTTATCCGGTAAACTTCCTAGGTGTCCGTTTTATGCGGTACTCGTCCGTTGGATGTACGTTTCGACATCCGTTCTGTCCGGTACGTTTCCTTTCTTCCAACGGATGTATAACAGAGACGGAACGGATAACAAAACGGAAAACGAAACGGACGAGTACCGTACAAATCGGACGCCTACCCGACGTTTCAAACGGACATTTCATCCGTTGGACGTCCGTTCAAAGTTTTTGAACTTGCTCAAAATTTTCGGACGGACGTCTAACGGATACGAAACGGACGTCTAATGGACATGAACGGATTGAAAAAAAGTTATCCGTTAGGCATCCGTTCGAGCTATCTGCTGGAATCATGCATAAAATAAATTTGAAAATTGAATACAAAACCAGAGGAGAGTTCTTCACTTATGCACCATGGACATACATCAGACCAACTTTGATGATATTGTCGATACATATAAAAACTATTCACCTATCTTTCAATATAAGCGAAAAACGATAAAATTTTGAAAACAACTTATATTCAAGTTCTATAATTGAAAAATTATCCTTGCAAAAAACTTATTAGCTACCAATATATGGCAATATAAAACAATCCAATTAAAAACTGTATTAAACTGACTTGAACCATAAAAAGGGTACTTTAATGTTTTAAAACAATATACTTTAATTTGTGTCGATGGGAAAGCTGTCTGACCGAATAAATCAAATACAGAACAAACTTTAAATTATAAAACCAGATAAAAACCAGATAAACTAATTTCTAGTCATATTATTTCCACCGTACTACTGAGTTATATCTTAATGACATATCAAATGAAAATGAGTAGGTGAAACAGGTCATAGTAATATTGTTAACATCATACCTTTGTCTGTCTTCACATACGTTAAGACCTTTTAAACTTGTACCTTTATCACTAAAACAAAGTATTAGAACTATGTAAATAACTGACATTGTATTAACGATATAATATAAAAACGCTATCAAAATATCAGAAAGCCGGAAGAATTGCTAAATTGGTTCCTGAAATAAATATATATAAATATAGCCAATGTAAAAAAAAATACAGATCAGATGTGTCCAAGTTCAATGATACAAACTTCCTCATAATAATCAAGTACTCGATCAGTCAGGTTATAATTGGAACAAATTACAATTGGAGGACGATGATAAGGGGGCAATATAATCAATTTACAGATCATTCTTGCCATTTGAAGTAATCTTCATATTTTGAAAAGCTTACATATGTTGTGTCTATTTGATTTATATTTGTTATTAAAATCTATAAACCTTGAATTATGTACACATTTAAATTATGTTATTGATGTGTTCCATCCTAGGTAATCCATATTTGGTTTTGACATGTTGAGTATTCCTGCATTGACCAGTTAAATACCGAGCAGTTATGAGGTTAACATATCAAAGAAGTAGATTTTGACATAAATAATGAACGGATCTGAAACGAATAAATGCCAATTGAAAATTTCGTGTCAGAAATGCCAATTATTGGTATGTCAGATTTTTTAAGGTTCATGAATTATTATTATACATAATCGATCTTAGAGTAAAGGCACGTCTTCACAATAAAGCACCTCTTATACAGGCCAGGTACTGCCCTTTGGCGGCATTTTGAAAAACAAAACCAAAACCAGTTACACAGAAACATTTTGAATATTTATGCGATTAACATTTATTATTTTTTTTGCCTTTAATTTTTCTGTATATCTTGTTCATCCGTTTTATCCGGTAAACTTCCTAGGTGTCCGTTTTATGCGGTACTCGTCCGTTGGATGTACGTTCGACATCCGTTCTGTCCGGTACGTTTCCGTTTCTCCAACGGATGTATAACAGACACGGAACGGATACAAAACGGAAACGAAACGGACGAGTACCGTACAAATCGGACGCCTACCAGACGTTCAACGGACATTTCATCCGTTGGACGTCCGTTCAAAGTTTTGAACTTGCTCAAAATTTTCGGACGGACGTCTAACGGATACGAACGGACGTCTAATGGACATGAACGGATTGAAAAAAAGTTATCCGTTAGGCATCCGTTCGAGCTATCTGCTGGAATCATGCATAAAATAAATTTGAAAATTGAATACAAAACCAGAGGAGAGTTCTTCACTTATGCACCATGGACATACATCAGACCAACTTTGATGATATTGTCGATACATTAAATAACTATTCACCTATCTTTCAATATGAGCGAAAAAACGATAAAATTTTGAAAACAACTTATATATCAAGTTCTATAATTGAAAATTATCCTTGCAAAAACTTATTAGCTACCAATATATGGCAATATAAACAATCCAATTAAAACTGTATTAAACTGACTTGACACATAAAAAGGGTACTTTAATGTTTTAAACAATATACTTTAATTTGTGTCGATGGGAAAGCTGTCTGACCGAATAAATCAAATACAGAACAAACTTTAAATTATAAAACCAGATAAAACCAGATAACTAATTTCTAGTCATATTATTTCCACCGTACTACTGAGTTATATCTTAATGACATATCAAATGAAAATGAGTAGGTGAAACAGGTCATAGTAATATTGTTAACATCATACCTTTGTCTGTCTTCACATACGTTAAGACCTTTTAAACTTGTACCTTTATCACTAAAACAAAGTATTAGAACTATGTAAATAACTGACATTGTATTAACGATATAATATAAAAACGCTATCAAAATATCAGTAAGCCGGAAGAATTGCTAAATTGGTTCCTGAAATAAATATATATAAATATAGCCAATGTAAAAAAAAATACAGATCGGATGTGTCCAAGTTCAATGATACAAACTTCCTCATAATAATCAAGTACTCGATCAGTGAGGTTTTAATTGGAACAAATTACAATTGGAGGACGATGATAAGGGGGCAATATAATCAATTTACAGATCATTCTTGCCATTTGAAGTAATCTTCATATTTTGAAAAGCTTACATATGTTGTGTCTATTTGATTTATATTTGTTATTAAAATCTATAAACCTTGAATTATGTACACATTTAAATTATGTTATTGATGTGTTCCATCCTAGGTAATCCATATTTGGTTTTGACATGTTGAGTATTCCTGCATTGACCAGTTAAATACCGAGCAGTTATGAGGTTAACATATCAAAGAAGTAGATTTTGACATAAATAATGTTTAAATAGGTCACACAAATCTAAAAATTGAAATCCTACATTTCAGGTTACTGGTGTAAATTATGGAATACCGGTATGTTTGGCTAAAAAAAAAGATTAATTGATAGATTGTCTTTCCCATGTTCTTTTTTGTTCATAAGTGTAATCCTGGTATAGTATGTCAAATCATACAATTCGATGCACTTCAAACGTGTACGCTTTTCGCCGAGTTTTTACTTACATAAGCAACACAACCATAACAACCAGTAGAGAGTGATCTGATTACACTTATGGAGTAAATTAAATCTTTTACGGTTATTTGGTGGGATGTATGTTGCTCGGGTTTTTATTTTCAATTCTGTGTTTTGTATACGGTTGTTTTACTTCTCGTTGTGTTTTGATATTGGCCTTGTAATTTTAAGTTTGTTTTCGATTGATAAGTTCCAATTGCCTCTCTTTAGCCTCGGTCACACCTTAACGGATAGCACGAGCGGAAGCCTAACGGATAACTTTTTTTCAATCCGTTAATCTCTGTTTGATATCCATTCTTATCAGTAAGACGTTCGTCCATATCCGTTGCATGTCCGTTTAGCGTACGTTTTATCCGTCGACGTCCGTTCTGTCCGATGGAAAATTTTGAGCATGTTTAAAACTTTGAACGTCCGTCCAACGGATGAAACGTCCGTTTAGACGTCCGGTTTGTACGGTACTCGTCCGTTTCGTTCCGTTTTGTATCCGTTACGTGTCCACTAAACATCCGTTGGAGGTCTGGCAGATAAATTCACTAACGGACTTCTACTGGACGTTTAACGAATAAAACGGATGTTGAACGAATGTGAAACAGACTTCTATCGGACGTATAACGGATAAAACAAATGATGAACGGATCTGAAATGAATAAATGCCAATTGAAAATTTCGTGTCAGAAATGCCAATTATTGGTATTTCAGATTTCTTAAGGTTCATGAATTATTATTATACATAATCGATCTTAGAGTAAAGGCACGTCTTCACAATAAAGAAGCTCTTATACAGGCCAGGTACTGCCCTTTGGCGAAATTTTGAAAAACAAAACCAAAACCAGTTACAAAGAAACATTTTGAATATTTATGCGATTCACTTTTATTATTTTTTTCGCCTTTAATTTTTCCGTATATCTTGTTCATCCGTTTTATCCGGTAAACTTCCTAGGTGTCCGTTTTATGCGGTACTCGTCCGTTGGATGTTCGTTCGACATCCGTTCTGTCCGGTACGTTTCCGTTTCTCCAACGGATGTATAACAGACACGGAACGGATACAAAACGGAAACGAAACGGACGAGTACCGTACAAATCGGACGCCTACCAGACGTTCAACGGACATTTCATCCGTTGGACGTCCGTTCAAAGTTTTGAACTTGCTCAAAAATTTCGGACGGACGTCTAACGGATACGAACGGACTCTAACGGACATGAACGGATTGAAAAAAAGTTATCCGTTAGGCATCCATTCGAGCAATCCGTTAAGGTGTGACCGAGGCTGAACTTTCTGCTGGAATCATGCATAAAATAAATTTGAAAATTGAATACAAAACCAGAGGAGAGTTCTTTTTAAACTTACATTTAAAGTATTTTATTTTTGACATAATGCTGTATAAAAAATATAAAGTTAACATTTTCCCCATAAAATACGTTTGTTTGGTCTGTGTTTATTTATTAAGTGTATTAATAAAAAAAAAGTGTGTCCCTCCATGTAAATGTAATCGCATAAGCATTTTACTGGTATTTTTTTTTCTTTCTAGTAAGTTCAACCGTTAATTATACATGTTACTAAACATGTATGCCATCATAATTTTGTACTTTTGAAATATCTTAGTAATACAGTATTTGTTTACCTCAACTATTGTATCTGTAATTATATTGTATGTTTCTCTGTAAACTTGTATTTAGTTTTTAGAGAATAAAGTATATGTCTATCTATGGCCTTACACTACTTGATGACATAACCTCGAATTGCACATATTCTATTAAACTATTCTTTTCTTTTGGCAGATCAGTAGTTAACCAAAAATAGAGTGTATGTCTGATTATAAAAGTATCTTTACATTTTCTAGCCATTACGCATGAATTAGAGTGCAAAGGTTTTCCCAAAACAATATTTCAGAAATGTTGTTTAAGGAAACGAAAAACAGATTTACCATATTCAAAGATATAACAGCACAGATGAATACTACTGTACTGTCGAAAAAAAATCGAAAACCAATATTTTTAAAGCATTTATTGATTTAAAAAACATATAGTTTCAAGCGTTTAAGACGTATGTTATTGTAAAGTGCTATTTTATGTCTACCGTCGACACTAAATACGGGTTGCTAATCAGTTGATGATGAGAACATGTAATTCAAAAGACCTATAACAAGATTGTTATCAAATAATTTTAATTGAACTTAATTGACATATTATAATCTTTTGAATAATACAGCAGAAACTTAGAAAGACGATATTCAACAATAGTTGTGTTCCTTGTATTAATCAGTTTTAAATAATTTTGTAGTATGAATGGTCGTAACAGATTTTCAAAATGTGTTTTATGGAAATTTGCTATTAACACTTGCTATTGCGTATGTCGTTGAAGTATAATACCCACGGGTATCCTTAACCACCCCTGTGTATACACACTTTAGACAGTTTAAGCTGTATTCATAGGTTTTGTAAGATGAAGAGGTAGAAATAAATGGAAAATTAGAATGACTGTAGACCGTGTATATTTACGCCAAACATTTTTCATTTTAAGCTGGAAAAATAGATTTTGCAAAATACTCTACAAATTTTAAAGTTTTTTGGTTTGATTAATGTATCAAAAAACTGTGGAATTCACTTCTGAAAAATCATTTTCGTTATGAGATTTGAAATTTGTAATTTTCATAAGATTACAATATTTAATTTCACGAGGATAATATAAAAAGTAATGATAAGTTTGTCTTTAAAAGATTTCATCTTATCAACAGTTTTAATAAATTAAAACATTTGAATTTGATTGTTTTAGAAAAAAAACAAATTTCAATCTCCTTCCTAACAACAAAATATTAAAATTGCTAACCTTAAGCATTTTTCAATTTGTCTTAAAAAATTTAAAAATTTAAAATGCTCCAACGTGGAGAATTTTTAAATTTGCCTTTAAAATTTGAAAAATGAAAAATGCTCTAACGTGAAGCATTTTTCAATTTGTCTTTCAAAATTGAAAAATGAAATATTGAAAAATGAAAAACGCCCAATTTTGGTTGAATTTTCATTTTTTAGAACATTTTCTCAAAAACGAAAATGTTTTTGTGTGTAGCATTTTTCAATTTTTGTAATCGTTTAACAAAATGAAAAATGCTCTAAAAAGGTTAAAGAAATTGATATAAAAGATATTGAAAAATAGATAATCAATTTATTTTTTCATTCATTGTCAACACTTTAGAAATTTTGTTTTTATGCTTTAAATATAATTAACATGTGTGTATGTGTGAACCCGTAAATACACATTTATTATCTAACCCCGAAAAGAAAGGAGAACAGCCACGTTCCAGCAAATTTTTTTGATGTGGCGCAGGAATATCATGCAATCTTTATTTCCCTTCCTATTTCGTTATTACCATTCAGGTTAACTAAATATTCTCTATGAATCTGTTAAATCAGAAAGATATTGGTATGTTGAATTCATTGATAAAGATATTTAATTTTACTCTCAAGTTTAGTATTTTTTTTTAAAGTTAATAAACATTTATTAAATATAAGATCTGAGTCATTTATGAGTGTTATGATCAAGGTATAACTATGCCTGACTTGAAAACATGTATTAGTTGAGGTTTTTTAAAGGATTATGCAAAGCTGATAACAATAACAAAGTGATCTAAGGCCCCAACGACAGTAGAGAGAGTCATTCCTAAATGTAAAGTAAAAAAAAATGTAATAAAATTTCGTACTTTCATGCACTGGCTACGCGTTTGGTAATATATCCTCGGTGATAACCTAGAAAAGGTGTAAAAGATAAAAACAACACCTAGGAAAGCTGGGTTTTTTCCCAATCTCCATGTATAAAGTTGATGAATATGCCATATTCCTTCTAAATACGGCTTATTTTGGAAGTCATTTTTTAACTAGATAAACTATTTTTTTCAATGTTTTTGATTAAATTTATTTACTTAGCTATTCAGATACCAATAGTGCTTTAACATTTGGCATCCATCGTCTCAGCTGTTCAGAATTACCCATGCTTTATTTTGGTCCCGCGAGCAGGGTGTTGCTATTTTTCTTCTGTTTTTAACTGAATTATATTATTTTGGGAAAACTAATCAGGAATGAAGTCGACTAAAGATACGACTGTCTTTAGGAAACAAGTTTTGAAAACTTAGGTGTATAATTTTTCCTGTAGTCTTTTGTTTTTATAGTACGGTTTATTTGATAAATGTAAAGTCAAAATAGGTTTGATGTTGTCACGACTGATATTGCTGATTACTTTGTTCATTTTAAGACAGATTTTCTATTGTTTAGAATGAATGTGAGGTGGCATTTCAGTTAAAATGAACTTCAAATGTGAAGCTAGTTTACGTTTCTCTAGATATAAGAAGATGTGGCATGAGCGCCAATGAGACAGCTCGTCTTCTAAGTCACAATTTTTAAAATAAAAACCATTATAGGTCAAAGTACGGTCTCTACTCAGAGTCTTGGTTCACACCAAACAGTAAGCTATAAAGTGTCCCCAAAATGACTAGTGCAAAACTATTCAAACAGGAAAAACAACGGTATAATCTATATACAGAACGAGAAACTCTTATGAATCACATCAACAAACGACAACAAGTAACATTAGAAGATAACAAAACCTTTAAACAGACTTATTAAGAAGGGATATAGTTACGATACTGTTGTCAGGTTATTAAAGTTTGCATATTTTGGCTTTAATATTGATTCACTTATAGGGTCTTTACATCGGAATTAAACAGATTTATTTAAAAAACCGTTGTTGGCATGACACGGGTTATGTTCTTCTCTTAAATACTTCATGATTGTATAATACTAAACCCCTAACGGAAGTTGCCTGAAATTCCTATGATGAAGACGTAATCGTTCTAGTAGTCTTTGAATTATCTTGATCTGAATTTTACTGTGCGTATGGTTATGCGTTTACTTTTCTAAATTGGCCAGAGGTATAGGGGGAGGGTTGAGATCTCAAAAACATGTTTAACCCCACCGCATTTTTTAACCTGTCCCAAGTCAGGAGCCTCTGGCCTTTGTAAGTCTTGTATTTTTAATTTTAGTTTTTTGTGTTGTTTGTTTAGTATGACGTCCATTATCACTGAACTAGTAGATGTATATTTTTTAGGGGCAAGCTGAAGGACGCCTACGGGTGCGGGAGTTTCGCGCTGCATTGAAGACCTATTGGTGACCTTATGCTGTTGTCTGTTCTATGGTCAGGTTGTTGTCTCTATGACACATTCCCCGTTTCCATTCTCAATGAAAGAAAAAGGTATCGTCTATTTAAAAAAATAGAAGGTACAAAATTATTATGTCTGAAGCTGTCAGGGAGAATATAAAACCCTTGACATAAAACTATCCATATTTTGAGTCAGAAATGGGAGATCTTCCCATAATGCCCGCCACTCCTCCCCCTCCAAAAAAAAGTAAACAACACTAAAATCTTATTCCGACATTACATATGGAATTATATTTCATTCACGTGAATGATGTCGGAGTGACTCGGTGTGCGCCTTTTCCTAATTATATATAAATTGTTCTTTTTTTGTTCTCCAGATCCCACCTTTGTTGTCCCCTTGATTTCATTACCCAATTTTTATAATCCTATATCCAACATCCCCTTTTTGTAACCTCAACATCACCCCCTCTCTGTATCCCACTTCGAGGACTACTTGCAAGATTCATTTTTATCAAGATGGATTTTATCCCCAAAATAATCAGCCTGATATGGAACAGTTTCGTGATCCCTGTAAAAAACAAAAAAAGTTGTGACTTTCTGTTTACATAACGAATATAAGATGAGAGCGGACGAGCTACAAAAAAATATAATAGTATCAACAAAGCGGCAATATCGATAAATGTTTTAATCAAATTATTTAAAATTTCTCAAATTACAAGAGTGCACACGCTGAAATGTCTCTACTTCTTTACTAATCATTGATATTATGTTGAGGGGGGTCGGAGGGGTCCTGATTCCGAAATCATAGACGTAAAAACATGAAATACCGAGATCCCGAAAAAGGTTCTGCCCACCCTCTATGTTGATAGTCCTAAATATAAAGCTTTACTACAACGATCACATCAACTTGACATGGTCCAAGAAAATTAGGCCAAGGTCATATAAACAAAACAAGAAATACATGTAGATCTTACAATTAATCACTAAGTATAATTGACCTATTTCTTATCGTTTCTAAGAAACAGACTTAACCTAGAAAACTAAACACACGAACCATGAAATTAAGGTCAAGGATCTGAACCATGGCAGGCAGAAGTGCACAGCTTACAATTCTTCCATACAGCAAATATAGTTAACCTATAATTGCTTATAGTTTAAGAAAATCAGACCAAAACTAAAAAAAACTGAACACTGAGCAATGAACAGTGAAGAGGTCAAGGTAAAATAAAACCTGTCAGACTGACATGCACATCATTAAATATTTCCATACACCAAATAAAGATGACATATTGCATATAGTGTTAAAAAAAAAAGACCAAATATAAAAAACTTAACTCTGACCACTGAACCATGAAATTTTGTCAAGGTCTGATAACCACAACCATGCTTGACACATCTATATCATTTCCTCTATTGTTCAATAAAAAATCGTCATTTGATCTCGATGGACCAGCAACGCGTTGTGACTCAGGTTGGATTGGTTGATCCGGCATGTTTACTGGATCAGAATTCGAATCAGAGGCTCTTCTGATTCTACCTCTATCCCTACCATCACGCCCCCTATTTCTGGAACATTTTGTTGATATGCGCCTGTGTTGTTTTCGAGAATTCTACGTATTTTAAATGACAATTAGAAGGAATTAAATGGAACAGTATTTATGAACAGTATTTATATGGAACATGATGTTGACGATATTGACGAGAGCGTAGTTAGATCACGGTATGAAAGTGGAAAGGTCTTAGACTGATCGATGTAAAAGCGTTCTACAATCGCAGAAGAAGCGTGTTAAGATCGTGAACTGCAATCGAATAAATCGTGCATGTATTGTCGTTATGAAAACGTGTTTAGCGTTATAAGATCGTGATTATCGTATTGAAGTCGCAGAACAAGCGTAACGAGAGCGTGACCCGTAGCGGGATCGTTGTAGAAGCGTAATGAGGATGTAGTAGCATCGTGAAAACAATGAAAATCCAAACGTTCATCCTGCTCGTACCGTGACTTCACCTTTTAGATCGCGGTGAGCGTGGTGCAATTGTGGTCTAGTGTGATTTTGGCATAAAACATGCTCCTTGTTTCTCTACTTTTCCTACTGTTCAAAATGAGCAACTGGTTCTCGTCTTGTATTTTTGGTACCGTACGTTACCTGCTTTCATCATGTCAGAATACATTTTTTAATAATCGTGAAATATATATCACTTATTGTTCAGTAATTTCATTTATTGTTATTGATCGTAACGCAATCAATAAACATAATCAATACCAAAGAAACGTTGCTATCTTATTTTTTCTTAGTTTCCCCTAAAGCAAGTACAAAAAGCATCATCAATTGATACATGTACATTTATAAAAAAATCATATATATGGCACATGAAAATATATAACGCTGCCGAGCGCTCTCCGTGTATTCATTTACTCAATTTGTGAATGGCGTGCTTTGTAACTGAACTGACGAATACTAGACTAAGTGTTTGTTTTATTCATAATTTCATTAAAAAAAAGAAGATGTGGCATGATTGCCAGAGAAACGTTTTTTTCCCACCAGACATTAAATGATGATGAAGTAAGCAATTATAATTCATAGTACAGTCTTCAACATTTAAGAAAACCAATACCTCACAGCAAGCTATAAAAGATTCCAAAATGAAAAATTTAAAACAATTCAATTCATTCGAGAAAAATTAATTTTACGGCTCGTATATAGAACTCTAAGTGATTAAACTCGATTTAGGTGCACAACCATCCCTTAACATTGAACAGGGATAAACAGCATATTACAAAACTTCTTATAAAATCAGTTGAAAAGACTTGACTCATTAAATAAATAAATAAATAAATAAATAAATAAATAAATAAATAAATAAATAAATAAATAAATAAATAAATAAATAAATAAATAAATAAATAAATAAATAAATAAATAAATAAATAAATAAATAAATAAATAAAGAGCTACGCTGTAAGCCCATGATACTCCCCTTGTCTTTATGCTTGAAATGATTTTTTTCAACGAATAAATTTCCTTGGCCGTTTCCGACATTTTTTAAGAAGAAAAATTCCACAACTGTACAATATCAAATCAGAAATCTTATAAAAACAAAAGGGTACTTAGTTTAATAAATGAAAAACATGAAAGGTAGCTTACATGTAAGTCAACAGATATAAACAATTCACTAAAGTTTCATAAAATTTTGTAAAAGTGTTTAGGAGTGATTGTCCGAAAACTGGGGAAAAAAAACCTTTTTTAAGCATACAAATTCATGACACGGAAACGTAAAATCTGAAATTTATAAAAATCGAAAGGGAGCATACGTAATTGGATATAAACAATTCTTCAAAGTTTGATTAAAGTTGATGGAAGCATTTTTGAATTATTGTCCGAAAACTTAAGTATAAAATTTCATAACATGGAAACGAAAATTTTGAAATTTATAAAAATCGAAAGGGAGCTTACGTCAATAGTTATAAACAATTAAACAAAGTTTCATAAAGTTGGTGGAAGCGGGTTTTTTTATTCATTGTCTGAAGTGTGGACGACGGACGGACGGACAACGGTATACATAATATGTTCCATTTTAGACGGACGTATAAAAACCAAGAAACAAGTTATAAAAAAGGCTAAAGAAATACTAGTACAGATACAAGCGTGCTCGAAGTTTGTGATGGTAAGTTCAAAGCGAATAACAACCTATCAACCATCATGTGTCTGAGCCTCCATATCAAACAGTACAATTGCAATGGATTTTGACAAAAAACAAAATACTATAATTTTATTATCGACACCTGTTAGGATTATAAATCAATTATGTATCAAATATATCGACAGTTAATTTTTTATCAATGTTTTTCTGTAAGTTAGTTTTCTCAGCAGAATCTCTATTAAAACTATGGCTTTATAATTCTCTTCATACCTTTTTTTCTATTACATCGAAACACGACGATTTGATATATATACTGAAAAAGATGTCGCTTACACGACAGCGAAATAACAACCCAACTAAACTAAACGCATAACCAAAAGTCTCTTGGGAAGCACTTATATTGTATTCAACAGAAGACAGAGGTCTCTATACATATACTATGTCAACTTCCGAATCGTTTGAAAAGTATGATAAAGCATATTATACCTTAAGCAACTAATAAGTGATTTTTGAAAGTCACACTGGAAGTACATTCGCTTGCACAAACTACTTAAAAAAAGTTAAGTATTATAATAGAACAAAAAAGAAGAAGCTGGTAGCCTTAGTTCGTTTTGTATATACTTTTTTTAATTTACGTTTACAAATATGTTTCGGAATTTAATGAGACGTCCATTTTCGATAAACTAGTACACTGTGTGTAAAGGATCCATCTGGAGCACGACTCCTTGTTCCTGATTTTCTCTCTGTTTTGAAGACCCACTAGTGGTCTTGGGCTGTTTTTGATTTTTGGTTGGGTTGTTGTCTCTTTGTCCAATTCTCGTTCCTATTCTGACAACAGAAAGGATTTTGTTTTTTATTTATAAATCAGGGGAAAGTATTTAGTATGTAACAGTTGATTTTACCCTACAGTGATTAAAGTTCTATAACTCTTATATATTGTCACATAAAAAGGAGAGTAATGAATGCTATGCTACAAAGTTTATGAACTTTCTGCCATTTACATTAAGTTAAACCTTGCACAATCATATTTCCCTAAGCGTATTACAAAATGATATGAAACAATATTCCAAAAACATCGTGTTCCCTGCAGAGAAATGATAATTATAAAAAATATGAACGGACCATATATACGTTTGTTACAAATTATTAAAAGCTGGATTGATTGATTGTTGGTTGCTAAACAAATACTAGGTAGAGCGAAAATAAACTAATTTATAATTAAATGTAATATAGTTTGTTATCATCATTATTATAGGAAATTAGCACGAACAAATCCAAAAATCCAAACAATAAAAGAAACGAAAAAAAAATCACACGGTCAAGATTTTAATACAACGATGAAAATATAAGTTATGACTGACAGCAAATTGAATAAGGACCACAACTGTAATACATTCATACAAATTAATAGCTTGGGATACTAGTAGACAGGTACAAAAAAGAAAGTTACTGTTCTAGAATGTTTGTAGGGTTCAAGTCTCTGTCATGCCATGTGGGAGTAGTAAAGAACGCTACACAGATAATGACTACATAAGAAGAAAACGACATGACTCACTAGAAGACGATTTTTACACACACACTCACAAAAAACTTGTACAATGACAAAAGATTTATCTATCAAATATTAACTTTTTATTCACCTTTCTTTTGACTAGCAAACAAAAATTAAGGCTATTCAAAAGAGATGTTTTATGTCCCGAATAAAACGCAAAATCCATGACCGATCATGGTACCAGTCACGAAAGTAGAGGGAATGTAGGATGAAAAACTTCAATCAAATAGTTTGGGTGGGAGAGGGGGAGGTGGTGTAAAATAGCTGCGAATTTTGTTTATCCAAAATCGATTTTACATATGTCCATATTTTACAACTAATTTTTCCCAAATTAAGTTAAGAAAAAGGGGGGGGGGTCAGTGAAAAAACTATGTGAATTAAGTTTTTTTGATGTCGTCCTTTACTTCTTGGCTTTGTGGAAACGTCGACCATGTGTATTATACGCTGTCATCATTGCAGAAATTAAAACACTATGTTTTTCCGTTGGTTGATTATATAGGGAATCACTGTTTCAGAAGCTGACTGGAGCGTCCCCTTTTTAGGTCAGTCAGTGCCCCCCCCCCCCCCCCCCCCTTAAATGAAAAGTTCTGGATCCGCCACTGCTGCTGTCGTAAATGATGGTAGCGAGAATTAACTGTCGTTAATGCTTTACAAACTCTAGCCTCAGACTCGTTGATTCCTTTGCTTGATAAATGGCCTGTCATCATTTTCCGACCGCGTATGTGGGTCCAACTTGAAAATAATACACACTATGTGCACATCATGTTTTAAATGTAACTACTAGTATATGTTCCATGTACATGATGCATAAGGTTTGGAATACGTTTGTGTCGATCTATGTTTTTTATTTTTTTATTTTTTTTTTTATTTCAAAAGAAGATTGTCACTGACTGAGACCATTTTTTGTGTCGACAAATTTGTCCGACAATACTCGTTTTGCTTTCACATATTAAAGATGTAAAATCATATTGAATAAAAGGTAATAGAATGTACATAAAACAGAACCTCATGGAAACTGTCTTGTGTTTGTTGAAATACTATTCTCATAGTTATGATATATTCTTTGCTACATTTTTTCCGGTAAAACATGCATGCAAGTTAATTTCATATTTTTCTTTATAAGATGATGCTTATTTGATATTCTGCGACAGAGAATTGTGATATTATAAGCTTGAGAAAAACAAGTTTGTATTAAACAGATTTAAATATGGAAATGCTGTACAATGCAGAAAAATACAAATTTGAAATCAAATACTAATCAGAATAATATAACATCTACATCATTCCTCACCAACCCCACTCCACCCGCGAACCCTGCTCCTTGGGCATGTACAGAAACTGACATGGCCAATATCTAATATTCTCATATATTCCCTTCTTTTCTAACATGTTTGAGACATTCAGCCACGATATGGTTAAGATAAATGATCCTCCATCTACTCCGCATCGCCTGTTAATTTCATTTTCAGAACAAAAACAGCTTATTGTTAGTGCTGATGCATGCTTGATTCCTAAAGTTTTGAGAAATGTCTTGGTGTGTTCTTCCGTCAAGTATCATTTGTTGAATCAAACATCGATGGTCTAAAAGTTCTTCCATTCTTACAACATGTACATGTATGTAAATAAGTGACTTCTTCACTTCGGGAGAACTAAATTAAAGATTTCAACCCCGACAATTCAAAGAAAGAAATGACAAAGAAAAACAAAAGTCAGATAGATAGACAGATTGATATATACAATGAATGACAGATTGATAGATCGAAAGATAGATATAAACATGAAGCTACAAAGACAGCTAGATATATAGATAAAAAGAAAGAATGATTTTTTTGTGTTCATTATCGTACTTGTCATTGTACAATTCTTGTTAGGCATTTGTTGATATCACACATAGTTCACAAACACACACACACCACACACACACACACACCTTTAAAAGATCTTCAACATATATTGCGCTTAAAACTAGAAAAAAGAAAACGGAAATAGTAAAACATTTAATAATAAAGGGCTGCGCTTTAGCGCATGATACGCCCGTTGCTCTTTTAACTTGTCTTTTATTGGAAAATCCTCCCTTTTTCAGCATAAAAATTCATAACACGGAAATGTAAAATCTGAAATTTATAAAAATTGAAAGGGAGCTTACATTAATAGATATAAACAATTCACCAAAGTTTCATGGACATTGGTGAAAGCCTTGTTGAGTTATTGTCCGAAGTGTTAAAAATCCCCCTTTTTTTATGAATAAAGCCCCATAAATCCAAAACTTAAAATCTAAAATTTATAAAAATTGAAAGGGAGCTTACATCAATAGATATAAACAATTCACCAAAGTTTCATGGACATTGGTGAAAGCCTTTTTGAGTTATTGTCCGAAGTGTTAAAAATCCCCTTTTTTATGAATAAAGCCCCATAAATCCAAAACTTAAGATCTGAAATTTATAAACATTGAAAGGGAGCTTACATCAATAGATATAAACAATTCACCAAAGTTTCATGGACATTGGTGAAAGCCTTTTTGAGTTATTGTCCGAAGTGTTGAAAATCCCCCTTTTTTTATGACTAAAGCCCCATAAATCCAAAACTTAAAATCTGAAATTAAAAAAAACGAAAGGGAGCTTACGTCAATAGAAATAAACAATTCACCAAAGTTTCATGGACATTGGTGAAAGCCTTTTTGAGTTATTGTCCGAAGTGTTGAAAATCCCCCTTTTTTATGAATAAAGCCCCATAAATCCAAAACTTAAAATCTGAAATTAAAAAAAAACGAAAGGGAGCTTACGTCCATAGATATAAACAATTCACTTAAGTTTCATGGAAATTGGTGAAAGCGCTTTTGAGTTATTGTCCGAAGTGTGGACGACGGACGGACAGACGAACGGACGGACAGACGGACGGACGGACAACGGTATACCATAATACGTCCCGTCTTAAAGACGGGCGTATAAAAAGTGTCAACAATTTAAACATTTAAAACGCCTATTTTGAAACAAATTACATTTCGTTCTCATTATTACACATTTAAATAATGAACATTTTTCAAATTTGAATATTGCACAAAAAAATGAAAAATGAAAAATTGGAGCATTTTTCATTTTTCAATATTTGAAGTCAAATTGAAAAATGCTCCACATTAGAGCATTTTTCATTTTTCAATATTGTAAACTAAATTGAAAAATGCTAAAGGTCAGTATTTTCAATATTTGCTTTTAAGAATGAGATTAAATTATGTTTTGTTTTCTAAAGCAAGCACATCCAAATGTTTAAATATATTTAAACTTTTGACAAAATAAAATCATTTTTATTACAAACTTATTGTTATTTGTTTCAATATCTTCGTAAAATCAAAAATACAATTTAATGAAAATAACAAATTTCAAATCTCATAGAGAAAATGGTTTTTCGAAAGTGATTTCAATAGATTTTTGTTACATTTTTCAAACCAACTACCTTTAAAATTTGCAGAGCAATTTGAAAATTTATTTTTCATTTTAAAATAATAAATGTTTGGCGTAAATGTACACGGACGATCTTTCATCTTAAAAACTTGTATTGCATTGTGCATTTAATCATCTAATATTCTAATTGAGTTTAAAATTCATTTCATCATATGTTAACGGTATATCTTGATGTGTTATCAAATTACTATGTTCAAATTGTTCCAAGTGTTGTAGTCACAATCCCGTACTATCCTTCCTTAAATAAAACTTACCGGAAGGAAACATAGAGTTTGTTCTGTGTTTGTGGGTATAACATAGGATGTTGCTGCTTGTGCTGATGTAACCTTTAGTAGTTGAAGACCATTTGTACAGTAAATGCTGCTATCATACACATATATTCCTATTCTTGTTTGTGTTTTATTCATGAACAAAGCCCAGAGGCTCTTTACTTTTAACAGGCGGGGTTAAACATGTTTTGTGAAATTTCAACCCTCCCCCTATACATCTAGTCAATGTAGAACAAACAATTAAGTAATGCTTTCACAGGTGAACATATTAATTTAACTAACGACAATTTAAACTATGTTTCAAACAGAAATATTGGACGACACTATTGATGCGCTTCAGAGGATTTCATTGTGTGTCGATCTGATGTAAGAGATAAATCTCCATTTGTTTGGAAGTGTTATCGTGAAAATTTTGTACAAATACGATTTATATAAAAAAAAAAAGAGACAACTATCCAAATCAGTTTAAATGTAGTGGTATTGTGTCCAATATATCTACATGAACCTTAACAAATTGTATACGTATTAACGGGGAAATATTATTACTGAAAGACGTGTATGTTATTTCCTATCAGAACTATAGGTCTTATTTTAGAAACAACCCGGACGATACCAAGCTTCAATGAAATGTGTTACAAGGTATAAGATGATGTACGTTATAAAACCATTAGTAACTCTTATTATAATGCCAACAACAGTGTTATAAATTGTTCAATGCATTTGATAGTTGTCAAGTATAGATGCACATTGTGGTTTTACTATACAATTGTCTTACTGGAATAGTCTTAACAGATTTAAGATATAAACAATAGTTCCCTGCGTTTCTTTGACTGAAATACCAGAAAATTCGTTAACTCTCAGTTCAACTTTCGAAACACATAATGTAAAGCTCGTAAATATATTGCTGTAATAAAGGGAAATTATGTGAGATAAATAACAATAAAGAACTTTTCATAAAACTTTTGAAAAAAAACAAATGTTATCACGTTCGTGTGTAGAATGATGAAAAAAAAAACAAGGTATTGAATTGAATACTTATTTTAAGTGCCCGTTGTTCATGTTACATTAAAATTACGATTTAGTGCTCTCTTCGTGCCAGTTTTTTTACGTTAATATAGCTTTGACACTATAAAAATAACCAAATATTCTTATTTTCTATATAAAGATCAGAGGTGAAGGATACCAAAAGGTACATTCAACTCAATTTATGTCGAAAATAAACTGACAACCCCATGGCTAAAAAAAATGAAAATAAAAACAACAGCACACAAAACACAACATAGAAAACCAAAGACTGAGCAAAACGAACCCCATTAAAAACTGTAAGAGAACAGCCAGGTCTAAAAAAAAAGGAGTGGGGGGGGGTTAATTCTAATTCCTAATTCTTCGTGTTTGAAGAAGAAGAAATGCATTGCCAAACAAATGACTGATATAATTATACCGAATAAGCAGTTTAAAGTTGTAGAAAAATAATCAAATAATCTGCGTGTTCGCGTTAAAAATGCCCAAAGACATAGAACCTCCCTTTTATAAAGTTTACAAAATTAATGAATAAATAAGTGACTTGTACTTTTGCTATACACCAAGTTCCTTGCGTCATGCAGTTACAGAAACAAGTGTTGCGTAACTGCAATGTGATTTCTAACGTGTATGTTATCTAGATTATAAATAAGTAGCTATCATAGATAAAGCTTTATCAGTTGACAAATGACTTGAGAATTACCACTATGTTTATTTTTGTCCCAGACTGTTGCACCTTGGGATAAATTCGCTAGCCATGATCAAAGATATCGATTATGACTAATTTTAAATACGTCGGATAGAGTCGAAGAGAAGTTTCAAAAACAATGGTTAGTGTTTATGTTTTAATCTTTATGAAATCAACAGAGAAAGTAAATGCAATTAATTAAGATGCAAAATCAATATGAAGAGTGATATTCTATATACGAAATGCAGACGGATAAACAAATTTCAAGTTAAAGTGGTAAGGCAACCGAACAGAAGTTCTAGAAAACATGCAAGTCATGTTAAAATCTAATGCATGCTGTTTAGAAGTTTAATTCATTGTTCATTTAAGAGAACGCAAGTGGTCGTTTCATAAATAGTACTCTTTTTTTACCTTGACTTCATTCAAAACAGTATTTCATATCTGTTCACGATCATGGCACATGTTCCTGTCTGATAACGATTATTGTAAATAAGTACGATATGATTTTTTTCTCTAATTCTTACTCCATTTATACTTTTCCTCACCTGTTGATTATTTTTATTTAATCAACGTGATGTTCGTTTGATTTCAGTTTGCCATTGGTCAAAATTTTATTATGACGTCTAATTTCCTTGCTTTCCTCTGAATTGTGACGTCATGAAAAAAAGTGACCATATCTGATGACGTTATAAAGAAAGAACACATCTTTTTGCAGATCATTTTAAAAGAAGGATTATGATTGTTTGCATATCGTCTAAAAATCATTAGAGAAACAGATTCCACTTCTAAACCTCGTGCAATACGAATTTATCCACTCTCAACAGTTAAATTTTAAATATTTAAAACGTTCGGTGAGCCTTGCGTTTAAAATTTGAAAACTTACCTGTCTCGAGTGATACATATCGTATCACACTTGATGCAGTGGTAAAATCTATATTTAACAACATTGCTACATTCATTATACTGTAAACAATCCAATACACAGACACGAATAGGGCAACACAAAATACTTTGTCTAGTTCTATATCAATCCAAGCCCAAAAAATGTCTTGTATGTTTTTTAATTTTAGTTCATTTATATGTTATAGAGTTTAGTATGACGTCCATTTTCACTGAACTAGTACTCATTTTTATTTAGGGACCAGCTCAGGTCCACCTCCGGGTGCGGAATTTTCTCGCTGCGTTGAAGACCCATTGTTGGCCTTCGGCTGTTATCTGCTCTTTGGTCAAGTTGTTGTCTCTTTGACATATTCCCCATTTCCATTCTCAATTTTATTGAACAAACTTTCTTTTACAAATGGTTTAGAATAAAACTCTTAAGATAACAAATTGATACAATGTTAAAGGCATATAACAGTGCTTGTTGCATTTTGAAGACTATTAGAACTTCTTTTAAAAACGAAAGTGGCTCTTGATTATTAATTTTTTCCCTTACAAAACGTGTTAAATCATTGAATCATAGTTATATATTTTTCGTTGTACTTTTGCCACCGCAGGTCACACAAAATACTCTACAATCATCAATGATTACTTGTTCGTTGTAAAGGCGTTTTGTGTGGTTCGATTCTATAGGTAAAGTATCTTCTGGTTGGTATTCATTGAAATTTGAAAAAAAGTCAAACATATTTTTTTTTTTTTTATATATTTAATTTTCCTCTATTCTAATATCCCTGATTAATGCTTTCCTATTTTAAGCTTTTTTCTGAATTGTCTGTGCATTCACACAACACTGTGTGCCTATGTCACTTATATTCTTTATAATGTTTACTCGTGTTATCCTTTTCTATGTAGCATGTTTTTATTCATTGATAATTAACATAGTTGTGTGGTTTGATCTCTCATTTGAAATTGATAAGATGTTGTCAAGATGAGAAAGTTAATCTGTTGTTCAAAATCTAATTCTAAAAGTAACTTGTCTTAAACACTACCACAGTTGGGGCAAGAATAGTCTTAGATTTTCTATCAATTTTGTTTCTTTGTAGCTATTGATGAACATATCAGTAATAAGCAGGTAAAAATATTGGAACTTAATTACCGAATATATACTTGACATACTTATATTGTTTTTGTATGTTAAATGTTAGTCCATTTTGTACGGTTTGTCATTTAAATCTTATACATGTATTTACATTACCTTAGATTTAAATACATATTTAAGCGCCTCATATAAAATATATAAATTAAACGTAAATAAAATGTGAAGAACTTAATTGTTTTTATTTAGTTCTTTCTATTACTTCGCGATTAAATTGGAAGATGTGTACATTGTAATACTTGTGAAAATGATATTTTTTTAAGCTTTCACATTTTGCTGGCAAGTACAGAAACGCAGAATGAGCTAACATTTTTATTTGAAGTGAAAATAGTTCGTACCTGCATGAATTAATAATCAAATTTATAAGGTGTGTTTAAATTGTCCTGCTCCTTATAGTTTTCATAGTTGTAACCATTAATATGGCGTAATTACAATAACTGCAGCACCGTTTCATATTTAGCTCCTAGTATAAGTTAAAAATAAACTCATCATAGATACCAGGATTAAATTTTGTATTAACGTCAGACGCGCGTTTCGTCTACAAAAGACTCATCAGTGACGCTCGAGATATAAATTCAAAAATTACTTCTTTACTGAACACAACGCCTCGCATATATAATTACAATTTAAGTAAAAGCGGATTTTTTTGGACAATGCAAAATATTTTTAATTTACCTTCATTTACAATTCTAAAGTTATATTTTATAGTGCTATTTATTTTGTATTCATCATCAACAAAATGAATGCAAATCTTTATTGGTTTTTTTCTCTTTTTTTTTGTTTTTGGAACTGATAAGAAAGTAAAGAAAAGTAATAAGTAATTTGAAACCGTTGTAAATCGCAAAATTAAGATTGATAAAAAGTAATAAAGTGGTCAAGTATACCTTAAAATCAAAATGGAAGAATTTGTCAAGCACAGTTCAGACCTTAAGTCGAGACATTGAAAACATTGAAAACAGATTAAGAACCAGATGAGTACACATCGAAAATGAGTTAAGACTGTTTCAGGCTGTTCTAGTACTAGTTCAGTCTTTTGAACATGATCCAGATTAGAGTCGAATACAATTCAGTACTATCTAGTATGGTTAAGATTGAGGTCGAGTTATTTCCAGTAAAATTAAGACAGAATAATCGAGTAAAGTTTAGTACAGTCGAGCACAAATACTGCCTATTTCAGACTTTTTGTGGCTTATTATGTAGAGGGTTTTATAATTGACCATGCAAGCTTTTGTTTGTTAATACTAGGATTGGTTAATATGTTGTTCAACTATTAAGAAAAAGTTTACAGCCTACTGAATCTATCAATTGGGATGGTGAATATCTTGATTTTTATACCGAATGTCTTTAAATCCTCAACGGTCCAGGACATAAGGATAGAAGTTTCGATTTCTGCTTTAAAACTATATATATTTGTTTGTTTATTATACCAATGGATTGACTAAAAAGTATGTGATTAATTGTTAATTTGGTATTATATAATATAAATTTCAGTAGCAGAGTCTTACTAAATAAAATCCAATATCATAATTTCTTAGTTGTCAGCGTGTCATACAAAGATAAGGTTTTGGCTAGATAAATAAATATAATTATATAATGTCAGAAATGTTTCATTCCAGCTTTCCAGTCAGACATAACCGGACTTTTAAAGTATCAATCATCTTTTAATAAACCTGTTGTGTTTTTATTGTGAGTGACGTTTTATTATTTAACTCTTTTTTTTAACAATCCCTCCAGAAAATGGATGCACAGACTGTAATTAAGAATATCATAGACAAAGACAGTCAAAGGAGAGACAAAATACTTGAGGTTTATAAAGATATAAAAGAATTATTGCAAAGGGATGAAAATTTGCGACACATAATGACAACAGAGTTTGGTGATGTCACAAAATATTTAGACACATTAAAAGCAGCAATAAAGGATACAGAATGTCCTATACTGGTTGCAGGTAATTAATTCGTTTTATGTGTATATCAACGTTGACAAGAAATTACATAATTATAATTCTGTTCGGTTTCAAAGCTTCTGTCTGATATATATAGTAAGGCATACTTTAGATAAAGACATTTGAAAATTGAAATTGAAATTCTAAATACGATGATATATATAAAATCACGAAATACAAAACGAAACATCGATAGGCGTCATTTTCTATTTTTAGAAATCGAGAAATTCAGACCTACATGTCATATTGACAGGTTTGTATTTTGTAATTATATTGTAATTAATAGATATGCTGACCAGTAACGCAGTATTGGATAATGAGTTTGTTAAGTGTTATATTTTATGAAAAGGAAAGGATTGTTTCGTAGCATCCTTAATAATATAGTGCTAAACTCTGACATGGGAATAGGTCTTATGTCGGGCAAAAGTAACGACTTTAAACAAGATTTAAAGTTAGTCTATTTCAAGCATGTGACAGTTACGAATCAGACCAACCAAAACGCACGAGTAAGGTATTATATTTACCGAAATGCCTTTTTTTTTGTTTGCTTTTTAAATTTTATTTATTATTATATTGACCGACTACTTTGAACTTTCATAATTGTTTTATCGACAATTGATTTTTATATTTTGTTCGATCATCTTAGGTGAAACTTCGGCCGGTAAAAGTAGCCTTATCAATCTAATTATTGGCAAACATGTTCTACCAGAAAATGTGTTGTCATCTACGTCAACCATCTGTAAAATTTGGAACAGCGATGATACGAAAATGATTTTGACGGATTTACAGGATAAAACATGCACGCATAGGTTTGATTCGAAAACGCACGAAGGAAAGATGAACGCTTTTTTGGCTGAGAATGTAGGGAATGGACCAGACAATAACCTTTGGAAAGGTGTAGACATATTTTTGCCAGTTCCTTTATTGCAGGTATAAAACACTATATATTAGTTTCATTCTTTTTTTTTTTTTTTTTGGTTTCAGAATTGAATATTTGTCATTGTAATTTTATTTTTAATTAAACTACTTTTCCTGAAAAATATTTTGTGAAAGTATTTTGATTATATTTAAAGAAATCATAAAATATAAAATCAGATTTGTGAGTTTTCGCCAGTTGCATACATTGGATAATGTTTAAGTAATATGTGTGGATAAGAAAGTCATTCGGATTTTGCTTCTTCATTTTATGAAGCGTTACAATTCAAATGGTGCGCAACAAATTCATATAATTCGGAAATGTGCAACCATTGGATTATACGTGTTATAAAAATTCAAACAAAAATTAAAAAATAAACATCCGTAAATTTTTAAGAGACGAAGATTGTCCGACGATACCAAATTAACCGGATCATTTGTAGTCAGTATAAACGCTATTTGAATTTTGCTGTGATGCTATCCTTAAGGCACAATTCTAAAACGACTGACGTTGTCTTGATCTGGACTAGGCCTGCGATGTTATACATTATCCTCACTTTCTCAGTAGCAACAGTAAATAAATAACCACAACAACGTTTTTTCTAACAAGCATTGTGATGTTTAAACATCCCTAATTGTCAGACCTGTATATTTTGCGAAGATATGTAAAAGCATATGATATATTGACCTACCGGTATTTTCCAAATATTTTTTTAGACCATTTTAACATGTTACATATAGATTCTTACATTGGTACCAGTGGATTATATGATTTATCCAATCGAGATAGTTAAATTATCGAGTTTCAAATTCCGAGCCTCGGCTCGGACTTTAAAATTGACAATTTAACTATCGAGATTGGATAAATACGATAATCCATGAGTTACTCTAATGATTATCAAATAATTTTTCATTGATAACGAAAATCCACTTCGAGTGCCTCCATATTCTACAAAGTTGTCAATAACACCTGTTAGTACATTTTTATTCATCCAGTCACAATTCTAATATAATCAAAATCATTGCTTTATTTACCATTTAAAAAAGTTTATGTTGGATGCAATTGTGCATTGTTTTAGTTTTCATATATTAATGTTTTTTATCTGAATTGATTCCGTTATCAAGACCAGAACATAGGACTCTCATTTTTGTTTTAACAATAATCATTGATAACTGTGTCGACTTCTTTAAGTCTCTGAAGTATATCATGATGGTATGGTAATGTCAAGCCATAAAATACATCAGATTTAGGTAATCATTCAATGGCCTGTTATCTGAAAAACGCTCAGTAGCGCGGGTTAAATACTGATGGGAAACATTTCATTTGATTAAATAATTCAAAAATAAATAAATTTATTTATTTATATATTTATTTATTTATTTATTTATTTATTTATTTATTTTTTATTTATTTATTTATTTATTTATTTATTTATTCATTTTTCTGTTTATTTATTAATTAATTAATTTATTCGTTTATTTATTCATTCATTCATTCATTTATTTTCTAACAATGTTAAAAAATATTTTATAAATTAAAGTCAAAATAATTAAGATTAGATTTTTATCAAACTGTATTGGTTTATAAGCCATGCAAAGAAGCTTTGAGTATTACATGGATCAGCCTAGGAGGGAAAAGCTATATAAGTGCTCATAATCGTGAACACGACAGTTAAGTTACTCTCATATGTCCCTCATATGTGCTTTAGTCAAGCTTTTACTTTGATAGATTTACAAACATTGGATCATTAAACAGGTACTTTGACTTTATGTTGTGCCATAATAACTATAAAATGTTTATCGTTCAGAATTATAATACACAAACCACAAAAAAACGAGTGTACAATTTAACAAATTAAATTTTGTATACCATTTTTTTAGAAGAACACTCCAATTGTTGATATGCCAAGGATAGGGAATAGAACAGCACTGTTGGAACGCTTTTTTTATTATTTGCCGAATGCTGCGGCATTTATCTTTGTTCTTAATGCTGAAAACGCTGGGGGCGTTGAACATGATGACTGGGTGAGTTCATTTATCTGCACACTAATCACCGATTATATATTTGCTTTATTCAGATTAATACAAACGTTTAATTTTAGTTCATCAGAATCAACAAATTTGATTTAATGGTTTCGTTGTCGAAACCCCCTAAACTAATGCAATTACATAGCGATCAAAATTATTACTGTTGATTTACAAATTTTTCTTACTGTGACCTACGTATTGCAATAACACCAGAACCATGAAAGAGACTGAATAAAGAAGCATATGTATCATACTGAGTATTATTTTCAAAATGACATGAGCATTTTCAAATATTTTTCATTCAAATTCAAAACTAATGATTGATATTCTATCAGCAATACGTATTTTAAACCTCACTTTTATACATTGAAAATGTAACCTTGAATGTCAGATTAGTAAAGACTTTATGACTATGCATAACTATAAAAGTCAGATCATGATACGATTAGTATTGCAAACATCAGCTTCAAAAGGTGCAGTGCAATCTTAATACAGCTGCAGTACCTTTCTGGTATCGCCCATTTACCACATCATCATACAAGTTCGAGAAAACACATCAACTATACAATATTTGTTAATTCGTGAATAAATGTTGATATTGCAGCTACAAAATATACTGTTGAATTTATCCGAACAACACATTCAAGGCAAAATGTTAGACTTTGACACTGAGACCACATTATTTGTATGTAACAAATGGGATCAAGTAGGTGAGGACGATGAAGAAGATATGTTAGAATCTATAACAAATAAATTGAGGTCGGAATGGCCAAATTTCAACCCAGATCAACAATTATTTAAGCTGAGCTGTAAAAAGGTGTGTATTATTTTTATTAAACATAACTAGTATTATTGTTAATTTAGTAGTAGAAGCAGTAGTAGTAGTAGTAGTAGTAGACATTTTCGGAATTTAGGTCTTTACACTTAAACTTATTGCAGTTGAAAAAAAACAAGGGGTCATCTTAAATTAGAAAAAAAACAATAGTGATACAAAGTCAAACCAAAAGATTTTTTTTTGTTATGTAAAAAGATCTTTTCTACGACACAATTATGTAGAGCATATGGCCATAACAGATTTGAATCGCTGTATTGGATGCCGCCAAAACATCCCCATAACTTTGTATTTTTTTAACTCTCCGTTGACGTGTGTAATAAGTATTTTTAATTTTCAACACTGTTTCTAAATATTCTGGGGTTTTTGAACAATCTGTTGTCTATTATAAGTTTTTAATACTCAATGTCTGTTCGGGTGTATTTTAACGTCCACCAAAAACAGCAAAGAACCATACGCTTTTCCCAAGAAACAACGTACTTTTCTTTCGGTTATGGTTCCACAAATGTGTCTTACCTTATTTGAGTATGGAAAAAATAAAAGATAATAAAAATATACTGAACGACAAGTATTATGCTATGGAGAATAAATAGTTCTGATACACCCACCCGCTGTATATCCTCTCCTTCTCTTTTAACAAATGGAAAATGTATGTCTTAGCATAAACATTAAATATTGTCAACATGCTCCTTAATTGATCGGCCTTTCTTAACACTTAGTCTTAGCTGAAATTAATTTCTAATTGTAAGAACCTAGCCAACGACAAGATCAAATATCTTTTTTCATGTCTGATGTATTAACTGATGCTTTTTTTCATTTTTTCATACTCCGTACATTTACAGCATGTTCAACTGGATAACAACGTGTATAAAAATCAATGTATACACAATACTATATATATTTCTTAAATAACCCCGTTGTTCATTTATAGAAAATCATCATAGTAGTTAGATTTTGTTTTGGAACCTTTAAAAAAAAAAACTTTTAAAATAAGTTTATTAAAAGAATGGACAAGTTTACCCGGATCGTATCGTATCAATAACTGTATTATGACAACATTTAATCAAAACATGGAAAATGTAAAAACAAAATAACATCGCTCTTTCATCTCACTTATATTTTCACGTGCTCGATGATTCGTTGTTGAATATTTATTAAGGTCATGATCGATAAACCTCGGCAACAAAACCATAAAGTTATTCAGCAGTCAATAGTTTCGACCACCAATCTCTGCTAAAATATTTTGTTTTTCTTTTGAAATTATATGTTACGGGTTCGTTATAAATGTATACAACGTGCATAGAGTACTTACTAGTTAAGTATATGTGCATGCATTTGTTCCATAATTTTCTTGTCATTGATATTACGAGTGACTCGTTTCATACGACTTTTAAATATTGTGGGATATGAGTGTTTACTGTGAAAGTGGATCCAGAAAACGAGCTTCAGAATCAACAAATTTATAAAGTGGTAATTTCCTATTAGTTTAAGTAAGGAATTGTGTGGTAAAATGAATTTAAGAAAACACAAACTTGAAACCAAAAAAAACATAAAGAATTGAATTGCTTTTATTTTTCTTTCTTCAAAAGTGTCCATTTGATGTCTGTTTGATGCTTTTAGAATACTGAATTAAATATCTATATTTTGGTTGATAGTTGGCTGCTTAATGTTCAGTAGCAAATTGTCAGGCATGTCCAGGAGGATTATCTATTTTCATTTCAAAACTTTAATATTGACTTTAAGTTAAAGCTTTTTCGGCATTAATGCATGTTAACAAATATGCCCTACTATTTCAATTTCATATATTTTTTTTTTATCAAAAGAAAATTTCAACAAGGATTTAAAGGCTTCCCACGTCCTTATAAATTTTTTTATACCAAAAGTATCCAAATGTTTTACTTACTTACATTGTAACGGCTATGAGAAGGAACTATTTTGTTTTAAAAAATTATGTACTTCTTTCTTGTATGTTCTTCTGACCGCGTCCGCTATAAGAAGTTATATACCTTAAGGATTAACCTCCCATAACGAGTTCATCGACAATTTCAGCTATGTTGGCTCGTTTGTAGATAATGCCCTTTTTTCCTAATAAAGTTTTCGCCTCAAAAGATGAAAATAGTTAATAAAAGGACGTTAACTCCTATACGCAGTTGACTCACAATTTCAGCTGGTTGGCCTTTTTCAAGATTTTCTTGCTGTTTATTTTTTACTTTTAAGAATAGTCTCTTTCGTTATTCTTGTTTATCAAAACGTCAACATGGAGTAAACGGCAATAATTCTTAAAGGGGTTGACAGGCAATTTAGGCTATGTTCACTTATTTATATATTTCTGTATCTACTATAGTTTTAACAAAAATGCACCAAAAACAAAATCAACGTTAAAGATCAATAATATGGCGTCCACTATTATCCAATTGTGTATGTTTAACTTTTTTCTAGATCTTGACGCTTAGATTATTTAGCTTTTTACAGTGTGTCTCTCTCTTCTATTGTATTTTTTATCAAAACACTCGAAAAATTGGAAATATCATCATTCCAAATGTCTTGTTTGTCAGGTTTTGGGACTAGATAATTAACATGAGCGACGTTGTACAAATTTTAATAAAACTCTGTTACTATTCCCCTTTTGGTTAATGTCTGATCACTTGATTTAACTTATAAACATATAACACATAACGACAGCTGTCACATGTAAAGCAGGATCTTCTTACCCCTTCTTGAGTATATGAGGTCATTCCGGCTTTGATAGTTAAGTTTTCTAAGTAGTGTTTTGTTGAATTTTTTGTCTTTTGGTGGGGTTTTTTTGTGGGGTTTTTTTGTCGTAACGTCAGTTTTTCCTCGACTTACGAGTTGTGAATGCTCCCTTCGTTTCTTCTGCATCTTGTTTTTGAGCTAATAATCCTAAAAGGAATTGACAAACAATGTCAGCTTTGTTGAGATAATGTAGGTCTTGTCTTTCTGATATTTTTTTTAATTTTCACATGTTTTATATATACATGTATAAGGATTTGCTACAGTTTTCGCTAAAATGCAAAAATTTGTAAAAAACCATGATTATGGGTTATAACTCCTATAAGGAGTTATCTCACAATTTAAACTATTTAACTTATTTGTAGGTCTTTTTGTTTTGATCATTTTTTGCAGTTAATAGTTTCTCTCCTTATAATATAGTGTAGCCCAAAACGTAAAATAATGAATATAAAACATCATCAAAGGATTCGGCTGCTCTGTTTCAAAATACAAGCTTTTTGAAGACTGTTATATAAAGTGATAGTTTATGTATAACGGAAATAAAAAAGAGAAAAGAAAGAAATTTGTATTTGAGATACAAAATTGACGGGAAATCATTCTTGGTAGATTTAGCATACATTTAACGTGGTCACCTATTTCTTTATAAAAAAAAACCATGATTTTACAAGATTTAAAAAAAAAATGGCTTCTTAAACTATATGTAATTAAATTATTGAACGAGAAATTGTGGTTAGCGGGCAACATGTTAATTAGCAGTACAAGAATAAAACCAGAGGATCCGAATTTCTGACAAAAAGTTTAAAAAATCAAGATCAGCGAACATCATTATGGGCAAAAATACTAAAGTAAGGAGTTGACAGACAATTTCAAGGATGCCTTGTCTTGCTGATCTTTTCTGCTAATCTGAAATAGTTTAAAAGATAATGGGCAAAAACGAACGAAATTGATATTTAAGGGCGATTACTCTGAACAGAGTCTACTGATCATTAAGACCATGTTAATGCATTTGTAGATCTGGTCTTGTTGATCATTTCTTTTGTATTTAAAAGTGTTTTTAGAGTTTTAAAGAAAAAACCTTAACCGTCATTGACATGTAATGGCAATAACTCCTATAACTATGATAAAAGAGGGGCAAAAGATACCAGAGGGACATTCAAACTCATAAATCGAAAATAAACTGACAACGCCATGGCTAAAAAATATAAAGACAAACAGATAAACAATAGTACACAAAACACAACATAGAAAAATAAAGACTAAGCAACACGAACCCCACCAAAAACTGGGGGTGATCTCAGGTGCTCCGGAAGGGTAAGCAGATCCCGCTCCACATGGGCACCCGTCGTGTTACTCATGTTTGTACAAACCCGGTAATAGGTCTAATTTGGTAGGTCACATTCGTGAAAAGGGAACGGAATTGTATTTACGACATAAGGAACATATTCGATATCATCTGTGAAACGGATATTTCATAACGGTCAACCAACTCGTGATGGCGTGCGTAAAATTTACGAAGGGATGATTTCAACTTCACCATTTGGAACTCTTGGTTTAATAACTTCCTTGTGAGCAGCAACCCTCTATCAAGGAAATCATGATAGGAAATACAAGCCCGGGAATATCGTATCAATTTGGAGATATATACTCCATATGCAGGCGCTGCTGGAATGTTGCTACATAGAAATGGAAAGTTCACAATTGGGAAGCTGACATAGTCTCTTTTGTCATATTTTTTTGTTTTCAACCGACCCTCATTGTCAATTTCTAGATGTAAGTCAAGATATGAGGCAGACTTAACTGTATCTGTTGTATCCTTTATCTCTAGTTCGATGGGATAGATGCGTTCATCATAGTCACCAAATTTTGAATTATTTAGTGAGAGAACGTCATCTTTATAGCGGAACGTAAAGTTAAAGGATACAGCTAACTTCTTGTATTTCTTGCTAAGAAGTTCCTGTATGAAGTCAGCCTAATAAGAATAAAGGAACAAGTCGGCAAGAAGAGGGGCACAGTTGGTTCCCATGGAAATGCCGATAGTTTGTTGAAAAACACGTCCTCCAAACGTGACAAATATGTTGTCAATCAAGAAATCAAGCATCTTGAAAAATGTCAGTTTCAGACAATGTTTTGTTAGAATCTGAGTGATTTTTTACAAAGTAGGATGTATCCCTCCCTAAGACAAGATACTTGTATCTACGTTAGCCATTCTTTTTTATGAAACAAAGCAATACCAACTTTTTCGATTTTTCTATCAGTCTGGAATAGGGAATACTTGTGTAAAGTGTAGAAAAGTCAAATGTTTTAATACTATTGCAAGATGAAAGAGTCTTAGATCGTATGAACTCTAACAGACCTTTGGAATTTTTTAGTATCCACATCTGATTAACGCCAAGTCTAGAATAGGCAGTTTGACAATAACTTTGAAGCCCGGTTTTGATTGCTGATAAAATTGAAATTAATAATATAGAAAGAGGTTTCGTGAAGCACTTGGAAGACCCAGCAATATACCGTTGTTTGTAGGGACACTTATGTAGTTTGGGTTTCCAATACAGTGATGGAATATCCAGTTCTTCATCTTTGGTTGAAATTCCAAAGGAACATAGAGCAGACCTATGATTATCCAGGATTTCCTCTTTAATAAGTGTCGTGGGGTACTAGTATATGTTGAGTTTCCAAGTGAATTGTCAATACCTAATTCATTTATCAAGCAGTTTATGTAATGTGACTTACACACAAAAACGATGTTATTTGGGGCTTTATCTGCGGTGACAACAACATATTTGTCATGGAGGTAAGACAAGTGCCTTGCAACATTTGGGTCTTTAAATATTGACGTAGCATGGGTATTGAAAGACCCATTCAGATTCTTAATTCTGTTTTGTATAAACGACCTCACAGCCTTAATCTATTCGGAAAGAGTATCTACGTCTTCTTTCTCGCGTATACCCCATTGCCTTGCATAATCCTCGACAGAATCTATCAGCATTTTGAATTTCCAATTGATGGATTAGGCTCACGATATTTCGGACCTTTGGATAACACATTTCGCAGGGAAGTGTTATTGACAATGTTAAGGTCACCGGTAATAACGTGGGCAGCCGGATTATACATAAATGGGGAACTAGGACAGGTGCAATCAGGAGGCTTAGACTTGAAGTCGTCAATATTGAGATCCTGCAGCACGTGTTTGTAATTAAAAATTTTAGTTGCAATTGGTTTGGTATAGGTATAAGAAATGATTGGTACAGACTGATGTTTAAAATGAGGAGGTATTACCGATTGAACTAATTTATGATGAAGGATATTGTCCAAGTTGACGTCATCGAGACCTTTGTTGGTAAAGGAAAGTTTAAGAAAGAATCTTTTCTTTTTTTCATCTTTTCCAATGCGAACTGCCTTGAAAAGTCTGTGACTTGCAATATCAGAAATGATAGCTGTAAGTTTGTATTGGTTGGAATGAGGGTTTGTAACAGTGGTTTCAAAACATAAATTGAACAGAGAATGAAAAGGGTTATGAATATAGCTTCTTGCGAATGTGATGAATACCTAACGGCTTCTGCATTAATGGCAGCAAGTCATTAATAGAGACATCCTGGATAGTTGGTGATGTATAATGACAATGACCATGACTGCGTCTACGTCGAGGAGTTGAGTTGAAAATATTCATCACATTCACCGATCCACAGATAGGACTAGATAGAATACCTATACCATCAATTTTGTCATTGCAACCATATGGCGTCGCAATTCCAAATTTTCGAAACCAGTAGTCATTTTTGTTTGTCTACGGAGAGGCGTTGCAAGATGAGGATTGTTAGACCTGTGGTATATTTTTTCGATGATGCGAACTTGCATAGAAAAGATTGAATGATCAAGCTGGTTGAAATGCTAGGAAAGAATGTCGCTTGCATTGTGGTTGATGTCAGATCTATGGCCGCACATAGGTTTGTTGGCCATGATATCATGTATAAGGAGTTGTTTGACAATTGTAAATAAAAAGACAATATGCAGGTCTTGGCAATTTGCCTCTGTCTATAAAAGTTTCAAAACAATACATAATTGCATTTCAGCCTTGGTGTTCGTGCAAATGTCGACATTAAAATAGCAATACTTAACATGTTAACTTTGCAAAACAGTCATATCAATGAAGCATGACGGAAGGTGCAAGCCAAACTAACCTGTACATGTATATATTGAGATATGCAAATGCTAATGAAACTACATACGAAATACCATTGGCTTTCAATAGGTTCTTTCCTTTAAACTGACTAATTGAAACACAGATTTTAACATCAAAACTGTGTTAATGTTTCACAGTCATTGAATGTTAATTAGGGGGGAAGGGCCATATAATTTCCATGGAAATGAGAAATGCAAATGCTAATCGAAATGTACACCTAGTATCATTGACGCCATTATTGGTTCATCTAAACTGACTTAATTACAAACTTTAACATGTAAGTTTGAAGTAAGTTGATCAAAATATACTTAAATGGGTACACAATATGTGACAACACATATAAATCATGCTTTAAATCATGTACATCTGGTGTTTGAAGTTGATGTTTGAGCATATTTCAGGCCGTTTTTTGTTTGCTTGATTTTCTTATATTTTTTCATGCTTGGATCCTTTATAGTTAACTCTATGAGTTACTATTGAAATGGGTATTTCTCATTGGTAAAGGCCGTACGGTGAAATATAGTTGCTTACAACAGTATCCCTTAATCCCTTATATATAGTTGTCTCATTGACAATCTTACTGCATCTCCTTGCTCTGTCACCATTACAAATTGGTTTACCAAAACGACGTGTCTGTGTCTTAACTTACTAACAACATGTTGTAACTTCACAGCTGATATTGTCGTATTCCCGATTATGACATTTTTAACAGAGTGTTGATTCGCGTGTCGTGTCTCACTCTATTTGAAGTTCAAGCGAAACTCTTAGTTTTAAACTGAGATCTTGACTTGTCATATTAATCTATTTTTAGATTTTAACATAGACAACTACTGTTGCAATAATTTATGACATTATCAATATCATTTTAACAGGAGAACAAACGAATTCGTAACAAGTTACAACCGTCTAAAAATTATCAAAGTTTAGTAGAGGGTTTAAGAAATGTGATGCTTAAAACTCTGGAAGCAAAATTGATTGGATATGTAAGGTAAGAATTTTCTCAAAACATCTATAATGAAAAGTGTCAAAATATAATGGCAATAGATGTTCACAAAATGATACAAGAAAATATATTGGAAATTGTTGATACATATGAGTATATACTTGTGAATTTGTTTCTACTGTACGGTATATTTTCTCTAATTTAAAATTATTGGCTTTTAAAGGAATAAAAATTCCAACCGAACAATGGTATGCTGCAATAAAGCAGTGCAAATTCACAACACACACAAAGAAAAAGTTTCAAACTTTGCAAAAAACAGAAAGTAAACTCTTACACTGAAATATTATTTGTTAAACTTTCGAATAAATTGGTTCCAAATGAATATAAAAAGTTGCAATTGTTGGCATATAACAAGATTATTGACTTGTTTAACTCTTAGTTATAGGCAACTGTTTAATTGTACATAATAGAATATAAATGTTTTTGAATGGTCATAATTCATGACGTTAGTAATGTGAGGATAAAACATTGATGTTTGTATAAATATCATGGACGCAAAATATGAAACAACAAACACGGTGTGAAAAGGTACAGCACTGTAGTAAGATTCTCCTGCCAAACAACGGCAACCATTTGACTCTTTATATTTGTTAACATTGAAAATAAGGTACACAACCGTATTTTACAAAAAAGATGAAAACATGCTGTTAGCTTCCTCTTAATAGGGGCAAAATTGAATAGTGCCATTTGGTTTTTCCAAATTTAACGAATTTTGGTGGGGAAACTTTTTACACTTATTACCTTTTCAAACTGAAAAGGTATACCATATCGAAATTTTTCATCAATGAAATTAAATATATTATACTTGTGAAATTTAAGGTACAGCCAAGACAATGTTAACGTTACTCTTATGTATTCTTTGCTAACAAAAAAGGATTTTTTCTAGACCTTTATTGGTTAAGAATAATGTTAGTTGTTAAAAGATTTCAAAAAGTATTCAATCAAATTATGGATTTCGTGTTGTGAAAAGATTTGAGAGGAACAGTGTTTCGTAGTCTATAAATGGAAAGGGATTTCGACGTTTATAGATGTATTTCACGATTATTGTTTTCTTTTAATTGGTGCTAAATACGTTATATCTGATGATTGGTATTATAACCTAAATTCTAAATTATTTTTTATAAAGAAACGGAAGACGAAAATAATTCTACATAATGATACATCACATGCGTTTTCTGAAATAACCATTATCGAAAACGTTAAAACGTAAACAATTAAAGCGAATATTTACTTATTCATGTTTCAAATTATAAATTGAAAATCCGTTTATATCAAAATAAAGACATCCTTATCAGCAATGAACATTCTATGAATTTAGAGGATTCACTTTTATCGGAAACCCTGAGACCGAAGACAAATAGTCATGCGAATTGGATGTTTTCGAAATCAGTAATAAAACAATATATAGAAAAACGAAGAAAAAAGAATGTGTTTTTTGTTTAATTGATACCTAAAGCTATTCATCTTTATTTCATTATATTTGTTGGATTGAAGTAAAAATTCTGGAAATTTTTGGCACGAGGTTTGCTTAAATAATAACGATATCTGATAGAATGTATTGTAAACAGATAATTATTTGCGATGTGGTCCATCAATGATTTAGAGTTTTATACATTTTAAAATCTAGTTTAAAGATATTTCATTATCCAAAAGATAAGTGTACAATTTGTTCGTCTAATAATGAACATTTATTCGAATGATTAATTACCTTTGACATGGAAAACGATGTTGTCATAAGTTCTGTTCAGAATTATAAAAAAAGTCATTATATATATACAAAATAAAAAAACATTCTGGTGGTATGGGTGTCTTCCTCAATCTTGAATACTAAAATAACAGAAAACAATATGTCTAGATTTCTAATTAGGTTAGCAAATTTCGATGCAGGAATGCAACTTACATTTTCCTTTCAATGAACAAATTAATGTGATCCTAGGTGATTATCACTCATATTTTTACATAAATTGAATATTTTTGAATGACTTCAAATGGTTTTTTTTTATGTTTTGCGTAGTAAGGAGCAGTACATTTAAAAAAGTATAATTTATAAAGGAATCTTCAGGATTTTTTTCTATTTAATGTTATAGCAGGAAAAAAAGGACGGTTATCCAACGTTTTTGTTTATAGGTAATACTCTAAAAGCATTTTATCAGAACCGTCTTCTGATAATTTAGCTTTAAATTCTGTCATTTAGTGAAAGGGGCACTGGCTACGAGATATATAAAAAATCTTATATATTATTTGTTTTGCTCTATCATTAATGAAATGCAAATAGTGAAATAATAATTCGCTTTTAGCAGCCACTATGGTTCAATTTTGTCAAAATAAGCTGAAAAACATTGATTATGAATTATTCACTTGCAAGTGAATAATTCGACCTCATTAAATCCGTATTCATGTGAACTTCAATTTAGCCCCTAAGCTTCAGATGGATAACACGTGAATTGTATGTGTAAAGTTATTTAAAGGAAAAGAATGTCAGGACTGAAAGTGAAACAAAGGTAAATCATTTGATTGACTGATTCGATCCACAAAAAAATCATTCTAGTACAGGTAAAAACGATGATAAACATTTATTTTTCATCTATAATATGAAATTAAATAGACCTAAAATAATCCAACAGCACGAGTTGGCTTAATCTATTTATATCTATATCTATGTTTATATCGCTTATATGGTCATCGAATGACTTTAGAGGTAAACTCGATAATTAATTAGATGGCGTCTACACTAAAATGCATACGAAACGAAGCTACGTATTTTCATTCCCGTGCCCTGTTAATTGTATATTTTAGACTTTTAATAGTTTGGATAAATGTTTTAAATTATATTAAATCAAATATGGGAATTTGATTAAAATCGGTTAAAATGAATTTGACAGCTAGTGCCCCTTTAACCCTCTATTTATATCTGATCATGCTTTTCCTCTAAATAATACATACAAAATGTGTCATTTTTCTAACCACGTGTATCTTGAAAACAAGACCAGTGACCTTTTGTTTTTTTATGAAAAAAAAAAAATATCACAATAAAAACTTCATTTTGGCAAGGTTATATATATAACTCCTAAGATAACATCAAAAAGCTTATAAAAGTTAAAGAAATGTTTAGATTTTAGATTCTTGTATGCTGATTGATTGAATAAGAGTAGACAAGTGTTGTCAGAGTTACAAAATATTTTTATTCATATTATTATTTATGTATTAATTAACCCAAACAAATCCAACAAATGTGCTGTCAAGCACATTTATTTCATGTCTTGTATTACGGAGGTGGCCATTTATGTCTTTATTATATAAGAAGGATTCAAAGTACAAACTCTACATGTTCATGATGTTGTAGTCATTAAACAGGATAAATGCTTCAATGTTCATTGTCTATTTAGAGGAACGTATGTTTAAGAATTAACATTTCAATAAAAAAATAAAGAAAAGGTAATATATTTCTAAGGTATGATATCATCATTTTTACATGTTTAATGTCTTCAGGTGGCAGAAATTTTTCATTGCAAAAATGATTCAAAGAATTGGTTCCAAAATCAAGTTATCAAAAGAAGCAATGGGCGAACGAGAACGTAGAAAAGAAGAAGCAGAGCATCGACTTTATTTATTTCAACAAAAACTTGAAATGGTGAGTTTAACAGCGTTCTATAATATATTCTAAAAGAATATAGATTTATTTCCGAATAAACTATATTCAGTCAACATTTTTGGAACTGTTTTAAATGTATGTTGTTTATGTGTTTTAAATTTACTTTAAAAAAAAAAAGGATTTATACCAGTAAAAAGACGTTTAGAAAGCAGTATTGAATAATGTGTTATGTCTCATAATTATGATTCATTACACTACAAAACAATTAAAGTCTGAAATGGGCAGTAGTTTTACTCGACTATACCTATTCTCACTGGACCACTCTGAATAAGTAATTTACTGGAAATTACCTGACCCCTTTTTTTTAGTTAACTAATAAGATTTGTTACTGTATCAATGTAGTTTTTCCTCAAAATTAGACCAAATATGAACCATGTATGCAAATTGTATTTAAAACAACATGTTCATTGTGAAAATATATAGCTATGCCAATACATATTTGATATTCAAAATGAGGATGTTTACAATTGAAAAAAACCATACTGTCTGTTATAAACAATAATATTATCACTGAAATAAAATGTTTTCTGAAATTAAAATTGTGTTAATACAAAATTATTATTACCATAACCAGTTTATTTGTTTTATTCCAGTAATTTCCGAATTTATCGCAACTTTATTTAGTTACTTCATATTTGTACCCAACATTTTAGTACACATATAGTTACACTATGTGTGCAACATATACAGGTTTATTCCATATCATATGTTTGGTAGAAATGAATCTATAATTGCAAAATTGCAACCCATGTTTGTTGAGGGTAATAAACAGTTTATATAAAAATAAGAAGATGTGGTATTATTGCCAATGAGACAAAATGACACAGAAATTAACAACTATATGTCACCGTACAGCTTTCAACAATGAACAAAGCCCATACCGCATAGTCATCTATAAAAGGCCCCGAAATGACAAATGTGAAACAATTTAAACGAGAAAACTAACTGCCTAATTTATGAACAAAATAATGAACGAAAAGAGAATATGTTACACAGCAACAAACGACAACCACTAAATTACAGGCTCCTGACTTTGAACAGGTACGTACAGAATGTGGGGTTGTTAACCTAGTTTGTTTGCGCCAATCCCTCCCCCTAACCTGGGACAGAGGTGCAACAGCACAACACAAGAACACACTATGCAAAAAAAACGAAAAATAAATACTAGAAACAGACAAAAACGCCAACCACTCATGCATATATTGCTGAGTGTGTTAAATAATGCCACGTGCTGGACGTAATAACGTTTCTGTATTCATAAAAGCATTCATAATGAAGTAATAGTTCAGACTTTTAGTTATGGTCTAGATTCAAGTACCAATCAGTACAGTCGAATATGGTTAAGAGTGGGATCAAATAATTTCCAGTTAAATTCAGACTCATTCAGAATAGTCGAATAATAATCAGTACAGTCGAGTACAAATACTTCTCATTTCAGACTTTTGCTAGTTTGTTGTGAAACTCAAACAACCATTTAATATCGGTGTAATCTTGACATAAAATTTTTAACAATGGATTTTCAGGATTATAAAGGTGTGTTGCCTAAACAACTTATTCAAACAAGTATTCACAGTGTTAAAGTAAAGTTATTACTTTTTTTCCTCAGTTATTATGTTTTTTAAGGACATGATCATGCCATAATGACCGTTATGAGATATTGGATTGTAAATATACAGAGAAATATTTTGTTGGTCGTTTAACTAATCTTGTCTTTTCACCCTTTTTCGACAGACCGAATGTGATTGACCACTGAATGTTACATGAAATAACCAACAGACCTATATACATCATGTTCATCCTGGTCATTCTCGATTTTTTTTTTGTATCCATGTTGCTTTTGCGTTCCAATCATAATTTGATTCGCCCTTGTGGCATTTTCCACCTGTTTTCATGAAGTCAAAAACGAACACACGGACGGTCAATTGTCTTAGATTTTAGATGTTTTAACTTACAATGGAGCAAAGTTAAGATTTGTATCTTTACACAAAAAGGCACGTATCATTGCACAGCTACAGGGATTTTGTCGAAGCAGTTGCATCCATCGGTCATGTAAATTCTGCGTTGGTCGTATCGCCACCTCTTGAAGGTATACTTTTTAATTCAGTCAAAGTATAAGAAATAAGGCCGTACATGGATTTTGGATGAAATAAAATATTACTAGTCGTCATATTCTCTGAAAATTTAAGGCATTCTTTTAATTGTCTTATAATTTCTTGTTGTTAATTAAGTTCTGTTGAGACATTTCGTTAACAGTCTATCCAGTTCTGTTCAAAATGTTATCAATTTGACTTTTTAATTCGATAATTTAACTGCTGAGATTACATAAATTCGATAATCCACGAACTACTATATAAGAATATGTTTCTCTAATGATTATCAAATAATTTTTCATAATTGAAAAAACAAAATCCCTTTTGAATGCCATCTCATTTCTACGTGGAACTTCCGAAATTGATGCACAAACACATTATTCATGCATATCTGGATCAAATGAGGAAAACAACATTATTAAAAAAAAACATTGGAATCAAGAACATTGACTTAATGAAATATATATTAATATGTAATAAAACAAAAAATTACACAACAATTCCTGAAGGTGAAACTATTTCTCCGTAGTATACGAACTTATAAAGTTGTCAATTTCGCTACATTTGATTAATTCTTAGACATGTTAGATTGCATAAGGTTTATGACCTTTTATCTTAAACAATTATCTACCGAGATCATTTGCAACCACACGTTTAGTATTTTTTTTAAATAATTGGTTCAAAAGGGGTTAAATTGGCAAGGAATTACAGATATAAATGTATATGTGTGTTTATATGTAGAATTTATAAATCAAGGAAGTTCTCGAGAATTTGAGCGTATCATTTAATAAAAATAATCTGTTATTGTTGTAAACAATTCTGTTATAATAATAGGAAAATATGAAGTTGTCACCGGATTCATGTTTTGAGAAGAAATTTTCGATTTGCAATTTAAATATGGGTCAAATCAACAACAAAAAAACTTTTCGTTGGTTAATTTATTTTTTTTATATTTTTTCATACATTTTTCATACCTAAATGACTTAGCGGTAAGAACAATTCCAGAGAATCGTACATTTTCACATCATTATTAAAACGGAAATATGTTCAGTAATAAAACCTTATTTTTAATTCTAGCAGAGGATCTTTGAGAAATCGGCATTTAAAGTGAAGAAAATATATGTTTCGCCTTTTATTTTAAAAAGTACACACATTCCATACATTTAGAATTTTTATAGACCTGTTTCTTTAATTCTCAATTGCTGTATCTTTTGGAAGAATGCATGATAATTTTATTTTCTTTATATTTAGAAGGAGTTCAATGAGTTCTATTTGCTCATAACATTGCACCAAAATCCAAATTACAACACAATAACGTATACCTTAAGGAAATACATTTTCATTCACCATAGACATATGATGAGCAAATGAATTCTGTTGAAATATAAATACCACTTACAAAGTATAGATCAACTCCAATTTGTATTTAACTTTGAAAAACTGCGTGTTTAAATTAGAATAGAATTGAGAATGAAAATGGGGAATGTGTCGAAGCGACAACAACCCGACCAAAGAGCAGAAAACAGCCAAAGGCCTCCAAAGGGTCTTCAACGCAGCGAAAACATCCCACACCCGGAGCCGCGCTTCAGCTAGCCCCTAAACAATTTGTGTACTAGTTCAGTGGAAATGGACGTCACACTTAACTCCGACACATATAACAGGACTAAAATTTAAAAAAAAACATACAAGACTAACAAAGGGCAGATGCTCCTGAGTTGGGACAAGCTAAAAATACCATTTCAAAAACAAATTGATTAACTATAGTTATATGAAAATGGATTTTGTGACACAAACTGCATCCTCATTTTGATTTTTGTAATTGGCATAATCTGTACTCGTCACAGGTAAAGACATCTGCTCTGGCAGAAGTGGATAAGAAATGCAAAGCAATTGCAAAAGAAATAGTTGATCACTTGAATGTCCTTAAACAAGATTTGTTTACTTGGAAAGAATCGGAGCTACCGGAAGGCAAGGATATGAAATGTGTAGCATCAAAAGCAACCGAACTAATTCGGAAAAAAATACACGATAAAATAAACGAGTGGCGTCTAAGAAGATCTAGTGCAATTAATGCAGAAATCGAAAACATCATTACAAGTCAATTTCAGATAATAGCAGATGATTTGGAGAGTTTACAAAACAGCTTTAGATCGTTTGCCAGATATACCTCAAACTATATGCCTCTATGGAATTTTCTGTCCTCGCTGACAACAACTTTTTACTTGGTAATCGAGGAAACGATTATTTCACCACAAAGTATCGTTGGTTTATTGGGGATAGTTTTTCTCTTAGGAAAACTCCCTTTTGTGTTTTACTGTGATTATCAAAACAAAGCAATGATGAAGAAATATAATAGTGGAAAAATAGAATGCATGAAAGAATGGACAGAATTAACTTTTAAAAAAGAAGTAACCGAATTAAAAATCTATACCCTCATGGAACCTTTTATGCAAAACATGAAAGACAATATTACATATATATGTGAAACAGTTATTCCAAACAGAATTTGCGCTGACAAAATATTCATTAACGATGTTATAAGCGAAAGGCGTTCAGATTTGGAAATTCTGAAACAATATAAACCTATACAACGTTATTGCGAAACGATAATTAGCAAAATCGAGATATTTTGCATGGAGTGTTTCCCCATGAGTCCATTGTCTTTTAATTACATACAACAGGCGCACTTACAAGACCAAATTGGAAGCGGTTCTTTTTCAATCGTTCATTCAGCGGTTATTTCAATAGAAAATAAGAATATCATAACCGCAGTGAAAACATCTAAAACCCCTCTTGACAATATGCTTACTTACCAAGAAGTTTCCGAAGCAGTAGTCTTAAGGTAAGTTGATTGTCAAACATATCGCAATTATACATTAGAAAAATATAGCTTGACATGTTTGTTTAAAGACGAAATAATACATTGTCCCATTATATCCTTAAATCTATAGGTCATCGTAAAGACTCTGACAATGAGAAAACCCTTAACAGTATAGGCTATAAAATAGTGTGAGTTTTCAATCCGATCAAATGCGTTTAAACATTTTGGAAACTGAGGACAATCCACATTCAATCCTATTTATTCGGAAACAATCATAATAAAATATATCATTTCAAAATAATATTACGATGGTTTATCCTTTACTGTTATTGGTAATATTGGCAATGAAGTTAATGTCTGGACAACATTTTACAACAATTACGTCCGAAATAATTTTCAACTCGAATTGCTCCCCTTTTAATTGAAAAATGTAGAAATATAGATATAGAATACTGTTTGAGTCTCGAAATAGCTATTAAACATGCGTGCAAGTAAATACTCATCAAGGATAATTTGTTACGCCAGACGCGTGCTTCGTCTTCATAAGTTTCATCAGTAGCGTTTAAATGAAAACAGTTTGAACGACAAATAAAACGCGAATGTGAATACTATTGGATGCCAGAAATTCTCAAAACAGTCGTGCCAAATACAACTAAGACAATTTATTCCGGGGAACAAACACGTAAGTGTTTCGAATAAATCAAAATTTTATAAACCATTTTTTTACAGAAAATGTCGACCTTATCAATAATATTTTATGTCAACTCAAAGTCCTGATTACTAGGCTGGTACTACCTTCTGGAACAAAATTGTCATCGACCAGTATTTTAAATATCTCACAAAAAATACAAGGATATAAACTTGGTATGCAATACGCGATGTCCGTCTATACAAGACTGATCAGTGACGCTAGAATAGAAAAAAATTAAATTATACACAAAGTTATTAGTAATTATGTATGTTGCAAGCCCAAATGTCCGGGGGAAAATGCGACTATGGTAGAATCATCTTAGTATTTCGTAGGATATTTAGAATTATATAACATTGTATAAGCAGAAAGTGTCTGAAAATTAAAAAGTGCTGACTACTGTACTTATATTATCGGTTTGGACGAAATGTCCAACACAGTGGCATAAACCTATTGGTTGTAAAATCTCATCAGATATACCAACCATGCTTACCGTTTTTTATACCGCTCGTTTTATCTACATATGATACACTAGGGGCTCTCGAATCCAAACAGAACATTATGTTTGACAGGAAATCATAGCAGCCGCCATAACTTGTGTTCAATAAAAGGATGTAAAATATAAATCACACGTATCTCAATACATGTATATGGTTTTTGTTCTTTGTTTGTTTGTTTTTTTTACTTTCTTATGCCGAAAATGACTAACATATTTTTCATTAGGGACTTGAAAAGTTAGTCTTGCAGCAACTCGTTCGTTGGCAATAAGCTATCATTACCCGTGAGCAAAACAAAATTCATTATCTTAGGTCCAAAACGTTAACTGAACAGCGTAATTTATGTTCAATTACAACGTAATGAAATTACAATAAGATTACAGCCACAACTTAAATATTTAGGATTGTAGATTAGAATTTATGATCTTAAACATGGTAAAGCAAGATATTTGCCAACTGAAACCGCAAAACTCCGCGAACCGGAACTAACAAGTGTTGGTTGTTTTTGATTTTAACAATGAAGTGAAGCAATTACAATTAGGACAAGCATCTAAAACAACAACATGAACAAGTGTTCCTCATATTTCAACGAAATTTTCCCAAACTGAAAGAACCATGCAGATACATGTATAATACTAGATCACGCTATTTAAATTCTGTTGTTCCAAAAAATAAGAGAGTGAACACACCATCAGTTTTGTTTTAGTACTATTGAAGATTGAAATGCGCTCCCAAATAATATAAAATCAATAAATGACCAGGACCCATTCAAAGCTGCAGTAAATCAACATCTGAAAAAATAGTAAATTTGTGTTTTTAAAACTCTATTAATGCCATACCTACCATGATTTCTTGATTATGTTAATTTGAGCAATATACACGTTAAGGACCACTTTGGTAATACGCTCTTATTTGTTATCCTTTGAAGGATATCAATTTGAGAGTTCATTTGAGCATTACCGTATTTGTTGTTTTTCATATATATTTAATTACCCATATTTGTAAACTGTTATTGTATATATTAAGTTGATATCATTTCCTAAATAAATGTGACCTTTTATGTGCATGCATAAACAATTTGAAATGGGAATCTTTCCCCTATCTGGTGTTCGGAAGTTAACATCAATTTATTTTTTACAAAAATAACAAAAATGCATAATTTTATGCATTAGTTCGAAATATTGAGCCAAGAAAGTACTAATTATATATTTGTTTCAGATATGTTTTTTATTTGTCGGTATATGTATGCGCTGAATATCTAGGGGTGCAAAAATTAGTTTAAATTGCCAAAAAAAGTAGTTTTTTTTTACTATGACGCAAAGCAGGGTTGTTTTCAGTTTCGTTTCAAGTACATCCATGATTAATGCTAGTACTGTTTTAACTCTTCTGTAAAGTAGACTTAAAAAGAAACTTGAATGTTATTTTGCAATTCAGTGAAAAAATTATACCCAAAATGACCCTGTCCTTTAAATTTGAATTTAAAACTTTGCACTCTTATTCATTTTACCAAATCAAAATTATCTCAACACAGGTGAGAGACTGTGTGGTAAGTGATATTAGTGGCATGTAAGAGAGCATATAATATTCATTCGAGTATGAAAAATGTTTAAATTTCAGACAATTGCAAAAACATCCAAACATATTGAAGCTGTACGGATTATCGTTCAAGCAAGAAGCCGGGCAAAAGTTCCTGCAGATATTTCTGGAGTACTGTGAAGACAGTTTATACAATATAGTGATGGTAAAAGGAAAACCATCGCCATGTGGGAGTTTTAAAAGACTGAAAGACTGTAAAGACTCTTGGAAATTTGTTTTAGGCATCATGGAAGGACTCTGCTCAGCTTTGGATTTTATCCACATGAAGGGATTCGTTCATCGCGAATTAAAACTTGCTAATGTAATGGTGAGTAAAAGATAAATACAAGATATCAAGCATAGGTGTATGTTTAGAGAGAAACCGAAAGAATAGACATTATTGGTATTCTTGGTTTTTTTTTTATCAACTCGCATTAATGATTCCTTAAACGGTGGATAATGTACATATGTTACGACGCTAGATAACATCTGACGAGGAAAGGTAACACCCGGTCACTGAAAGCTTGATTTTTATCAAGCCTAGGTGGTCTAGCGCGCCGGGCAAAGCACAAGGCGACTTGGTGCCACGATATCCCAGTAGCATGAGTTCGAATCCCGGCCAGGGAAGAACAAAAATTTGCTTTCGCAATTCACAGATCTAACATTGTTTGGCTGTTATTTAGACGAATTATATACCTATATTTCTTATATGATTTGCATATCTACAAATACTTGAATTGGATTGGTCCATTAGAAGTTTTTCACTTGTTTTACACTTCGATAAACCATGTTACCGAATCTACTTTCACTGTGATCTATTCATTCGCTATACACATGCATGTGATCTAGGGGTACTAAGTAAATTGAAATTGAAAAACAAATTACATATTTATTCAAGCATAGAATAAAAAAATAATACATTCAAGCTTTAAAAATGTATGAAATTAAAGTAAAATAAAATTCCGCGAAATATCATGAATGATCTTACCGCGTCATTGCATGGCAAACATGATGTGATACGAATGAAAACTCTCAATCTTAAGATTATTTCGTTACTTGTTCGCCTCAAAATCGGAAAATTTCTCATTATAAGGTCGTTTTTGAGGTATGTGTCATTTCATTTTAGATTATATTGGATTATAATTGCACGTTTATGGATTTCAGAAAGTCAATATGGCGGCTTACTTCTTAGTTACGACACGTCTATTTTGCATTGGATGGTAAATAGAAGCCAATAAATAAAAAATGTTAATTGACTTTTATTCAGTTTGTGAGTTAATCGCAGTTTACACATTAATAACCTCTAAAAAAAAGTGTTTAATCCTATAATAGACTAATTTGTATTTACGCTCCTTAGTATATTGATCATTTAAACAAATCAAAAATAAAAATATCTCTTAGCTTGTATATATTTTTTTTAGGTATTTAAGTAAAAAAACACAGCTTCAACACGAAATAATGACCATTCTTATTCTCCTGATTTGATTTAAATGACATAATTTTGGTGTCGACATGACACCAAAATGACATTTTTTGCATTATTTGAAGTTTAGCAGCAACATAGAACAGAAGGAAGTATTATAGTGAATTTGTCAAAACATAATTCCAGTATTAAGCAGTCTATTTAATGTTATTTGCAAACAAAAATGATGATGTTTTGGGCTTTGTCAGCGTGGAAAACAACCTTTTTGTCAAAGAGGTTGAGAAACATAAGGTCATAACAAATGAAAGACTCATTATTATTTTAACTCTATTAGATTTCTACTACATCAAAGCATTATCCCATTTGGAAAGAGCATCTACTTCGTATTATCACGTTTGTTTCCCCATAATCCTCGACTGGATTTATTGATATTCAAATCTTGTGATTCTAATTAATGGCTTTAGGCCATTCGCTTAATACGTTAAAGACGAGTTTTTGGTAATGTTCAGGTCACCATTAATAACGTGGTCACCCGGGTTATATAGGAATGAAAAACTAACACAAGTGTAATCAGGTATTTAGATTTGAGGTTTTCAATATTGTTTTTGTAAGTGAAAAATAGTTTCGAAATATTTGGGTATAGGCATAAAAATGATAGGAACTAAAGTATGGAGGTGAATTTCATTGAATTGATAGATGATGAAAGGTATTATTTATGTATACTGTAAAATCACGTTTTCGACATATAATTGGATGCTCACAGTTTATATCAAAGGTTAAACAGATCATCGGATTATGAAAATAATAAACACCCATAGAAGAGAACGTATGTTTTATCTTTCATTGATGGGTCCAATTTAAAGCGTTATGTGTTATCTCCATCATTCAATGATTTGATTGATTATCTAAGCGTGTTGTTTGATGCTGTCTCCTGAACCTCTTTACTAAATCATACATGTGTGTACGTTTAAATGGTAAGACGTTTTCTTTACCTGGTTTTATATTAACAATTTTAGGTGAAAGGTGAATGTAGCGTGAAGCTAGCAGATTTTGGACTAAGCAAGAAAGAAGAGAACAAAACTGGAACTTCAACTGGTCCTCTATTGTATATGGCGCCCGAAGTATTAATGGGACATGTATACGGAACTGAGGCCGATGTTTACAGTCTAGGAATGCTCATTTATGAACTGTGGTATTACCGTCCGGTGTTTACTGTTCCAATGCAAGCAGATGCTACAAAATTTGAAATGATCGTAAACACAAGAGAAGAACTCAAGGAGTATATAACAACAAGAAATGGAAGACCAGATCTTGACATTGCACATAAACCTCCAACAAAGCTCAAACAGATTATGCAAATATGTTGGAATCAAAATGAAAAAATACGACCTCCAGCTAAAAAGGTGTATGAACGTATGTGCGGACTTAAATTCAACTAGTTTTGTGGATTTTTGCCATGTAAATAATTTTGTATATTACTACGGGCTTGTGTTGAGGATGCTGTTTGATACATTTGATTTTCTAATGTAGTCTGTTTGTTCACCTGAGTTTTCGCTTTTACGTATCGTTCATTAATTCAGATCAATCAAAAATAAATCAACGGTTATGGTCACATTTCATGTTTTTAATTACTATTCCATTGGACGACCATTTCCTTTCAGAACGATATGTCTTTCTTTTGACGAATTAACCCTGTCGATACGAAGTTTTAATGGAATGTGCCTCAAGGCATAAGGTAATGACATGTGTAAGGTTTTCATTTTACTGATAAAAATGCATACAAAAAGGAAACAGTCATGTTATTAAATGAATAGGGATGGGCTATACTGTACTATCCAGATTCTCGAATTTGAAAGAAAGAAATGGCAGACAAAAGAAAAAAAAACTACTATGATTTTTTTTTTGGTTCAATCATTAATGAAAGTGAAAAAGTGAAATAATTATTCGCTTTTAGCAGCCAGTATGATTCAATTATGTCAAAATAAGCTAAGAAACATTGATGATGAATTATTCACTTGCAAGTGAATAATTCGACCTCATTGAATCCGTATTCGTGTGACTTTCAATTTTACCCCTGAGCTAGAGATGGATAACGCATGAATTGTCCGTGTAAACTTATTTAAAGAAAAAGAATGTCAACATTGAAATTGAAACAAAGGTAAATCATTTGATTGACTGATTCGATCCACAAAAAAAATCATTCTTATACAGGTAAAAACGATGATTAACATATATTTTCAATCTATATTATGAAATTAAACAGAAGTAGAAAAATCTAATTGCACGAGTTCGCTTAATCTATATATATATCTATATTTATGTTTATATCGCTTATATGGTCATGGGAGGTGTTCGGAGGTCAACTCGATAGTTAATTAGATGGCGTCTAGACATTATCGAGCTCGTGCCCTGTAAATTGTTTATTTAAGACTTTCAATAGTTTGGATAAATGTTTTACATTGTTATAAATCAAATATAAGAATTTGAGTAAAATCGGTGAACATGAATTTGACAGCTAGTGCCCCTTTAAGTTAAAACAATACACTACTTAACAAACTGACTATTTTTTTTATATTCTTTAGCAGTTCACTTGTTTTCAGCTTTATGTTAAGTGTTTGAGATTTTCCTCTAACTGCACAATGATTTATATTTAGATTTTTATAATTCTATAATTGAGTCGTTGCGCAAGATTATACCTAAACTGAAATGACAGACTAACCCACTTGAATGGGATACAATTTTCAGCAAATCTTTGCAAAATATATTACTTTAGTACGGTTTATAAATCAGAAAAGGCAAACTTGAAGGTTTCTCTTGTGGTATGATACACATCGGGTGTCAAGATTACCCAAAGAAAGACCTGGCTGCGGTACAGTCTTTCATTTCATCAATTATGTTTTGTTGATCATATGAATAGAAAACCTTAAAATATGCATTATCTATAACGTATATGCTATGGGCAAAATCAAACGACTGTATATTGACTGTTTTATGTATGCTTTAAAGATTGTGTAATTTTGAATGTCAATAAATGTGAAGTCAAAAAACAAATAATAATTTTACATTTTAATGTGTGAGTTTTAGATATCGTTTGTTTGTTTGATTGTTTTTCATATTTGGGGTACTGTATTGTTCACATGGACACAGTTGTAGTTATGTTGTGTTGTCTATAAGTGTAGCCTCAGCCTCAAATCAATAGTGTATCCCAGTGTCTATATCAGTAAGATGTCAAATGATTCTTATCTTGACATGTGGTAGTCGACCTCAAATAATAATCTTGAACGTCATACAAATTATCATGAATTAATACGCTAGTATTTTTTTTCAATATTGATGTTCGGGAAGAGGAATAAATTCCTTAAAACTGTGAGAGTCCTGAACTGAAGCCTAAGTGACAGGAAACAAGTGATGGTAGCGACTCATTCTATGTTTTTTCATTAATGCCCTCTGGGGATACTGTCCTTAACTTTCTTATCCTAAAACCTTCCCAAGCAGGTCTTTCGGTCTTGACCAACCCTCGTTGTGGTCTTTGATAATGATGGTAAGGTTTTTTTTTATATCAGCTTAGGCGTGCTGAAGAAGGTTTACAACATTCTGGGGTTTGCAAGTTACATTGCAATATATACTGTATAAGGACCCAGTGGAGAGTCAAGTAAATGTTTGAGTATTCAGTATTTGTTGGCAAGTCAGATATGTTCCTTGTGTCGTAACTAAAGTCCCGTTCCTTTTTCCGAATGTGACCTACCGAATAAGACTATTTACCGGGTTTGTAAAAACATGAGCAACACGAAGGGTGCCAAATGTGGAGCAGGATCTGCTTACCTTTCCGGAGCACCTGAGATCACCCCCAGGTTTTTGTGGTGTTCGTGTTGCTCAGTCTTAAGTTTTCTATATCCCATCCAAATTAAAATACGCATAATTGTTTTACATTTGTCATTTCGGTGCCTTTTTAGCTGACTATACGGTATGGGTTTGGCTCATTATGGAAGACCGTACGGTGACCTATAATTGTAAATTTCTGTGTCATTTGGTCGCTTGTGAAGAGTTGTCTCAATGGCAATCACACCACATCTTTTTTTTATATATAAAACAGTTACAATTAAGTATGCCTTTATCTTCCTGACAGAATTTGACAATGGTGGTCGTTTTAGAACAACAATTTATACCAGAAAGAGGATTTCATCTTTCCAAATGTGACCAATCCATTTATTGTTGTGAAATGCCAGCAGCGCCTCCATGTGTTTAGGTACTGTTAGGACATAATGAATGACGCAACTGCTTGTTCAAAGCGAAAGTATGTTGCTTATCAATTTCGGATAATTAAGGATACACATTAATGGTTTGATAAATTTAGTAAAAGTATGCATACAAATAATACAATGATTACAAAATCAATTGAAAAAACAAGTGATTCCCTTTTCAACTGAATCTTCTGAAAACAACATCTAGAAACACAGACAGCGATAATCAACAACGAAATCGACATGATTGTAAAAAAACAAAATTTCGAAACATAAGGATGTGTAGTATTCTGACAAACTGCTGAACATGTAAAGGTCCGTACGGGATCCATCAATGATTTAAATCCTTACTGTACCGTAACATATAACGTTCAGTGGATGAAAAACATCAAATAAGAAATGAGAAGAAATGAAAAACGCTAAATCAATAAATTGAAATATCAGAACGGCAGATTTTACTGATAGATATAATTGACAACATTGACAACGAAAATATGTATTTGACAAAGTCTTATACTCATGTTGCTTGAAAACGTTTCTGGTTTGGATCTTAGAAGAAGAGGAAAACTTATACTGGACACTAAAACAAATTGATGCGGTGTTTTGAATTATGCCTTCAGCGACTCCATTATTTCCTAGTTATTACACTCCTAGAAATATGTTTACGTAAATGCTCTTTCCCGGTAGATAATTTTTCAAATGGTTAAGATATTCATATATCCAATCGGTTTGTTTTATGAGGAGCAAAGAACATGAATATTATTTTATAACCTATGTAAACTTATCCCCTGTAGCTGAAATATTTATCAAGGGATCTCCATTAGCATTCAACTACCTGACATTCTATAAATTTTATTAGGAAAACAAATAAATAAATGAACAGTCAGAATGTTATTAAAAGAAGCTGTTGAAAGTCCACGCATTAAGATGGTTGGTCCGTTCCTATACGCTATATAGTTTTGTTAAATGCACAATCTTTATTAGGTGTCAAAGACAACCGTGCAAGTATTCATAGAATATAAACAATATTCAAATATTCTGATGTAGCAGGTATTTTTTCAGCATTTGATACATACTTAGCGACATCTCATAAAATGATATTTACTAAGAAACATAAAGATACGCAGTACCGATGTTACCTTCTCCTGGAATAACATTAATCGGAAATGCACGAGATTGAGAGTCAAGTACTCAAGTCATAAAGAATTTCGCATCAACAAAAGCTTTAACAAATTTGAATTATAAAAAAGATCAAATAAACAAGGTAATTTTGTTAGGGAATGCATCTTCCAAAAATAGTTAAACATACGCTTGCTTCATAATGTTCGTTGGTCATGTTGTTTTTATTATTTTTAACTCAACAAACTTTTCTATTTGAAAGAGAGGCGAAAGGTTCCAAGAGGACATCTAAACACATAAGTCGAAAATAAAATCGTCATGGCTACAAAAGAAAAAGCCCAATAGACAAACTCCAATACACAAAACACCATTTACATAGGCGGATCCAGGCCCCCCCCCCTTTTTTTGTGGGAAACATTTGGTTGATTATATAGGGAATCACTGTAGCATGACCGGAGCGCCCCCCCCCCCTAATTAGGTCAGTCAGTGGGTCCCCCTTATAAAAAGTTCTGGATCGCCACTGATTTAAATTGCACTCGAACTTAATTGCAGGTCATCACAGAACTGGAAGAACATTTAAGGACAAACGTCATCTTGGACACAAATTGTGGCTAACCACAGAGTGAGTTACATTTATAACTTTGTACTTGATGCCTTCAAACCGTTCATCACATATTTTGATCCGTGATATACTGGACATTTCACCTTTATATTTGCAGCTTTATTTAGCGTTCAATGGACTGTGCTATTGTTTATTTTGACGTGTTATAACATTTAAGGACAAACGTCATCATGGACACAATTTGTTGCTAACCACAGAGCGAGTTATATTTATAACTTTGTATTCTAAAATCGACGATCATAAGACGGCAGTTGAACGGCAACTTGAAGACAACAGTCAACAACAAGATCTTTGTATCCTACACAAAACAAATCATCCCTTGAACGAATGCCGAGAGTTCCGAGCCAAATCAATAGAGGAACGTCAGGAACTGCTAAGAAAAAACAATGTGTGCTACAAGTGCTGTGAGTCAACCACACACAAAAGTTGGGATTGCAACACGAGCATCAGTTGTAACGAGTGTGGAAGTCAACGACAAACCACCGCACTACCCATAGCAAGAGTGCAACCATACGAAAATTCTCAATCTAGTTCCTCTGGCACAATCTACGGCGGGGAGCAGACAGAGTCAACTAAAATCAAGTTAACCACTGTGAGTACAACCTGCACAGAGATCCACAAAGATCCTAAAAGTGAGAAATCTTGTGCCATGATATTACCTTTGGATGGATACCATGCACAAGAACAGGACAGACAAAATTTTACGGGTGTACGCCATCATTGACGACCAAAGCAACCGGTCTCTTACCTCGCTAGAATTCTTCAGTCTGTTTGACGTACGGGATAAACCGGAAAACTACTCTCTATCAACATGCTCCGGCTGAGTAGCTACTTCCGGGAAAAGAAGAAGAGATTTCGTCATGAAATGAGTACATGGGGACGTACAATTCGATTCGCCTACATTAACTGAATGTGGTAATATTCCCAAAAATCGGGACGAAATACCTACTCCTGAAGTCACGATACACCATCCTCATTTAAAAGAACTCAAATGAATCATTCCACCAATAGAGGAACATTGCCAAATTCTTCTCTTAATTGGAAGAGACCTTATAGTGGCACATCACGTCCTTGAACAACGACTAGGACCATCTATAACTATATTTGCCCAAAGGTTGAAACTTTGTTGGGTCATAATTGGAAATACATACAACAATGGAAATACATTGACAAGCAAACTGTTCCACTTGAAGTCAACACAAAGATAACTAACGTTTCACGGAACCAGAACAAACCAGAAATAGCCGTCAAGGACGAGAATCCAATCGTTGGTGAGGATAACTACCAACACTTTAATTCGAATGTCAAGGTTGCAAAAAGGCATTCCATACAATTCCTTGAATGTACTGGACCTAGTACCGAGTCTGGTAGATTCATGAATTTCTCTCAAGGGACGGCACTCGTGTCAACAAAAGCAAAATCTGTGACTTCTAAAGAAAATGCTATGGATAAAGAAAATTTCATTCTGAAATCAACAAGACCTGAAGTTCACGGAGAAGAAATAAGTTGCATTCACAAACGAAAAACCTATTCCGAAACAAGGACCGATTGCCAATGTCAATCTGCCTTTGAACAAGCAACAACTTCTCCGAGTAGGAAGCAGTATTGTCAAATCTGAATAGAATCTTAATGAGACGGAACCAGTGATCCTATCTAGTCATTATCATATGGTAACACCTTTTGTTGGACATTACTACGACAAAATCAAACATCGAGAACGCCACTTCACAGATAGAGCGACTAGATCCGCAGGATAGAACGTTAGGACAAAACGCTTAATTTCGTCTGATACTCACATAAATGTGACATTTCGCCAACTCAGAAGAGGACCAAGTATTAACTCTCGTCTGACTAACCAGAGGACCTTCTTCGACCGTCATTGCAGTCTAACAACGTTGGAGAAAACAGTTCCCTTTATCTCCACAGCAACAATAGAACATTCTACTAATCACAGCGATCTCATCGGAGACATCCTTCTTCTAAAGGACAAGAAACTGTGCCTAACCCAGTTTCCCGTGGATTGAATTTATTCAAGAAACTTTATAGTGAAAAGTCGTAAGTTGAGAACTGATATTTCTCACACGACCAATAGTGGACATTACTCCTGTACATATTCAATTTATGTTGGGATTTATTTATTTATCTTATATTCATATGCGATTTATTTATGGAATAGTGATATCAGATATACATCAGACGGGGAGTATTCTGCTACCTCGTTTCTCAATTTATATAGTTCGTTGAAATATATTCTTAATCTGTTTATGTGTTCTTCACTTAAGAAGATTATTCATCTTTAAACCGTATAAGAACTTCAAGTATCGTTATCATCGTTACTGTTCCCTTCCTTACGCGTAACTCGAACTGAATTGCAAGGTCATCACAGAACTGGAATAACATTTAAGGACAAACGTCATCTTGGACACAAATTTTGGCTAAACACAGAGTGAGTTACATTTTTAACTTTGTACTTAATGCCTTCAAACCGTTCATCACATATTTTGATCCGTGATATACTGGACATTTCACCTTTATAATTGCAGCTTTATTTAGCGTTCAATGGACTGTGCTATTGTTTATTTTGACGTGTTATACATTATAACATTAATGTAACACATTGTAAAATTGTATTTCATTTTGTATTTTTAGCTTTTTACCATTTGGTAGATTGGTTCTTGATTAAAGTATCAGCACCTGATAGTTTTTTATGCTTGAGCCCAATTGTCGGTTATACAGTAATAAATAAATAATGTCGACAGTTATTACTGGTGTTATACATTGTACAAAATGTTTTATGTAAAATAGATATACTGGTTTTTACAGAATGCTTGGTCATATATTTAAATGTAGTAAAGAAGTTTTTGTTTTAAGAATAGATGAATACATCATTGGCGATGCTTTTATGAAAACAAAAGACACGACTTTAAAGAGACAACAGACAAGGCTTCCTTCGCCTCAGTTTCAGACTTATACATACCTCGAATTGGACATAAGTGATCATTTCATTACTTATAGTTATAGACGATTTTGAATTTGAAATTATTAGTTTTCCAAACCTTAGAAGTAATATACCAACTTCACCTGCATATTTGATCTACACTTCCAAACTCATTCGGTATTCAAGAGCTTGCATCATTTTTCTAATGAAGTTCATCGGAAGAATCCAAGCCCTTGTTAATAAATATTCCGTATCAGCTTCACAATTAATGCATGCTGGTCTTAAATATTAGATTGTAGGTACTGAAGTTGTTCATCATCTTAATTATGTGTTATAGTTTTCTTTTTAATTTTTTTTGTATATCATTAACTGCAACTGTTTAGTCCATTTTTTGTAATAATCTTTTGGCACCGCTCGGTATTCATGAATCCCGCCATTGGTTATTGTGCCGTGTTCATTTTCTGTCGTTCGTTTTTTGCTTATGTGCTTTGTCTAAAGCTTGTCTATTTGACATTTTCTTTTTCTTTGTTGACACAGTTGTTTGTTTTATAGTGATTAATATAAAAATAAAGAGATGAGGTATGATTGCCAATGATAACTATCTACCAACGTTCAAATAAAGTGGATGTAAGCAAGTATAGACAACCGTAGGGACTTCAACAATGAGAAAAACCCATACCGTATAGTCGGCTATAAGAGGCCCTGAAAAATATGAAACAATTTAATTGAGAAAACTAACTGCCTAATTTCAACAAAACAATTAACGAAAAACAAATATAACAGTTATGAACGAACGACAACCACTGAACTACAAACTCCTGACTTAGGACAGCCACATACAGAATGTGGCGGGGTTGAACATGTTTTTGCGCGCTCTATCCTCCCCTAACCTGAGACAGTGGTGTAACAACACAACATATCATAATATAACAAACTATAAAAATCAGTTAAAAAAGGCTAACTCATCAGATCGATACAAAGCAGAAAAACATCAAACATAAACACAGACCGGACGTGGCAGGATATTTATCCATCCATCATCCCTAACAACAAAAAGGACACTAAGTAAAGTTCTGAGATAACTCGCAGTTACTGACGTCTTGTTTAAGCCATTAACAACTAACAAAATCATGTATATGACTAATATCAATCTGTACACTTTATAGTAGCGTTAAATTGCATAATGTATAACAAAACTATTAGTATGATTTTAATTTATTAATAACAAAATTAAAATTTATACCAATGTTCAAAAATCTAATTACAGTATTGAATTAGTATCATTTTAGAATAATTATAAATAAAAAGATGAGGTATGAGTGCCAATAGGACAACTCTCCATTCAAGTCACAATATGTTAAAAGTGAAAATTATAGGTCAAAGTACGGATTTCATCACAGAGCTTTGGCTCACACCGAACAGCCAGCTATAAAGGGCCTCAAAATGACTAGTGTAAAACAATTCAAACAGGTAAACAAACGGTTTAAACTATATAAAAAACGAGAAACGAGAAACACTTATGAACCACACCAACAAACGAAAACAACTGAATAAGTTTGTTTAAAGGAAGTTTACCCGGATCGTATTTGAATTTCCGAGTCGGTTAAAAACATCACAGTAAAATTTTGGATGTGCTATTCCGTCTCTAATAAGTTTTTTATAGGTTACAGTCATGCTTGCAAACCAAACATTTGTATCGATGGACTAATTTAGTAAAGGTTTTAAGTAATTTATAGTAACAAAATCCGACTTAATAATTTACAAGTAATACATAGATTACGCTCATTGAAATCAAAAACTTAAATACATACACGAGCTTAACAAACGAGTTGGGATACATAAACACAGTAAGATGGTGCCAGATAAAAAAGGAAAAAAGGAAAAAAAGGAAAATTAACAATAGAGAAAGAAAATTCATCTCTTTTGTCGAAAATATTTGTGAAGAATTTAGGAATACCTCCAATCAGTCTCGATAACCTTTATTGCCAATACGTGCGATAATATTGTCAAGGAGACAATTTATGGCTGTAATCATTTCTTCGCACCTCCAGTAAGTAAATCTAGCATATTTACCTTTTCGTTTTACAAAAAAAAGCTTTATATGAGTTGCAGTTAAATAAATTTGCAATTAGATTTATCGAACGGCCATTTAATTAAATAGGAAAACCTTTGTTTGATAAGATTATGTGGAAGTGTAGTGTAACGAGTGGAAAAGTCAAAACTGTAAAACGAATCAAAAGAACCATCAAAAGCACGTAATTTATCTAAAACATCGAACAAAGAATTTAAGTTATCTTATATATAGTGGGGACCTTCACATGTTCATAAGAGGCCTCAAACTGAGCTGTGGTTGTGACCTGATTTTTAACAATATGACTCGCTGTGGAGCGTATGGCCTTGAATGTAGTTGAATGTATAATTTCATTCGTAAGGACTACCGTGAAGGATGATAGGAAGAAAGAGCATATTTTATTAACCTGTTGGTACTCTTCCCAAATTATTTTCGACGGTGGACGATATTTTGGTCCTTTTTCAGAATGTTTATAACCTCTGGGACTTGGTCCCCTGTAATTACATGTTTATCATATGTATCATAGGGAACATATCTTTACTTAAATGTTTCACAGTCTCATGTCGAAGGAGCAATGTTTTCTATACTGACGTCTGATATAACTGAAGGATTTTTAGAAATTAAACTTCTACTGGGTTTTTTATTCGACTAATTAAGAGATTATAGGTGGCTCTATGTTATCAAAATATGGAGGTATACCGTTTTGAACGGTAGAGTCATGAAAAATACTAGACAAATTAATAAAATAAAGATTATAGCACAATGTTGACTGCTCTACCCTAATTTTCGACAATTGCACCTATTATGTCTGTCTGTTTTGTTCACACATTGTTGTCTATATAATGGAATTTTTTTGCGAATGATAAACACAGAGAGGTTTAGCTAGCTATAAAAACAGGTTTTATCTACAATTTTCTACAGAAGCAAATTCCTGTACCAAGTCAGGAATATGACAGTTGTTTTCCATTCGTTTGATGTATTTGAGCTTTTGATTTTGTCTTTTGATCAGAGACTTTCCGTTTTGAATTTACCTGTGAGTTCAGTATTTTTGTTATTTTACTTTTTTTGTAGTGGCAAGTGTTGCCTGCATGTTCAAAACACAAACGTACGAAACAGGTGAACTGGCTTAATATCAAAATTACTTTAATTCAGTTATCCGTATAAGTTAACATTTCGCCTGTTAAATGAATGGGTTATTTAAAAAATACATTGTTTGTCATTTTGATAGAGTTTGGTCTAGAAACAGCATAAACCTGAGTTTTGTATATCAAACCATTATCATAATTATACTTAAGAAAAAAGTAAATATTTGAATGTTTATGATGTTTAATTTTTATTTAATGTTACCACTTTTTACATTTATTTTTTCATTTGTCTTATAAATTTGTGGTTTACTATTACATAGAATGGATTACGGACAACGCATTGCGTTGGATCTTTAGTGATTGAATTATCAAATTGAATATTTAGAACAAGGAACGAAACAAATAGTGTTTACGATATTGAACTGATTTCTTACTGAAAATTTATCAACAAGATTTATTCGGGTTTTGCAACAAAAAAATCTGTTCGGATGTACGCATGCAAACAATTCTATGAATAAAATCAGATATTCTGTATTCGAGAATGTCGTTATGGAGACTTCTTAGCTAAAATGTACGTCAAATATGAGAAAAGGGTAAATTGTATTTAGCTAACATCAGATTCTGGATTCATTTTCATAATCTATCGTTGAAGTGATTTGTCATGCTTCCATCTTGAATGAACTGTTCTATTTGTTTCTCTAGTTACAATAGTTTTTTTTAAATAACGACCTACAAGAAAGATAAACAATATTTTTTGTAATCGGGTTTCATCAAACTAATTCTTATCTTAACAATTAAACCTGTTTGCCATAAATAAGAAACTAGCTTGGCTTCCATAATATATTTCCCACATTTTCTGAGCACACTTTTTATCAACAGACATTGCGTTTCTAAAAAGACAAGCAGCGAAATTTGTATTGACGACTCGTGTTCGCAAGATGCTTGTTTCGTGCATATAGTTCTGACGAAACACAAAAACAGAAAAAAATTGTTAAGTGTCAAATTGCAAGGTGGCAAACAAAACTTGAAACAAAAGAGATCACTGCATTTTTTCAATGCAATATAACATTTTGATATTGCCTGGAAATGAAAACATACAGTAGCCTATCCTTCGGTACTGATATCTTTTAAATGATCAATGTAATAGAATAATTTAATATAAAGAAATTCCATAATGCAACTCTGCCAGTTAGGATTTCTATCTATACTTCAATCATTCTTGCCAGCCTAGTAGTCAGCACTAATGTGTTGAAATGAATTATAATTGATATGTTCATAATTATAAATAACTGTATACAACCTTTTGATTTTTCCGAAATTCTTAGGATGTTCTTCCCCATGAATAGACTATCTTTGACAAAACCGTTCAGATCCTCAATGCTCTTCAACTTCTTACATTATTTGGCCTTTTTGAATGTTTTTTTATTCGAGTTCTCATGAAATGTGTTCGGAATATTCAAAAACATACTTAATACCTTTTATTTTATTACTTATTTAGTACATAATCGGCGATTTACTTAACCAGGTAACGGACACGTACACAATAAGATAACGAATAACCTGTGTAAATAGTCTATGGAATTAATTTATGAGTCAGACATACTATTTGGAGTAGATGTGAGTATTTAATGGTTTGAGCATTACAGTCACAACATACACCATATGATTGTTGTCATTGATTAATTGTTATATGTTACTTTGAATTGTTTGAAATACTAAGGAGGTCATGAAATTGAGTCAAACCTTTCAAATATAAAAAAATAAGAAAAGAGGTCTAATTTCCCATGGGACATCTATTCATAAACACCGTGTAAAATTTAAAAAAAAACAGGTTACAATAGACTTTCGACAGTGAGCAAAATACGTAACGCATATTCATCTCATAAAGTCCTTGTATGACAAAATTGGAAAAAAATATCAAAAGAGAAAATAAACGGCCTGGTGTTTACTGCAATATTGAACAAACACACATTTAGCGTTCGGCAACCCACGACAAGTACTGGATTATTTGTTCGGCGAATTCTTCTCATTGAAAATGATTTAAACAATCTAAAATGATAGCACTGGTAGTTGGATGTGCTTTATTAAATCTAAGCATGTGTTCTACTAAAATATCAAATCTTTTTTTTCCAGATTGAAGACACCATAAGAAATGAATAATCAAAATGACCTACAATCATTGTCCTGCAAAATGTATCATTACCTTTCAGATTTTATTGTTGGATCTGAAAAAGTTGTTAAATATAGAAGATACTTTTATAATTGTTTTGATGACTGCTTAAATACAGACAAGTTAAGAGTCATCAGCAGCGGAAGTAAGGCCGAAGGCTTAGACCTCCCTGGAACTGATCTAGATTTGATGTGTCTTTTTGATTTTATTGTTGAAGAAAACAATGAGAATACAAAAGAAAAAAGTATGTATCTGGACACAGAAAATGCTTTGCCCGGGTTTGCCTGCATAACAATTCCTCATGGCTATGATTTGGAAAATATCTCCGACAAAAACATTAGTATAGCAAACACAGGGAGTGGATTATTCCTGACAAACGATTTTGGAAAGCAAAATATGTCCAAAACAATGTCCAAACAAATGTCTACCTTTAATAATTTCTCAAAACGTAAGTTTCCTGTTACGTACACAATTCAAGGACCAGCATTTTCAACGTCATTACAAGGTTTTTATAATTATTATTTTGTATTTTGCATTCCTTGTCGTGCATGGCCGTCCGTTGCAAAAATGTGATTACATAGACATAGATCTCACGAATGGCCGTCGTTCGAATTGATTACAATGGCAATAGACGAAGGAGTGCTATTAGTACCCGTAGGAAGCAAGTCTTATTCTAAAGAAGATAACAGCTTAGAATGGAGATTTTCATTTTCTCTAGTGGAAAAATTATTAGTCCATTCATTCAACCATTGTCAACTGTTATGCTATGCCTTGTTAAAGATTTTTCTTAAAGAGATAATTGACAATGTAAATATATTTGACAAAGTATTGTGTTCATATTATATGAAAACTATTCTTTTTGGGGTCTTAGAAGAAGTCGACCACTCATATTGGACACAGGAAAACTTTCTACGTTGTTTTTTGTTATGTTTACAGAGACTGCATTATTTTATTTGTTGTAATTATATTCCAAATTACTTCATACCTGAACATAATATGATAGAGGGAAGAATGTCAGAACAACTTCGAAAAAAACTAGAAGTTTATATTGCAGGACTTTTGGTTGGTGATTTCTGGAACGCACTTCACTCAGTGATTTACGTAATAACATGTGCGATATTTCGAAACCACTTAATGGCATTCCCGAATTCGATAAAACCCTGCTGACAATAGATCTTCCTGATGTTGACTATTTTAGTTTTGTTGTACAACGATCAATGAATTTCTTCGTCTATAGGATTCGAAATGAGCATTGTCCATCACCTTTGAAAAACATATATACAATGGCACTCCTAGACTTGTGTAAATGTTTAGCAACTTCTGTTAAAATGTTTTCAGTTGATACTGTGCCGAAGTGCAGCAGTAATAAGCAGTATTACTCTCAATATAAACTATGCTTATTCTATTTCCTGTTGAATTTATACAGAGATGCAGTGGCAGGATGGCTACTACTCGGAACATTTTTCTATTCTTGTCAGGAATATGATAAGATGTCTGAAGTCCTTTTACTTTCAGAGAACATTTCAACCCTCAAATTATATGATTTACCTTGCTTGGGATACGTTCATACACTCAAACAGATCAACTGTAAGACTTCAATTCAGAGTAAACCATTCTTAAAAAGACTAAGACATACATTTATCAAAACGCCTGTTTTTTATAAGGGCAACAATGATGAAGACAGTTTTGTATTTCATAAAGATTTCACTCACTCAGGCTGGAGAGTGGTTCATTTTGGAAGTCAAGAAGTACATTTACGCTACCTCTTATTTCTAAAACTGTATAAACAAAAACATACAGAAAGGATGGACAGTGCTTTATTGTTGTTAAAAGAAGCTGTTGGAAGGATTCCTCGTTCAAATGTTTCGTCTGCTGTTAATTATTCATATTTGCTAAAAGCACAGTTGTTATTTGGTGATGACGATCATCTTACTACTATTCGAAAATATTTTCGATTCTAAACTCATTCGGTCTTATGGGGTCGTGGTTCAGCTAAAGCTATGAGTGATTACTTATAAACTAATGATAAATATGAATAAATAAAGATGAATGACTACAATTCTTGCTTTAATGAAATTTTGTCTGAATAACCTTAATCTGATACGCTCGAGGTATAAAATTTCGACCTAAATATACATAGGTGGTTAAACCATTAAAAGAGTATCGAAACACTTAAACCTTTTTTCTGTCAATTAAAAAAGCAGGTGCTCAAATGTGCAGGAGAAAATGTTTATTTGCGTACATGCATTTCTGAAACAGAAAGACTTATGATGGTTGCTTCTTATTTCGTTTTTTACCTGTAAAATGAATGGAGAGAATCTATTTCTGTTAGCAGTATAAATCACGTGCAGTCCGCTTAGAGAAATTAAAATCAATGAAGAAGATATATCTTCAAAGCTCGTAAATATTAATCAAATTCTGAAATCAAATTTTTAAACTACCATCAAAATACAATTTTTTGCTCCCTTAAAAATACATGTATGTACGAAACAAAACATGCATGATCCGAAATCAATGATCTGTAAATGAAAGATCATTTAAATCCGTTAGCTGACAATCTGTATACAAAGGTCTGGTCATTACGACGTCTACTCCTTTTTTTTTTTTTTAAATCAACTGTACATCTAAGTATATCTGCTTGGTGACGTCACAATCGTTGCATCCGGTGCAGCGCGTACTTCCTAAAATAAAATAGGAAATAGATGTTTTCCCCTTTTCCAATAAAATAAAATGTGCACGTAGATTTAAAACCATGCAAGTCAGGTCCAATGTCCTTTAAAATACAAAATTGAATACAATGCACACACAATAAGATCAATAAGTAAATAAGACACACATTCTGTGTAAACCTATCAAAAAGAGAACATTTATAAAGGAAGATGCAAGGATATTTTTTGTAGTTGTGCAGATATCCTTGCATGTTCCTACAAATATCATAATTTCAATTAATTCAAATGTTGCACGGACCCGTTTTTTGTGGGCTTCTTGAGCCTAGGATCCATGTGTTTAAACACGGGAAAAAGGTTCCTATTCCTTTGTCGCGTATTCCTAGAGGCTAAGTCTCAAGTGTTTAAACACGGGAACTAGGCTCTTAAATTCGTTTTCGCATATTCCCGGAGGCTAGATCTCAAGTGTTTAAACACGGTCACTATGCTCTTAATTCTTTTTTGCGTATTCTTCAAGACTAGGTCACACGTGTTAAAACACGGCCACTATGAATTCAATTCATTTTTCCCATATTCCTAGAGGCTAGGTCTCAAGTGTTTACACTCAAATTATCTTAAAAATGAAACATATTATTAACTATTTGAAATATCATTCCAGTCAGCTAAGAGGTATTTTTGAAAAATTAATTCTGTTTTGTCTTTATGTTTGTGTATGTGTTGCTTTGTTTGAATGTAATATATTGTACCTTGTTTTGTGGAGAGGGCTTACATAGGCTATGCCTGTTGCCCAATCCAATTCAATTTATTTGAATAAAATATTGTTTAAACTTTTAAACATATTATCACTCGTACAAATTATTGTAAAATGTAAAATAACTCAAAATAACGACATTACCGAACACCAAGAAAAAATCAAACCACAAGTCCCTTACTAAATGGAAAATGAACACCTCAAACACATTCAACGAATTGAATTTCTGACTTGGTACAGACATGTTCTTATGTAGACAATATTAAAAAATCCCAATTGTACAACAGTCGCATAGAATTGTAAATGTAAACGACAATTTCATTTCGATTAGATTGTTTAACTACAAAACATTCAATTTTAAATATGCTTATCTGATAAATTGTGTTAAGCAACGAAACAAAAGATCATAAAGCTTAAAATGCACATTTATCATAATTACTGGAAGAAAATTGCTTCCCAAACAGTTTGCTTGTTTTTCTATCTTTACGAAAATCTAAGATTTACCTTCTCCATTTCTTAGTTCTTAATATTTCTGATACACTCGTTATTGACCTTCGTCCTCGTTACTGTCTCTCGACTGTTTTAAGACAATAAAAATCAAAACCAAGGAGTAAACAAAGACTCACAAAACCAAAGGACATTTACATCAACAGTTATAAATAACAATTAAGAAACAACACGAACTTGGAGTGAAATCAGGTGCTCCGGAAGGGTAAGCATTTCCTGCACCGTATACGGCACCCGTCGTGTTATTTCTTTGTTCAGTTCGATAATGACGGAAGATTATTATGACTGAGGAAGAATATCAGATATGATTTCTGACACACTTTTGTCATAATGGCCAATCAGCTCATGATGGCGACCGTACAATTTCTTGAGTGATGACCTTAATTTGATTGATTCATAGCCCTGGCGTAGCAACTTTTGAGAAAGCAGTATTCCTCGTTCAACAAAATTCACGTACTTTGAGCTAGCTCTAGAGTAACGTTTCAATTGAGACACATATACTCCATATGCTGGTGCCGCTGGGATGTAACAATTTTAGCGGATTTTTTTGGTGTGTGCGTACAATGTTTTTGAACGTAACATAAATGTTCATGCATATCAACATATGTAGATGAATAGTCAATCCCCCAAAATTATCATACCCATTCTGGCGCCTGAAAGGCAGACGGTCAAAGCCATGTTATGGAAATGAACAAGAAACACCATATAACCAACAGGATGTCGCTCATCATCAGACATTGTCGAAGAACTTAGATTTACAAAGAATATTTTAATATTACATTATTATCAATCGGATCCAGGACCAATCCAGTCTATCTTATTATAGTTATTATAGTAATTAATTCCATTTTTCATGTGCAAATATTTGAAGCTTGTATATTAAGTGAAGGATAAATATCTCTTCACAAAACAGTTTTGATGGAATACAATTGTAAGCATTTATTTTGATATTTTGTTTGAAATTCGCACTTGCAAGCTTGTAGTATTTGGAATAGAAATCAAAATCTGGTCTGTGTACCTTATACTAAAGGAGGTGTTTCAGTTACGGTAATGTAAACCTAGACCTATTCTCATCAGGTAATCCTAACCTATATGTTTCCTTTCTTGTAATACTTAGAATAGTTTGAATTAGGTTTCACTAATGGGGATACTCAAATAACTATATTGAAATCAATCGGGTCCTGGACCAATCCATATATATGTCGTGTACATGTTGCGATTTTGTACAGGTTATAACATGTACAAAAATAGTGTACACATTATAACTTGTATAATGCAAAAATACAAGTTATAACATGTACAAAAGAACCTCGTACATGGTATAACCTGTACAAAATATTGCTTAAAAATGGTTTTAACTTGTACAAAATCGAAAAATAAGGATATGTTTCTATTATTGCAACAGATGTTATTGACCTCAATAATATTTTCATAACGTTTTTATTATTCCTTCATGATAGTGTGTTTTGTCCTTTTTTGATACAGTTAATGTCCAGGGTCGGTATTACGAAGCATTCCTAAGACTTGTCATAATATATATCTTAGGACATGTCTTATGATCCTCTTATGACTATCTATGGACATATCTTTATTTGATGAATTATAATTGTGAGTGTCCACTTTGAGGCCAATAGTAAAATTCTTTCAATCTAGTTCACACTAAAAGACACAAGAGGATAGCCAGGACAGATGTGTCTACAAATAACATTGGGAATGGAAATGGATTATGTGTCTAAAAGACAACAACCAGACCATGGAGCAGACGACATCCAAAGGACACAAATACATGCTTTCAAAGTAGAGGATATATATTTAAAACATCAAATGACATCCGCCTCATGCAATAATCTTATAGTTTATATAAAAGAAATAATTATAAATTTACATAAGTCATACTGAAGGCCAAAAATGTTGAAGAGTAGATCCAAAGATATTGATAATGAAGCGTGGTCCAATGAAAACTATTTCAGCTCTCTCTTGCTTTTACAGAGTAAGCATATAAGACATAGTTTGTGCATGCTATAAAACGATAGGGAGGAGTATTACCCAAAATTTTAAGGCATCGTTCTTCAAAATTTTGGAAGAATTAAATTACTAGTATCTAATGTAATTGTCATTGAGGAAATGCAAAATTTGCAACTTGTACACGACATATACTTCATTTTAAGGTTAAAATATTACCTAATTCTATTCACGTGTAAATGTTACACTGAATAGAGGGGCAATATGTATATAAACCACTTTTATTGTTATAGTATCGCATTAAATGAGTGAGATCAAACAGTAAATAAGTTGAAATATGAAATAAAATTGAGAATGGAAATGGGAAATGTGTCAAAGAGACAACAACCCGACAAAAGAGCAGAACACAGATGAAAGCCACCAATGGGTCTTCAACACAAGAAAAAACACGGCACTTGAAGACGTCTTAAAATGAAAATTAAACACAACAAGAATGTTTCCACAGTACATGGATGCCTCACTCGCACTATCATTTTCTGTGTTTCAACGGACCGTGAAATTGGGATAAAATTTAAATTTTGGCATTAAATTAGAAAGATCATATTATAGGGAACATGTGTACTAAGTTTCAAGTTGATCGGACTCCAATTTCATCAAAAACTACCTTGACCAAAAACTTTAATCTGAAGCGGGACAGGCATAAGGACGGACGAACAAACGGACGAAAGGACGCTACAGCCAGAAAACATAAAGCCCCTCTACTATTGTAGATGGGGCATAGAAATAATGCACAGCTGCGCCATGAGCTAGATACGTCTAACGGTTCAATATCTTTTCAATGCCATATAAGAAATTCTTGAAAAAAGGGGGATATCTTAATACATATAAATCAGTAAACAAAGTTTATTGAAAAATGGTCAAGGCATTTTAAAGTTATTGTCTGAAAACTGGAGAATCTCCCCTTTTTGAATAAAATCCCATAACTCGGAAATGTGAAATCTAAAATTTATAAAAAGCGAAAGGAAGCTTAAATAAATAGATATAAACAATTCACCAAAGTTTCATGAGGGCTGCTAAAAGAGTTTAAGTTTTTCTCCAAATACTAGAAAATGTTAATGTCTGATATGTTAAAGACGGACGGGCAAAAATATACCATAAGATTTCCTTTGAGCAGGCGTATAATAAGGGGGAGGGGTGTTCTTATCCCATATTGTCTAATTTGCTTCATGAAATATTTTATAAAAAAAATGTTTAAATATTGAGGAGATTTTGTTTTATCATCAAATCAAATTTATCAAAGAAATGTGAAAATTACAAAGAATATTCATTTCTTATCAAAATTAATCTTCAAAATGACAATAATTATTAATCTATTCTACATTTAAAAAAAAATGAAAATTAATAAAAAAAATATTCATAACTTTATTTCATATTCCTTTAACTGTATTTGAACATGATTGATAAAACAACAGTGACTTGATTGTCAAAATCTTATGAAGAATATACATACAAAGATAATGTTAAATGTAGTAGAAATATTTATTTTTCAAGTAAAGACAGAAAATGCCAAAACGTTGACTCACTTATCAGATAATATATGTGTAACATATGTGGTCAGTTTAATAGTAAGAGTGATATATAAAGTACAAGGACTTCAAACTGTGAACCTTATCAGTTGTGAAATTTGAGATTCCCTCAAATCTGAGGGCATTCTTCGAGCTGTACTATAAAGTATTCGTATATTTACTCGTTTGTCACCACGGACACTACAGGATCATGTATTCACCCTGCAGAGTCATGTTGTATGTACTATTTTGAATTAAGTGATATAAAACATCATATTAAACATTCAATATAAAATTATATCAAACTAAACATTCAACTGCATTAAACAAAGCTTATTTTTGGCGCCTTTTACAATCTTATTAATAATTTATCACATTTACAATGGCACGATGTTATTGGCAGAAACATGCAATATGTTTACTAACGTACACATGCTTCTTACTGAAGAGACAGTATTTTTCGACGTATGCATATTGTGTACTAAAACTAACTTAATGTAATTAGATTAACTGACTTGACTGCAACATGCTTCATGTAACAGTGTATAAATAAAGATAACTAAATACAAAATGGCAAACATAGATAATAACACAAAAGGTACTGAAACACCAGAATTCGCAATCGTTTGTGCTTCGCAAGAAATACCTAAAAATTGATTTCGAGTTGCATATGTTTATTTCCAGAACATGTTTGCATGGAATGCTATGAACATAATTTTCAATCAACTATCGTATTGTTGTAAATTTTGTAATTGTTCAAACACTACTTGTAACTTCCCATGGATCACAATAGTTCACTCTCTTGTTTGCAATGTTTTGCTGAAGTGCTTTTTTACCCTCAGTTTGAAGTTTGAAGTTCATCCGTAACGTTTCTGGTCGTACAGTCGTCCTTCGATCATTTACAACACCAATTGGTCTTGTCTTTTTTGCACATAATCGTGCTTTGACTTTGCAGCCGAGCATGATTAGCCAAATCATGAGCGTTATTAAACTAACGACCGAGACATATATGTACGGTACACCGACATAGTTATAGTCCTACAGAAAAAACATGGACACTTATTGAGTAAAAAAAACCTTCATAAAAATTAACAAATATATTCTTCAACATATTGTATAAATACTTCGATTTCCCTCTGCCTATTCGAATAGTAGTTTGGTTAATTTAAAAACAAAAGTCACAGAAATAAGGCGCTGAGTGTCAATTAGAAAACTCTCCACCAGAGTCAAACTGACACAAAACTTTAAATCCATAGGTCACCATGTGTCATCTATCAATGACCAAAACAGTGGACGAGATTACTACAAAATGAATGCTGTTATTATGTGTCGAGTATTGCTATGTATAAACAGATACCAATGAAACATTCAAACTAAGCTGTCCAGTGTCAAACAAAGAAAATCACACGAAGCAAACATCAGTATCCAAAACACGACATCAACTCTTAAAGACTAAGAATCAGTTACCCTACCAAATCTGGTGGTGCGTCGGAAGTGTTAACAGACCCGTCGTGTCCTATACAATATATACATAAGTATTTTAAGGCATCACACAATTATATTATCAGGATTTGATTATCACACATTATTTAGCCCTAAGACAATGCACGACATCACCAAATTAATAAAACATCGATCAAGTACATTATCTCACCTTGCAACTTGATCATGTACGAAATTTTGAAATGGAAGAGTTTTTTTTTATGGCAGTGGATAACCAAAACCGTTACCAGTATAAACAACAAAACAATTAAAAACTTTAAAGGCATCAAGAAAAAAAAACAATAATTAAAATTGAAGCAAGGCCAACATAACCCCATTGAAAGAAAAAATCATGTGATCTTGTATGCTCCGTTATGGTAAACAGACTAGAGGTCAAGATCTAAGTAACAATAATTGCAGCATATCCGTCTCTTGACTGTAAAACAGATATTCAGTATCAGAGTGACAAAAGATACCAGAGGGACATGCAAACTCATAGTTCAAAAATGGATTGACAATGCCATGGTTCAAAAAAGACGACCGGACAAATATTTAACCACACCACCCAACAAAGAAAACTAAAGACTTTGCAACACGAACCCCACAAAATACTGGGGGTGATCCGGAAGGGTAAGCAGATCCTGCTTAATATGTGGCATCCGTAGTAATGTTCATGTCATAACGGTAACATGGATAAATCTAATCATGATTACTTGCAGCACATTTGATTTACCGTTTTGTTTTTCAATCAAACATATTTCAAGTAACAATTATGTATATTTAAAACAAAATCTCAAACAAATTACATCTAAATTAATTGCTTTACAGTCATTTAACTCCTTAATACGTTTTTTTTTTTTTTTGTGTTAATATTATCCACATTGAAAAGTCGTGAATAAACAAATATTAAACTATCAATTGGAGATTTTAATCTTGTTATGAATACCAATCATTTTACTCTTTCATTACACACAATTGATAGTATGTACGGGAAATTTAGAAACAGTGAACGCATTTGATATCAATTTATGTGTTATGTTTTGTCCAGTGACAGTTAATTCTAGTTTTGGTCCTCAATGCTCTTCAACTTCGTACTTTATTTTGGCCTTTTTAACTTTTGTGGATTTGAGCGTCACTGATGAGTCTTTAGTAGACGAAACGTGCGTCTGGCGTATATACAAAATTTAGTCCTAGTATCTATGATGAGTTTATCTATTTGCTCACACTGCATCTTTATTCGCAACTTTTAACTCACTTGTCTGCTGATTAGCGCGATTTTACCAAATAAAACCTACTCTGTAACTGGGAGCATCCTGAAATACACATTCGCAGTCGTCCTCGCTTTCAAGAAATCTAACTTGTGAACCTGTACATCGAACTGAACATGATTGTCGGTGATCCCAATATGGACATTTATAAAAACATTCTAGATACAGAAAAAAAATAAAAGATAAACAGAACATGATTACAATAGACAAGTCAAACAAAATAGAATATCCGGATGGGTTTGGCATTGTATCAGTTTATAACTCAGAACATATAACATTATTTATTGTGGTATTCTTATTTAAAAGCATCCGTGTTTGCCACGAGTGTCTATGAAATAAAATTCCTCAAGTACTTCAATACATTTACACCCCTAGTTTTTGGTTGGGTTAGTGTTGTTTATTCTTTAGTTTACTATGTTGCGTCGTGTGTACTATTGTTTGTCTGTTTGTCCTTTTCATTTATAGCAATGGCGTTGTCAGTTTATTTTCGATTGATGAGTTTGACTGTCTCTCTGGTATCTTTCTTCCCTCTTTTACACGTGTGACGTCTATATTTGTAGAAGGTGTTATGTGTTTTGGCCGCACGCTGTCTAAAGTCTAGTAATTCTAGTAATCATGATGACAATAATGTATATTGTATACTCATTTCAGCTTGGTATTCGAATCCGGTTGCGAAATCAGACAACTCTCAGTCAAAAAATAAAACTGTTTTATACATAACGGAGGGTTTGAATGGGGTAAAATGATTAAAGAATAATGCCCTTAAAAATGAAGATTAGAGAATAACGGGCAAAAAAAATGAAGATTAGAAAAATGCGTGGTCTAATTTTTTGAAGATTAGAGAAAAAAAGAGGTTATTTTTTTAAGATTAGAGAAAAAAAGGGGGAAGAATTAAATGTTCACAGGATATCAGACTTTTGCCTACTTTGCATTATTTTTGGTTATAACATCCATGTTACACAGTCCTGTTTTGATGACTTTTTTAACTTTGATACTAGTAGACATTAAGGAAATGTGTATTATTATAAAGAATTGGTCTGTTGGATTCATATTTTTATTGCTGAAGAAAATTACCTCCATTGTATGTAGGATAACATTCTGTGGAGTACACTTTATAACAATATGAGCAACACGTTGTTCGATTCATAAGATATCTAAAATGGAAGGACATACTGGATTAAAATGACAAGAAATATATCAGTAAACGAACCGCAACTGAATTTCTATTCCTCTATACAGATGTTTACTTTTTAGAAGAAAAACAAATGTTGGTACATGCGTTCAATTGTGTTTGACACAATTCAATAGAGAGTCTGACATAATATTCCCAGATTTTTTACTTTAAGCAGTACTTTATTTTCATATTTACTCAACATATTTGTTTTAGCCTGTACTTGTATTTGATCAGTTTGTGTATCTTTGATAAAGTGAACATTAGAAGGAATCGTCTGATATTGCCACATGCATCGACAAAAGCATTACAATAAATTTATTCACCAGAAAATATTATTTTGATTGGTGATGAATGTCATATTTCTAATTATTTCAAAACGTGTATGCATATAAACTCTATGTATAATTTTAAAGCTTCAGTTTCTTTACGCATTTTAAAATGCTTAACAGTAAAATAGATTGCAACTATGTTGATTATCACAAAACGACTTACATGTTTGATTGCGATGTCAGTTTGAAATTGGACTTTGTTGTTTTTGAATCACTAAATTCCATTAAAACTATCAGAAATATACAAATCTTCTTGATACCACACCGTTTCATTTTTTTTTAATTATGTAGAAATTAGTACAATGTTACTATAATAATAGACTATGAACACTCATTTCCTCTTCAACAAGGAAATAAACGCATCCGGAATTCATTTAGTTACTTTTTACAACTTTTTGTTAGGATTATTTCATAATTAACTCTTAAACTGAATACAAATTGCTTGTCAGAGGCCACCTTGTAAATTAATTGAAAAGGTTGAGTAATGTATAATCAAAATAAAACTTTCAGTTTCGGATTAACCGTACTGATTTCGATCTCTCTTTTTGTTGTTGAGTATTTTATACTTCTCACACAGCCAAACTAACGCCTTTTTCAATATATAGTGCTTGAAAAAGATATACAGTCTTCACATTTATGTACACTAATAAACACTTGTTGTGTCATAAATGGATAGCAAATTAACACATCTGACGAGCATTAAGCATCTGCATGTATTCAAAACCTTGTATTTAGAGTTTAAAAGTATATAGCGCGTTCAGTTTTTACGTTCTTTATAATATTCTTTAAAGGAATTGAGGTAATATGAAGAGGTCTATTTTTTTATCCTCTTTACTTCCTTTTACTTTTCTCATGATGTCATAGTTTGTTTACAAATATGTCGAAACATATATCATGTATCAGTAGACAGAGAGTAAATTGATTTACTCTGCTTATAGATTTTGATGTTTGTTGTATTTTAATATATTACTTATTTGATTTTACCATGTGATTATGGACTTTCCGAATTGATTTTCCTCTAGGTTCAGTATTTATGTGATTTTACTTTTTACACAATAGAATACAAATGTATTTCCTCCTCAACTGGAATCAAAATTAGTCTGGGTAGGTACACATATGTCTTACACATTGTTTAAATTGTGTGAGCCAGAAAACAAAAACAAAATATTTATCAAAGGTTGTATTATATACATGATTAGTGGCTCTGTCCGACCAAATTGTCAGCGTACTTTGATAAATTGTATAAAATGTGTAAAGCATTAACCATGAGATAGATCAAATTGTACACTACAAAATGCTAACTGTTAATCTAATGGAAAAATCACTCTGTGAAATCAAAATGAACACTTGAAAAGAGATTGTTAGAATGAATACTAATTTCATAAATACTTCCTTAACTATTTAATCATCATTCACGTGTCACATTGATATATTGTTTTTTATTATTTGAAGTGTTTCCCTTTTTGACTTGAATGAATTATAGGTCAATGTATGGCCTTCAACACGGAGCCTTGGCTTACACCGAACAACAAGCTATAAAGGGCCCAAAAACTATTAGTGTAAAACCATTCAGACGGAAAAACCAACGGTCTAATCTATATAAAAAACGAGAAACGAAAAACACGTATAAATTACATAAACAAACTACAACTACTGTAAATCCTGACTTAGACATTATAACAGCACCTGCATACGGGGTATATATCTCCCAATTGATACGATATTCCCGTGCTTGCATTTCCTATCATGATTTTCTTGACAGAGGGTTGCTGCTGACAAGGGAGCTGTTAAACCAAGAGTTCCTAATGGTGAAGTTGAAATCATCCCTTCGTAAATTTTACGGACGCCATCACGAGTTGGTTGACCGTTATGAAACAACTGTTTCACAAATGATATCGGATATGTTCCTTACGTCGTAACTACAATCCCCTTCACTTTCATGAATGAGACTTACCAAATTAGACTATTTAACGGATTTGTTATCACATAAGCAACACGACGGGTGTCACATGTAGAGCAGGATCTGCTTACCCTTCCGGAGCACCTTATATAACCCCTCGTTTTTCGTGGGGTTCATGTTGTTAAATCTTTAGTTTTCTATGTTGTGTCATGTGTTCTATTGTTTGTCTTTTTCATTTAAAGCCATGGCGTTGTCAGTTTGTTTTAGATTTATCAGTTTGACTGTCCTTTTGGTATCTTTCGTCCCTCTTTTAGGACAGGTGCAAACATTTGCAGCGGGATTAAACGTTTTAATGGTACCTCCCTTTTTCTGAAACAATAGCATAACATCACAACATAGAAAAACACACGATAAAATATCAATTGGCAGGCTTAACTCAATAAAAAAACGTAGATTAACACACTATGAACGAAAACAATTCTAGACTTGTTCAAACGTTCTTGCTTTCTTCTAGAATTTCTATTGTTACGTCATAAAAAGTGAGGAAAATGTCTGATGACGTTACATAGAAAAGAAGGAGTAAGATTTCTGCATATCGTCTAAAAAGAAACATATTCCACCACTAAACCTCGTGCAATATGATATGTATCCACTATCGGCGGTTAAGTTATACTATTTAAAACGCTTGTCGAGCCTCGCTTGTAAATCTACAAAAATGTATCTGTCTTGAGTGGATTAGTATCGTATCACACTCGACACTATGGTAGAATTTATATTTATACAATTTGAGAGTGAGAAAAAAGGAATTAAGATAAATGTTCAAAATTGTGATGTATTTTAGGTTATAATTAATACGATAACTTACCACAACAGGTCTTACAACAAGTACCACTTTCGAATCAATTTCCCATTTTGTCCTCATACTCATTTAAGCTTGTACAGTCGAAATCGGGAGTTTTACAGTTGCAATCTACTTTAGCTGTTAAACAATATAAAATGTGTTATCTTAATTAACAGGTATTTATTTCATGACTTGTGTCTATTTCTTTACAATCTAGATCACGTCTTTCTTTTTTTTAAATAGCAATAATTGCGATCTTAGAAAAATATTTCCTGACGAAGCAGTAACAATCGTGAAATTTTCTGAATTTTTTTTATTTTAAAAAAGTGACATGTTAATAACGTTTACTCGCACATAACGTGTTTTAAAAAGAATGTTAAATGTCGACTATATCATACAAAGGGTGAGATATTTCTTACATACCAATATATGCGGGCGGCTCGCAACATCTGTTATCATTGCAAAGTGGTCCTATGCTTGTATCTTGTTCATTGACATCACACACAGGTTTACTTTCTCCGTTTTTAGCTTTACACTGAGCATACTGAAGCGTATCTTAGAATAGATAAAAAAGACAAGACAATGTACATATACATTATTAAATGAGCTACACTAGTTTTCGGATTCCTCGTAAAAAAGATATCATTACAAATAATCTGTTTTCTGCTCCTTTGTCGAGGTTTTGTCTCTTTGATAAATTACAAATTTTCGATTGATCATTTTATACTTAACATGTGATTGAATGACCTTTTTTTGGGGTATAACCAAAATTCGTTCGACATGTTAATTCGGTTGTTGGACTGATCTACTTAATGAACGAAAAATGTTTTTTTTTAATCAACGACCTGAAATCAACCAACAGTAACATGTGAATGCGGTTTACGTACCTGTACATGTAGGTTTTGAGCAAATGGTGGTTTAACCCTGGTTTTAAAGCTACCTTCCCCTCTCTCTGTCTCTTGTATGTCAGTTGTATCAATTCCATTGTATAGACAACGATGTGTCAAAAAAAAACAGACATAAAATATATTGAACTTATTTTATATAGATTAGAGTTCAACATCAGGTTTATTTAAATATGGCTTCACTTGGCGTAGGTGTGTCATCTGTAAAATAAAAGACTATAGTTATATATTACGGATTACAAATGTGTCGAGGTTTCTGATTGGATAACAACACAGAGATGTCAGTATATATTCAGGAAACTGCCGGGGTATATACGACGTTTTTATCCCCAATTGGAACCTCAAAAACGTCATCATAACAGCGGTTACTATGTGACGTAGTCATAAGCTATCAGACTGTCAGAGGTTCACAGAGGGAAAATAATGACGTGCTTCAGTCAATAATACATTTTTGATACAAAATCACGCAATTAACACTTTTAATACTTTAATTTGATGTTAAAAGTGTTATTATAAATTATTACAAACACGATAAAATTATGTTCACAGCAAATTAGAAGATCCTTCACGTATGCCGAACACATCAGGTTGGGTTTTTCAATATATATGTGTTGTCAACAAATACCTGCACTGGAAAATAACATTAAGTCAGGGGTAATCCGTAATATATGTGTAATTCAGGTCTCAGAAAGGGTATATACTGTGACATTCTCGGCTTAGGGCTTATATCCCCTTCGCCTTCGGCTCAGGGGATATAAACTCTAAGCCGGGAATGTCACAGTATATACCCTGTCTGAGACCTGAATAACATATAATATCTGATATACAATAACATAACTAATAAAAATGAATTATCATGTTTAAAGATTATTTTTTTTTTGTTTACATCCTTAGTTTAAGTCAAAACATATTAATCTGTTCGCAGTCAGTGTTGCTTTTTGTATTGTTTCTTCTTAACCTTTTGTTTTGGTCAGGATGCTCACGTTCATTTTGTTGTCCCCATCGCTCTTCTTAAATATTAATGTACTAAACCACCTTTGGGTTTGAGATGTTATCGCTACGTTGATGGCATTCGGATGTTATCTGCTCTTCAGTCGGGTTGTTGCCTTTGTGACATATTTCCCATTTCCATTCTCAATTGTATGATAATGAAAATTTATCAACCCCGAGACGGGTATACAAAATGAAGTTTGATTGCTATTATTTCAAAAAATTACTGATTTCTTTTACCGCAAACAGACATCGACAAGAAAAGTGTGAAATAATTCTAAAGAGAAACTTACAGTTTTACCAATATGTTAAAAAATTACGAAACCAAATGTGATTGACATGACCTAGCGAAACCACTAAATTATAGTCCCTTGGGACAGGTGCTATGAATTTGATGTTTTAATCCTTGTCTGTCAGAGATCAATCTTTCACCATGCAGGTGACAAAGGTTTAACATCGCAACATCAGCAAAAATCGTCATCAAATTCCAATTCAATAAATCTGTTTTCTTTTGGTTTTACATTAGGACCAACATGTGTTTTGTGAAGTGATGCTAGTCTTTTACTGTTTTCCTTTTTGTTGAAAAGATGCAACCGATACGAAAAGGAAGTTGAATTATTTAATATGCAAACAAACTGACCATGCCATGGCAAACAAAACACCAAAGGACCAAAACACAAACAACAGTATGTAAAACACCAAATAGAAAACCTAATGACTGTACAACACAAACTCCATCTAAAAATGGTTTCATGAACTTGTTTTTATCGGGGTTCTTTCAGTTATACATGTATTTTTGTTTGTCTCCTTTCTTAGCTGGAACTACATGTTATTTCTTAAAATATACTTTTTCATATAATATTATTCAGAAATGCTTTTAATAGACTGAACAATAGAATATAAAGTCATGTTCAGTCATTCAGTAAATTTTCAGACTCATCGACACTAGTTCTCACGTCTGATTGGACATTTTGCTCGCAGTCAATATCAATATGTCTAATCAATATGAGCGTCACTGATGAGTCTTATGTAGACGAAACGCGCGTCTGGCGTACTAAATTATAATCCTGGTACCTTTTATAACTATTTACACTACTGGGTCGATGCCACTGCTGGTGGAAGTTTCGTTCCCGAGGGTATTACCAGCCAAGTAGTCAACACTTCGGTGTTGACATGAAAATAAATAATGTGGTCATTTTTGTAAATTTTCGAAAAACTAAGGATTTTCTTATCTCAGGCATAGATTACCTTAGCCGTATTTGACACAACTTTTTGGAATTTGGGATCCTCAATGTTCTTCAACTTTGTATTTGTTTGGCTTTATAAATATCTTGATATGAACGTCACTGATGAGCCTTATGTAGACGAAACGCGCGTCTGGCGTACTAAATTATAAGCCTGGTACCTTTGATTACTAATTATAATGATTTTGTTTGGCAATTGAATTGTGTCAAAAGCAACTCATCAGCACTAGATTGACTGCAAAAACATTTATCTGAACATTTACTGCAGTGGATAAGTCTGAAATAATTATTGCTCAGACTTTTTCGTTCATGTTAAGATCAAAATGACCGTTTATGCCTACAATTAATTAACTAATGCTATACGTTGTCAGAGAAAGAGAGCAAACTATAAAAAAATCAAAAATTTTAGTCAAAAGAAAACTTACAAAAATATGGAAAAAAGATAAAGACCGAAAGACAAACAAGAGTAAACGAAACACGACATAGACAGCTTCAGACTGGTCAACACGATCTCAACCAATCAGGTCTCAGTTGATTTGGAGGGGTATGCAGATAATAAGTTGCGGTATGTACTTACCAAATGGCTTTATAATTGACACGGAACCCAGCATTGGTAATTGAAGAATCGGAGGTAAAGTGAATTATCATTTTATTGGATGTAGAGTTTACTTCTATTTTATCAGCCTGATCAACATTTATTTCATATAGTAAAGCTTCTGGTTTAATTTCTGCATCATATATCTGTTCAAAGAAAGAATAGAATTTCCATTGTTTGTCGTTTTTCAAATTTAAAATCGAATTCGGGTTACAATATATAACAATATAAATTCAACAACATCAGAAAGGATCATTACTGTCTTGTTTAATTTGGTTTTGTAGTTTGATTTCATTATTCCTTAATACATTTTTAATTTCAAAAAGTTGAAATAAATGTTTTAACGGAGCTTTCCTTTTTATAAGTTATTGTGTAAAGTAAAATCACAAAATTTCTGAACTCCATGGAAAATTTAATAGTAAAGTCCCTAATCAAATGGCAAAATCAAAGACAAAATAAGTCATACGAATGGACAAGAACTGTTATATTCCTGACTTGGTACGTGAATTTTCAAATTTAGAAAATGATGGATTGAACATGGTTTCATAGCGCTAAACCTCTCACTTGTACGACATTCGTAGCAATTTCCATCATATTGACAATGATGCGTGAACAAAATGTCATAAATGGTCTACAAAAACAAAAAGTTCACTTACGACATGTTCACTTATTCATTATATGTAAGTAGAAGATAATATGTACATGATGTAAGTAGAAGATAATTTTATATTACTTATTGATGTTCGCTACTCTGTTTAACAATAACAAGCTTTTTCCAAAAAAAAAAATATGAATTGATAGTATATAATTAAAGAAACTAAATAAGCAAAAAATATTGATGGGTCCGTGTGCTTGTTTTCGAGATATAAACCATTTAAAATGTAGCGGGAAATAATTCTCTCTAGATTTTGCATACATTCAACTTTGAGGGAACTGTTTTCTTTCAAAAACTATGAAGAAAAAAAACAAGGATTTTATAAGATTTTAAAATATGACTATTGAAACTATATGTAAAAATATTATGAAAAGAAAAGAAGGGGTAAGCGCGTAAACTTTTTGAATGGCACTACTTGTTTAAAACACAGAAGATTCCAAATATCAGAAAAATATTCGTAAACTTCCTTTAGAAGGTGTGAAAATATTTAAATAATGAAATATGAGAAAAAATCAAAGCAAGCTTTCATTAACAAAAAGCTTACAATGACCGCTTTAAAGATTTTGAAAGTTTCTGTCCCAAAATATTTAAAAAAGATGCTGCGTAGAATCTTTCCTTACAACATTTACAAGGATCTGATAGCATTCAATCTTACTTTCCATTGTGTTGATTACGATATAAGGAAATGAATTATTGGCCTTAAATTTTTTTTAAATGTGCAATAATCCGTCAACAACTAGATGATATTGAAAGATCTTCAAAACAAGAAATAAAATTTATCATTTTTCATCCTTGTTAGCAAACTTGGGTTTTTATAGCTGGCTAAGTATGATAGGCTATGTTCATTGTTGATGGACGTACGATGACCTAAAATTGTAAATGTCTGTGTCAAGTGGTCTCTTGTGGAGAGTTGTCTCATACCACATCTTCTTTTTTATATTAGACACAGGATCTGTATTTTTATTCAGATAATTTCATGTATATAAAAATCTAAAATCACAAAAATACTGAACTCCGAAGAAAATTCAAAACTGAAATTACTCAATCAAATGGCAAAATCAAATCATAAAACACATCAAACGAATGGACAACAACTGTCATATTCTAGTTTTGGTATAGGCATTTTCAAATATAAAAAATGATGATTGTAACCTGTAACGCAAAACCTCTCACTTATATGACAGTCGCATCAAATTCCATTATTTTTACAACGATGCGTGAACAAAACAGACTTAATCGGTAAAATAACCAAATTATGGTTACAGCAGTCATCACTGTGCTACAATCTCAAAACAAACAAACATTTACAAAAAACACAAAAAGCATCTATCAAATTAAAGAACATATGTTTACCAAAACACCATCTCCCTCGTCCTCCAGGAAAACGTTTAAAAAGATCACCATTATATTAGAACCTTCTTCAACTGTAATGTTGTAAAAACAATCTTGTCTATTGCAGTAGTTGGATGGATAGTTTGGTGAGACAAAAACTTCCCATTGGTCCAGTAAAACTCCCACCACATTGTTCTGTAATACCAAATAGTTCAGTTATTATTCAGCAATAAAAATTGTTTGTGATTGCTTTATGTACATGTATAGTAGCATGTTGAGGATCATAAAAACAGTAGCAATTTTACAATAAGGGTTTGAAAGTAATGCAGTTTATTTGGAATGGAAGATATTTTGTTTGGGACATTAACTTTTTCGTGCTTCAGTCACCGACAAACCTATTCGAGAATGTTTGTTTATTTTCTCTCTATCAATTTATTACTTTCGAACATCGGTATACATAATGAACTGTTGCCTTTATTTGAAAGGTTCATTAAAGCTACAGAGAACATAAAACTCTTTCTACACGATTTGTAGGATTATACGTCCCCAATCTAAACGGATGTGGCTAAATAACTAACCATATATCAAATGGCAAAATCAAAAGCTCAAAAACCTCAATAGAAAGGAAAATAATTGTATTATTCTAGACTTGGTACATGCATTTCCTTAAGCAACCATATACAAAAGAAGATGTGTTATGATTTCAAATGAGACATCTCTCCACATGACACCAATGACACAAATATTAACAACTATAGGTCACCGCACGCCTTTCGACGATGAGTAAAGCCTATACCACATAATCAGCTATAGAAGGCCCCGAAGTGACAGAGGTAAAATAACGAGAATACCAACGGCCTAATGTATGTATATTAAAATGCTTTAGTTCTATCGAACACCTTATAATACAAACTTACTATTACACAACCTACAGCAACTTGTATTGTCTGAACACATCATAGTGATGTCAATATACTCATCTCCTTTTATGTTACAGGTGTCACTGCATGTGGAATCTTCCCTATCTGTAAACAAAATAGTGTTTTTGAAAATAAACAGGCAATAATGATGATGATGATGATGATGATGATGATGATGATGATGATGATGATGATGATGATGATATGATGATGATGATGATGATGATGATGATGATGATGATGATGATGATGATGATGATGATGATGATGATGATGATGATGATGATGATGATGATGATGATGATGATGATGATGATGATGATGATGATGATGATGATGATGATGATGATGATGATGATGATGATGATGATGATGATGATGATGATGATGATGATGATGATGATGATGATGATGATGATGATGATGATGATGATGATGATGATGATGATGATGATGATGATGAATGATGATGATGATGGTATGACGAAGATGTTGTAGAAGTTGTTTATGCAATAATGATGATGATTGGAAAACGAGAAGGACGACCACGAGTATGATAGAGTTAAAGATGAAGATGAGGATGATGACTTACTCACCATTACAAGAAGTCATAGGCTGACAGCACCTGTATTCTTTACAGCAAGATCCTGTATCTTCTTCGCTTTCTTCACATGATGATTTACATTGCCCGCCTCGAGCATTGCATTCAAGTGTATCTAGATATTCAAAGTTACATTCATTATGCATATCATTGACTTAATCAGTTTCGCGGCACATATATAAAAAAAATGGGAGTTTTAAGCCGACTACACGGCGATTTGTTTTGTGGCTTTTTTTCTATTGTTTTAATTTTAAAGTACTGTGAACTATTTATTTTTTCGTTGGACGCCATTTATCGTGGAAGTCGCGAGTACAGGCAAACGAAACGAAATATTATACGACTAATAAATTTTCAATTGTCTTGTATGCAGACATCGGACAAACCATGAAATTCAATATCCATGAATGAACATGTAAAATTTTCTAGCTCCACAGTATTAATATTTGGGGGAAGACCAGAGAGTTTTCTGTCGGTTTCTTTTTTAAATTGCAGATAAACTAAGTGAGAATTATATTATAGCGCACATTGAAAAAATCATTAAACAATATAGAGAACAATAGATCAAAATGTTACATAACACGTGGTTTCAAGGCTGACACGTGGTTTCACATTCTATGAAAATAGAGAAACAGTTATCATTTGATAGATTTGAGAAGACGGAATGTATAGAAATAATAAAAAAACACTCATTAATATAAAAAAACATGTACTTTTGTCACGCATTATAAAACGACATAAGTCACCAAAAAGAATGTGTCTTTGGAAAACAACCGTAGTTGACCCAGTGTTATAAAAGATGATCGTTTATTGGATAGCCAAACAAGAAAATAACACAAACAAATTAACACTTTCGTGTGTTCTCGATATGCAGGTTTTATAAAGAATATAGAAATAAGGACCAAAAAACAGGAAGAGGATCTGGAAAATAGAATCACATGACTTCCGTTGGTAAAAAGTAAACGTTATGTGACATAAATTTACTAAATCAGCTTACCATTTATGTGCTTCCTTACTTTCAGCGTATCTGTTCCATGTTCGTGATATCTTCTGTTCTTTTGAATTTCTTCATTTCTGTAGTTTCTCACATGTCCACTAACTTTTTTATTTCGTCCTTGTGTGACTAAAAACAAATCAATACGCATGTCATATGTAATTTAAAAACTGCTACTCCATTTTTTTTCTTAAAATGTCCTGTACCAAGTCAGGAAAATGGCCATTGTAAAATTATAGTTCGTCTCTATGTGTGTTACATTTTAATGTTGTGTTTCGATGCGTTTCCCTCTGTTTTAGTTTGTAACCCGGATTTGTATTTTTCTCAATCGATTTATGCATTTCGAACATCTGTATACTACTGTTACCTTTATTTATCTACCAGGTTTGCCTTCTTTAAACATAGAAGGTAAGATAATTATTAATTCATCTTTCAACCTCCGATTTTGATAAACTAAGATTGGTTTTCATTGGAGTTGTGTTCAAGTTTCCTTTCTTTAAACATCAAATTTAGTTTATCTAAAGAAACGTTATCTAAACCGTATCAGACTAGCAATACATATAACGAAATAAGTGTGACTGCAAAAGTTGAGGTTACACCAATGGTTTTGGTGTGACTGATTTTGTTTAGTCGTCAGTTTTCCCTTTCATTTTGCATAAAAAGAAAAGGTAATTTGATTGCCAATGGTACAAAAAAATGAAAACAACTCGTTGAATAATTTAATGCGTTCGAAGCGCTTTTCTGGATTTACCTTCATCAGGAACGCTCAAAGTCAATCATTTGGTATCCGAGGATGTATAAGTACCGAAACCGTTGAAGACCTATGTGTCAAAAATGCTTAGAATAAATAGCCAAATTTATCTAAAGTCAACTTTGCCTGAGGGAGCTGAAACCTTAGTTTCTTAATAATTTCAAAATTTATAAACGGACAATTTTAGAAAGGTTTGTTAAATCATGTCAGTGTCGAAGTACTGACTACTGAGCTGATGTTACCCTCGGGGGACTAATAGTCCACCAGCAGAGGTTTCGACCCAAGTGATGTGAAAAATTGAAACCAACACGTTTAATAGTTTAATGCGTCTGAAGCGCTTTTCTGGATTTACCTTCACCAGGAACGCTCAAAACCAAACATTTAATATCTGAGGAGATAAAATTCCCGAAACCTCTCCATAAGAGACTAAATTATACAGAAATGTATCAACTTATGTCTCCGTACGTCCTTTAACAATTAGCAAAGCCCATATCCCGTAGTCATATACAAAAGGAACCGAAATGACAAATTTAAAACAAATCACAGTGACATATAGTTGGTTACTCTATAAAAGTTTGTCCCTGGTGAAGATTTATGTCATTTGCAATCTTACCATATATGAATAAAGATGTCGTTTATATCAAATCGTATGCTTTCTTTGGATGTATTATTGTTTAGTCAGATAAACACAATCAATTGAGAGAAATGTTTATGATACAAAAGGTTATAGTTTGCATGATAAAATGCCTGCAACAAGTCAGAAATATGGCAAATGTTATCCATTCGTTTGATGTATTTTTGCTTTTGATATTGCCATTTGACATGTTAAATCATGGAGTTTCCATTTTGAATTTTCCTCAGAGTTTAGTAAACAAAAAATATTTTACGTTTAAAATTATTATTTTTTATTTCCAATCTAAAACAAAAGCATTAATTGGAGAAAATAAATAAAAATAAAACTACAGAATAATCATCTTACCTTCAAATTGATCAAATATCATCACTACGAAACATGCTATGAAAAGACCAGTTACGAATCTCATATTTGTAGAACTGTATGTTCACTTCTGTAAATCTTAGTTTTAATAACGATAGTATAAATACATGTATATTGATGGTTTATTGTCTGTAACGTATCAATAAAACACGTCTACGTAGTTTTTTACATCATGATCAAGGTGTTTTTTTCAATCTGTCGCATTTAATTTTGTAAAAAGCATATTTTTGTGTAAAATTATCACTGGAAAATTCATTGAACTTTACACGTGGCAATATCCTCGATGATACATGCTTCTGTACTTTTGCTAATAGATAATAAACCAATCTATTCAACATTGTTTAATGGAGATTTTCTACAACATTATGGTCTTTCGACATCTTGGATTAGAAACAAGAAATCATAATTGCATATATACACCGGGATAAGAATCAAAAAGATATATGTGTAAAGCAAAAAGATATCAATCCATGCTCTCATAAAACCATGGTTCTGCTGAAAATGACATTAAATAACATGTATTGATACTTCTTGATCAAAACGGATGGCCTTTTTTGCATATCAGAGGCAATCGGTTCTGATTTCTAATATGTTTTAACATCAATGTTGCCTTCTTTTTCTTTAAATGTGACACAACCGATCTGACAGTTGCAACTACTGGAGTAGGATCTCTTCACCCTTGAACCTTCGACTTTGATACACTCGGGTTGGTTTTCATTGAGGTTTTAGTTCAATTCATAATTTTATAATATCTCATGTGTAATCATCTTCTATTTTTTACAAGTTGAACATCCACTTGATCAACTTCAATTTAATTTTGATGAATAATTGTCTCATTGATAATCATACTACATCGCCTTTTTTTTATTTTGTTTATTTTCGGATTTTTTTTACAAGATTCTAGTATACGTATAGTGCTTTAGTTCGCTGAACTGTGTTTGATATACATCAATGTACATTGTACACAAAAACATAAAATGAAGCATGACTTCCAGTACGATAGTAATCAAAATACCCCCTTACAAATCTGATGATGAAAATAGTATTAGATTGTTTGAATTTAAAAAAAAATGCATAGTAAGTAAGGTAGCCATCACAAAATTGTTGACTCTGATGTTCTTTCTGGGTGTTGGGAAAACATATTGATTGTCTTGTCCGTGATATAAGAAGACATGAAAGGACTTCTGTTTTGACATTTTTTTTTATTTCGTTGTTTTTTTTTTCGACCGCAAATAGTGGCGAATGATAGCAAGTGATATTCGAACTTTTAAGTTGTAGACAAATTTCCAAAGTCATAATAAAAAAACTATAAATGACAAAAATACAAACAACAGTCTACAAAGCACAAGATAGCAAATGTAAGACAGAAGAAAACAGACCCCACGATACCAGGGTAGATCTAAGGTATCAGGTACTTAGTAAGGTTAAGTTTGCCCTGATCCACATGTTTTTTTTTTATTATAACATGCTTAAATTCTATCAGACACAATATTGATCTCAACCTGGAGAAAACGGGATGAACTAACTTCGATTATCGATATTTGATGTTGTCAACAGATGTTTTATAACAAGGAAGTTTTACTAATATGCGTATGGTACAGTGATTTCTATTGGTTGAAACTATTCTTCCTTCTCATCGAATGAATAAAGTATGGCTCTCTCGGCAAGGTTGTCAACCTCAAGCAAACAGCATGAAACTATAAACACTATGTCATAATTATGGATCAATTACAAAACACACGTTTCTGAATATTTGTTGTCACTTGAGGTCATGACATTTCTGTAAACAAATATAAAACCTTATCACCATTTCAGAAAAAAACTATAAAATTACATATTATATATTATCATGTCCATGCCCTGTAAACTGCATGTTCCTTAAATTTTAGATTTTTTTTATAATTTGAATAATTGTTTTACATTTCTATTAAACAACTATGAGAATGTGAGTCAAATCGGTAAACATGAGTTTGACAGGATTAAAATTTTGTATTAGCGCCAGACGCGCGATTCGTCTACAAAAGACTCATCAGTAACGCTCAAATCTTAAAAAGTTGAAGAGCATTAAGGAAAAAAGTTCCTTAAAGTTTTACCAAATACAGCTAATGTAATCTATTCCTGAGGGAGAAAAGCCTGAGTATTTAAAAAAAATCAAAGTTTTGGTACAATATACAATGTCAATGATAATTCATGTCAACAGACTACTGGACTGGTGATATCCTTTGGGAATTATTACTCAACCAGCAGTGGCATCGACCCAGTGGTTGGATTTAATGTTAGAAAATAAACTACAACAAATACAGCTGTTTTATTTGACATACATGCAGTACCATTAACGCTTTTCTTTTGTCCATTACCATCCTGGATGCGAATTAAATGTTTTGGAATGCATTATTTTGCAAAACAGGAAAAGGAAACGTATCAATCTAGTCAATGATCATGAATTTTAGAAATAGTGAAAAAAAATAAGTGAAGGGATTGGGTAAGAAATATTCTTGGATTAAACAATTAAGACTTTTTTATTCTCTAAAGGATATAAAGTCAGTTATCCTATATTATCCATATTTGGAAATTTTCTCATTTATGGAGAGCAGACATTGCGGAGGTTTTTTTTGGTTTTTTTTTCGAGCAGCAAATATTTAGATCTGAGCGTCACTGATGATTCTTTTGTAGACGAAAAGCGCGTCAAATTGTAAGCATGGTACCTTTGATAACTATTCCTTCCAGTTGAGCTTTGTTTATGCTCAGTCCTTTTTTGTATGTGCAGTGAATGGAAATGTATGAATTTGTTAGAATAATATACAGAGAAAATCGTGTCGACTAAAACTAACATTGATAAGTCACTGTTTAACTGGGAAACCAGGATTATAACTTGAAAAACATGAAAAAGCAACATGAGGTTGTTAAATTTGATGTATTTCTACATTTTTGTACCTGTGTGCCGACGTCGAACGCGCGATTGTACGTCAAAGTTAATGTTAATCTTTCTATGTGTCTGTCAGGATAAGGCTTTTGTTCCGGTAATTCAAATCTTTCAAACCTTAATGGGTGAATTTTACATCTATAAATAATCGTATAATAAATGAATTGCTTCGAAGGTCTGAATTTGAATTGTTATTAAATATTTGACACATTTTGGGTTTCTGACACAGAATAACTGTAGTCGAAAAACTTAGAATTGGTCATATGATTTGAATTTATATATTTTTTGCTTTTGTGCAATACCCTCCCCCCCCCCCAAAAATGTCAAATTGTCCAAAACCCATCATTTCTTTATACATAATTTACAAATAAATCCAAACATACCCAACATTGTATTTTAAATATTTTTTAATTACCTCCCTGACACTGCTTTTAAATTGTCTTAATTATCCATTGACCAGAAAAGCCTAGTTGTTGTCCCTTTTTGCACCTAATCCCTAAACAGTTTGAGCCATAATCCCCCAAAGTCAATACTAACCATCTCTTCGTGGTATGGAAACTTGTGGTATAATTTCAGAGAGATGCACACACTTAAACACGAGTTATTGTTTGGAAACTACAAAAATGCTTATTTGTGGACTCTGTTTGGCCCCAAATTCCTAAACTATTTGGACCATAACCCCTAAAATCAATACCAACCTTCCTTGACTTGTATTGAACCTTCTGGTCAAATTTATAGAGATCCATTCACTAAAACTAAAGTTATTGTCCGGAAACGAAATGCGAATCCGGACGACATGATAGCAGTATACGACGCGAAAAAAAAAATTGCGGTCGTATTAAAAGCAAAATGAGGTTGTTAATTTAATAATGTATACTATTTTTGTTTTAATAGTGATGAAGATGATAACACAATGTTGTCTGCTGTACATTTGTTTTTGTAATTTAATTTGTATCTATTGTGTATTTTTGGTTTGATCACAAATCGTTGTCAATATAATGGAATTTGGTGCGACTGTCGTACAAGTGAGAGGTTCAGCTAGCTATAAAACCAGGTTCAGACCACTATTTTCTACATAAAAAATGTCTGTTCCAAGTCAGAAATATGGCAATTGTTATTCATCGTTTGATGCGTTTGAGCTTTTCATTTTATCATTTAATGAGGGAATTTTTCTCGGAGATAAGTATTGTTGGGATTTTACTTTTTGGTACATCAGACATCTGTTTAGTCTAAGTTAAACGAATCTAAACAAATGAAAGGCCACAATACGGCGTTGAAAGAAAAACAAGAGTGCACACCTAAAATGTGGCGCCTTTACTAATCATTGGTATTATGTTGAAAGTCCTATTTATAAAGCTTTATTACAACTGTCACATAAACTTAACATTAACCAAGAAAAGTAAACATTGACCAATGAACCATGAAATGAGGTCAAGGTCAGATGAACCAAGCCAGACAGGAATGTACAGATAACAATTCTTCCATACAACAAATACAGTTGATCTATTGCTTATAGTTAAAGACTAGATGTGCCAAAGCGACACGAATGGCCCCGTCCCAACAAGTTGAAATATCTGCAATTTAAATATAAACACATGTGGACACAAACATAATGGTAGTCTCACATGTCAAAAATCAGCTAAAAATATGGATGTGTACAGGAAAAAAACTGTATAACTGTGATTTTCAATAATTTCCAAAGCCCGTTATTTCAGGGAAAATTAGTGGAGCGGAACGTAACTTAAACTTGACCTGTAACTCATCATTGTTAAATCACATACCAAAAATCAGTCCAATATCTGAAGGCGTTTAGAAAAAAGTCCGTATAACTGTGATTTTCAACAGTTTCTCAAAGTCCAAAGCCCGTAATTGAGGCAAACATTCGCGGAGCAGAACGTAACTTAAACTTGACCTGTAAGGGACGACATCAAAAGTTCAATGAAGGATAAAAACTTAAATCATATAGTTCTTTTACTGACCCCCCTACCCCCCTCTTAACTTAATTTGGGAAAAATTGATTGACCAATAAGGATATATGTAAAATCGATGTCAATTTATACAAAACTTGCAGGAATTTGACCCCCACCCCCAAACTATTTGAATTAATTTTTTTATCCTTCAATGATTTTTTTATGTCGTCACTAACTCAATATCTGATTGCGTTTAGAAAAAAAAGTCCGTATAACTGTGATTTTTCAACAATTTCTCAAAGTCCAAAGCCCGTAATATCGGCAAAAATTGGCGGAACAGAACGAAACTTAAACTTGACCTGTAACTCATCATGGTTAACTCACATACCAAAAATCATCCCAATATCCGAAGGCGTTTAGAAAAAAACTCCCTATAAGGGTTTGTTGCAGAATGACAGAATGACGGAATGACGGAATTACAGAATTACGGAATTACGGAATGTCGGACAAGGGTAAAACTATATGGCACCGACAACTTCGTTGCGGGGCCATAAAAAACACATCAAAACACAAAACCTTTACACTGAGCACTGAACCATGAAGATGAGGTCAAGGTCAAATTAAACTTGCGAGACTGACATATAGATCACAACATATTTCCATACAGCAAATAGTTTACCTATTGCATATAGTATTAGAAAAAAAGACCACAACTTAAAAACTTAAATATGACCACTGAACCATAAAATTGAGACCAAGGTCAGATGACACCTGCCAGCTAGACATGTACACCCTACAATCATTCTATACACCAAAAATAATAGACCTTTTGCATACAGTATAAGAAAAACAGACAAAAACAAAAAAACTTTACTATACCATGAGAATGAGGTCAAGGTCTAATGACACATGCCAGTTGGACATGTACTTCTTACAGTCCTTCTATTCACCGAATATACTAGACCTATTGCTTATAGTATCTGAGATATAGACTGGACCACCAAAACTTAACCTTGTTCACTGATCCATGAAATGAGATCAAGGTCAAATGAAAACTGTTTGATAGACATGAGGACCTTGCAAATTGTTGCAAGGTATGAACATATCAAATATAGGTATCCTCATACTTATAATAAGAGAGAATTTAACATTACAAAATAATCTTAACTTTTAAAAGTAGTCACTGAACCATGAAAATGAGGTCAAGGACAAATGGTCATGTGACTGGCGGAAACTTCGAAACAAGAGGCATCCATATACAAAGTATGAAACATCCAGGTCTTCCACCTTCTAAGATAAAGCTATTAAGAAGTAAGCAAACTCCTCCGCCGCCAGATCACTATCCCTATGTCAAGCTTTCTGCAACAAAAATCGCAGGCTCGACAAAAAATCGTGGATGTTAAATCAAAGTTCAATTTATACTTACTGGTGGTTTGAAAGTAGCACAATATTAAATTTGATGCACTTCACTTGGAAACTCAACATATACCCTCACAACACTTACCAAAGAGGAAATCCTGGATAATCATAGGTCTGTTCTATGTTCCTTTGGAATTTCAACCAAAGATGAAGAACTGGATCTTCCATCACTGTATTGGATACCTAAACTACATAAGTGTCCTTACAAACAACGGTATATTGCTGGGTCTTCCAAGTGCTCCACGAAACCTCTTTCTAAATTATTAACATCTATTTTATCAGCAATCAAAGACGGGCTTCAAAGTTATTGTGAAACTGCCTATTCTAGAGGTGGCGTGAATCAGATGTGGATACTTAAAAATTCAAAAGATCTTTTAGAGTACATACAATCTAACTCTCTTTCATCTTGTAACAGTATTAAAACATTTGACTTTTCTACCCTGTACACAAGTATTCCACATTCCAAACTAAAAGACAAATTGAAAGAGTTGATATTACTTTGCTTCATAAAAAAGAATGGCCAACGTAGATACAAGTATCTTGTTGTCTTAGGGATGGATAAATCCTACTTTGTAAAGAATCACTCTGATTCAAACAAAAAATTCTCTGAAACTGATATTATCAAGATGCTTGATTTCTTGATTGAAAATATATTTGTTACGTTCGGAGGACGTGTTTTTCAACAGACTGTCGGCATTCCAATGGGAACAAACTGTGCCCCTCTACTCGCCGACTTGTTTCTTTATTATTATGAGGCTGACTTCATGCAGGAACTTCTGAGGAAGAAAGATAAGAAGTTAGCAATATCCTTTAACTCTACTTTTCGCTATATAGATGATGTTCTTTCACTAAACAATTCAAAATTTGGTGACTATGTGGAACGCATCTTACCAATCGAACTAGAGATAAAGGATACTACAGATACAGTTAAGTCGGCTTCATATCTTGACTTACATCTAGAAATTGACAATGAGGGTCGGTTGAAAACAAAACTTTACGACAAAAGAGATGATTTCAGCTTTCCAATTGTGAACTTTCCATTTCTAAGTAGCAACATTCCAGCAGCACCTGCATACGGGGTAAATATCTCCCAATTGATACGATATTCCCGTGCTTGCATTTCCTATCATGATTTTCTTGATAGAGGTTTGCTGCTCACAAGGAAGTTATTAAACCAAGAGTTCCAAATGGTGAAGTTGAAATCATCCCTTCGTAAATTTTACGGACGCCATCACAAGTTGGTTGACCGTTATGGAATAACCGTTTCACAAATGATATCGGATATGTTCCTTACGTCGTAACTACAATCCCCTTCCCTTTCATGAATATGGCCTACCGAATTAGACTATTTACCGGATTTGTAATCACTTAAGCAACACGACGGGTGCCACATGTGGAGCAGGATCTGCTTACCCTTCCGGAGCACCTGAGATCACCCCTAGTTTTTGGTGGGGTTCGTGTTGTTTATTCTTTAGTTTTCTATGTTGTGTTGTGTGTACTATTGTTTTTCTGTTTGTCTTTTTTTTATTTTTAGCCATGGCGTTGTCAATTTGTTTTAGATTTATGAGTTTGACTGTCCCTTTGGTATCTTTCGTCCCTCTTTTATGTGCATTTGGAAAATTTGTTTCTTTTAATAAATGATGTTTATCAGCATCTTAAGAGGAGTTAAAATCAAGAAAGAGGAAAAAAAAAACAACAGTAAGAAATACATGTTCGCATCTGAAGGATAATACCATTAGAATGTAACATACTTCTTATTTGTAGTTCAATAAGTACAGTTTATGTATAAAAAAGAAAAAGTGGTATGATTGCTAATGAGACAACTCTCCACAAGAGCAAAAAATGACACAGAAATAAACAACTATAGGATACCGTATAGCCTTCAACAATGAGCTATGAAGGTTATACAAAGCAAATACAAAATCATATGTAACCAGGCAAATGATGTTGATACCCTTTAATATAAAGAAAAAAAGACAAAAGATGCCTGAGGGACATTTATACTCATGAGTTGAAAATAAATTGAAAATGGCTAGGAAAGAAAAGGACCAACAGATAAACATAAGTACAAAAAACAACACAGAAAACTAAAGACTAAGCAACACGAATCCCACCAAAAACTTGGGGTGATCTTATTTGCTCCAGAACGGTAATCAGATCTTGCACCACATGTGACACCCTGCACAATAAAAAGTATAAAAATATAATGCAAAGTTCTTAATATTTTAATTTCCATTCATAATCTTTAAGACAGCAATGATAAAGCCATGTATACATGTGATACACTTTTCAATGTATATGGACACACATAAAATAGGAAAATAATAATAACAATATTGGTTCTATATTTTAGCTTTAAATATTGGTTTTTATAATTTTAAAAAATGCAAACATAATTAGCTATATACAATATATTATGTAATGCAGACAAAGTGTTTTCCCTCCTCCATTTGAAAGAGGGAATCTCTCTTATTCACTCTTTCAAAATCTCATGCGTTCTTGGTAATATTTCAAAAGTATATTCTTTGACTTGTGATTGGTTAGAAATGTTCTAATAAAAAATATCTAACCCATAGTAATTCAATAAATTAATTGCTTGTTATTTTGTGATTCTAACCACATCTGTTCAGAATCTGGAGAATGACTGCTTATTTACCATTAGGAAGTCAGGCAATAGTGTTGTTTCAAGATATGGTTAACTTCTCACTATTTTGAACAAATTCTTTGAGTTTGGTATGACATTAACAAAACAAGCTTATAATATTTTGAATTTAAAACGTTCAAATCAATATGATAAAAAAGATAAAGGATTTTTTAGAATTTAGATCTTGTAAAATATATCCTTTGATCCCCACTTGCATAAACAGTGTCCATCATTATTTTTGATTTGGGTTGTTATTTCATAATTTATATTGGCACAAAAATTGATATTTTATACATATTATAAGCCGAAATTGAACATTAAAAAAAAACCTTGTCAGGTCAAAGTTCCTTTTATCTCAATGTATTTATGCATTTTGAACCTCATCTTATAAATTGGTACTATCTGGTCAGAGGTTCACCAATTTATACTGTTTGTATAGTTATCAGGTTATCATCAAATTCTTAAATTACATTCAAATCTTGACATAGTGCTGATTAAATTCATGGCAGACTGAAATGTACTCAACATTCTTAATATGAGTCCTATGAACTCATTATATACTATATATATATGCACACATATTTTTATAAATACTCCATAACAATATAAGAAATGTTTTTCAACATAATAATACATTAGCAAGGCACCTGCATGACTTCTAAAAGTGCATGTCTATCTAAATTAACATTTTATAAAAAAAAGTTTGAAACAATATCTGCTACAATATGATTCGTTTCCTCAGCATAAACATAAACATAACCGTCATAAGTGCCACTATCTGTTGGTAAGCTCCCTTAAATTGTCAAGGTTTACCATAATGTAATTTATCGGAATATGATTCTTTTCCTCAGCGTAAACATAGGTGCAGGTATCTGTTTGTAGGCTCCATTGTCAATGTTTGCTGTCGCTCTACCAACCTCCTCATTCACTTTAATTAGAATACTCAGCAAATCATGCCTACAAACGAAATAAGCATTTACCTATAGAAACCTTGATAAGTTATATATGAATATAAGAAGATTTATGAAATATATTATTGATATAGTCACCTAAAGAAAAAAAGATGATCTGCCCAAAAAAATCTTTCATAAAAACAAGAAGCTTCTTAGAGCCTAAATTGCTCAACTGGGGGTATATGTCAATTTGATATCTCTTTTACCTTATTTACTTATTTGTACATTTTATGTATTGTATTTTTTTGGTAAATTTTGTATTTCACTGGTTAAAGTTACTACCTATCTAGCATCAATTGCCAAAAGACAACAAAAGTCATTGAATCTAAGTTGAATCCTGTTCCTATACTTACTGATAAGCATATTTATCCAGATTCTGTGATAACTTATTGATATACCAGCTCCCCTGTGATCTGCTTCTGTAGGAAACATAGCCGGGCACAGTAGCATATCCTAACAGGAAATCAGCTTCATCAGGGATTAACTCCCTTGGTCTGTCAACATTTAAATCCTGTTCTGGCATACTTCCTCCAGCATCTGTTTCAATGGCATGCCCTAAAAAAAGGCAATGTTATTCATTCTGTCATGTAATGTTTAATTTTATATTTAACATTGCCATAAAAGCGGTTTGGCATGCCACAAAAACAGGTTCAACCCACCATTTTTTTTTATTAAAATGTCCTGTACCAAGTCAGAAAAATGGGCATTTCTATATTATAGTTTGTTTCTGTGTGTGATACATTTTAATGTTAAGTTTCCATTGTATCGTAGTTCTCGAACAGTGGTATACTACTGTTGCCTTTTATCTATTGTTTGTAATAATAAATTTTGGGTTTCAAATAAGGAATACTCTAAACTATGTTATTTTGCGAGCAACATATTTTCGCTACTTTGGAAAGAAGAAAAATATTGCGAATAGACATCATCATGATCATTGTGAATATGTAAAACTTTGATTATTTCTCACTTAATTACATCAAGGAAATTTAAGAAATGCAATATTAAATCGCCGTATAATGGGCTAGAAAGGGCAAAACGCAAATAAAGTATCTGCCAAAATATGATGTCACATTTGCATCAAAAGAAGACCCACTAGTACTGTATCCTTTGTATTATAAAGTCTTTTAAATTAAGACAAATCCCTCTAGTATTGTTTATGCGCATATACAAGCGCAAAAGTACTATGCCGTCAGTGGTTTATGACGTCGCGGTTTCCGCGAACTGGAAACGTTTATTAAGGTGCATTCACACGATACGATTTTCCGTTCGATTTTCCATTCGACTTGACACCATCGCACAGGTAAATCGTACAGCGTTCTGTTCACACGATACGATGTTCAATTCGATTTTCATCAGATTTGAACAAGTGCTTTTTTTTTATATTTCTAAACGCAGCAACTTCCGAAATTATCTTTATACGCAAGTATTATTAAAGTTTAAACAAATATTATTGAGTTATTTATTTAATGGTGATTTGATAATGAATTTCCAAGGACTATTCCTAAATTCTCCAAAATATTTGTTTCTTCTAGCCAGTTTTTTTTTTATGTATAATACCTGTAGCTTTTACTACTTTATCAGATATTTTATATTTCTTGAATATTATTATCTTTATTACATATTGCACTATCATCATCTTAATTGAGACTACCATAGTGATCGTACTGGCCGTTATATATGTTTCTTCGCAAACCTGTAATTTCCGTTAAGACTAATAAGAGATAAAAGACCGGCGAAATATTTAGCACAATAAAGAGTGTAGTATGAGTTATAAGGATACCTTGAATAATTTTTGTTTATATCAATTATGGTCATTTTTAAAATACTCAAATTATATGATCATCAGTCTTGAAACAATGGTGAAAATGTAGTCCAAATAATTATGACGTCTTGAAAGGCTATTATATATTTTTTCTTTGACGCCTTACTTCAACGGACTAGTGAAAATGCAGAAATTTGTTCAGCATGTAATCTCTGTTTTCTAAATAAACACAGTTTTGAAAAAAAAATTCTACACCCAACATATTGATATCGGTGTAAAATTTAATTCTAAAACAACTTCTCTCTTCAGATACACGTATTATGTTTTATAAAAGACGGAATACTCGAAATGTAATATCCGTAGAATGTAATATCCGTTGAAGTTTTGGTGAAGAGTGCTTTCTTTCACGTCCGCACTTCTTTCAAGTATGGCATGCCAAAATAACATTTAAAGATTTATTGCGGATCATGGCGAATACATAAATTACAGAACAATAACATACATTGTAATTCAGACGACATATAGAGACACCATGTGAGACTCTTAATTTTTTGATTATATTAGTGTAACAGAGTTGATTTTTCTTCTCAGATCTAGAAAAAAAAAGTAACGGATATTTTTACATCAACTTTAATGCTAGTTGAAAATTTTAATCCGATTTCAATATTCAAAATATGAAACTTGTATTTAAAATAAAGATTAAAAAGAGAACTCGATACGATTCAAGAATGGAACTCTAAAACAGGTAACAGTTGCTTCGTGGGTCTTAATTTATTACTACGTGTACGTCTTTGTTTAATAGGCACATGTTTTTTACATCTTTTTTGGTAGAGTTAAGTCATATATTTAACTAATATTCTATAGTGAGTCTTTTCGTGTTGTAATGTCATACATATACGTACTACTTTTTAGGTAAGGGCGAAGGTTCGAGCCTTTTAAAACATACATACTTGCTATATTATCATAATGCATCTGTCCCAAGGCCTATTGTTAAATGGATGTCGTTTGTGAGTTTCATAGATGTTTTTGTATGACCGCAAACCAATTTTTTTTGGGTTGTATATTGGTATCACGTCGTCGACATCGTCGTCGTCGGCGTCGTCGTCGGCGTCGTCCGAAGATGGATGCTTTCTGGATAATAACTTTAGTTTCAGTTAATAAAAAATCGTTAAAATTTTAACGCAAGGTTAATTACCACTAAAAAATGGTTTGGATTGAGTTTGGGGTTTTTGGTCCCAACGGTTTGTGAATAAGGGACAAAAAGGGGCACAAATAAGCATTTTTCTTTGTTTTCACACAATAACTTCAGTATAAGTAAATAGAAATCTATGACATTTAAACGCAAGTTTTATGACCACAAAGGGAAGGTTGGGATTGATTCTGGGAGTTTTGGTCCCAACAGTTTAGGAATTAGGGGCCAAACGGTCCAAAATTAAACTATGTTTGATTTCATAAAAAAATGAATTATTGGGTTATCTAATATGCTGAATCTAATCGTGTATTTAGATTCTAAATTTTTGGTCCCGTTTTCAAAAAGGTCTACATTAAGGTCCAAAGGGTCCAAAATCAAACTTAGTTTGATTTTAACAAAAAAATGAATTCTTGGGGTTATCCTGAATCTAAACATGTACTTATATTTTCGATTACGGGCCCAGTTTTCAAGTTGGTCTAAAGCGGGGTCCAAAATTTAACTTGAATATATGGGGTTCTTTGATATGCTCAATTTAACCATTTATTAATGTTTTTGGTGTTTGGGCCCTTTGTCAAATTGGTCAACATTGAGTTCTAAAGGGTCCAAAATTGAACTTTTTTTAATTTCATCATAAACGAATTCTTGGGGTTATTTGATATGCTGAATCTAACCATGTATTTAGATTTTGGATATTGGACCATAATAAGAAAATGTCCAATTTAATTTTTTAAAGTTTTTAGACCACATTCATTCTGTGTCAGAAACCTATTTTGTGTCAACTATTTAATCACAATCCAAATTCAGAGCTGTATCAAGCTTGAATGTTGTGGCCATACTTTCCCAACTGTTCAGGGTTCGATCTCTGCAGTCGTATAAAGCTGCGCCCTGCAGAGCATCTGGTTTGTTTCCCGTTTTGTAAATAGATTAGACCATTGGTTTTACTGTTTGAAAATGTGTACACTGATCATTTTGGGACCCTTTATATTTTGCTGTTTTGGGTCAGCTAATCAAAAGAAGGCTCAGTGTTGAAGGTCGACGTACTTGGACCTATAATTGTTAGCTTAAATTCGCTGAGACTTGGATGCGGAGTTCTCTCAATGGCACTTATACCACATATTCTTATTTATAATGTTTTCAAGTATTTATAATTATTTGTTATTTTTTTTTCAAACTTATTTCGAAATATATTAATTGGAAAATAAAAAACTTTATTCATGTGCGAACTAAAGTTGGGTTTAGGGGTGGCATGAATATAGGAAAATAATACCTTTTTATAAAATAATGCTAATTTGTCTTCGAAACTTTGATATAGTCCGGCTTGTGCAATACCATAAATTGGAAAAAGAATAAATAAAAGGATATGAGACTTTTTAATCCCTTAAAAAAATTGCCAAGATTCAAGGTCGCTACACGTCATAACATTATCGGACAAGGAATAGCTAGTATGCATGATTTGATTTCCTTTAAAATGTCCATTCGAATTTTCAGTATTAATATGATCCTATAAGCTATACTCCCAGTTCATTCATTCCCAGATCTAATTGAATTTTACCTCGAAATCCAGAAGTTTATAATTTTTTTAGATGACACGACTATTTCAAGAGCTAAGAAAGTTTGACCTATTTTTATGATTTGGATTATCGTCAATGATTTCTGAGATACAACAGGGGTTGATTCCTGATGAAGCCAGAGGCAGGGGATCACCCACCCCCCTTTTTGTGGAAAAAAAATGGTTGATTAATTAGGGAATCACTGAAGCCCTCTTAGGCAGTCAATGGGCCCCCTTTTATGAAAATTTCAGAATCTGCCACTGGAAGTGGTATATTTTATTTTTCATTCGATTAAGATAGATTATTTTCCATTGTGTTATTAATTTTGATCCCTTTATAAGTCAATGCATACGGTTTTTGAGTTTAAAGGGTAAAAAACTTCTGAAAATCACACTTAGCCACACTTTTCTTAATGGTATTAAATATTCTTATTTTCAAACCGAAATTTATGGGGTCTTTTGCATAATGTTCCTAATTTTCATCTCTTTTAAAAGTAAGAATTAAATGCATTTACCGTATCCAAATCCTTACTGTGTCCCCACTTTTTGTTTCAACACTTGCTAAATTGTACTGCAATTTCGCGGGCATCATCTAGTGTATGCTTATATCAAAGAAAATACATCGGCTAGCGACGTTCTATCAATGTATTCTATAATCTTTATATTTGGAGAAATGGAACAAAACATCTGTTATTCAATTTGTAATAACTGGATTTAAGTATGGCCGTTGCAATTTGGGTACTCCTCATTACGGAATCCTGGATCGTTTGGAGGTCTGTTCAGACCAATTTCTCTTTGATTCAATACGGTTTCAAAATCAAAGTTTTATTTATTGTCGATACATAGTAAACAAAGTAACACAAGATCTAAGGAGCTTTTAAAATCGACATTTTTTTTCAAAATTCAAAATTAAATTGGTGTAAACAATGATACATCTACACAGAAAGGAAACTTTTGTCTAAATAATAAAAAAACGTAGGTGAATTTTTTTTTTAAAATAGGTGCAATTAATTCTATTGTAACGATGTATATTGATTTGGTGAATTATTTGTAAAAAAAAATAATGATATAAATACATTGTATTAATCCATTCATTATGAGCTCTTTTATTTGGGAATAAAACATCCTCTTTTAAACGCTTTGTCGATTACCACTGACTGTGCCTGAAGTGAAATATTTATAAATAGATATCAGAACGCGGACGTGATAGAAAGCCTAATTTAAAACATTGCGACATGTCTAGTCTAGAAGAAAGCGGGAAGGAAATAAGTTGAGTTAAAAGTAATACTTAAGATTTGCATCATATACGGCTTGCACATTCAATGCACGGAACTGCTCACGACAAACAAATGCTGGCCCCTCGTCATCCTTTGGAGATATGTTGATAGTGGGTCTTCCCATGGATAGAAACATGCAAGCGCCTGTGTATGAAACACTTCCTTAATCTTCCATTTTTTTAGCTCACCTGGCCCGAAGGGCCAAGTGAGCTTTTCCCATCACTTGGCGTCCGGCGTCCGTCGTCGTCGTCGTCCGTCGTCGTCCGTCGTCCGTCGTCGTCCGTCGTCGTTAACTTTTACAAAAATCTTCTCCTCTGAAACTACTGGGCCAAATTAAACCAAACTTGGCCACAATCATCATTGGGGTATCTAGTTTAAAAAATGTGTGGCGTGACCCGGCCAACCAACCAAGATGGCCGCCATGGCTAAAAATAGAACATAGGGGTAAAATGCAGTTTTTGGCTTATAACTCAAAAACCAAAGCATTTAGAGCAAATCTGATGTGGGGTAAAATTGTTTATCAGGTCAAGATCTATCTGCCCTCAAATTTTCAGATGAATCCGACAACCCGTTATTGGGTTGCTGCCCCTGAACTGGTAATTTTAGGGAATTTTTGCTGTTTTTGGCTATTATCTTGAATATTATTATAGATAGAGATAAACTGTAAACAGCAATAATGTTCAGCAAAGTAAGATTTACAAATAAGTCAACATGACCAAAATGGTCAGTTGACCCCCTTAGGAGTTATTGACCTTTATAGTCAATTTTTAACCATTTTTCGTAAATCTTAGTAATCTTTTACAAAAATCTTCTCCTCTGAAACTACTGGGCCAAATTAATCCAAACTTGGCCACAATCATCTTTGGGGTATCTAGTTAAAAAAATGTGTGGCGTGACCCGGTCAACCAACCAAGATGGCCACCATGGCTAAAAATAGAACATAGGGGTAAAATGCAGTTTTTGGCTTATAACTCAAAAACCAAAGCATTTAGAGCAAATCTGACATGCAGTAAAAGTGTTTATCAGGTCAAGATCTACCTGTCCTAAAATTTTCAGATGAATCGGACAACCTGTTGTTGGGTTGCTGCCCCTGAATTGGTAATTTTAAGGAAATTTTGCTGTTTTTGGTTATTATCTTGAATATTATTATAGATAGAGATAAACGGTAAACAGCAATAATGTTCAGCAAAGTAAGATTTACGAATAAGTCAGCATGATCAAAATGGTCAGTTGACCCCTGAAGGAGTTAATGCCCTTTATAGTCAATTTTTAACCATTTTTTCGTAAATCTTAGTAATCTTTTACAAAAATCTTCTTCTCTGAAACTACTGGGCCAAATTAAACTAAGCTTTGCCACAATCATCATTGGGGTAATTTGTTTTAAAAATGTGTGGCGTGACCTGGCCAATCAACCAAAATGGCTGCCACGGCTAATAATAGAACATAGGGGTAAAATGCAGTTTTTGGCTTATAACTCAAAAACCGAAGCATTAAGAGAAAATCTGACAGGGTTTAATTGTTAATCAGGTCCTGATGTTTTCACATGGATCGGACAACCCGTTGTTAGGTTACTGTCCTGAATTGGTAATTTTAAGGAAATTTTGCCGTTTTTTGTTATTATCTTGAATATTATTATAGATAGAGATAAACTGTAACAGCAATAACGTTCAGCAAAATAAGATCTACAAATAAGTTTGCATGACCAAAATAGTCAATTGACCCCTTAAGGAGTTATTGCCCTTTATAGTTAATTTTTAAGATTTTTCATAAATTTTTGTAAATTTGTAGAAAATATTTTCCACTGTAATTACTGGGCCAAGTTCATTATAGACAGAGATATTTGTAGCAACAAGAATGTTCAGTAAAGTAAGATCTACAAACACATCACTATCACCAAAACACAATTATGTCATGAATTTATCCGTGTCCATTATTTAATATGCACAAGACCAAGGTGAGCGACACAGGCTCTTTAGAGCCTCTAGTTTGTAATTCTTAAACAGGCAAATTCATCCAATGTCCCTCCTCCTGACTTTGGAAGTGCTAAAGGATGTATTGCATTTACTGTCGCCCTATTAACGCCATGTAAGTCCGCCAGTTCTTATCATTTATAGGAACCACATCCCCTTTTCGTAACTTGGTCTAACCATAGTCCCCCAGCCAAGTACACGATAATATAGCAGTAGTAAGTTATGCCAGGATTTACCTATTATTCACAATCATTAATTACGACGGCTTTGTGAAACGGCTGTAAAACCTAAGATTTATTAACGATGGTTGTCATTATGGATCTAATGACACGTAGACTTCCGAAGGCTTTGTAAAACGGTGGTCAGGTTTATGAACAAAAGATGACTATGTTTCCTTTACGAATTGAAAACGTTTACAGGGGCGGATGCAGGAATTTTCGAAAGGGGGGGTGCTAACCCAGGGCAAAGGGGGGTGCAAAACATATGTCCCGATACAAATGCATTGATCGGCAAAAATAAAGGGGGGGTGCGCACCCCCGGAACCCCCCCCCCCCCATGGATCCGCCACTGGTTTAGAATGATGCGAAAATCGGAATATTGTCGATTAAGTTTATAAGCTTGATTTTTTTTCAATCGACTGATAAATTTAGTCGATTTGGCGTTCACACGGTCCGATTCCAGTCAAAACGTCGAATGGAAATAGCGTACGTTTCGATTTCAAAACGACGTTTCGACTTGACATTCGATTTTAGTGTTCACACGATACGATTTTAGTCGAAAGCAGGTGCACAGGTAAAAATCGAATGAAAATCGAATGGAAAATCGTATCGTGTGAATGCACCTTTAGAGTTATTCCTCTTTGAGCCGATGGAGAGAGTGACAATCGTTTTGATAGGTTAATTTGCCGATAAAAAATGAAAATTGTTTTTAAATAATTATAGACATGTTCCAGAATTGGATAAAATATGAGAATGAAAAGAGAGTCAACTATACAGCAATCTAACAACAAAAAATACACAAAAATGACCGTAAAGAAACGAAATAGAATCTGGATACTCGACAACAAGATGAGCCAATCAAATTATAATATAATACTTTTTTCCTTAATTTTATACATGTATAGACTTTTGTAGGTTGTTAATTACATCGATATTTTACAAATCATTAAGAAAGTACGAAAATCATCAATCTTTCTGATCATGTCCTCAAAATTCACTGTATCTTTAGCAATAGGTATGGATATGGCAAATTGCATTGACGTATTTTGAATGTGTACTGCACTTATATTTTTACATGAATATGATAATTAGATTTCAAATAAACACCAACAAAACAGTAACCTAATGACGCATACATGTAAAACAAAGTACATCTAGAGAAGTTAACATATAATCTTCTAACATTGTAGGTTTTTTCATATGACCATTCCGAGTTTGTCCCGATTGTTTGATATTTATGTATAAGGTGCGTATTTTTTGTTTAAAAAAAACATAATCGTGTCTGTGTTAAAAAGATGTCGGAATGAAGAATTACAGAGGAATGCATATAGGAAAAAAATATTTAAAAGGAGATTTGAGAAAAGAGGTCGGACTAGGTTTTATTCATACTCACGGTATGACAGCTGTATGAGTATACTTAGACTGAGTTTCTAGCAACATTACGGAATATTTCGATATTCATAGATGCCTAAGGATGAGTGATCAAAACAGAAATGGTGTTAATTAGACCCCGTTAACACTTGCACGGAATTGAAATAAAATCGATCTCTGAAGAGCATCTCGCGTTTTCGATCTTTTTAAAAGAACTTGTGCGTTTATATTTAGTATACATTGCATATCTAAAATAATCAGCCTAACCATTTCGTTGACAAAAAATCGTAAAAATTTGAATAAGGAAATATTTGGTTCATTAGATAATTATATGCTTCTGCATTTATTAATATTATATTTGATTAACATGTCATAAGTAATTAAAAAAAAAAGAATTGTCAGAAAAAAATTACTGAATGAATACAATTGGAAAGATATTGTTTTAAAAAGGTGCACCGAATATCACACGTATAGTAAGAGAATATGGAACAAATACATGTAAGTAACAGGGCTTCAGTCGAGCACTGAAACGATTATTTACGTCTTAGAATAGGGTTATTTTATCTCTTAGAACCAATATATAGCATCAGAGACAAGAACAAAAAAGGTGCGACCTATAACAAGCATATTGTAAGCGAATAAGTAGCAGGTCATCAGTCTAACGCTAAAACTGGAACATACGCGCTAATAGGTATATTTCACTTTTAAGAACCTATAGCTAACACCAGAGACAAGAAAACAATTTAAAAGATTTGTTTCGTAATAGGTGCAATGTGTTTCAACGTACAAGGAACGAATAAGTAATGGTATCAGTCGAGCGCTGTAACGGGTCCTGTCTCAACTCAGGAGTATGTAATTTAAAGTGGTTGTTGTTTGCAAAAGAGTCACACATGTGTTTTTCATTAATTATTTTTTTTTTATTTTCTAGTTTGAATTGTTTTACATTTGTCCTTTCGGGACCTTTATAGTTGTGTATGCGGTATGGGATTTGCTCATTGTTGTAGGCAGTACGGTGACCCATAGTTAATAATTTCCAGTGTCAATTGGTCATTTGTGGAGCATTGTGTTATTTGCAACATACCACATTTTCTTTTTTTATTAATATATTTTCAGAAGAATGACGCAAAAAACGTCGAATATATTAATTTGATTTTTATTATGTCCATGGCACGTTTTGTCAAATCATTTGAGAATAAACACTGAAAACATTTTTAAACTGACCATGCGCAGATTTATTTTCATATCTACATAAAACACTTGGAATTTTATATCGATTGATTGATTGAAAAGTCGATCGCGATGTATCTAAAGCGTTTTCACTTAAAGAAAAATCGGTTCATAAAAAAATCGTTCTTTTAAAACTACGTCTGGGGATGGAATGTTTACGTCCGATTGAAGATCGATCTTTCTCATTTTTGCAATACTAAAGATCGGCGATCTCAGAAACATTGTTTTCCAACCACCGCATTTATATTACGTGTCTGTGATACTGACTGAAAACTAAGTACTATCATGTGTAGATTACTGTGAATTTATCGTAGTTTAAAACAAACAAACAACAAAACAGCAAATAACGAGAACTGGGTTGTCTCTAATTTGTGAGAATATAGCCTAAAACAGCCGAACGTCTTTCGACGTTGTTTTTAGAATTGGAGCAATGTGTTCCCGCCAATTCAAATTGTTAACCCCTTTTTTGAAATATCTCTTTTTCCATTACGGTGACCCAATCTTTTTATTTCCTTATTTTGTTTAGATATAAACAACGCATATTCTATTGAAGACTCATGGAGAAATTATTGGTCAATTTCTTTTAAACATATTTTTTTTATAGGTATTTCACAATAAAAAAAGGCGGGAAAACTATTATAGCGACTTATCATTATTATTTTCCATTCAGTAAAGGGTGATATTATTAAAATAGTTTGTATTAACAACTAGGTTAACAAAACTGACAAGTTTTTATTGGATACGGACTTTAAAAAAAATATTACACTGCTATTGACTAGAAGTCCCAATTTCCAAATTCTGTGAAAAAGATGGCGTTTTAAATCAAAAACGAGGTCGGTGACCCCATTTTTTTATTTGCTTATTTTAAAGCTTTTACCTAGCCTAAAGTAAAAATAAAATATAAAGAAGATATTATTGGTAGATCTGAATAGAAGGATTTGTCTTTAAGAAATGAAAGAGCATTTTAGAAAAGATATAACAGCTCCACATGTAATTTAATTTTAACAGAATTTACTTTAAAATTATACCTTGTTGTTTTTCTCTTCCTTGACAAGCTTGAATGAAGAACAACTTTGGTTTTCCTGCCAAAGACGGACATCTTCTGCCAGAAAAATTGCTGGTTAACTGACTGATTCTTACTATCCTACCATCAGCTCCATAAACATGGCCGAGGACTCCATGTGTCAATATTGACACCACAAGACAGTCATAATTTGAGTGGTCTAGGAAGCCTGTATCTACCATGATCTGATTCATTCGTGTTGAGTCCACGTCATTGAACAAGCGTACCTCAAAACCTAATTTCCTCCAAATGTAATCAAGTTTTTCTGAAAAAGAAAAATAGTGTGATCAAATAAGGCTTGATACAACTAATTATAAACCAACTAAGTACATTATTGCCAAAAATGACTGTTATTTTCCGACCGTGCAAGGGCTGTATAGCCAGTCAAGGTCGTTAAAAACTTCCATTTGTTTGTTATTAAAAATTACATATTTTCTGTAATGACCCTGATTTTTTTCTTTAATGGCCCTGTATTATTGCCCAGTTTGTCTGTATTAAGCCCAGTTAAAGTTTTTTAATAAGTTTTATCATATACTTAGCATTGATATGATAGCTTTTGCATATGTGTAATGAGCTGTATACACAAGCCAAAATTTCCAACCCCGGCTGATAACCCATATCAGATGCATCTCGTGCACAAAACCCATAATAGTGCCTCTCGTGCAAGTTACTACGGTGTTTCCGGTATCGGTTGTTTACTTGTCCATTGTGACATCAGATATTTTTTATGACGACGTCAAAATTTACCGGAACTTTTGTGGGGATAGTTTAGTACTTGCTTACAAATGCCATTGACAATTATGAATCATTTTATAGTACAACAAACATGGAGTTATAATGATCATAAAACTCTTCCAAATTTTCAATGTTTCAAAATGCCTCTATAGGAAATGTTACCATAAATATATATGGAGGTAGTGATGCTGTTGTTGGACAATTATAGTATATTTGATTCATAATTTAACTTCTTTATAAGTTTTTGACTGTTTCAGTTATTGCATTTGTTTATTTGCCTTACATATAACTGTTGTCGGAAGTATATGATAAAGCGATTAATACATTGCCTTTTCCATATCAGCCTGGGTATCATCCCGAGACCCCATATCAGCCCGAGACGGAGTCGAAGTGCTGATATGGGTCGAGGGATGATACCCAGGCTGATATGGAAAAGGCCATGTATTAATCTCTATTTATTAAATTAAGTTGTAAAGAGTATAATACCTTTTTGTATTTTATTTAATTTAGTAACCAGCAACCAACATTAAAGAACCATATAAAGGGATCACTGTTCATCCTGTTTTTCAACACATAACTTCTTTCAACTTAATATCTATGATATTTGGTATATTAAAAGCTTTATCATGGTGAAGTGCAAATTATTTTTTTCAAACTAAACTGTCATTTAAAGAGTAAGAGAGTACATCTAGTTGGCAGCAACACACACTTTTGTTCAGTTTGTTAATAAATGTATTGAGAAATGGGTGTTTTAATAATGGCCCTGTTATATGTCCTTGGTCAGTAATAATGGCCTCCGATGTCTGTAATGGCCCTTGGCATTGCCTCGGGCCATAACAGACTTCCTCGACCATTATTACAGACCAATGTGTCAGGAGATTCTATCAAGCTTGCTTTCGTCAAACTTAAACTGTCTTAGGAAAGGGGGAAACGATAAACAGATAATTCTCCCTTAATCTTTATGTTGACTCCCAAGAGTTTTCTCCTTTGTGTGTGATGTACCCCTATAGAACTACAAAATTATATTCACCTGCATCTTTTTCTGTACCAGTTCTTGCTGGCATCTCCTTGCTAGATTGATCATTTCTGATCTTATGGAAGTGCTGGTTGTTTATTATTATTGCTAAACCTAAAAACAGATTTCATTTGTGTAAAAAAAGGGGAAAAAATTGCACACTTACTGATATACATTTATTTTTTCAAAGCATTTCTATTATCATGATTATTGCAGCTGTAATATAAATTACAATACAGTGGATATATTTTTTAATTCATTTCAGTTAAACTACTGTAAATAAAGAAATCATTGCACACATTTATTGTTGCAGGTGTTGAAAATATGATTTCAGGATGCACATTTTAATTCTTTCTTTACTAATAAGTAACATATGTTGCCTAAAATAAAAACTTTTTTTGAATTTAAAATGGATCTGTAAATCTACCGACCTCTTGGTCTGGCATTCATCTTATAGAAAGGCATAGCAGAATCGATATCATTCTGTCGATTTGGTTGTCGTATGCTCTGGTTAATTAGAGGATTCAAACCTGAAAAAATAATTTAATAACATCATCCAACAAAGGAGTAGGTCCGGTAAGGACCGATTTTAGCCTCAAATTTCAGGTTCATCTGACGAAAGATTTTGACCACTTTTTAAACATTTAAGTGTCTATTTTATTTGATTCAATTAGTCTATGTGAAAGATATTAACTGATTTAGTCATTAAAAACGACCCAATTCAAGCTCAAATATGAAAAATCTACCAAATATGCCGGAAAATGTCACTTTTCAGATGGTTTTTGTCAAAAATGAAAGTGGCCACATCCGTGTTCATTCTCAACTTTTATATATGTTATGTATTATCGTCAAATACAATTTACATTTCAATATAAAGGATGAACACGAATGCGGCCACTTTCGTTTTACACGGACACCGTCTAAAATTTAACTAAAATGCTAGAATTGTGAATATTTCAGTAATTTAGCATGACTTAATGTTGCCAGTACCCCATATATTTGCATTGTATTGTCAAAAACAGCCCATATTTATGTAGCAGAAGCATTCTACTGTCCAATTAATAACTAATAGTTTACATTTTAACAATTTTGTAAAACTGCTATATTTTGGGGCCAAAAAGGGGTCTTACTGAACCTACTCCTTTCCCAAAAGTATCATGAATAACAGTAGTCAATGATTGATTGATTGTTTGTAGGTGTCCATGTTGGTTATCCAACTTACTTTCATAAGCAATTTATTTTTGTGACTTTTAAAACTTGAAAATAAATGTGAAAATAAATCATGGCATATGTGAATTTCTATGAAACATATACATGTTATATGAAAACATTAAAAAAAGGAAAATTATGAATATAAATTGCCACTTGTAGGCTAAAAAGGGCTAAACAAGAAAATGAATTTTCAACAAAAGTAATTATCCTATCTCTGTATTTCCTCCTGTTGGTTGAGCTGAGCTCCTAGCAAAACAAAATGAAAGTTATAGCTTAGCTTAATAAAACTTTACATTCTGTATTCAGATTTTAAAATCATAGTTACCATGGTTACAAATGTAATAGTTTTTCATTCTTTAACCAGATGCTCTGCAGGGCGCAGCTTTATACGACCGCAGAGGTTGAACCCTGAACAGTTGGTGCAAGTATGGACTCAACATTCAAGCTGGATTCAGCTCTAAATTTGGATTGTGATTAAATAGTTGACACAGCATAGGTTTCTGACACAGAATGAATGTGGTCTAATGAACTTAAAAATTTTGTTTTGCCTTTGAGCAATTCACTATGCTGTTGAATATTAATCCTCTCAAAAAAATGTTTGAAGAAATTTTCTTTTTATTTATGAAATCTGAAATGAGAAAAATTTAACCCCCCCCCCAATTTTTTTTTCACATCCCCCTTTCCCTTATTCCAAAACTGATCTTAATTCAAATTTCTAATGGAGTTTGCAACAATAACTACTCATTTAAATACATCATAAAATATTAAAATGTAAAAAAAGTGCTTGTTATCACTGAATGGTAAAGATTGTTTTTATCTATCAGTTGGTAGTAAAAGTGAATATACATTGTATATTGTATAAAACTATGATTTAAGTTGATTTAACTACTATTCTGGACAAAGAAAGATAACTCCAATTGAAAATTTCTTGCTATTGCGCAATATTGTGCAACTAGATATTTCTTGCTATTGCGCAATACTGTGCAATTGAAAACACTTGCTATTGCACAATACTGTGCAATTGAAGATTTCTTGCTATTGTGCAATACTGTGCAATTGAAAATTTCTTGCTATTGCACAATACTGTACAATTGAAGATTTCTTGCTATTGTGCAATACTGTGCAATTGAAAATTTCTTGCTATTGCACAATACTTGATATAATAATTTTGGATCCTGATTTGGACCAACTTGAAAACTGGGCCCATAATCAAAAATCTAAGTACATGTTTAGATTCAGCATATCAAAGAAGCCCAAGAATTCATTTTTTGTTAAAATCAAACTTAGTTTAATTTTGGACCCTTTTGACTTTAATGTAGACCAATTTGAAAACGGCACCAAAAATTAAGAATCTACATACACAGTTAGATTTGGCATATCAAAGAACCCCAATTATTCAATTTTTGATGAAATCAAACAAAGTTTAATTTTGGACCCCGATTTGGACCAACATGAAAACTGGGCCCATAATACAAAATCTAAGTACATTTTTAGATTCAGCATATCAAAGAACCCCAAGGATTCAATTTTTGTTAAAATCAAACTAAGTTTAATGTTGGACCCTTTGGACCTTAATGTAGACCGATTTGAAAACGGGACCAAAAATTAAGAATCTTCATACTCAGTTAGAATCACTATATCAAAGAACCCCAATTATTCAATTTTTGATGAAATCAAACAAAGTTTAGTATTGGACCCTTTGGGCCCCTTATTCCTAAACTGTTAGGACCTCAACTCCCAAAATCAATCCCAACCTTCCTTTTATTGTCATAAACCTTGTGTTTAAATTTCATAGACTTCTATTTACTTATACTAAAGTTATGGTGCAAAAACCAAGAAAAATGCTTATTTGGGCCCTTTTTTTGGCCCCTAATTCCTAAACTGTTGGAACCAAAACTCCCAAAAACAATCCCAACCTTCCTTTTGTAGTCATAAACCTTGTGTCAAAATTTCATAGTTTTCTATTGACTTAAACTAAAGTTATAGTGCGAAAACCAAGAAAATGCTTATTTGGGCCCTTTTTGGCCCCTAATTCCTAAACTGTTGGGACCAAAACTTCCAAAATCAATCCCAACCTTCCTTTTATGGTCATAAACCTTGTGTTTAAATTTCATAGATTTCTATTGAAATTAGATTAACTAAAGTTAGAGTGCGAAAACTAAAAGTCTTCGGACGACGCCAACGTGATACCAATATATACGACCAAAAAATTTTCAATTTTTGCGGTCGTATAAAAATTGCAATATCAAAACATTTTTTTTTATGTTGTGTTGAATTTAGAAAACATGGAAAAAGAACCTTAAAAATTAAAACAATACAATTTAACTGGGAGACAACCTTCTAGATTCTCATATATGTTTTTGACAAGCTGTGGTACCTTGATAGGCTCTGACTTTGGTTATTAAATCTCCTCGATCCATCATCTTCAACAATTTGTACAATACGTCTACATTAAGGGGAGATAAATCACCAGATCTCTCCAGCTGGATAAATACCTCACAGATAGATTTAATTTTATCGTGTTTCGATCGTGGAATTACTGACGACAAGGTGAAAAGAGCTGTCTTCAAATCAGCAGTCTCCATTTCTTCAGCGATTTCAAACAGCAGTAATCTAAAACAAAGGAAACAAACATTAAAATGTAAGGAGAGAACCATTTTGGTTTCATTGTTTGTTGGTCATTATTATACATTTACATGTTCCATTTCAAGAACCTTGTCCTGATGTTTTAATGTTTTACGTTACAATTGTATTTAGCATGTTTAGAGATTGTTGAGTGTAACTGTGTACAATAGTGTAAGGCTACTCTGTTTCTAATTTCTTTTCTCGATTGATTACATACATGCAATCTGACATTTATTATCATGATTGTCAAATCAATGGAATTTGTACTAAAAATATATCAGTTTTTCATTCATTAGCTGATTATATAAAAAAGAAGATGTGGTATGATTGCCAATGAGACATTCTGTCCACAAGAGACCAAAATGACACAAACATCAACAACTATAGGTCACCGTACAACTTTCAACAATGAGCAAAGCCCATACCGCATAGTCAGCTATAAAGGGCCCCGATAAGACAATGTAAAACAATTCAAATGAGAAAACTAAAGGCCTTATTTACATGATTTAAATAAACAAGAGTGCACACGCTGAAATGTCTCGCCTTCGATACTAATCATTGATATTATGTTGAATGATAGTCCTAATTATAAAGCTAAGCTTTATTACAACTGTCACATAATCTTAACATTAGGCAAGATAACTAAACAAAGACCAATGAACCTTGAAAATGAGGTCAAGGTCAGATGAACCATGCCAGGCAGACATGTACAGCTAACAATACTTCTATACAACATATATAGTTGACCCATTACTTATAGTTTAAGAAAAATAGACCAAAACACAAAAACTTAACACTGTGCAATGAACCGTGAAAATGAGGTCACTGTCAAATAAAACCTGCGCTACTGACAAAAAGATCATAAAATATTTCCATACACCAAATATAGTTGACCTATGGCATATAGTATTAGAGGGGGGGCAAGGGGTTTAACTGTTATGCTGTTATGGGGCAATTTAATTCTTTGTTATCTGTTATTTTGAAAATATATTTGCTGTTAGCTGTTATTGTCTTATTCTTTGTTAGCTGTTATTGGGCTTTTAGTTTTTTTGTTATCTGTTATTGTGATAATGTATTTGCTGTTAACTGTTATTGAAAATTGGAATGTTAGCATTTTTTTTGACAGTCAATATTCGGTATAAATTGAAGAACTTTGGCCATTGGGGTCTACCACTACTAATATGTTTGTCCCGTATTCAGAGAAGGATGCCATTAACATATACCCATCACAGAAGTGAGGTCCTGGACAATTCAAGTATATCTTATGATTATCCTTTGTAATAAATTCCATTTTTTTTTATGAATGTGTATTTAGAATTATCTTAATTTTTTGTATGAGAATAATGTTCCTTGTTTTCCGTACGAACATATTAAATTAAAACAATTCTTAATATGACAAAAAGGAAAACATATGGCCAGGAATATCTGACAAGGATCTCAATTAATGACTAGGTCCTAACAACCACTTAACCTTTTATATAATATGGTACATAGACTCAGCTCTGTAATTCTTTTCAAAGCAGAACCAAATGCATTGTACAATGAAAGTTCCAACCATGTTCTTGGGTCCGAAGCTGCACATAACTCATTACAAACAAAGATTTATTTCGTTTCAAGCCATTGTTTCCCTACTAAACTATGTATTCTACTTACTAGTACACTTGGTACAATCAAAAACCTCAGCTGATAAAAAATTGTTCAAATAAGGCCTTTGAAAATAGTGGAATAAATTGCTTTTAGAGTGTCAAAATTCGTTCAAAGTACTTGATAAATTGCATGCTTATAATTGGTGCTTTTGATTTTTCTACCCTATATACCACTTTGCCTCATAGTTTTATTAAGAAAAATTCACTCACCTCATTAAATGGTCATTTAGAAAAAGTCAGAATATTCAAACTCTTTTAGGTCACTTTTTTTTATTAGCAACAAACGGAGCTTCAGTCAATATATATAAACAATACACCAACGTTTCATGAGAACTGCTGAAAACATTTTTGTGTTAATGTCTGAAAACTGGAAAATCACACCTTTTTAATTAATAAAACCTGTTAACTCGGAAACGTAAAATCTAAAATTTATAAAAATTGAAAGTTACCTCATGTTAATAGATATAAACAATTCACCAAAATTACTTGCTTTTTGAGATATTATCAGAAAACTGAAAAAAACACCAATTTTATTGAATAAAAACCCATTACCCAGAAACTTAAAATCTAAAATTTATAAAAAAAAAAAAAAAAAAAAAAAGGGAGCTCACGTCAATAGATATAAACAATTCCTCAAAGTTTAATGCAAATGGTTAAAGAGTTTTTGAGTTAATGTCCGACATGTTGACAACAGACGGACAACAGTAAAAAACTCAAAAACTCAACTTTGACTACTGAACCATGAAAATGAGGTCAAGGTCATATCACATCTGCCCGCTAGACATGTATACCTTACAATCATTCCATACAACAAATATAGTAGACCTATTGCATATAGTATGAGAAAAACAGACCAAAACACAAAAATTTTACTATAACCACTGAACCATGAAAATGAGGTCAAGGTCAGATGACACCTGCCAGTTGGACATGTATACACCTTACTGTCCTTCCATACACCGAATATTCTAGCCCTATTGCTTATAGTATCTGAGATATGGACTTGACCACCAAAACTTAACCTTGTTCACTGATCCATGAAATGAGGTCGAGGTCAAGTGAAAACTGTCAGACATGAGGACCTTGCAAGGTACACACATATCAAATATAGTTATCCTATTACTTATAATAAGAGAGAATTCAACATTACAAAAAATTTGAACTTTTTTTTCAAGTGGTCACCGAACCATGAAAATGAGGTCAAGGACATTGGACATGTGACTGACGGAAACTTCGTAACATGAAGCATCTATATACAAAGTATGAAGCATCCAGGTCTTCCACCTTCTAAAATATAAAGCTTTTAAGAAGTGAGCTAACACCGCCGCCGTTGCCGGATCACTATCCCTATGTCGAGCTTTCTGCAACAAAAGTTGCAGGCTCGACAAAAAATGAACGAAAAACAAATATGTAACACATAAACAAACAACAACCACTGAGTTACAGCTAGGCTCCTGAATTAGTTGGCTGAATTGACATATATACATTTTCTCATGTGCTCAATGTTGAAGGCTGTACTGTACAGTGGCCTTTAATTGCCTACATTCTCTTTATTTGGTTAGAAATAAGTTAGGTAGAAATGCGAGAAAATAGGGTAATCTGCTATTGATGACAGATTTTTGACACTCTCATTAATTTCTTTTCTAGACATTTAAGGCTATTTAACAGTCAGGGTGCTACTTAAACAAGTGATTTCATTATCACTTATTTCAGTGGTTTTTTTTTATTCAGTTATCACCTATTTAAGTGATTTTGGTGTTTTCTTTGATCTTCAAATGCTAATTTCAGTGATTTTCCATATTTTCACAAACTTTTCTATAATTTTCCTACATAAATCTATTATCCCTTCATCTATAGTTATCAATTTCACCAGTGCTTAAGTTAGTGCCTAATGCTTTTAAAAGTACCCTTGGGAATTGTTCTGTAATCAAATATTCATTAACTACCTGACTACTCTTACTATCAGACAAAGGTCAACAATATTAGGTGACCTGATTGGTTTTCTTTAGAATTAGAATGATTTATTTTAAGGTTATGTCCTGATCTACAGATTATTCCAGTTTTAGCATATTGAAATAAACTGTAAAAACTGGCAGGCTTTAATCAAGCAGCTGACAATTTCTGCATGTACATAGCTGTTTTTTTAATGGAATTCTGGTCTTTTTACCAATAAAAAAATCAAGCTTGAATGGGAAAAATATCAAACAAGAGGCTCTCAAGAGCCTGAATCGCTCACCTTAACTTTTTTGGTTAAATCTCTCATCAATGATTATTTTGGCTTTTCAATTTATTTAAATGTTCTTTGAATCGTCCTATTTTCTTCAAAAGCAAAAAAAAAATCATTTTCTCCTATGTTCTATTTTAGCCATAGGAGCTATGTTTCTGACATACAAGGAAATGAAATATAAAATTTATACTAGATACTCTGAAACTCATTTAGCCTAAGTTTGGCTGAAATTGATACAGCAGTTTCAAAGGAGAAGATTTTTTAAAGTAAGTCAACATGATGAACAAATTGTGAAAAAAGTCTTTAAAGGGCAATAACTCCTTAAGGGGTCAATTGACAATTTTGGTCAAATTGACCTATTTGTAGATCTTACTTTGCTTAACATTTTTGCTATTAACAGTTTATCTGTATCTATAATAATATTCAAGATAATAACCAAAAACTGCAAAATTTCTTTAAAACCATCAATTCAGGGGCATTATACCTGAAAAACCAGTTACCCAATTCGGCTGAAAATTTCAGGACAGGTAGACCTTGACCTAATAACTTATTTGTAGATCTTACTTTGCTGATCATTTTTGCTGTTTACAGTTTATCTTTATCTATAATAATATTCAAGATAATGACCAAAAACTGCAAAATTTCCTTAAAATTACCAATTAAGTGGCAGCAACCCAACAATGGTTTTTAAGTAACGGCGGCCATGTTTTTTGACGGATCAAAAATCGAAGCACACACTTTGTGCAGGATAATCTAAGAAACAATCATGCTTAGTTTCATTCAAATCCATTCCGTAGTTTCAGAGGAGAAGATGTTTGAAAAATTGTTAACGACGACAGACGACGACGACGACGACGACGGACGCCAAGTGATGAGAAAAGCTCACATGGCCTTTTAGGCCAGGTGAGCTAAAAATGTTATAAACACTTATTGAAGTGATTAAATTTTTACTTCTCAAATTACAATGAATTACTTGTTTCAGTGATTTTGAAAAATCTGCCAGTAAGTTTTTTTACCGATAAAAAAATCAAGCTAATGGAAAAATATCAAAAACATGTTATAAACACTTATTGAAGTGATTAAATTTTGACTTCTCAAATTACAATGAATTACTTGTTTCAGTGATTTTGAAAAGTCTGCGAGTAAATTTTTAATATTTCACAGCCAAAATCACTCAAAGAAGTGATTTTGAAATCATTTGTTTAAGTACCACCCCTGACTGTTTAAGAGAAGATATTGACATATACATGTATACATGTGTATTTTAAAGACACTTGACCATTACCTATAGATTGATAAAGACATTTAACCTGATGATGACTTCAAGATTGTTAAATTCTAGACGGTTTCTTTTTCTTTCTTTCTTTTCATCTTTGTTTTAGGGGGATGAATGTCAGTTGTATCTTTGTGTTGCTGTCTCATAGACATATATAACATGTATAACATCTACCACACACCTCTCTCCTTCATTGTCCTTTTATCAATTTGACTTTTACTAAAGGTTTATATACAAATTTTTATTTTGATACAAGGACAGGTCATGATATTCATCAAGTAAAACATGTAAAATCTAAAAAAAAGAAATAATAAAAAACAAAATAATATTACCTGAAAGGTGAAAAATTTGAACGTCCACTTTCCACTCGATTCTTTACTTGGATTTGATCAAAACCCATTTTCCTGATTAAGTCGATTCGATGACATTTACATAAACTTTCCAGCAGGTAATCCACCTGGCCTTGTGAAGTGTCAATTTTTCCGAGTCTTTCAAGTTCGTTAAAGATTTGAATTCCATCTTTTATTTTTTCTAACATTTTCTGTGCTATGTGATCTTGACAGAGGAATTTTAACGAATTGATATCGTCAGATTCAAGTTCACCGTCGATCGTAATTAATCCTCTTGTTAAGTCTGTCTGATTATTATTGTTATGATTTTGTAATGATTCAAACTCAATCATTGTTTTTTTTTTTGTTTTTTAAAGTTTTCACTTTTCACTTTAGTTTTCACATTGTCTAGTTTCTATCATATAATTCTGAAAAATAAAATACATTTGAAATATACCATGATGTATACAATTTCTAAGTTTATATAATATGAGGTCTCTGTAGTGCCTCTTGTTGATCCTTTTAGTTGCAAATTGTACAGTCTGGTTTTACAGTTTGTTCTTATGTTGTATCACCGCTGTATATTGTACGATATCACCGCTGTATATTGTACGATATCACCGCTGTATATTGTGCGATATCACCGCTGTATATTGTACGATATCACCGCTGTATATTGTAAGATATCACCGCTGTATATTGTGCGATATCACCGCTGTATATTGTGCGATATCACCGCTGTATATTGTGCGATATCACCGCTGTCCCAGGTTCATTTAGGGCTGAGCGCTCACAAACATTCTTTATGTTGCTGTCTCAAGACAGGATCCTGAAGTACAGTCACAGGTTGTCACTGGTTCAGGTCTGTCATACATGTATTTTTTTTCATAAACTATTTTTGTTATTAATTAGCTAGGCCATCTTGTTTGAATTGTTAAACATTTTTCATGTGTTGTGTATGACCATAACAACATAGGTACCACAGAAGGGATAAATGGCAAATCATCTCCTAATCCTATTACTGTACACATGTTATGACAAATTGTTCAAACAACGACCACAAATCTGTTGAATTTCTACAGATTTCACAGCTTGAACAAATTGTCAAAAGAAGGGGAAGTAACCACAGAAAACAGAAATGGGATTGACAAATTTATGTGTTATATGTAATAAAATCAAATGTAATCTGAAATCCTGATCCATGTAGGAACATTCACTTAGCTACCAGAATGAAACTAGTCGTTCATATATAACAGTGTTCTCACTATTTGACTAAGGCGAGTCCATGAGTCCTGGACTCATCAAAATCTGTCTGGACTCACCATTTTCAAAACTGGTGAGTCCACAGATGCATCAAGATTGAAATATTTTGTATAAACTGAACACAGTTAAACACAAATATCATCATTTTATAGCAAAAGTTTAAAATCTGAATTTGATTTGATTTCATCGCTCTGTTAGGAAATGGAGACTAAAATATTACTTTATATTGCAATAAAATATTTTCTTCTTGCTGTTGGACTCGATCATACCTAAAAATGATGAGTCCCTGGACTCGCCTTCAAAAATCCTTAGCGAGAACCCTGATATAAGTTTCAACTTATTCAAGAAATAATGAACTTCTGTTAGGTGGAACAAATATACATTGACAGTCTGTAAGTGTACATATTTCAATCACAACTTCAAATACTGAAGAACCTTATTATATCTAAATTTGGTCAGGAAAAATGGAAAAGTCAGTTTATTAATAGACAAATGATATGCCAACTAATTATTGACTGTCAGTGCCTCGTTCAGCAACACTTATTGCCAAATATGACAAGGAATTTCTTCGAACAATTGAAGTAATCTCTAGAGAATATATTGCTATGCTGCAGGGGTGTGGAAATATTTGTTGTGAGCACTTGTCCCCGGGCAAGTGAAACCTAAAATTTTACTTGTCCGGAAAAAAATTTACTTGCCCTGATGATCCCAATAAATATTGAAGTATTTCTTGTTAGCTAATATATATGATTCTTACTTAGCACTGTTGTGCATCACAAATGAAATATATTTGTTTATATGTGTAAAACATTAGGAAAGTAGGAAATGGGTTGACATCAATGGGACAGAAACCTAACAGCAAACCAACCAATGAAATGACATGTAAAGGACAATTTTGCAGCAGTTTTTGAATAAAAATTGTAGCCAGTAGGTATACGTACATATACTAAATGTGAAGACAGTGCTTGAAGAAATGTAAACTAAATAATAACTATTGCATGATTTTGTGGTGTTTCTCTCAACTGACACACTTGTTTTTTTCTTGATTATTTATCATTGTCTTGATGGGCAATTAATGCGTCCCTTTTATTTTCCACTTGACAACAAATAATGTTGACATTTCATCTATTTATAAATAGGACAAAAACTTAATTTATTTTCCAAATTTCCATAGATAGCCACGATGTCTGAAATTCTTGCTTTTTTTTTTTTTTTAAATACTCTTAAGCTGTGTCCTCCATTTGCATTTAAGGTTTTCTACTCGACTCATGAATGACTCTTTTTGTCTTGCTTGCCCACCTTTTTATTATGTAAATTTATCGTCATGAACATTGATGTTTTTACTTGCTGAACATTGGTTTCTTTTACATAAATTAAACATCTTTATACATTTTGAAATTAATTTTATGTTTTTGTTGGATTTGAACTTTGTCTTGTATATTTTTTTACTCGTCCACGGGCAACCAAGACAAAAATAATTACTTGTCCGGTTGTTCAAATGTACGAGTCGGGCGAGTCGGGCATAGCATTTCCACATCCCTGTGCTGTGCATGTTAGAAGGCTTAATGCTTATAGTCTATTGTGAGTCTGACGATCGCTGTGTGATATAAAATAAGTTAAATTCTATGATTTTACAGGCAATATGATTTTTAGATTTTAACTATACTTAAAGTGGACATTTGAGTAGGTTATTGCTTTAGTCCAAATAATTATGACGTCTTGAAAGGCTATTATAATTTTTTTCGAAGTAAGGCGTCAAAGAAAAAAATTATAATAGCCTTTCAAGACGTCATAATTATTTGGACTAGTTATTGCTTGTGTACAGAATTTTAAACTTTGCACTTGTGGATGTAAATACACTATTGTTGTAGACCTGGAGATATAAAGGTAGTCTAACTAGTTGAGTTAGGGAAGATCTTCTTTGGCTCAATTGGTTAGAGCGCTGCCTTTAGATCCCGAGATTGAGGTTTCGAATCCTGCTGGTACCATCCATAGATTTTCACAACAATGGCGCTGTGAGCATCTGCTACTGGTACAAAAATTGTATATAGAATATTACCTGGCAGTGAGATGTTAGAGTTGGTCATGAGGTTTGACCAGCCGGTCATAGAATACCATGGCAATTCTAGGTGGCATCTAGGGATTTGGCCAGAGGGTTTCCGAGTAGAAGTCTCAGGGTTGTACAGTAGTTGACCTGTTAGTTGCTCGGATGGATGGTACGCAGCCCGAAAAAAAGAAAAGGGGGAAGAGTGTTGTAGACCTGGAGATGCTTAAAGTCAATGAAAACAAATAGTTTTAAGAAGACATGTAAAAAATATATGAAAATTCATTACATTAATCTTTGGCAAAAACAAAAAACATCATTATCAGACGGCAAACTGTGTACGTACTTCAAGTTTAAACAAAACTTTGGATTTGAAAATTATTTAAATATTATAAAAGATTTTGGGCAGAGGAGAATTTTTACCAGATTCAGAATATCAGCTCATAGACTCCAAATAGAGTTAGGAAGATATCAAGGTATTATCAGGCAAAATAGATTGTGTATTCATTGCTCATCTGGCGAGGTAGAAGATGAGAACCATTTTTTACTAACATGTACAAAGTATAGAGGTGAACGTAATGATCTTATTAATGCTATTTGTTTGAAATGTCCTAATTTTACCCAATTACAAAATCCTGAAAAGTTTATTTGGATGATGAGTAATGAAGATCATGAAGTTTTATGTGAAATTTGTTGTCTTATAGCCAAACATGAACATACTAATTAAAGAGTAGTGGGACCTTGTCACTTCACTTGCACCTGCTAATGCTATGCTAGAGTGTTGAATATGTATATACATGTATATATGCATTTGTAAATGTAATTAAATAAGATTTTGGATGCCAAAACCTTTTAGTATCATCCCTTGGTGAATTCTGCATTAAAGTGAACAATATTTTTTTACTCTTGTGCACTAGTCACGAGGAGGTTAAGACGGTATCTAAAATTCCACTTCCTAACTGTCCAAGTGCATTTGCCCTTGGTCTCTTTTCCATTTTAGTGACTTGTATTATTTATTCCTTCAACTTATTTTTATGGATAAGAGACGAGGTGGACCTCTGTTAGCAAACTATTTCCATTCTCCATTTAATATGGTGAATTAATAAATTATTAAACTATTTTTTTGCTGGCACTCTGGCATGGCAGAAATAAAAAAAATCAAAGACATGAAACTTTGAAAGAACAAATAACAATAACAATTGTTTTATGTTGTGACATTTTATATGAAACATATATATTCTATGATATTACATTCTCTTCATGTGAATTGAAATTTTAATTTTATCTTCATTATATGTTTATGTGTTAAGAATCAGAATGTATTGTTTATTGTTGTCATTATGTCCCGTCAGGGGCCCTTAATTGGAAATAAAGAACTTTGAACTTTGAACTTATAAAGGTAGCCTATAGTTGAGTTAGGGAAGATCTTCTTTGGCTCAATTGGTTAGAGTGCTGCCTTTAGATCCGAGATTGAGGGTACGAATCCCGCTGGTACCATCCATAGATTTTCACAACACTATAATAAACGTGTTTACACTTTTGGTATTTAGCTGAATCTTGCCTCCGAATGACCTTAGATCTACTCCGAATCACCGTTTGACGTCAAGCAACAATCACTTTTAAATTGTGACGTCAATATTTTAAATTATGATGTCAAAGTTTACGGGAACCCGTGTGATTTTACGTAATGGCGGACAAATTTGCATACAAGTGTAAATACGTCTATTCCACTGGTGGAGGATTATTCGACTACCGTATATTTTAATGATTTTAATATATATATATATTGGATTTATTTCCAAGTGCTCAAATATTGGAGAGATTTACGAAAGAAGAAGAAGAGGAAGACATAACAAGTTCAGAATTACCTGGTAAGATATCTGTAAGATCGTTGTGGGTCACATATGGAAGGATCCTATCCTTTTTAGAATTACCAGTTATTTATAATGTTTCTCTCCCTACGTAATTTTTAAATTGTGTTAAAATAGCATACCAATCTTCCTGGTGTTTAGAAGTAAAAATGTGAAAAACTGATAATCCCCTTATTCATACTTTCACAAGTTCAACTGGAAAACCTCCGCATTTAAATCGGAAATCCCCTTATTCTAAAAATAGATTAATGAAAAATGCGGTATCATGTACGTTAACATGTATCAATTTATCGTTCTTTTTCTCTACTGAAGCATACCATACTTGTTAGTTGATATTTTACCCGACAATAAAAAAGTAATTTCAGCATAATTTTGTACTGTAATTTACCTTTCAAGATGTGGTCTTACTGTACAAAATGGCTACCATATTTATCAAATAGATTTCTAAAATGTTTCAAGTTTAGGGAGCTACCATTTGATTTTTATGGGGGGCTAGGATGAAATTTGAAAAAAATAGGCAGGACAGGAGTTTTGAGTAAAAAAAAAAGGCAGGATGAGACAATTGCAAAAAAAAAAAAGTCAGGACGACAATTTAGGTAAAAAAAGTCAGGATAAACTAAAAAAAAAAAAAAAAAGCAGGACCAAACAGAGTGAAAAATAAAAAGGCAGGACAGAGATTACAGCTAAAAAAAATGCAGGACAAAATTTTTCATCCTAGCCCCCCCCCCCATAAAAATCAAATGGTAGCTCCCTTATACGGATGCACTTATAGTAAATTATTTGATTAAAGGAAAAGTTTTGTTGTAGTCAAGAAATAGGCCAAGGTAGAATAATGATTTGTACAAGTTATTATCTTTTTCTCAATAAAAATTGGACAAGTAATTACTTGAACAATTGTATTTGTACAAGTAATAACTTGTATGATGGTATCATACAAGTAATTACTTGTACAAAATGTTTGTACAAGTAATAACCTGTACAAAATAATAACATGTACACGACATATATAATAATTATGATGAAGGACTTCAATTCTTGTTTTTATGAAATTGTGTCTGAATAACCTTAATCAGATATAGGTGCAGAATAAAATGTTAATTTGCATTAATGCATTTCTGAAACAGAAAGACTTCTGATGGTTGCTTCTTATTTCGGTGTTTTTTCATATTTAATTTTTTATATTTATTGATTTATATTTTGATATGGTACCGCTTGTTGAATTTTAAATTTTTGACAACAATGTAAAAAGGTCGGTTTTTGTTCTTTTAATTAGCATGAAAAAGAGTCACTAGATATTTCTGCATTGGTATCAAATTAAGAATGTCTTGTTGTATATTCAAGATCAATTTTCTGCAAAACTAAACCACTGTAATTTACTGTGATATTTAAATAAGATTTGTAGAATCAAGGCTAATAAAACAATTCAACAAGTTCAATGAAAAGTGTTTGTTAATATATAACGTATCCGTCTGGTGAGTCAACCCATTTTTAACTATGTTGATCGTTTGTGTATATATATCAAACAAAAATATGCTGTAACACCATTATGTCAGATTCAGAGGATGACTTGACACATTTTTTTTAACTCTACCATTTACTGAATGAGAGCCTTTTCCAAGCTAAAAGCCTTGAAGTCAGTTGTTGTCATTAGTTACTGAATATCATATTTTTGTTTGAAATATGAAACAGAACCTTAGTTTTCTTGCTATGCATCATTTCATATAATACCTCTTACACATATACAGCTGATATGATATGATATTCCGGAGTTAATATTTTCAATCATGATTTCCTTCATAGGAATACTGATAACAAGGAAACTATTAAACCAAGAGTTCTAAATGAAAAAGTTCAAATCATTCCTTCGACTACTAGTATTTTAAAGAAGCCATCACAACTTGGTTAACCGTTATGGAATATATTTTATAGACGGATATGTTCCTAATTTGTAACCATAATCCCACCCTCTTTTTTCCGAAATAAAACTACCGATTTAAACTTATCATCAGGTTTGTACTAATATGAGTAACACAACAGGTGCCGCAGATGGAGCAGAACCTGTCTATCATTCCGGAGCCCTTGTTTTCATTCCGGAGCCCTTGTGATCATTCCCTGATTTTTTCCTCTACTTATAGACAGGGTTACTCAAATACTTTATGCCTCGACCTTCAAACATCTAAGTAGTGTTCCCTTGAAAAAAGGAGGAAGGAATACCAATGAGACAACTCTTCATCCAAAGGTTTATAGAAGCCTTTGGCAGGATCAGAAACTTCTGTTTTCTCTGTGTTGTTTTATCAGGTATATGTAGTGTTAAAGGTCTTAATTGAATGATCCATCACATTGCTTTATAATTGGGTAAGCTTGTACTGGTAGAGGAAGTCAGAGAACCTCGAGGGAACCAGCGCCACCTGTAGGAAAACAGCCACTCCTACTTAATTAAGATTTGAGTCTAACACACCTTTCCATCATCATGGTTCACACACATAATCTCAGTCTTGGCAGATATGTGAATACTAAAGATGAACTATTTAAACAAATTGGCCACTATAATGTCATTGTTTTTCTTCAACTTATGATTTTTATATATTTTACTACTACTTGCAGCATAATCAACTGAACTCAATTTAACTAAAATTTTCTGGATTTATTACATTTTATTATACAAGATATCTCAATAAATTATTGTCATAAAATACAAATTCCAACTGTACAATACAAATGACACATGAACAATGATTATCTTTACAATGAGATTGCTTTATACAATGTAACAACTGACCGTCAACTTAATCAAGTGATTAAAGCTAATTTCCTAATGCATGTAGAGTAAGACTTTGGTTAGCTTGCTTTGTTTTTTTTTTTTTTGTAAAATTGTATTTGGAATAACATTCAATCAAATTTTGATATAATATGTACAGGTTTAACTTTGCCTATATATATTGTTTGCAGATGTCAATCTTTACTACAATGCTTTAGCTACCATTAAAGGAGTAGGTCCGGTAAGGACTCATTTTGGCCTCAAATTTCAGTTTCATCTGACGCAAGATTTTGCCCACTTAATTAGTATAAGTGAAAGATGTTAACTGATTTAGTCATTAAAAACGATCCGATTCAATCTCAAATATGAAAAATCTCTCAAATATGCCAAAAAACGTCACTTTTGAGATGGTTTTTGTCAAAAATGAAAGTGGCCGCATCCGTGTTCATCCACAACATTTATATATGTTATGTATTATCATAAAATACAACTTACATTTCAATATTAAGGATGAACACGAATGCGGCCACTTTCGTTTTACAAGGAAACCGTCTAAAATTTAACTAAAATGATAGAATTTTGAAGATTTCAGTAATTTAGCATGACTTAATGGTGCTACAACCCAATATATGTGCATTGTATTGTCAAAAACAGCCCATATTTATGTAGCAGAAGCATTCAACTGTCCAATAAATAACTAAAAGTTTACATTTTAACAATTTTGTAAAACTGTTATATTTTGGGGCCAAAAAGGGGTCTTACCGGACCTACTCCTTTACTGTTTGAATTTTTTGAAATACTAAAGGCTTTTCTACCTCAGGCATAGATTACCTTAGCTGTGTTTAGCAAAACTTTAAGGAACTTTGGTCCTCAATGCTCTTCAACTTCGTACTTTATTTTGCCTTTTTAACTTTTTTGGATTCGAGCGTCACTGATGAGTCTTTTGAAGACGAAACGCGCGTCTGGCGTATATACTAAATTTAGTCCTGGTATCTATGATGAGTTTATTCATAACCAAAGCAAGCAGGATAATCAAAGTCTTGCTCTACAAGTATTAGGAAACTAGCTAAAAAAAATCAAATATGCAAGAAATGATGAACATTCTAATTATACAATGAGTTTAAAAATGTAAATGTTAAAATTGATGAAGGGTTCACACAAAGAGTGCTCCTTGAGTCTTTGACTTTACTTAGCTTTCTATAAACACGAGTTCTAAGATGTATTAATGTTCTATATTAAGCTTGGTATAGCCTTAATAGGAATTTTCCATCATTTAATTTAAACAAAAGGATTGAATGACCTATGATGATACTGATTTTCATCTGTCATCAGTACAAATAAAAAAGAAGATGTGGTATGATTTCCATGAGACCACTCTCCACAAGGATCCAAAATGACACAGCAATTAACAACTAACAATAAGTCCTTAGAAACAGTCTTAGTGACAACCCTGAGTAAAATGTATTTTCCGTTTTATTCATTTATATAAAGTAAATAAGATAAAAAAAATCCAGATATGCAGTGGTATAAAATTGAACAAGTATGATTTATGACTTTGCTGTTCATAATTGTTCTGATGGTTCTTTGAAACTTATCTGTTCAAGTCAATGAAAATGAAAAAGAGTGTGAAAATGAATATAAGTACTGTAAATTTAGAAATTATTGCTTGCATTCATTATTGCGATTTTGTCATCTTAGACTTAAATGCGATTTTAATTTTTACGATTTTGGGAAAAATCATGCTCAATTCATATAAAATATTTTGAAATGCGAGTTTAAATCATTGCGTTTACAACTCTGTCACAATTTTCACTATAATAAAAACCTCACAATAATTTCTGAATTTACAGTACTTGGTAATAAATTTAAAGGACAAATGAAATACAATGAAATATGAGGTACAAGGCAAAACATTATTTCTGATTCAGATTTTGAATTTCTTTTGGACCTCTTACAAATTTCTACATCATGTACATGGAGCCTTGGCTTTAACTGAATGATTTAAATTATATCAACTATTCAAAAATCGTTAAAGTACCTATATCATAACCATTTTCTCTTTAATACAAACACCATCATAAACAAACAATAAATTGTCAATATGGATGTCTTCCATCACTTTGCAATTTCTTAGTAAACAATGCAGTAGAAAATTATTCAAATTCAAAATTTTTAAAAAAGTTTCAAAAAAAAATTAGCATTTTAAATTTTGTTACTGTAAATTCAGAAATTATTGCATGCATAGACTTAAATGCAATTTTCATTTTTAAGATTTTGAGTAAAGTTGGTTTAATTCATATAAAATATTTCAAAATCCAAGTTTAAATACTCTGTCGCATTTTTCGCAATAATAAAAACCTCGCATTTATTTCTGAATTAACAGTAGTATTATTGGTACGCATAATTTCTTTAAATCACAATGATCATTGATCTATTTTGGCCATTGCTCAACAATGACATTTATAAATGCACACAATAATTTCTCAATTTACAGTAATGAATGTGTATGCTACCACATGTTTACCATATAAAAAACAATCAACCTTCAATTCTTAGGTACAGCAATATTATCTGAGATCAGTTTCATATTGAAAAATGTAAAATACATGTAGTTACAAAAATGTTTTTCCATGGATTTTGTTTTTCATTTTACATGGATTTTGTTTTTCATTTTACGTCTGCAAAATCCACATAAAATGTTGAGAAATTAATCTTTCTATTTTGCCAAACAACAACTACAAAACTATATTCCTTCTTTTAAAACTGCGGTGAAATGGACAACAGCTACAAAACTAAATTCTGTCTTTTAAACATTTTAAAAACTGTTGCGAAAATACATGAAATCGTAAAAAACATAATCATCAGTTATGGTTACAATCAGAACAATCGTCTAATTTTTCTTTCTTCGGTCTTTGTGTAATACTGTTAAGTGTCTTTTTCACACGTAACATTGTTAAACGAGATTTTGGATTCTGTGCCCAACATTCTCTTATTAATATCGTCATCTGTTTTAAAGTCTGAAAAAAAATGTATTTTCAATAATAATTTCACTTGATAAATTTAAAATACAAAATGTCAACACACCTTTGAAAAAAAGAATCAGTTTTTACTGTAAATATTCTGTGCATGTTTTATTTTTCTTTCAATGTATTCCTGTTTACATTTTTTTGCCATTGCAGCATCTTTAATTTCTTTCTTCTTTGCCGTTTGAAGGAATGTTAAAAGTGCAATTTCAATGTGTAAATCACTTCTCTTTTAATCAGAAATGCACTAAAAATCAGAAAGAGCAACATTGACTGTGTATTTGATTTATCCCCATCACAAGTTGGTTGACCGTTATGGAATTACCGTTTCACAAATGATATCGGATATGTTCCTTACGTCGTAACTACAATCCCCTTCCCTTTCATGAATGAGACCTACCGAATTAGACTATTTACCCAATTTGTTATCACATAAGCAACACGACGGGTGCCACATGTGGAGCAGGATCTGCTTACCCTTCCGGAGCACCTGAGATTACCCCTAGTTTTTGGTGGGGTTCGTGTTGTTTATTCTTTAGTTTTCTATGTTGTGTCATGTGTACTATTATTTGTCTGTTTGTCTTTTTCATTTTTAGCCATGGCGTTGTCAGTTTATTTTAGATTTATGAGTTTGACTGTCCCTTTGGTATCTTTTGTCCCTCTTTTATATGATTCTTTATGTTCTATTCAGCATTTAAGAAAAAAAAAAAGCCCTTTTAAATGTGGATTGCTCCCTTGTTGTCTACTAACATGACTTTTGTTTCTGTCTCACGACTGTACCCCAATTTTTGAAATTTTAACCTATTATGTCTGTGTGTTTTTTAATCACATTTTTGGCAATAAAATGTAATTTTATGCAACTGTCATATGTGTTGGAGGTTTAACTAGCTATAAAAAGTAAAATAATAAAAAATACTGAACTCCAAGGAAAATTCAAAACAGAAAGTCCCTAGTCAAATGGCAAAATCAAATGATAAAACACATCAAACGAATGGACAACAACAAAAACCAGGTTTAATGCATCACTTTCTACATTAGAAGGTGCCTGTACCAAGCCAGGTTTCTGACAGTTGTTTTCCATTTGTTAGATTGTATTCAGCCTTAAATTTTGCCATTAGATAAAGGAATTCCCAATTTTAAATTTTAGTGTAGTTCTGAATTTTTTTATTTTACTTTCACATCTTATTTCACCTTACTTTACTCATATCAAAACCAATAATTGTCGTTAGCTGCTTTGTCAGCTTTAACTATCACTTATTACTTACTGGATCATAACTCCATCTGTTTGGAATTGCTGGCCTCTGTTGATCAATGACTACAACTTTCTTCATATCTTCAAAGGAAGGATCAGAAGGCACAACGTCCCAGAACGGAGGTTTGTAATCTTCTATCATTCCTACAAATATCAAACATATGTTAACATAATGTCTGTTTGTTTTGTTCACACATCGTTGTCAATATAATGGAATTTGATGGGACTGCCATACCATTTTCTACATAGGAACATGCCTGAAACATGTCAGGAATGACAGCTGTATTCTATTCATTTGATGTGCTTGTTATTTGATTTCGCCAATTGATTATATATTAGTGACTTTCCATTTTTGAATTTTCCTTGGAGTTCTGTATTTTTGTGATTTTACTTTTTACTCATCATGCTCATAGCAAATACTAAGTAAAAAGACATATGCAATTATGTCTGAAATTGCAGTGAATAATGCTGTATTTGATGATGAGAGATCTGGAATCTCTATCTTGGGAAAAATTTTCAAATAATTTTTTTTTTCATAGTATTCACATAATGGCATTGTGTTCCAAGATCTTTAACTTAAGCTTGTTTCAACTTTAGTTTTGCGATTAAAATATTTATGTATACAAATTTTGCCAATAAATACTCAAATGAATTCCCATCATTGTTCATGACATATAAAAGCAAAACTACATGTGAAAAGACTTGTCTTCACTTGATTGTGGAAAAATTGTTTTCATGATAACTTGTTGATATTTTCCTTGCAATATAATACTTATTGTAGAAAAATGGTGAACAGATGGATTTTAACCAAGCTAGGCTTATATCTTAAAGATGGAGATTTCAGAATTTCAACAAAGAAAATAGGCTTCCATCATTATCTAGAATTGAAACCGATGTGCTTACATCACAGAAATACACAAAACTCTTGTATTATATTAGATTTGTTCTACAATATAACCAACTTCATTTTTTGTTATTTGAACATGTAGTTTAGAATATTTTTTCATGTTTTTCATAGTGATAAAAAAAATTTCGAGGAAAAATGAATCAATGACAAATGATACACTGATTCCCTGTTTTCATAGTTTACAACTCACCATTTGTGTAACAACGTCTGGTAATTTCCACAAACCAGACCAAATGCGTAAACATCCACTGATTTAAATGAATCAAAATAATACACATTTAAAGTTTCATCTAAAAGTTCTGGGGCCATATAACGTTTGGTCCCGACTTTATTATTACGACCAAGGTCTATTTTATTATTCTCTTGCGAATGAGTCACTGCTAGACCTAAGTCCCCAATACAACAAGTCCCGTCTAATTTAACGAGAATATTTTTAGATTTGATGTCTCTATGTGCAATGGCAGGTTTCCCTTGGTTACCAACTATTTCTGTATGAAGATGAACAAGACCTGCAGCTGCCGATGTTGCCAATAGCAACATGGACTCGTAATTGAGCACATTTCTCTGAAGGTAATCGTACAATGATCCGTGTTCATGATACTGCATAATCAGCCACAATTGAGTACACGAGTTTCTGCTCGTCATGTCTGACGCATAATATCCGAGAATATTGTCATGCCTAAGGAGACAAGTATTATAGATTTCCGTCTCTCGTGCCCAGCTAGCTTCATCACGTGAGGAAAAAATCTTAACGGCTAGACTTTCTCCGTAATAATTTCCACGCCACACTTCACCATATCTTCCTTTTCCTGTAATAAAAGAAAATAGACACATACAATAATTCTGCTATATTGATTGATAGTTGTTTAATGTGTAGTGCACTTATGCTAGATAATGCTTTAAGATAAGAATTGTCACATGTAGGAATTTTCCAAACACACATCATCTTTTCATTTGCTTTCATCATGCTAATAATGATAGTTTAAAATTCAACAAGATTTTGAAACTAATTTAGGGAAGTAAACAACGTGTAATTCATTTTCAATTAAACAGTAAAACTTTTTTATATTATTTAAAAAGAAAACACACAAATATTAATATATTTATATTCTGAGAATCTGTATCAGGATTTTTAATTTTGAACATGTGAAAATAAATTTCTGAAGAAATAATATAGAGCAACTCAGCTGTCAACTAAAAACTTTGGATTACTTCCCTTTGATTATATCTCACAAATCAGCTGAAATTCTTTTTTTTCTTTTTCAGTTTAGTTACAAGGATTAATTGTCCATCATTATAATCATTAAACAATGTAGGCACCATTTAAAAAAAAAATTATCATTACATTTGACACAAAAATGATTTTTTTATTAGTTGGTAGTATTAAGACAACATGTATTTTTTCAAAATTGTCACTGTGCACTGTCATGACTGTAATTCATTTTAATACCATTATTCCAAAACTGAAACTGGTTCTTCATTTTCAACTTAAAAATTGTCTTTTATTTAAAATTTATGAAATTGTTATAAAACTAAGTTCACAACACAATCAGGCAAAGTAGACAAAGTTTGATTTTTGATGTTCTGTTTCAGCCAACTTTGATTTTATATTCAAAAACATTATGGTGTCAGCCTATCTGATAAAGGTTGTTGAGGAAACAAGGTCTTAGGGCACAGACATTATATCAGTAGTTAATTTTTTATCCAATAAATTACCTATACATTCTAACAAAGCTATTTTTTACAGAGTTATCTCCCTGTATTGTAATGTACAGACTTAAGCTATTCTGGTTTTTATCCTCACAAACATTTTTGACTTTTGGAAGTCAAACTTTTTGTGTCAGCCTATCTGATGAAGATAATAGAGGAAACATGACCTTACAGCACAGAAATCTTATCATTAGTTAAATACTGTGGAGCCTTGGTGTAGTGCATCGGACTACTAACACAAAGACAAATGTTCCTAGTTCGATACCTGTTCGGGATGAAAATTTCAGGGACTGAATTTTCGGCTCTCCTTTGACACCATTTGCGAGTATGGTCTTGAGGAAACGATGATAGTCCGTCGGAAGTGGACGATAAATGGCTGACCCGTGTTAAGAGAGAGCCATATCTCTTGCACGTTAAAGACACCCTTGTAAATTTCGAAAAAGAGCAGGCTTATGCCGCTACAAGGCAGCACTCGCACCCGCAAAGTGGAAAGGGATTAATATAAGTTGCAAAAACTTGTTTCCCAATCCACTATAAATAAATATGTTTAGACTAAATACTGTGGATCCATTAATATTAGTGGGATATCAATTTTCATGGATTTCATGGGGAAAGGTTAACCACAAATTCAAATGTTCAATGAATTTCAAATGTTATATAGGCTTATAATATGCAGACTTTGTCAAATCCATGAAATTTAATATCCACGAAAATGCAATTTTAACTGAATCTACGAAAATTGATATCCACGAAAATAAATGAATCCATAGAATTTATTCCAATATATTACCTATACATTCTAACAAAGTGACTTGTCTGGCTATAGTTCTCTGTACCAGGAATGGTAACCCTGATCCACTTCCAGATGTACAGGAGTCATCCAATATTTCCTAAACAAAAAATTCTATAATTTAATTTAACCTTTTATAATCAGATGCACTCTATATCTTGTATGTTCTCTTGTATTAATATGTCTTTTGATTGAGTTAAGCCATTTTAATTGATATTTTATAGTTGGCTTTCTATGTTGTGATGTTACATCATTGTTTCTGGTAAGGGTGAAGGTTGGTACCTATTGAAATTTTTAAAACCACTGCATTTGTTTGCCTCTGCCCTATGTCAGGAACCTGATGTTCAGTAGTTTATTGATGTGGTTTATAAGTGGGTTTTTTTCATCTCTCATTTTTATATAGATTAGGTTATCCTGTTTGAATGGTTTTACACATGTCATTTTTGGGGCCCTTTTTCATAGCTTAATGTTCAATGTGAAACAAGGCTCAATGATGAAGACTGTACTTTGACCTATACTAGTTTTGTTCTTTTACAAATTGTGACTTGGATTGAGAGCTGTCTCATTGGCACTCATACCACATCTTCTTGTATCTTTCAGAGTGAAAAACCATATACCTTTAGAGTACTATCTCCGACTTGCGTAGCTCTGATTCCATATTCCTCTGGTAATAGTTCTTCTCTAACCCGTAAGTTCTCCGTACTTTCCTGCCGATTCTTTCTCAGATTCCTAAAGAAATACCACGCTATGGCAAGGGAGATCACCAGTACTATCACTGGGACAATTATTGCTAATACAACCATGTAGTTAAATACCTGCTCTTCTTTGGCAACTAAAAAAAAAGACATTTAAGTACAAACACTGCAAAATACAAAGTATATTTCTTTTCATTTTCAATGTAATTTGGTCACCTGTGGTCACTTTTCAGAGTGGTTGTGGGTGTTTAAGGGTGATTCAATTTGTTTAATTACAATTTATATATTCTGTATTAAGTTATCATGGTTATGGTAATGTATTCATTACACCACTGGGTCGGTGCAACTGCTGGTGGAAATTTCGCCCTCAAGGGCATCACCAGCACAGTATTCAGCACTTCAGTGTTAACATGAATATTAATAATATGGTAATTTTTTTATTTAAGTTACTGTTTGCAAAAAATTTATTCGAAATACTAAGGATTTTTTGGGTACAAATTTTTGGAATTTTGGGTCCTAAATGCTCTTTGTACTTATTTTTACTTCCTATCTATTTTGATCTAAGCATCATTTATGTGTCTTAAGTAGAAGAATAGTTTGTCTGGCGTGTCAAATTATAAGCCTGGTACCTTTGATAACTATTTACAGCTTCCACTTCCTCTAGTTTGATAAGAAAATGTCATTTGACCTCTGGTGGATAGTTGTCTCTTTGATGATCATACTAATTCTCCTAGTTAAACACTGAATCACATTACCTAGCTGTCCTGCATAAATTTGTTACAACCGATTGCATTGAGTGTGTAGGTAAAGGTTATAACATTGGTTAGCTTTCTTGCTAGCTGAACCTTGAAAGTCATTATTAGGTTAGGTAAACAACCCTCCTTTAAGAGTAGACTAGTTTGACAGATAACCAATCTATTTGTCTGTAGGACTAGGCTACTTTGAAAGAAGGGTAGTACACCTTACCTAATAATGACTTCAAGGTTCAGCTAGCAAGGAAGCTAGCCAAAGATACTATCTTTTCCTACACACTCAATGTAATCGGCTGCAATTACAAATATATATTATTATCGCTATTTTGTGCATTTTTTCCTTTGATCTTTTATTGTGATAATTTTTCATATCATGCTACTGGCTTGAGATGGAAAATTATTGCTAGAAACTAAGGAGGCATGTGGTGTTGCTAATGAAATTGACATCAAATTGACAACGTTATCAAAGGTAAAATAGCAATAAACAGATTATCATTGGTCATCTCAACTCCATGGCTAGTCTCCCTTTCACCTTACCAGCTCAAGCAAGAAAACCTTGTTGAGATGATCAATCATAGTTATAATTCCAGAATAATTTACCTGGTTTATCGTGCAGAACTGGTAGAACAGCTGGTATAATTTTTTCATTACACATTTCTTCTCTACAGCACTCCATTGCAACATGCTTTGAACTCCAGTTGTCATCCCTACGACCTTGACAGTTCATATTCTGTTTCTCTTGGTCATATCCACAGCCTCGTCTGACGATTAGTATGTCGTTGGAATGGTCAGCCATTACAAAACACTACAATACGTACAAAAATAAACTTCATACTTAAAAGGCTTTCATTAATAGATGAAAAACATGCAAAATTCTTGATATTTGGTAGAAGCAAAGTGTGACCCACTGAATTAGACTTGTTACTGGGTTTGTACTTATATAAGCAACATGACTGGTGCCAGATGTGGAGCAGGAACGGCTAACCCATCTGGAACACTTGAGATCAACCCAAGATTTTGATGGGGTTCATGTTGCTTAGTCACATGTTTTGTTGTGTTTTGCGTAGTATTGTTGTCTGTTTGTCTTTTACTTTTTTATATAACCATGGTATTGTCAATTTATTTTCGATTAATCAGTTTGTCTGTCCCTCTGATATCTTTCGCCCCTCTCTTGGTAAAGTGAGTTATTCTGCTCATGAAAAAATGCCTATTATTATTAGTTAAAGTCCCTTAACCTTGTGGACATTTGTTTTAAAGTGAAACATATATATTGGTACTCTTAGATAACAATCTTTTTCTCTTACCCAAAATATTTACAACAATTTTCCCATCTATAACAATTAGGGTTGAGGTAGAGAAGCCAGAGACTTTCTACATTTACCCTACATCAATTGAAAATTCACAGTAGTTTTGCCCTATTGGAAAATATTGTTCAGTATATGGACATTCTCCCTGAGACTTTCTACACTAACCCGAACATCAATTGAAGATTCACAGTAGTTTTGCCCTATTGGACAATATTGTTCAGTATACGAACATTCTCCCTGTGACTTTCTACACTTACCCCCACATCAATTGAAGATTCACAGTAGTTTTGCCCTATTGGACAATATTGTTCAGTATATGGACATTCTCCCTGAGACTTTCTACACTAACCCGAACATCAATTGAAGATTCACAGTAGTTTTGCCCTATTGGACAATATTGTTCAGTATACGAACATTCTCCCTGTGACTTTCTACACTTACCCCAACATCAATTGAAGATTCACAGTAGTTTTGCCCTATTGGACAATATTGTTCAGTATATGGACATTCTCCCTGAGACTTCCTACATTTACCCCGACATCAATTGAAAATTCACAGTAGATTTGCCCTATTGGACAATATTGTTCAGTATATGGACATTCTCCCTGAGACTTTCTACATTTACCTGACATCAATTGAGGATTCACAGTAGTTTTACCTTATTTGACAACAGTGTTCAGTATATGAACATTCCAACAGAGACTTACCCCAACATCTATGGAAGATTCACAGTAGATGAGTAGTTTTGCCCTATTGGACGACAGTGTTCAGTATATGAACATTCTTCCCGAGACTTACCCTAACATCGATTGAAGATTCACAATAGTTTTGCCCTATTGGACAACAGTGTTCAGTATATGGACATTCTCCCTGAGACTTACCCCAACTTTGATTGAAGATTCACAGTAGTTTTGCCCTATTGGACAATAGTGATCTGTACAAGCACATTTAAACCTGGTCATCCTTCTTCTGGCTTCCTCTACAAGTGTGGAGTTAGGTGGTCTAAATCCTGAAAAAATAAATAATAAAATTCAGAATGGAAACGGGGAAATTGTGTCAAAAAGACAACAACACAAGTTACAACCATAGAGCAGACAACAGCCAAAGGCCACCAAAAGGGTCTTTAATGCAGCGAGAAACTTAGATAATAATATATCTCCATTCAAATGTATTGATCGTCAAAAAAAGGGGGTCCCAACCCTACGAACCCTCCCCCCTCTGAATCTGTCACTGGATTACCATTAAGTCTTTTGCTTGTGTTATGTGCATTATATAGTGAAACAGGTTGATTGCTGGTGATTTAAAGTGATCACGCTTAGCGACTCTTTTCACAATTAATCTTATGAATAAAATTGATTATAAGTTATACTGACAAGACTGAAATATGTATGACTTCAAGAGTATTTTTAATCTTAAGATTATTTGTGAAAAAAGGAACTGGTATACAATCCTGTCCTATCTTAATTATGTCTCTAAATCCGTCAATAATGTTTATAATTCATTTATTTTTGTACCAATTTTCATGGATTGAGGAAAAGTTGTGTTTTTGAAAAATATTTACTTTCATTGGTTTTGCCAAAGTCTGCATACAAGTGTATAGACAATTCTTACTAAGTTAAACGATTAAAAAGTAAAAACACCAAAAATACTGAACTCCGAGGAAAATTCAAAAAGGAAAATCAAAAATCAAAAGGCAAAATCAAAAGTCCAAACACATCAAACGAATGGATAACAACTGTCATATTCCTGACTTGGTACAGGCATTTTCTAATGTAGAAAATGGTGGATTGAACCTGGTTTTATAGCTAGCTAAACCTCTCACTTGTATGACAGTCGCATCAAATTCCATTACATTGTCAACGATGCATGAACAAAACAAACATACTCAAAGAGTAAAAATGTCAAAAATAGGGGTACAACAGTCAATATTGTGTTATCATCTTAATATCACTACATAAACAACAAATGTAACAAAGTAGCACAAAAAGGCATACATCAAATTTAACATTCTCATTTTGCTTTTCTTATACGGCTGAATTTATCTATGTAAAGTCTACCCATAAATGAAAGAAGGTTTTCATTACAAGTTAAATACATTGTTTACCTATATATACCAATCAAATCCAAGAAAATTAGTATTTCACAAATAATAACGAATCCTGAGTGACTGTACTAAAAATATATACTGTAAACCAACTTATTTTCGCAAGCGATTTATTTTCGCGACTTTCCCAAATAGAAAAATAACGCGAATATATTATACATGGATCATTCCTTATTGAACTTCAGAACATTGAGAAATTAAATAGCCGTGAAGTGGTCTAAAAAGGGTAAAATGCGAAATTAAGTATCCGCGAAAATAAGTTGGTTTACGGAATATTTTGATAGATTTATCAGAGTAAATCACAGACAATCTCTATATATTAATGCTTTGCTCTAAAAGTAAGCATAAAATTAGATCTGCATGAGTATTGTATCTTACAGCTCTGCATAAATAGCCAAAAATATGTTATGTAATAAATCGAAATCTGAGGTGGAAAATAAACAAAACTTGTGGTCATAAAATCCGGAAATAAAAGTGCAAATTGTGTTTATCTTTACACTGAAAATAAAACATATATTAGAACAGTACTTGTTAGTACATGTAGTACATATACTAGTACATTGCATTTTTTGTAGTATGTATAATTTTACTCTAAATTTAAAAATTAATAAAATGCAATTAACCGATGGGAACCCGTGGCAAATTATCAACTCCTTTAATTTTGATTTGTGTCCCAAGTTAAGACCATGTATTATTCTTATCTACCATTGTCTATTGTGAATTCCTTTATTTTCTCTGGTACTAATTTTTGGGGATTGAGGAAAAATTATATTTTGGGGAATATTTGATTTTAAAAGTCTGCCAGTGGCGGATCCAGGGGGGAAGGGGTCAGGGGGTTTGAACCCCCCCCCTTTTTTTGGCTGATCAATGCATTTGAATGGGATATAGTTGGAACCCCCCCTTTTTAAAATGGCTGAATCCGCCACTGGTCTGCACACAAAGTGAAACCTATAGAAAATTTGTATTTTGTTACAATTTGGTCTACATTGTTGAAGGCTGAACGGTGACCTATAGTTGTTAATTTCTGTGTCACTTTGGTCTCTTGTAGAGAGTTGTCTCATTGGCAATCATTTTACATCTTCTTTTTTCATAATAAAGATTAATTTACATATTACATGAAATTGGTAATAGTATCCCATGAATAATAATAAATTTCCAGTATGCAGTCTTCTAACATGTTGCAAGAAACAAGAATAGGGAACCAATGAATAATAACTAATCAAGACCATTATAAGTAAAGATAAATTAATATCAATATGAAACACCAACATGAGCGGATCCAGGGGGGCAGACCCACCCCCCACCTTTTGAGGGAAAAATTTGGTTGATTATATAGGGAATCACTGAAGCATGACTGGACCGAGCCCCCCGTTATGAAAAGTTCTGGATCCGCCACTGACCAACCACTTCCATTTGACTTTAGACATCATTATTGGATATATATCATGTATATGAATATAGATAAAAGAAGATATTGCTTATATTACAAAATTTATATAGTATAAAATTATTATCACCATAAACCTTTAAACAACAGGCCTGGCATGGAGTTCTAATTTTTGAAAATGTTAGTTAGATTCTGTTGGCTTGTACATTAACATGATGTAGGGATGATTTTTACAGGCCTAAAAGGAATTTTACAAGCCTGCACTTCTTGGTTTGTGGTTCAGCGTGAATATTGTATAACTATTAAAGCTTGTAGATCAAAGTAGCTACATAAAAAAAATCACAATCTATCCAATCTCTAATGATATGCATATAAGCTCCTCCATTGATAAGATTTTAAATCTTCCTACAGTTTGGATGGTTTTAAATATCAAGACAGCTTTATTATACCATCCTTTAATGCATAAACCAGCTAATTTAATCTTCGTTTAAATAACTAAACAAATTACTTCAACAATGGGTAAACAAATTTCCTTTGTGAATCTTATGTCATCAAAATGTTTGTTTAAACACAAATTATAGGGTTGGATTGTAAGAAGTATATCGAGTTACAATCAATACCAAACACTTGCAAATTTTGTTGTGATCTTAAATTATAGGATAGTTGTAGTAGTTTCATTTTATTAGTTACAATGACTTCATGATAGCACATTATTCATACAATTCTTATAAACTTTGTGGACGTCTTACAACAGTTTGTCGGCTCCTTATATCATTAACTTTATATTTAAAAAAGAAGATGTGGTATGATTGCCAATGACTGAGACAACTCTCCACAAGAGAGTCCAAAATGACACAACAAGTTAACATATAAAGAAATCTTTAATTTGGTTCAGAAAGAATTGATATCAATTCAAAATTATTGCGTGCATTTATTATTGCAAATTTGTCATTTTAAATTAAAATGCGATTTTAATTTTTGCACTATTGAGGATAATCCTTTTGTATTCTTATACAAAAAAATCAAAATGCGAATTTAAATTATTGCAATTTTAACATGGTCGCATTTTTCGCAATAATAAAAACATCGCAATAATTTCTGAATTCACAGTAAAAAATAAAACACCAACTCTATAGAGCCTTTAATTTAAACTAGAGTTTAATATATATCTATTTAATATATATCTTTTCAAACATTAGAGGGGATGAGGACATACATAAGGCCTTAATTGTTGATAAAAAATCCCACCATAACTGCCCTCAAAATATTTTTTTTTTAAAATGTGTTTTTACATGAAATATATACAGATATATAGCAAAAAAATGCAGGTGACGAATACTTTTGGCCAGGTACTATACATCAATAAAGTGAAACCAAATAAAACAAAAAAATGAGGGCAAAACTGTTTGCGACATAAAAATAGATAACCCTTGCATTGTCTGCCATTTAACTGGAACTTTTAACAAAACATGTACAAGTATATATACTAAAACATGACATCCATCCAAATCCGTATATTGTGAGTCATTTGAAATCCGAAATTCAAGAAAAGAAGAAAATATGACTTTCTGAATTCTGAATAAACATGATTGAGCACAAGAAATCTGATTGAATGTAAGGGATATGTAACATTTAATTAATTAATTAAATTTACAACAGAAAATTGAATCTGTAGATGAGTTTCAGTTTAAGCAAATACTTTAAACAAATATTATATAATAGGAAATTTAATGACAATATGCCGCAATTAAGAGATGAGTTAGAACTATATAAGCCCTTTTCGATCCACTTACGAAAAACAAAAGGTCTGATAATTACATTAAAAATATGTAATTTTTGAGAATTATAAATTTTGGTTGACAAAGTTATATGTTGACTTAAACTTCCTTTCAAATCAAGAGAATATATCTACAGCATATACTTTCAAATTGCTAATAAATTAATTTCTCTACAATAATTTCTAATTTGTAATTACTGACAATGGATTGATTTCTTTTTTGATGAATGAGTAAAAAAAATTTGGGAACTGCATTTTTGTGATTTTAACAAACTTCTCATATACATATATATTTACATATTAATTCTCTACAGACAACTTGTATCTTATTACTTGAAGATGTGGTTAATGCATATCCCAGAATTCATAAAAAATATTCCTAAGAAAAAAAAGAATGCATCAATGTAACTGATTTTAGAACTTTTAAGTAACTATACCTCAAACAAGCAGCAAATTATTGAGAACTTGAAGTCCACCATAAACTAGATTTTCACCCCGAAATATTACAACCCAACTACAGATTTTTACCCATCCCTTCACTTTTAATTCCAAAGCAAAGTTGAATTAATTTTTCAATTTGAATTAATAAGCCATAAATCTCTATTACAATGCAAAACTTTTTCATGTACCATTGTAACAATGCTGTAATCTGCCCCGCCCCCAATCTTAAGGTTGCACAATCAATTGGACAGAAGAAAAGTAATCGCATACAAATTAAGATTTTGTCAACGTACAACTACCTAATTCTCTTTTCTTTTCGACATGATTTAGTTGAGAAGCTAAACTTGATTTGTATAAAATTCAACACCTTTTAATGGTTCACTCCGATCTTGGTGCTCAATTTTAACTAGCTGCAGTGTCAAAGCGTTTTGTTCTCCCCGTCACACTGGCACCTATGTGATGTCAATTAACAATTTCATGCTTAAGTCGTGTATTTTTATTAGCGAATATTTGAACTGCCACTCTCGAAACAAACTCTTTTCTCTCAAATAAATTGAATTACCGAATGTAAAGCTGTATTGAAGCCGTTAACAATAGCGAGCCTTACTGGGTAACGGATACCTGATCAAGTCAATGAGAAGATCGAAAATTGAATTAAAAATGACGAGGGGGCAAACGAGGGGTGATTTGGTTTCTCTTTTGAAAAAAAAAATAATCCTATCAATACCGAATTCAAAATTAAAACAGATTCAAATCTAACAAAATGTTCGTATATATATTTATAGAAAATAAAACGTCTATAAGTCAACGCGAATCTGAATTTCAAATTTAACAAATTGACCAGAAACATCCTTTAATTACCTCTTCAAAAGTTTTGTTTGGTTTTGCTATTTAGCATTTATTTACATACATTTCTCCAAACAAAGAGTCCGGTACTCAACGATATATGAAAAATCCGTCTTTGATCTAAAGAATATGTGGGAATTAAGACGTGTAAGAATCAAGGGTCCACTTGAAAAAATTCAAATTAAAAAATCAATACAATTTATTCCTAACCAGCGCTGTTTGCACAAACTTTAAAATGTTTTCATAAGTTTTTTTCCGAGCTGCTTAGGGTACTTTAAACTCAGCGACAAATTATATCAATTAGGACAAATAGATACTTTTAATTCATATACAAACAAACTGAGTACATCTCTTTGGAATATTAACTAAGGCCTACAACAAATGTACAGGTGCGGAGAATGTATTCATTTCATATCTAAATCATTTAACTAGGATTTGTAATTAAGTCTTATTTAACTCAAATATTGTTAATCATAAAAATGTATGCCAACCGCTTCCATTTAGCATGTCGTAAACTATAAATACAGGGAAATTCATAACTAAATTAAGTGCTTAAGATTTGAAAATTGAACCTAGTTCGTCTTATTTATATTTAACTCAACTTGGATATTGAATATAAATGTTAATCTACATGTCATAAAAGAGTATGCAATGATTTATTGGCTATCATTTAGCATGTCATAAACCGTACAAACAGACATGTAAGCAAATTGTATTTCAAATTTTTGTGTTAGTTTCTAAACACATATATAGATCCATGGATTCCATTCCAGGGTTCTTACTTAGAAGTCCATGAGATCTGGACTCATGAAAATCTGCCAATCAGCTGACTCAATATTTTCTGAATTTTATTGTCTAAATTTTGTCTATTTATCATATTGAGTCCAGGTAGAGATGCATCAAAACTGTATATCAGCTGGTAGATATATCTACATCAGATATAAGAAGATGTGGTATGAGTAACAATGAGACAACTCTCCATACAAGTTAACTCGAATAATTCAAGCCCTTTCCGTATCCGATTTTCTCCAACACGTTAACTAGCCTTCGTAGATCAGCTGAATATAACGACTGAATTATTCGGGTGACATACAAGTCACATTTGTAAAAGTAATTGAACCATTATAGGTCAAAGTACGGCCTTCAACACTGAGCCTAATGGCTTACACCAAACAATCAGTCATAATTTAAGGGTCCCAAAATAAAGACTAAGATAAAACCATTTAAATGGGAAAAACTCTTAAACTTAGTTTCCACTAAAAGACTTACAATGCGTTAAAAGTACTTATTACCATTACATTTAATTAGAAAATTATCATTTGGAAGAAGAATGCATTTTTTGGAAAATTTCAAAATTGTCTTTATTATAGTCTCGATAAGAAAACATTTGAAATGTACTTCAACTTCCGACTTAAAATTCAAGAATTCGATCCTATTAATGATCATACGTTTGAATTATCATTTTTTTACTGCAAATGGACATTATGTTATCTCAACTGAAATGGATATTATTATTTTACAATAAAACTTCGGAATTATATAAAAAAAAAAAAAATGAAAATGAAAATTACGTAACAACAATACAAGTCTCTGAATTATAAAATTTATAAAAAAATTCAAATATATATAACACATAACAATGTTTTGACATTTGTATAAAAACAGAAATAATTAAATTAGCACATGTGCAGAGTCAACAGTACATTGTACTAGTCATAATAATAAAGTATGGTGGGTGCTGTATCAAATTACAAATGTTTGGTAACTGACATGATTAATAACAATTACTTATTTTTGAGAACTTCTCCAGTCTGACATGAATCAAAAAAATATTAAGATATTATGCAGGGTAGGCCAAAATGAATAAGAAGAAAATGGAAATTATGAAGGGGGGGGGGGGGGTTTGCAGGGTACCATAAAAAAATTGAAATCTAGATTCAAAATTTCAGTAAATATTTCATGCTTGTCAAATGGACATATTATTAGCAGGACTTTTTCTAAAAAATGATGACTGCACAATTTTAAGAGTTTGAATATTTAAAAATTTGATACAGCAATTTTATTTATTATTATTTTATTATAGATAGGATGCACACCATATTCTTTATAGTCAGGTCTTTTAAGCTTTTTTTTGTAATACATTGTTTTTGTAGTTTTGTAAAATATCGAAGTTGTAATAGAAATATAGAAATACAAATAACAAAAGAATGAAAATCTTCTTGTTTAAAGCACTCATATAACCAAATAGACTTTAGACAACACAACATGATGGATAAAATTCAAACTATCAATTCCATTTAATGAAGTTTATTAATCTAAATTATATCTCGTCATCAGAAGAGGAACAATCATCTTCTGATAATTCATCCATTTCATCAAGTTCTAGGATTTTCATGACATGTCGAACTTCATTTAATGGCTGTCTTACTTCAGTTTCCTGAGTGACAATTTCTGACTCAATGGTGTTTTTCTAAATTCATCAGTTAAATTTAAAGCTGATCATGGATGTACATGGTAATTTTGAATAGGCCCTTTTTGCTATAATTAGCTCCTTACAATCCAGCATATTTATACATCCCTGACTTTCAGATGTTTAGGGTTGGTTGTTTTGGAAAACAGAAATAGTGATCAATTATAAGTTCAATGCTAATTATGATACTAAAATTTCATCTCAGATGGTATTGATCTTTTAAAAATTTAATTTTACTTGCTACATTTTTTTAAAAATTTTATTTCTAGTTACTCTTAAGCTGGTGTTACCCCCAAGAGAGGTTAATTTGCTACTTTGTGCTAATAGAAAATAATGTAACTAATTGTACTGGACCTACATGTACATAAAAATATATATATACATTGAATCTTATCTTTCGTAAATTTCTTTAAAAGCAATTTTTTTTCATAAATTTCTTTAAAAGCAAATTTTGTGGCTCTTGGTTTAATATCTTCTTAATTGTTCTTTTTCTGTGAAAACATAAACTATTCTCATATACTGAATGGCATTAATTAAGTTCCTCATTCTTAATTTTCAAACAATGAAACTAAGACCAAGATATTATATAAATGGGGAAAAAGATCTTAAAGAATTTCAAGCAACTCCTAACTCCTAATTGCTTATTGTTTTTTAAACTTTTTATTTCACAAAGACAAAAGCAAGATCCTAAAGACTGTTGAAATTTAATAAATACTGAAAATTTAAACTTAAATATATAAAAACAAACTTACCTTCAAAAAAAGTAATTCTTATTTCCACAACTTTACTCTCAGTAGCAGTTAGACATACAATATCAGTCACAGATTTTAATTAAATTTAAAGTAACGTATATATTCCTTCAACAAAATTCACTTTATTATGTCATTTGATAAAAACAATCTTTTTACTTTCAGTTATTGCCTGGTTAAAATCGAGGCAAAACTATTACTGCATGTTAAAACACATGTTATTTTCAAATACTGGTGCAAACATTCAAATAAAACCAAAAAAATGTTGAAATAATATTCTCTTAATGCAGCCCACGGTATGAAATTCACATTGTATTATAACATTATAACCCAGGTGTAACTTTCATTTAAAGAAATATACATTTAAATACATTTCTCTACAGCTGTGAATTTCAATACAATATGAAACTATTTAAACTACTGTATTGTACAAGGCAAATAAATCAACACTTTACAAATCACAATTGTACCCATATAAACAAATCTACACTTTACTGAAGCTTGGATGTGAAATTATGTTGAATTTTGGGATTAAATTAAAGGAAAGCAAATAAAAGTGGGTTGAATATTTCACTCTCGATCATGATCTCTGACAATGGAAAGCTGACCATTCATAGAATTACTACCAGTAACTAGAACATGGGTGGCCATACAGCTTTAGGCCAAACCACTTCCATGGGTTTATAGGGTTTAAATTTGATTGCAATTTTGGAATATATATGTATATATATTTTTTTGTTTTCAGGGCTGGAAACTTATAATATCTTTATTCTACATTGGCTAGAGGTATAGGGGAGGGTTGAGATCTCACAAAACAAGTTTAACCAGCAGCATTTTTACGCCTAGTGTCCCAACTCAGGAGCCTTTGTCCTTTGTTACTAGTCTAGTATGGTTTTTAATTTTAGTTAAGTTTACTGTTATATTTTTTTTAAGTTAAGTATGACGTCCATTTTACTAAACTAGTGCAGAATTTTTTATTGAAGACAATAAATATTTAAAATTTAACTGTTGAGAGTGGATAAATATCGTATTACACAAGATTTGGTGGTAGAATCTGTTTCTCTAATGATTTTCAAACAATATGCAGGCAAACGTGTTCCTTCTTTTCAAATGATCTGCAAAAAGATGTGTTCTTTCTATGTGAAGTCATCAGGCATGGTCTCCTTTTTTCATGCCGTCACAATAGGAAATTCAGAGGAAAGCAAGAAAATTTGACGTCATAATTGGATTTTAACCAATGAAGAACTGAGATCAAACGAACCACACGTTGATTAATTTTTTTTTATACAATGGGTGCAGAAAGGAAAAATTGACAAAGAATTAGAGAAATATATATATGTATATGTATATATATATATACAACTCTTCTTAACATCAACCCAACAATGTTAGATCTGTAAATTTGCGAAAGCAAATTTTTTTTTTTTGTTCTTCCCTCTCTGGGATTCAAACCCATGCTACTGAGATATCGTGACACCAAATCCGCTGCACTATAGCCGTCCCGCTAGACCACACGACCACCTATATATAATACATCATTACAAATTGAAAACATTGATTAGCTAAATTCTAAAATTGTAAATGCTTTTTTTGTCACAAATTCCTAGCACCCATTCTCACAATAAACCAATTACCATTAATAATATTACAATTCTGCTAGAATGGGGCCAATTTTTAGAGCTATTATTAAGTCATATAATACTGAACAATGCTCTATAACGGGTTATTTTCACGGTTGTAAAATTCTGCAATTTGCATTAAATATACATGTACCGTAAGGTATACAAAATATTTTAGCAGAACTTTATTATTTTGGCAGATTCAAAACTTTTCTTGTTGTCACTTATGAAAATATGACCTAGTTTAAAAATTTAAAATTTAAAATTTCATTAAATAATCCAATAAAAAAAACAATTTTCATTTTATTCATATTAAACTGATTTTTCGTACAAAAAAAATAGATGTCCTAAGACACTGTAATACATAGACATTCACTGTATTTAATAGGTATCAAAATTATTAATCCATCTCACGGTAACCAACTTAGATACACACAGATAACATTTGTATGGCCTGAAATTTAAAAATGGGGTGGCGATCCTTGTAACTTTTGTGGTATTAAGTTTGATCCTATTCAGGAAACACCTGGACTTAAACCCGTGAATAAATATTCATGATTCGACATTTAATTCGTATCTCAATGAAACATATTAAAACTTTCCCTTTAATCTTACTCTTAATACTTGTCAAAATATTTGACAAATTCTTAAAGGAACATGGAAAAGTTATTAACGTGACTATGTCGGAAATGCATGTGCAAAAAAAAAAGTTTTCAAAACTTATCAGCGGAACAAAGCACTATGCATATATATCAAATATGTCTAAAATCCATCATCCATGCAAGGTGCAGGTGCATATTACATGCATATTTTCATAATTAAAAACTTAATGTTGGTAGATGAGGTTAACTTTAACATCTGTATGTATTTTGAAAATTTTAAAAAATTACCATGGGTAACAAAAGTTAGTTCAGCATTTCCAAAAAAAAACACCATTTGGCTCCTCTATAATATTGCATTACAAATCATGTCTAAGAAAAAGGAACATGCACATGTACATATGTAACTACCCCTTTTTTACATTATGTAAATATTTTCATAAAATTTTATAAACATTTATATATATATATATATCTTGAATTTCTGGGATGGTACTTGACTGCCTACAGTGGCGGATCCAGGGGTTCCTGGGGATAGAACCCCCCCCGTTTCTTTTGGACCATCAATGCATTTGAATGGGAACATGTAGTTGGAACCCCCCCCCCCCTCCCTTTTTGTCCTGGGTTAGGAACCAACCCCCTTTTTTTCAAATGGCTGGATCTGCCCCTGCCATATATAAGCATATATGTGTATCTAATATTGATCCAACTTTAAAAAAAAAAATTTGCTCCACTCCAATATTTAATTCATTCTAAATCATGCCTTATGATGGTTAACATGTATATACACATTTATAACTACCCATTTTTAACATAGAAAATATGTTTCTTCAAATTATTTTACAATGCATCCTTATTTTCTGGACAGGCTGGATGTAACTTGAATGACCAGAAGTTGAAATAGAAAATGAAAAAAGGTTAAATTTCAAGAGAAGAAAACGAGCTGCATAATCATCATTATATCATCATGATGATCATTAACTGTTCATTTCTCAACCTCTTAAACTAAAAAAATTAAATAGCTTCCTACAAAATTTAATCTGTTAAAATAAAGCTAATAAAATTCATTATTCTGTTGTAATCAGATTTTTCTAAATCATCATCATTATATCATTAACTGTTCATTTTTCAACCTCTCAAACTAAAAAATTTAAATAACTTCCTACAAAATTTAATCTGTTAAAAAAAAGCTAATAAAATTCATTATTCTATTGTAATCAGATTAGTACTGCATGGACGAAAAAGAAAGAAAAACACGTCGTTTCTGCTTCTTTCGTCTTTATGTCAACGTGGTACACCATACGAGGTACATTTTATGGCGAAGATTTTACAAGCAGAGATCAGTAGCGCTGAATATAGATGTCAATTCAATTGGTACTGTATTGAAACTCTCACCAGGTGTCCTAATATAATTCATAGTAAAAATCGCGTGAAAATCACGCCTCTAAAAATTAATTACATTACTGGGGGATTTATTGAATAAACACAAATAAATGAAAATTTCTTTCACTAATGCATACTAGGATAAAAAAAGGTTTACTTCATTATACTTTCTCAGGTGCAGTGACGTTCAAAAATAAATTTATCCAACAACCTACCACCTTTCTGTTGCCAGCTTTTTAAATTACAATATATAAAATAAAAGAATAGTATCATGAATATATCATGTCTACAGGCTGCACCAAAATCTTTTTCAACAACTAGTCCAAAGACCAATATTCCAACATTTTTCTTATCAATAAATAATGGTCCAACCAAAGTATTGCAATAACTTACTAGCTAGTCCATATAAAATTTCACTAGTCTGGGGCATCGGACTAGTGGCTATTACTGTCCAGACTGTGTATATATGTAGGTGAATTAGAATGAAGTGTCTCAGTGTAATTAAATTTAAGTATAACCAGGGGCCAAGCATAAATCTTAACCATTAAAATAAAAGAAATGTATATAAATACATGTTGTGTGTGCTGTTCCTTTGCTTTGTGTGTGCATATTTTTTACGGTCCATTTTACATTGTCATTTCGGGGCCTTTTATAGCTGACTTATGTGGTATGGAATTTGCTCATTGTTGAAGGCCTTACGGTGATCTATAGTTGTTAATTTGTGTCATTTTGGTCTCTTGTGGACAGTTTTCTCATTAGCAATCATACCACATCTTCTTTTTTATATGTATATTTTTGTACTGATCTTGTGTGACAGTGTCATTGATGGATACCCCATATTTGTGTTTCTTGGGGGGGGGGGGCACTGACTGACCTAAGGGGGGCCAGTTCCCATCATTCTTCAGTGATTCTCTATATAATCAACCAAATTTTCCCCACCAAAGGGCCTTTGAAATTTTTAACAAGCTTAAGCTTATTTACAAGAACATTTTTGAATTTTGGAATACATAAAATTGAGAATTGAAATGGGGAATGTCGTCAAAGAGACAACAACGCGAACATAGAGCAGACAAAAGCCGAAGGCCACCAATGACTCTTCAACACAGCAAGAAACTTCTGCAACCGGAGGAGTCGTACAGTTGGCCTCTAAACAAATATGTATATTAGTTCAATGATAATGGACGTCATAATAAACTCTGAATTATACACAAAAAAACTGAAATTAAAAATCCTACAAGACTAACAAAGGCCAGAGGCTCTTGACTTACAATAACTGTTACTGCATCAGTCAGATGAGATTATTTCTTCTTATTCCTGTTATTTTCTCAATCTGATCCTTTAGAGACCCTCTAGATCTTTAGTCATTATACATTGTACATTGTATGTATGCCAACTAGCTATGCAATATAACTGTATGATACATGCTGTGTCCTTATGAATATGGGTAACACACCAAATAATCCAAGTCTGGTAATTACCAACTTTGCAAAAATGTCATACATCGTCATGATCTGTCATAGGTCTTCTTATAAAAAAAAACTCATTTTTAAAAAAACAACTAATTTAAAAAGCAAAATAATAACTTGTTGTTTAAGATATTGGTTAAACATGTAAAAGATGCAAGATTTTTTATTCGATTTCAATTTTATATACATGTAGCATAATTCAAATCAACTGTTTCCAAAATTATATAAATTTTATAGGGGGAGATAACTCAGATAATTTCATTTTTTGAAAGCTTGTTTTCAGCTACAGATTGTGAAAATTCACATTTTTAGTAACAATTTAACAGGTAATTTAAAGAGCGTTCTATACAAAAATACATTTAGAAATTATAAATTTAACTAATGACAAAATTTTAAATAAATTACAAAGAGCTGAATATATATAGCTTCAAAAAAATGCATTCAAAAAGTCAAATTATCTGAGTTATCTCCCCTTATTAGATTTTATACATTATAAGTGTACACAAAAGTGACATGAATTAATTTTTTTCAATCAATCAAACATATTTTGCACATGAAAAAAATGTCTCAAAAATCTGATAACTTTTATATCTATATAAAAATCAAAGTGCTGGATAGCACCTCTGGAAAGTTTGCAACTGTAGCTGTGTATTATTCCAAAAAGGTTATAGACATGTATTATTTCAAAAATGTATTTCATCAAAGCTTGGATGTTTTAAACTAATCCATTGTCTTGTCAGTAATTATCAAAAATCACTTTTTTCATGTTTGTCATAAAAAGTTTTGATATTTTCTATTGCAACCTAAAACTGTAGATCTAAAATATTGAACTATACAGAAAGCTCTGATAATTTCTTTTTAAGTACCCATGCCATGTCAACACCAAGGGCCTGTGAATTAGTATTTTTCTATTGGTTTAGATCCTTCATATTTGTTTTTAGTAAATTAACACATAAGTTTTTTTGTTTGAATTGCTCCACATGTTTCCTATTGGGGCCTTTTATAGCTTTCTGCATGTATATGGTACAGATATTTCTCATTATTGACGACCATATGGTGGCCTATAGTTATTAACACATTTTCGTCCTTTGAACTCTTTTGGATAGCATTGGTTCTTTGCAAAAAATACCACATCCTTTTTTATAAATAAGACAGTTACAGTAACTTAAATCAATACAAATGTAATGAAAGTGAATTTATATTAAAGGCTTTTATCTAAAATAGGAAACGTGTCCATGGGACACAAATGATGCCCCCGCTAGCATTAATGTTATAAAGGGTCACAACTCAAGAACTGTAAATGTGCATGACGCTACCAAAATGTGTACTTGATCTGAGTTATGGGGTAATAAGCATTGTGTATACATTCTAATTACACAGTATTGCCCAATAGATTTGTTAGATCTTGACATTTGTTTTGTGTCAGAAACCTACATAGTATGTCAAAAATTTGATCGCAATCCAAATTCAGAGCTATATCAAGCTTGAATGTTGTGTCCATACTTGCCCCAACTGTTCAGGGTTTCGACCTCTGTGGTCGTATAAAGATGTGCCCACCGGAGCATCTGGTTCAATTTGTAACGAGGCACAACCCTACAGCAGTAAAAATTACTCCACCAAAATTCAAGATTGATCTTTGTTTTATTGTTAAAAGTATTAACAATGTATAAATTTCATAACATTTGGTTGAGCGAACTTAAGTTAGATAACTGAAACGAAAATAGTCAGCAATTTTTTACATATGTAAAGGGGCATAACTCTAAAATGGTATAACTATCGCCACCAAAATTCAAACTTGATCAGTGTTTGTGGTAATGAGCATTGTGTATAAGATTCATAGCATTTGGTTAAAACAAACTAAAGTTAGAGAACAGAAACTAAAATTTCAAGCAACTTTCCTTTTTGTAAAGTAACATAAAATGCTAGAATGGTAAAAGTGACGCAACTAAAATTCAAACTTGACTTGTGAATTGTGGTTATAAGCATTGCGTATAAGTTTCATACAATTTGGTTAAGGCAAACTAAAGTAAGAGAACAGCAACGAATTTTGGGATGTACGGAGGTACATGTACGTACAAGTAAGGGAAGGACATACATACTTACAGCAGAACAAGGATAAAACTCAATACGGTGGGAGCATAACAACAGCAGTATGACCACAGGAATAAAAAGTTTATATACACTAGATTCATAGAGGTGCTTATAACCTGTAACACATTTAGTTGCTGTTGTGAAATTAAGCATTGTCTTATGAGTTAAGAACATTTGAGAATTTTTGTTTTATTAAGCCATTCATTTGATATATTACGGTAATCATTGCCTCTGTGTTTGGGTGACAAAGCAATTGAAATCTATTAATATAGGGCATGGTATGCCTTAAAACTTTTCCAGATGCACAGGCCGCTGTTTGTCTGTAATCTATCTAAATTTTGAGGTGAAAATGCAGCCATTTTAGCCAAAGGGTACACATCATGAACCTTATAATCATTTCTATAGAACTTGTCTTGATACCCTGAGCTATAATATTTGAAGAAGTGGATACTGACTCGGTTGCTTTTAATACGGATGCTATATGATACGAATTTACAATAACACACCAGAAGTGGTATGATGTAAATTATTGGAAGAAGACTGAAGAAGAACTGACGTTGGGTCAATGTTTTTCTGCTGTCAGTTTGATCCACTTGAGCATGCTGAACAAGTAAAGTTCCTTATATCCACATTGGATTGTGAAACAATTAGTATTTAAATAACGGAATTAAGTTTTCAAATGATTTTTGGCATCAAAATCTTCCGATCGATGTTTAGACAAAAACAATCAGTGCATTTTTTTTTTTTTTTTTTTTTTTTATTAAAGCCGGTCATTTTTACCTTTACTCGTCCTTGGCGTGAGACGTTAGACATATAATATAATTATCGAGTATTTTATATTCTTTCACATGTGTTTTGTTTAAACAAACCATTATCACTTTTCAATTATCCGACGGCTTGGTCAAAATGTCAACTTGTTCTCGCATTTTAATCAGTCATTCCCGATTCTTTCGATACACTCGGGATTTTACCACGTTAACGTACGTACATATAGTAAACAGGTAAAAGTAGAGCGGGGAAATGTTCATTCATGAAATATTCGTGAATGAATGAAAACGCAATCTCGCGTAGATTTCTTGTGATTTTCTCTACAGCGCATGGCAGATCCGCGAAGTAGTGTTTGTAATACTCATTTTTAAAATGAAGTTAAATTCATCTGAATCGTGGGTGAATATTCATTTATTTTTATTCAAGCTGTAATCTTTTCAGTCAAAACAGTAGTTACTCAAAATTTTAAAAGAATCTTCCAAGAATCAGAACTCAAACACTAGTACTACACTATCTCGGAGCAGAATATATTGCGATAATCTGTCAACCGGAAGTTTGAGGCCGACGCCTAAGGAAAGTAGCAATAGCAAGCTATAGCAAACTTTCCAAACACTTAGTCTTGATCATGTTGAAAGTTTTCTGCTTTTTCACGACCCAATATTGGGAAAGACTCCAATCTACACTGGTAGAGTGATACAGGATATTTATGAAGCTAAGCTAAAATTCTGTAAAATATTCCGTGCTTGTACCTGTGCCTCCACCAGTGCATGCATAAAATGATACAAGATTTCTTTAACAGGTACATGAGGTAGGGGACACCCCACCAAATGGTAATGGGGAACTATTCCCCAAATGTGTAATAATCCTTCATTTGTGTATTCATTTGATAGTGCTAAAAACTTTGTTTTCATAGGCTTATAACTTCTCAGTAATTCAAGATAATGAATTCATTTATTGGAAATTTTGCTGAATTTTTCACAATTCTATGCTATAGTACATATGAAGTATACATGGTATAACATGTTTATAGTGTAATGGTGGTCACTTTGTTTACTTGTCTATATTCTATTTATTTGGGGATATTGGTTAACTTTAGAATTACTTATAGTTCCGTAACTCTTTCTTCCGAGACCGGCCATGAAATTATCCTTGTCGGGACTTCCTGTTCTGGCACGTGCCCGGCCGGGCTCGTTGTCCATAGGAACTATAAGTATGACGTCACTCACCGGGTTCTGGGCAGTCTACACTAAGGATTTGAAATGAGCAGACGCTCATACCGTTTGGCTTTCAAATATGGAACGTTATAAGGACAAGTAGACTAGCCACCACCGTATTTTAGTATATTTATTCATGTAATCGTATGTTCAACCATAATGTATGTCTTCAAATAAACATCTTGTTTATATTTACGTAGTTTTACGTACTTTGTCCAATATCCCAGAACTTGGGTAGACAACGGGAAAACGAAGCCAGTGGAAACTTCCACTCCCGTTACATTGGGGGCTTGTCCGAGGGATATTTGAGGACAATAACTTAAACAAACATTGTGTTTGTACATTATTTCGGCGATATGGTCGGAATAAAAGGGATTTTTGTATCCCTAGGAGTCAAAATCGAACAGTTTATTGTTCGTCTGCTTGTCATTTCCGCTGTTTGTGCCGGTCCAACAATGACCAGTACTGCATGTAATATCGTTTTTTACAACAATACAATTAAAGGTGACTTACCTTCAGAAAATGAAATTAGAAATCCAGATTTTAAATTCCAAATTGGAGCACAAGGTGAACATTTTGTTCACGTTCCAGAGGAAATATGCTGGTCTTGCATAAGAGGAAAACAAACACAACATTTTTGTGTACACCACATCAAAATAAAATATTTAGCTGCATTTTATCGTGGTAGAAAGCTTATTATGGCTTTTCAATTTCCAGGAAGTCGGCGATTGTTTACGCCATGTTTACAATATGACGTCATATTTTCGACGTCAAAGCACCTGCCATCTAAGGAATGTTTGTATGGAGGAGGTACCAATGGGGAATACTCATTGTCGTTCTAACCATGAAAAAAGTTGTTTAATTTGTTAGCTCTGTTTATTGGTTCGTATTCATATTTATTGTCATAAATGGATTTGGAAAATCAAATAATTTGTTTTGATTATACTTCAAATTGTTTTGGATTAAAAAGTACATTTTGTACTTTGTACTTGCATTTCTGTCATGCAGTATTGTCTGCATATCTATGTCTTGTCAGTGTGGATGTAATAAACAATTATTTACCTTTCTTGCATGGAAAGGAGGGAATTAACAATACTCAAACTTAAAAGTGGTACCGTAAGTCATAGGCTATATTGTGCCATCATGGATATTATACTGGAAATTTGTCCGGTTTATTTTGATATTGTAAAAAGGACTAAAAGTACAGTTTTTGTACTCGGTTATATTTATAATATAATATCATCTTGATATTTATTTTAACGTTGATCTTTGGAAATAAACTGAATTATTTCAGTTTGGTGGGATTGTTACGTCAGTTGAGGAAAATAATACTGAATCTTTTCAGTTGCTAAGCAATGTGGCTTAGGTAAATGTAGAAATTGTGGATATTGCGAGGAATTGGATTAAAATGACATTTTTGTCATACAGCTGGAATAGGGTTGTCTTGTACGAGTTGTGACTAGAATAAAGATAATAGAAGAACGTACGCTCAATATCTTAGCTGTTGTTGGAAGCTGCTTTCGGTGGTGTATACAGAGGCAATTTTGGAAATACCTTAGGTGCTAGATGCGCGAGAATAGGTATATATATTTTGCGTATACATTTTTATTGTAAACCTTAATTGGTTCACCATGGGTATGTTGTCCACATGGCTAAGAATATTGTTTGGGGATTACTGGAATACAAGGAATGATTTATTATAACAGTCCAATTGTTTTATATGACTTTCTAATTTTTGAATATATTTAATAAACAAACAATCAGTTTGTATGGATTTCAGTATAGAAATGTGTGTTTTATATGGTTAAAATAATACCATGGGCTATATGCTTTCGGTGACCTATAAAATTACATATTGGGGCACCCGATCAAGTGGTGCAGTGCTCGTGTATCTAGACTTTTAAAGACTCTTGGTGAGTCAGGATTTTACAAGAAGAATGTGCTTCTTAATTTATTCCAGTGTCTGACAGAATATGGGAGATTAAACTGAAATTGTTTCAGTGCATGGATAGCTAAACACAATGAGGAAACATATTGAATTTTATATTGGCCTTTATGCCGATAAGTTTAACGTAACTAAACCACATGGAATTAAATGTTGGGGAAACACTTACTTGGACTACTTTACAGATTTGGAAACTACTAGATGAATTTTACCTTATTTACCTACCTGGAACCTTGGACAAGATGTGTGCCTGGATGCTCCGCTCGAACTTTATAATTGGATTCCTTACTCCGTGATGATGTCTCGTGATGTATTTGTGACTTTTGAACATTTAGTGAATGACAATTGAATACCTTGAACTATTTTTCAAATTATTTATTGACATTAACAGTAAATTAATTGTTGTTGATAATTATATGTGTCTGTATTCTAAATTTTGGTAAGTATACCTCACCGATCTTTGGACTAATGTGTGGGCACATTATGTCTTAAGAGAGGGGGAGTGTAATGGTGGTCACTTTGTTTACTTGTCTATATTCTATTTATTTGGGGATATTGGTTAACTTTAGAATTACTTATAGTTCCGTAACTCTTTCTTCCGAGACCGGCCATGAAATTATCCTTGTCGGGACTTCCTGTTCTGGCACGTGCCCGGCCGGGCTCGTTGTCCATAGGAACTATAAGTATGACGTCACTCACCGGGTTCTGGGCAGTCTACACTAAGGATTTGAAATGAGCAGACGCTCATACCGTTTGGCTTTCAAATATGGAACGTTATAAGGACAAGTAGACTAGCCACCACCGTATTTTAGTATATTTATTCATGTAATCGTATGTTCAACCATAATGTATGTCTTCAAATAAACATCTTGTTTATATTTACGTAGTTTTACGTACTTTGTCCAATATCCCAGAACTTGGGTAGACAACGGGAAAACGAAGCCAGTGGAAACTTCCACTCCCGTTACAATAGTAAAAAGACTCAGCTGACAAATGTTATACATGTAGTATAAAATGTTCTTCAAAAATTCAGACAAAAAAAAACCTAATTAGTAATTTCCGACAATTTTTACATTTCCATATTTAGATATTTTTTCACTGAAGTCAGTGAAGAAAAAAATGACCCATTTGTTTATTATTGTGTAAAGGTGCCATGAAGTCTGGGGTCTATCACAGACAAACTGTAAAGTTTTAATACCCATAATCCCTTTCCTCCAATAACTGGACAGTCACACAGATGCAATAGAAATTAATTTTGATAATGAATGTGTTATACACATTGTGTAGATTACATACACAATGTACCTCAGTGTCACTTTGTTTACAAACAATGAAACGGGAAAGATGGTATGTACTTATCGATTCAGCGCCATTAAGACAACATTTTAGCGATAGAAAATTATAACGAATTGTTCCCTTCTATAAAAACTTACCACAAATGAGAGTAAACACAGAGAAGGCCACTAAAATTTCTATTTTCCACATGATGATCACCGTAACTTCGCCATGACAGATCTATGTTCCAGATGAGTGATTTTCATGCTTTTTGGACATTAGATTTAACCAAGCACCAACACGTAAGCATCTTTAAATACAGACGAAAAAGGTCCGATTTCCCCATAATATTTTCAGCTCGGGTTTCAGATTACTACTGACAAGGACGTATAACTAACATATACATCCTTGCTACTGATGACATTAATAAAAATTATTGACAACACAAACATTGTTTGGATTAGACATTTATAAAAATATGAAGTATAGACGAACGTTCACCAAAATCTAGACAAAATAATGAGAAAGACAGTTCCTAATGTAATTCAACAGTATTGTACCGGGGGTATATTAACTCGAATAATTCAAGCCCTTTCCGTGTCCGATTTTCTCCCACACGAGGTTAATGTAGCCTTCGTAGATCAGCGGAATATAACGACTTAATTATTCGGGTTAGGGGTTAACTCGAATAATTCAGCGCCCTCTATCCACTACTTTTTACACTTTGGTGCTAAAACGTCCGATATTTTCACTAGCATGTCCTATCTATGCGCTTAAATGTCCTCCGCCGAATTAAATGATAAGCAGCTACATTTTTATAAGCAGCTACATTTTTTTTAATTGTATGTTATATTTGCAGTTATTGACAATAATCTTAATCAACGTGATGTAATTTTAAAATCTGAGACGTTTAGTTAGAATAATAGTCTAAGTTATAATCAATTAGCGAGAGAAATAATATGTCCTTAATCAAAATTTATTCTTGAAAGCTTCAATACTATGGCATAAGTTCAGAACTAAAGGCATATGGCCGATAATATGTTCATTGTATTTTTGAAGAAATAGATAATTTTATGAAGTGTAGCTTTAGGAATTTTTGATAAAATGATCCATATTTTACACAACAAAAAGTGCAACGCAGTTTTACGTACGTGTTTTAAAAAATAAACAGTGATCGTTTTTGTTCCGGAACTATTTTCCTTGACTCCATCCGAGGAAAATTCTAAACGGAAAGTCCCTAATCAAATGGCAAAATCAAAAGCTCAAACACATCAAACGAATGCATGGATAACAACCGTCTTATTCCTGGTTTGGTACAGACATTTTCTTATGTAGAAAATGGTGGATTGAACCTGGTTTTATACCTATAGCTAAAACTCTCACAAGTTTGTATGACAGTCGTATCAAATCCCATTATATTGACAACGATGCTTGAACAAAACAAATAATAAGTAAAAATGTCAAATATACAGCAATCAACATTAACTTAAAGTTATAATCTTAACACAAAAAAAGATTAGCAAAAAATAAAGACAAGAATACACAAATTTGCCACTTTACAATAACACAATGATGCACAAAGCAAAAATGAAAGACAACCAACAAACACGTTTTACCGTGATTAGCACAATAACGGGAGGTATAAGCACAGAGCCACACCACATGCATCGAAGTAACACCAAAAGCCATACAGACAACGCACATTAGCAAAAACGAAAGACAAGAATATTGCATTTAAAAAAAATGACCCCATGTCTTATTGCTAAACATATCAATATAATCCGATATCAGACAAGAAATTTTACATGCGTAGACTATGCTCTCTCTATATATATATCTGGTCACGAAGAGTGTACATAAAGTACAATGAAACTGAAGAGTGAAAATGAATTCTTTATTAAATATTTAATTCTTTAGTACGGTCACTGTGCTAGTAACATATATACTTCTCATCCAAGTGTTCCTAAGTTTCCCAAGTTATCGTATCTGAAATAGAAATAGCTATTAATTGATATTTTTTAGTGTGTTGATCTTTTTTGTGATGTTATTATTATTATTGTTTCAAATAAAAGTAAAGGTTTGGTACCATTAAAACGTTTAAACCCGTTTCAATTGTTTGCACCTGTCCTAAGTCAGAAATATGATGTTCAATAATTGTCGTTTGTTGATGGGTTTTATGAATGTTTCTCGTTTCTGTTAATTAATATATATCAATCTAATTAAAAACCGATCTCTCATCGCTCCCGTTTTCTGATATGTCGCGTGGCGACATATCAGAAAACGGGAGCGATGAGAGATCGGTTTTTAATTAGATTGTATATATATATAAATAAGACCGTTGGTTATCCCGTTTGAATGGTTTTACATTAGTATATTTTTTGGGGCCCTTTCAGTATGCGTACTGTTCGGTGTGAGTCAAGGCTCCGTGTTGAAGAGCATATTTTGACCTATAATGGTTTACTTTTATAAATTGTGACTTGGATGGAGAGTTGTTTCATTGACACTCATATCTCATCTTTCTATATCTATTTGTCAGTCGTGTGTTTTTTTAATTTTAGTTCATTGTGTGACGTTCATTTTCATGAACTTTTATTTAGGGGCAAGCTGAGGCATTCACGCGCGGGTGCGGAATTTTCTCGCTGCGTTGAAGACCCATTGGTATATATAGCCTTCGGCTGTTGTCTGCTCTTTAGTCGGGGTGTTGTCTCTTTGACACATTCCCCATTTCCATTCAGGCTCAATTTTAGTAGGTAGAAATATTTTATTTTACTTATATTGTATCATTAATATGTTGTATGTAAAAAAATCAGTTTTCATATTCATTTGTTTTATTGCGATATAATTTAATTTTGGAAGTACTGCGTCTTCTGATTGGCTGACGTTATTTTGTTATCAGCTCATGGCATAATTTAGTCATGTGACTTCATCAATGTTTTTTTTTCATGCTTTTCTACGGTTTAAAATGGAATTTAGAATTAAATTATAAGAAATGACTGTAATATTTTTTCTGTCTTTTCGAAATAACATAAAAATGTGGTGCACACTGTGAAATAGCCCGCTACGATCGTATTATTACAGTCATTCCTTAAGTAATTGTTTGCTGTTCCTACGATTTAAAAAAAAATTCTATTGGTGTTTTTTTTCCCAATCAAATTTATCAAATTTCAAGTTATCAACAACTCGAATAATTCTTTCCTCTCCAACGCCCAGTCATGATCCTTTCGATATTGTAAGTGAGATAGTTATATCATGAACGATAGGATTATTTGGTTTACATATAACCATTAGAATCTATTCAATAGATATAGGAAAATATTGTGTGAGTGCCAATGAGACAACTCTCCATCCAAATAACTTGGCTCACACCGAACAACAAGCTATAAAGAGCCCCAAAATTACTAGTGTAAAACCATTCAAACGGGAAAACCAACGGTCTAATCTATACAAAATTTTAAAAAAAAATAAGAAACGAGAAACACGTATAAATTACATAAACAAACGACAACTACTGTACATCAGATTCCTGACTTAGGACAGGTGCAAACATTTGCAGCGGGATTAAACGTTTTAATGGATCCAAACTTTCTCCCTTTTTTCTGAAACAATAGAATAACATCCCAACATAGAAAAACGCACGGTAAAATATCAATTGGCAGGCTTAACTCAATCAAAAAACGTACATTAATACACTATAAACAAATAAATTTGATCTGCGATATCTGAATGCAAATGCACAGTTAATAAAATATTAGGGACAAACATTCAAGGCCAAAAGGCAAACAAACAAGTCCAAACAAAGCCATGGCAAGTCACCACTGCGAAATATTTAACCCTTCGAAAATATTCACTTTAGAAAAAAACCGGTTTTAAAAATATACAGGTAAATCTTGAAGTTTATACAAATGTAGTAAGAAGAAGTGAAAGTCTGCTTTTTCGATTTTGAAAAAAAGGAAAACATATATGTAGCATCACATCTTTGTTGAAGCTAGGCCGTAAACAATGGATTATAGTTACATCCATTTGTATCATTTGGTCTCTGTTGTCTTAATAGCAATCATGCATAACAAACACTCCTTTATTTTCAAATTTCTTTTTTCCCGGTATGTTGACCTCCATCTGATGATTGATTGATTGATTGATTAATAAAATGGCTTACGCATGTTTCAAACAGTAATCCCGACAGTCTGTATAGATTGGTGATTCAAAAGAAACTGAAAGACCGCCTGTCTTGTCATGAATGCATTTCATCTCACAAGCCATCGTTGGTGTGATTAGTTGAGCATACGTAGAACCTGAAATAAGGCATACGATTAGGCCACACGGCAAATTATCTGGTGTTTTTTTTTTCTAAATTCCTTTTTTTTCTTGTGGATGTATTGAAACATTTTTTTCCAATCCCAATTTCTTAAGGCATTTACCCCATGAATCTATATCGTAGGTTCTGTTTGACACGTAATTTCATGACATACACTGACATATACTTCTTGATATAGCAATAAATCGGTCGGAGTAAAACTGACAAATTATTTTCGAAATTGCAGTCAAAAAAAAAGAAAATGTTAGTGGTAAGTAAAAGACGGATGCACTGTAGACAAGCTTAATAATCGCACACGGTTACAAATGAAAAGTGGCAAATTTGGATCTTTTATCTGTGAAGCACTTTAAAAGATATTTTTGTAGTAATATATATCTAGTTTTCTTTTTTACTCGTTTGTGTTGTAGGGTTGCTGTTTCTCAGACTTTTGTTTCAGGTCTCCTTTCATTGATATGTAAAATAAAACATTTATAATAAAAATGTGTATAGCCTACATATCCAATTTTGGCTTTAAAAAATTAAATGTAATAATTAAAAAAAAGTTGAATAAAATTTTCAAGATTCTATTTCCCTGTAAAAACATCAGTATGTGTCTCCTAAGTGAAAAATAAACTTGTATATTTTTCATTGGCAATAATAGAATTGGCAAAACTATTTTCAGTGGTACGTCTTTTTAAACTCGGCGTAAACGGTTGTTGAATATCGCAGGTAGTGAAAAAACTAAAATGCTTTTATATGAGATAAAGTTATGAGTTTCTTAATACAGGTTAAAAATGTCAATTACCTGCCAGGTAAACAAACACTAAGAAAACTACGCAGAAAGGAACCTTCATTGTTTCACTGAAGTTAGAATAAAATGGAGGACAAGAACGGCCCTTATCAACTATTTATCTATCATATATTTGATGGTCTGGAGGGGTTTACAGAAAAGTGAATAATGGGCAAAATGTACAGAATAATTGGCATAAATCAATAAAGATAAGAGAAAGGTGGACCAAAATTATAAAAGAAGAAGAGTGATAGGTTGCTAACCCCCCCCCCCAAAAAAAAATGAAAAAATAATGGACCAAAATATGTAAAAATAGAAAACAAAATGGCTGCATGCAAATTTACAGAATCCAGAAATGAAGACCCTCATAACAATGTATAGAACAGATAAAGAAAAAGCACGACTTGTAAATCTGATGTCACTGGCTCATGTGGTTATCGCTGCATCTCAAAGTGTTGATCATTGATAAAGCAGATTACCGTTTAAAATATGTGGAAGTACAACTGTAAAACGTAGAAATTCCACGGACATCATGTGGATGATTAAAACCAAAGCACAAAGTAAACACCAACCATTAAGGTCATGCTTTAGTATTACAGCCGATTTCATTATGTGTGTAGGTAAAGGTCATATCTTCGGTTATATAGCTTCAACTTGTTAGATGAACAGTGAAGTCATTATAGGTAAGGTAAACTATCCTCCTTTACGAGTAGACTAGCCCAACAGATAACCAATCTATATGTCTGTAAGACTAGACTACTTCGAAAGGAGGGTAGTGTATCAAACCTAATAATGACTTCGTGGTTCAGTTAACAAACAAGCTAACCAAAGATTCTACCTTTACCTACAGACTCAAGGCATTCTGCTGTAGTATTTAACAAATTGATTGATTGAGTGTTGCTCCCTTAAAGTCCAGTGGAAAATAGTTAATGTATATTCAACACAGAAGAAATAACAATGAATACAAAAGAAAAGTTTTTAAATAAATGTCGAAAGGGATTGGGATTGGACATGTTTACATCCATTGAAACAATAAATGTTACGTATGATTGAGTCGACATATTTTGCATTGCGACAGGATCATAGGGATCTTAAAAATGTTGCATGCAGTGGGTCTTTACCATAAAAACAGCTTGGTATCGGTCGTACTAAAAGAAGAATATGCTGTATAGTTTAACATATCGGTCGAACGCAGCTGCGTTTATGTACACACCGCAATAGCAAACAGACGTATGCACTTGTTAAGCTAGGTTTACTGCTGCCTCGACAATATAGAAGTTCAAATTACTATTTTTTATACAATTACCATTTTCACAATGATATTTCAAATAATACAGTTTTAACCGCGGTGTATTCTAGTCGCTAGATTGCTCAAATGAAAAAGGAGATGTCAACCTATTGCCAATAAGACGAATATCCAGCACAGCCATCCAACAAAGGCCAGATGACGCGGATTTAAGCCCACTTTAGGTCACAGTTCATCATTCAACAATGTGCTCGTGACAAAATGTGAAACGACTCAAACGGGAAAAAATAACAATCTGATTTATGAAAGAAAAAAAGAAAAAAACACATGAAAAACAAAAACGCCATGAAGACTGCAACCACCGAAAATCATTGAATTACTGACCACTGACTTGCGGTAGGCACATAAAGAATGTAGCATGACTAAACGTATTTGTAAGAAGCCAAACCTTCCAAAAGTTGAACATGCAATGGTAAAACAGCACAACATAAGAACAAACTGTATAATCAGTAGTAAATTAAATCATCAAATGCGCATTGAATACAAAAACAACTAACATATAAAGACAAAATACACAGATAAGTTCAACCCGGCATGAGTTTTGCTCAAAACCCCGGAGTTTTGCGCAAGAATAATTAGTTCAGGACCTCCTTTGAAACCAGCTATTCTTCATATATTCCGATAATTATAAGTAAAATAAAAACAAGCTGTGAAATAACGCATCAAATGGAACTCCACCTTGAGGTGCCTTCAGAAAGTTTCAATATAAAAACGGAAGGATTACAATGAGAAAGTGAAATATTTTCGTCAAGTTGTTGCTAGGTTGGTCCCCTCCGTAAAACATTCAGTATGCCTTCGGAATTTACAAATATAAATTATTGTCAAGAATTTCAATAACGGCCGGGAAACAGACTAAGTTGTTGCATATCTGTCAACCTGTGACGATGAAAATGTAGGTCATGACCTGCATTGAAGAATGAAATCTCAGGTCATAACGCGTACGAACTTTTCGAGCTGAATTTCAGTAATTAGGGGACATTTATTTTATTTAAATAAAAGATTCCAAAACATGTTCACTTTATTAATCAATATTTATAGGTTAGACAATACTTGGTCATGTTTTATGAAGATTTAAGCCCAAGCCTCAACACGCATGAGAAAGATTAATTTGCATAAATATGTTTGTAGCAGGTTTGCGGCAAACACTCATTTGCATATAAATGTTTGCAGCAGGTCTGCAGCAAACACGAATGAGAAAGATTAATTTGCATAAATATGTTTGCAGCAGGTCTGCAGCAAACACTCATTTGAATATAAATGTTTACAGCAGGTCTGCAGCAAACTCATTTGCATGATAAATTGTTTGCAGCAGACCTGCAGCGTATTTGCAGCAAACACGCCGCAAACACGGAGTCTGTGTTCGCTGCAAGTCTGCAGCAAGTTCGCAGCAGACTTGCAGCAAATGTTTGCAGGAGGCTGAATTTTTCAGTAAGGGTAAAGAGCCCACGGGAACTTACAGGGTAAAGTTATAGCTTTTTTTGTTCATGGTGTGAAGCATAAAAGAAGGCGACAATTAAAGTTGGTGCACATTCGTTCCAATAGGAATGCTATATTGAACTTTCTGTTGAATAACACGTCCAACAATTGTAATACACATGTTGACAATTAAAAAAGAATATTAAATTATTCTAATCAAAGGCCAGGGCTGCAATTGGTGTACAGCATGGCATTTTCACATAAGACAATCGGGATAATTTGTATAAACAGAAAGAAAAAAACATTTGAAAAACATGCAATAAAAACCAGCTTAATCTATAATGCCATGCAGTTTTAAACTACTTTAACATTATTTTTTAATAATTTGATTTTGGATGTAACACGTCTTCTTATTGGCTGACGTTATTTTGTTATCTGCCCATAGACATAATTTAGTCATGTGACCGTGACGACATCAACGTTTTTTCATGGTTTTCATGGTTTTCTAAAATGGAATTAAGAATTAAATTATAAGAAATGACTGTAAAATGTTTTTCTATCTATTCGAAATAACATAATAAATGTGTTGCACACGGTTAAATAACCCGCTACGCGCGTTATTCAGTGTGCACCAAATTTTTTATGTTATTTCTTCATAGACAGAAAAAATATTACAGTCAATCCTTAAATGTATTTGTATCGTATTTGTTTTGCTAACGCACGATATCATCACCTGTCTTTGTGTTTCTACGTTCATAAAGTTACAATAATAATTCAATCCATCTTAAGTTTACATGTCTTTTTTTTTAATAATAAACGACTGAAAAGTAGTATGTTTGAGAACAATTATATACATTGTACTACCTACCATGACCGGCCATGATGACTACGAAATCATAACTAATTGCACATGTATTCTTGCTTTATTCCATTTCTTGTTTAAATATCTAGTAACTTGTAGTAGCTTAATTTTATTTTTTGTTTAATAATCTAGAAACTTGTAGAAACCGGTACAATTCGTTTCTTGGGGATATTGTTTGCTTTCCGTCCAGTGGAAAATATATCAGGTAAGTTCCGGAAAAAATAGACAATAATGATTTAAAAACTTCCATTGGAAAATTTTGGATAGTGACAAACATTTAAACTTTTTATCACATTTTAATGGGATTTGTCAATTTCTTTACGGGCACGTTTATATGTACTATTTAGAGAGTAATTTTATGGTTTCTGGTTATACCAATAAAAAATAAATTCGAGTTACGTCCCCTTTAAAGAACTCTTTTCTGCATGAATTGAAAGAAAAGAGCACACATACACCTGATACTAGTTCTTTATTTAATTTTGTGTATTATTCTGTTTTTATTCATCATCTTCGTCGAATTAGCTCCCTAAAAATAATAAAACTATATGCATACTGTTAAATTTGATAATATCAAAATCGCTTAGCAACAGCGCCATTTTCATGTTTACAATATGGCGGCGGATAAGATTGAACAGAATTTCTTGTAAAATTTTGGATATTAAACAGACATAGTTCCACACTCTTATTCTAGGTCACAGGTATGCCTTTTAATGTTATCTTTCACCCAAGTTACACCCAGGAAAATGCACAGGGCCGTCACTAATCTTAGCTAGGTTCACTATAAATATGTTTTCATATAAGATCTTCTCAGTTTTATTTGAGGGTGGCCTTATTTTATGGTTCATGTTCTTGGTTTTATCCCAAGAGCTAGTGTAAATTAAGTGTTAGAGAGTAATGTTCAGGGTATGCATAGTTTAGCTTTAAGGTCATCCATGTCCTTGGTACCATAAGCATGATAAGAAAGTATGAATTTGGGTCTGTTAATTTGACCAAAATCACAGATACAGTTATTTAGTTGTGGGCCTTTATAACACAGTATACCACAACACACCAAAAATTTAACACAGAACTATGAAATATTAATACTTCATACAGAGATGCAAACAGTTTTTTTTTCCTGTCAGACAATGGGGCCTACAGGGTACCAAGTTTTGCCAGACCCATCAAATTTCTGCCAGACCCATATTTTCACTCAAAAATCAAATGAAATTATGCTATTGAACAAACGTTAATTTTGATTTTGTTGATATTATTATTATTTTAAAATAACCTGTGATTCATAACAATTGTAGTTTATTTTTATCGGCCATGACATATTTCCTGAACTTATCAACTATGCTTAATAGACCTCCTTCCTAGAGAGCGAATTTCTAAAACAAAAAACATGACGGAAATACGGAGAATTGTTCGGGGCGAGATGGACAAGGTACGAAAGACTATTACTGGGCGGAAATACTGGTTCCCGGAGTTAGAAAATGTGGGGGAACAGGACATTTACTTTTATTAAAGATGATCGCAATTTTATAAACAAAATACTCTGCCGGGGCGACGGGGATTTCAGTTTTGGCGGACCCAAGCGGACTTAAATATTGCCGGCCATCAGGTCCTGCACAGCTACGAGTTTTGCCGGACCTGCATAAATTCTGCCCCTTAGGTCCGACGGGTCCGACGATTAGTTGCATCTCTGTTCATACATAATTATCAATATTTTGGCATATATTACATGCTAAAGAAATAATTAAGAAACAAACATCAACCCTCTGTAGCGACATCAAATATACATTTACCTAATTACTGCACTGAATGACATTAACGAGTTCTGTGCCATAGGGCCAATTTATTGGCCTCGGTAATATCTGAAAAATGCCACAAGGCCAATATTTTGGCCCTTAATTGGTAAAAATATCAATCATAATTTTTGAACAAATACGACGTTATGTCTTTCAAAAATGTAAAAAATACGTTGGTTTAATAATTACAGTTAAATTTAAATAATTTAACGGTTTTATTTCGTATACTGTAAACAGTAGTTTGACGTTGACGTTTATTACGTCACTTTCACAACAACAACAACAGGTACCCGCGCTGAAACAAACAAAACGTTAGAACTTAGAGTACTGTCACATCTTGACAATTGTAGTCATATGAAACTTCAAATTTAAAAGAAAAGTTGATAACAGACTTAAATACTATAGGTTTTATTGTAAAACAAGTGTAAGAAAATTTAATCCTTAATATTATCATAATCTTCGTACGTGTACTGCTATCAAATAATTATCTATATGTTATAAAATCATGAAAAGAAAAGTAGGGATTATCGGGCAAAAATTGAAAAATGAAGAGTAACGAATTACTACTTGTTAGGACTGCGCACATTGCAAGTGCAAGGGAGAATCCGTGACGAACGAATGTAAACAAACGTATACTTCAATGTAAAGAATAAAAAGATTTTGAAGGAACAAATTAAATACACCAAATCATTTAGCAATATGTTAAAAGGAAAACAGTTTGACAGAAAATGTTTTAAAAAAATATGGCTCTATCAATTCATTTATTTTTCATATGCTCCACGTGCTATGTGTTGATTGTTTATCAATGCCATAAACCAGTAAACTTCGGCAACACACCCGAAAGTAACTTGCAATCAACAAGCAATGAATGAAATATTATTTGTCGACAATACGCTATAGATTTGTAATAAATGTAAAAAACGTTTATACTTGAATTATTTCTTTATATACATGTAGCATTCATTAGTTCAATAATTTTAATAACCTGTTATTGCAATACACTCGTTTCATGTAAAATTCAATATCAAGTCTTAAAAATATACTGATACGATTTATAGCATTATTTTTTTTTCAATTGGAATGTTTATTGCATACTTAAAAAAATGTCTGACCAGCATTTACAATTGCAAGTAATTCTATTAGCATTTTCTGTGCATTTACAAAATTGACATTTTCCCCAAATACCATTAACATTGTGAAATAGGAAAACTACGGAAAAATGCACGAATATGAAAGTCAACTAAGAATTTATGACGTCAAATGGAGAGTTGCGTAATGTGGCAAATATGGCAAATATGGCAACTCATTGGTTCCGTTTTATTTTCCGCCGGAAGAAATTCAAAGTGCTGAAGACCCCGAATTTACTGTCGAAAGTGGTGTAAAGAATATGCCTGCAATAGCATATTTTATGCTCATGTTTACAACGTTATCTTATGAAGAAGATAGTTCTTGAAACAAACAAGTAAAAATATTCGCTCTTTTTGCAGTTCTGATTTCATGATACTGATACAATGTTATTGATAGAGTGTATCTATTTTGTCGTACTAAACACATGGAGGTAATTGAGTTGGCTCATGGCTTTGATTATCCTATATATATATCTGTCGATATCAGTATAAATTGAACAGAAACAGTTTAATAAAGCTTCCGTCTGCATGTGAATTTCCTAAAATCTTATCTAATGATTCTTTCACCTCAACTTCACCAATTCCAACCAAAAAAATAATAAAGAAATATAAGCACAATTTCCCGATGATCAAAAGATCTAATGTAGTCAATGTACAACCTTTAGAAGAAAAGGAGTGAAAAGTCTAGAGGAACTATCATAGTAAATATAACCAAAGGCATTATTGAAAAATGTTTCAGTATTTCAATATGATAAGTTAATGAAGTGGGGTTTACTTTTTTTTTTTTGGGGGGGGGGGGGAGTCGGGTGAGGGTGAGGGTGAGGGTGTGCGTATCATGAATGTTAACTGTAAGTGTATGATAATGATCGTGTGTTACTACTCTTTGTTTGCGACTGAACACAATTAAGGATCGTTGAAGTCCAATTCTTATTTTGCTGCCGAAAATAATGTTATACTATAAACATCTCAGAAATTCAATATTTCTTTTTGAATTAACAAAAATCATTTATTTGAATGCAACAACATATTTTCGTTTTTTTTTTCATTTCTTAATTGGATTAGTGAGAAACTCCTTTATATTTTAAAACATTAAGTATGAAATATTTATAGATACCCACGAATCCCGCTCCAAGTAGAATAAAACAACACAAAAACACCAAACACATATTTACCAAAAAATCATCAAAATCTTGGCAAAATGTTTTTAATTTCATGAACATAACATTAACGGACCGGAATGTTAACAGACAATTGCAAATTATGATGCAGTTAGCAGAATTATTACCTCTGAATATCTAACTTCGGATATTTTTTTCTCGAACTTATCGATTAACTCGACTTTTGATTGATTTCTCATATTGAATTATCTACAACACGGTATTACAAAACGTAAAGTTTCAGGCAGAAACGATACCACTTATGACCCATCGGTAAAGTTTAAGCCGATTCTTGATTCGTTTAACATGCGATCACGGCCGACACTCGGCTAACCGAGAGTTAACTTTGGTCGGTTAATCTATATTGAGTATGCGGCTATATCGCCGGTTGGTCTGTTAATCGGGTTGGCTAAAGTCTGTTAATCAGGTGTTATCGAGAAAATCATTGCAAGGTCAGTATGTTTCATTGTATAACTTTTTAATTATATTTATTTCATAAAAACTATTCATGTCTGACAAAACGATTTGGAGTACTGAATCCAGTGGTGTAATTTTTTTTTTCTAGCTTCAATAAATGATCTATAAAATGAAAAGGCGAGTTACTCATCAGTAAATTTATACACATTTTACACACACAAAATGTACACAAAAATGACAAGTTGGTTGAGTTAACTTGAATGTAATATTTTGAACATCGAAAGAAGACCGGCATTATGTTTGTTTACCATATTAACATCAATATGTGAAAAATCTACACGAAAAACTGTATTTTGGTGACAAAAATCAATTTTTGATAAAAATGTGGTCTGTTAATGGGTCGGATGTATAAAACTCGGTCTGTTAATTGGTCTGTTAAGAGTTATGAATGACATTACAAGCATAATTTAATTGCTATATGGGGTGTTATCTGAATAAAGGGATAGACTCAAGATTAGTGTCTAGAATATATGGAAACAACACATGAACAATGAAACATAAGTTTAGACAATGGAATCTGAAATTGATAGAAATGGTTTCAAAAAGTGTAATATCAAAATAATATTAATCTCAAAAGACAATACATACCGGAAATAAACTCCTCATAGATACCAGGATTTAAATTTTATATTTACGCCTTATATTTACGCCAGACACGCGTTTTGTCTACGAAAAACTCATCAGTGACGAAAAAAATGTTTAAAAGGCCAAATAAAATACGAAGTTGAAAAGCATTGAGGAAACACAACTAATACCGGCGTCACACATCAGCGTATAGCACTGGCGTGTTCAAAATCATTTACGCTGCCAATACGCTAGTAATTTTGGATGCATTTAACCTGTCAATCATATTTGTAACGTGTGCAAAACGAGCTTTAAGCGTGTATTGGGCGTATGTTGTATGTTTTTTATGCTGCATACAAATTTCCTGGGATTGTAGCGTTCATCAAGCGTATTTACTTTCCTTCATTGGCTAGAGGAATAGGTGGAGGGTTGATATCTCATAAACATGTTTATCCCCGCCGCAATTTTGCGCCTGTCGCAAGTCAGGAGCCTCTTGCCTTTGTTAGTCTTGTGTGATCTAGTATACATATTTTTTAATTCAGCTGAAGGACGCCTACGGGTGCGGGAGTTTCTCTCTACATTGAAGACCCATTGGTGGCCTTGGCCTGCTCTATGGTCGGGTTGTTGTCGCTTTGACACATTCCCCATTTCCTTTCTCAATTTTACCTTTGTATTTCGACGTACTACAAACTTATGCAACGCGCTTTGAACGATTGCTTAGCGTTCCTATGGCATGCAACTAACGTATACCGACTCTGTCAATTTTCTCTGTACGTTTGGTGCACGCCGGTCTATACGCCAATGTGTGACACCGGCATAAGGTAATCTATTCCTGATGTAGAAAAGCCTTAGTATTTCAAAGAAAGCGCATGGAATTTAACCAGCTGCATTGCAACACATGACAGATTCATAGATGTTACAGACTTTGAACAGACAAAAAATAATAAGGCTGATTGATAACTTGGCGTAAATAATAAATTCGTGCGAATTCGAGCGGCCAATCAGTCCATATAACGCTATATTGAAGTGACACACCCTTCAATGAAATGCAAAGAAATAAAATTAAAATAAAATAAAAGTTCTCTTTCTATAAGGATACTGTTGCACCGTATTGTAATTTTTTCGTCACAAGTACATCTCATTTTTTTCAATGTGAAAATATAAACTAAAAGTAGTAAGACTATTGTCGTGGCTAAATAACTCTTAACTGACACGATTTAAATTGTCCAACCCATTAACAGACTGTATTCCCCTAATATTCATTAAAATGTGGTATTACTCAACTTATATAACAATTATGAAATATTTATCAATGAAAATTATTTTTTTAGAACCAAAGTACTATTTTGTGTCCTTTAAATCATATATAAAAATGTTTTTTAGCCTTTTATCCAAAATATTGCTATGCGTACAAGCATAAAAACCACATACTTGCGAGACGCCTTTTCGTTTTACTTAAAACTGCGCAGGCTATGCATTTTTTTTACTGGTGGAAAATGTTCTATGATAGATATCATTTTGTCAGACACTTTTCTTTTTTTGATGTGGTTCTCATAATATGGCAAAAATCTGTATATTTAACAGAGTTTAACATTAAATTGTGAGTTTTACTCTTAACAGACGTATAACCAACCCGATTAACAGACCAACTGCCGATATAGCCGCATACTCAATATAGATTAACCGACCAAACTCCGGCCGTGGCGATCTAAATATCTGTATACACCTGAAAGAAACCTAACGATTGATTGACCAGTCTTTGGTTGGAACACGTGCACGCTCAGTAATGACACAATATATACCTTCAAATTAAAAAGCCTCAAATTTGGCATTAAATTTTGGATGCTGGTTGAATATATTTCCGGTTATCTCATTCATAGTACTGTTTACAGAGGCCGTAACTTTGATCATGTGCCTGATGGGGAACTTCAAAGAAGTTAAAAGTCTTCTGATTGCTAGTTGTTTATTTAATAAAAGATACCAAGTGCTTTGTGATAGTTTTATTTCTAGTCTATCACTAGCATTAAAACTGCTTGTAAGAAGGACATTTATGACTGGAACTTTGAGAAGTAACATGCTCCAAAGAATTTAAAAAAAAACATGAATAACGTCCGGATGACTCTGTATTTATGAGAAGACGAGAAACATTGCTTTCAATGTACATACAGACAAAACGAACGGAAACAAGTTTGCTTAGTGTCCAAATTTGCAAACCAGGAGTTTCACCACATGACAAACCAACCGCTATAGAAAGTTTTAGCAAAACTATGGGAGAATTCGATCGGAATAATATGTTCACAGTCTTCTACAAAGATGAAAGGATGTGGAAGAAATTTATTGTTAACCTAGTAATCTTTTTCTAAGATTTATGATAAATTTGTACATGTTTTATAAAAAAAAAAATCAATTAACCCTCGTCCACTATGACGCCTCCAGTTTGTTCATGAGCTAGTTAAATGTGTTATTAGTTGTCGAGAAACTGCCCCCCTAAAAAATGCAATTACCTTTATCAAATAACACTTTTTAAAAATTTAATGTAAGATTTCCCGCGGAAGGTCGGTGGTTCTATAAATTAGGCACTCTGACTTTCCTCCAACCAAAAAAAAAAAAAAAAATGCAAGACGAAGAATGAATAGATCGAAACTATGCAATGTCTTATAATCAGGGAACGAAATTCTAATTTACGGCGAATTCAAAGCATTATATTAATTTTACATCTATATAAGTGCGTTTTATCAGCTGTTGCATAATGTAATTATATCACTAGTGAAAATGAAGACCACAGTTAAGAAAAAAGTACAAAACAAGAAATTAAAAATAAACTAAAGAAGACAAGATAGTTCATAGTTCATAATTATCCCATTCTAGTAGAATTTTACATTTCTTTGAATTTCAACCGGATTCTTCATAAATTTACTACGTGTATATGTGCTTTTTTCTTGTGGTTTTTATTAGCTTACAATCATGTAAAAAAAACACGTAAGCATTGATATATAAACCAACTAATGCAAAACAAAACGAGATGTGGTAAACACGTCAAAGATGAATAAAAGGAGATGTGGTATATACGTCAATGATAAATAAAAGGAGATGTGGTAAATACGTCAGTGATGAATAAAAGGAGATGTGGTAAATACTTCAATGATGAATAAAAGGAGATGTGGTAAATGCGTTAATGATGAGTAAAAGGGGATGTGGTAAATACGCCAATGATGAATAAAAGGAGATTTGGTTAATACGTCAATGATGAATAGAAGGAGATGTGGTAAATACGTCAATGATAAATAAAAGGAGATGTGGTAAATACGTCAATGATGAATAGAAGGAGATGTGGTAAATAAGTCAATGATAAATAAAATGAGATGTGGTAAATAAGTCAATGATAAATAAAATGAGATGTGATAATACGTCAATGATGAAGAAAAGGAGATGTGGTAAATACGTCCATGAAAGGACAATCAAATGGTTAGACACCTTGCCCATTATTCTGTCATATTTTTTTTTGAAACTATCGACTTTTCTAACTTGCATTGTTTTGTTAGTTTACTGTTGTTTTTTGCAATATTTTCTTTTTCTTCTTATGCTCCAATATTCAACTAATTTCTATATTACTAATGATTATTGCTCCTCCCTCTAAAGATAGGCAACCATCCACAATCGCCACAGCGTGCATTGAATAAATAGTATGTGTCCTATGCATTGAAAAAGAGTAGCAATAGCTGACGAAAGCAGTAGGAACGTCAACGTTGAAAATCGGAAACTATCGATGACGTCGTAATATTGTTACGTTTGTAACGTCTTGGCAATTTTGAATTTTGGTCTTGGCATTGAAAGGGTTAAGACGTTCATCAATTGTAACAACTCAGTTTTGTCATTAAATTCAAATGATATATTTATAATTGCACCCATTTTTATTTTGTTTTGTTTATTCACAAAAATGTAAGTTTTAAAAAATCATGTGCTTAATGTGGCAGATTGTCAATCAGTTGACAGTGGCTGCTTACCAGAAGAAGGGATGTGGAAATGATCAAATCCATGTGAACTGGGTATACATTTACAATTAATTCTCCATAGGCGGTAATGGTAACGTTTTCCTCCGTTGCTCAGTCCATATCGTTTACTTGAACATGTATGATGGCTCATATCGAAGCTGATACATTTATACATGTCTGGTTAAATTTTCGGGGTGGCAAGTGAGATTACTTTTTTCGCAAATTGATGGACCCCGGAAGATGGTGAAAAATGTCACTTTCCTCATGAAATAATCCCAAAATTCTGATCATAAAATTCAATAAAAAAATTGTCCTTTCTAATAATTTATTTCAGGTCAAATCTACATCTTTCTTTTCTCATCACACCAGCTCTATAAAACAGTTCTTATTGTTCATTTATGTCCATTTTTAAAATCACAGCATCCACAATTGTATGGCGGACTAATATTTTTTTTAATTACGTCATCTGAGTTCCTCATCTCAAGGTCTATTAGGGATCCTGACCCAACTGTTATTGGTATGTCATGTATGTAGACACCTGTTTTGGATAACTAATTTCCTATTTATAGGATATTTTCATGAGTGTTAAATTTTATATTTTTCAGAACAGTATAAGAAGGCATCATGCCAGCAGTTTTGGAAATGACGCAGGTGGGACTATGCCGGGAGACCCTAGTAAACTGGAGCCATCAACAAGCCCACGACAAATTCAGATATTAAAGAATAATTACTATGGAATTGAGGTCATCAATAATGTGGTGTACCAAGGATGGGAACCTGGAAGAGAATACACCAAAAATATTGTACTGAAGAATGTCAATGTCAAAACACAAAAAATTAAATATAAGTATGTATGAATATGTTATAGACTTTTAATTTCATAAAATTATTTTGATATAAAGTTTGTGATAGATACTGACATGACTGATGTTATAGAAAAGGAACTGAACAATCATAAATGTGTAATGCATTGTATGTCAGAAAATATTTTAATATAGAAAGAAAGACTCATAGGTAACATCTGATGGATTACTGAGTAAATGATTTCAAATTTGCATATGTGGATTTTATATGAATATTCAAAGAAATTTGATTCAAATTTTCCAGATTCATTTTAGAGAAAAACTAATAGATTGTTCGTTATTTCAAATAGATACAGCTATTAAAGAATGTTCATTTTATACTCTAACATTTTTACATTGTATATTGATTTATTGAACAGGAATCCTCAGATTTTTCATTATTCATGTTATTTCAAACAGTATTTTTGTACCCTTACAGAATTTCAATTACTTTAACATTTATACTTTGTATATTGATTTATTGAACAGGAATCCAAAGAGTAGATTTTACACAACACTGTTTCCGAAACCAGTTGTTTTAAGTGCAGGTACCAGTTTCTCCTTGCCAATAACATTCCGACCACTGGAGAAAGTTGTCTATGAGGACAGTATAGAATTCCATACTAAGGTTGGTCATATGAAAATGAAATTGTCTCCTTTTATTAAAGTTACAGCTTACAGATTTCATCAAGCAAAAACTGCCATGTTTAATAAACATTTCCATTTACATATATATATAACAATAAGGAGATACGGTATAGTTGCCTATGAAACAACTATCCTTCAAAGTTAAAATGAAGTGGATGTAAGTAATAACAGGCAATTGTATGGCCTTCAAAAATAAGAAAAACCTATAACATATTGTCAGCTATAAAGTTCATTATCTATTATGTACTCGTTGAAGGTAATAATTTAAGTGAATGTTTTATACGGTTTCAATTTTTGTTTGAAAAAAATGCAATCTAATTAAAAACCGATCTCTCATCGCTCCTGTTTCTGATATGTCGCGTGGGAGATCTAACGAAACCCGCTTTGAGGTCACATGTGAGTGACCTCGTAGGTGTGTCTTTTTCGACCAATGAAATTGAGTCTTCCACGATCTTGGAAGTTTAACGTAAGGCAAAGGGATGTAACTCATTTTATTTACGACGAAATCGTCAGTCAAAATAATTCATAAACTTTTTTGATTGGCTTATTAATAGGTCGTCAACTCATTTGCATATCTTTATAAATTCATAACTTTTAGTTCACTCACATGTGACCTCAAAGCCGGTTTCGTTAGATCTCCCACGCGACATATCAGAAACAGGAGCGATGAGAGAGATCGGTTTTTAATTAGATTGAAAAAAATGTGTCTTATTTCAAATTGAACCAATAGCCTCTTAACTTTTATGTTTACAATATAAAAAATGTATATTCAGAAATTATTGCCTTCATTTTTATTGTTTTTTTTTGTAATTTAAGACTAAAATTCAATTTTAATTTTTGCTATATTAAGAAAAATCCTGTTTAATTCATATAAGAAAATTTCAAAATGCGAATATTAATTATTGCTAAAAAAACTATGTGGGCTTTTTTTCAAGTTAATCACTTTGTATATTATAAAGGATGGAGTATTTGAAGTACCAATTACAGCTGTTTTGCCTCAGGTTGACATCACCGTCCCAGAATTCCTAGATTTCAGTATGTGTGCTGCTAAAGATTCTGTAGAGACCATATTTGAAGTCAAAAACTCGGGGTAGGTCCAAAAGAAAGCCACTTGAGTTAAAATTAAATGAATTTATGTTTTCACTTTAGACTATTAAAGTGATTATATTTGTAAACCACAGGAAATGGATGTGTTGCTCTCAGGTTTTATTCTGATAACGAAAGTGATTTTTTTGCTGTTTGATTATTTTTTTTATATATTTTGGATTGCTTAAGGTGCAAAGTTAGTAAAACAAGACTTGATAGAAAAATAAAGTTTTACGGTTAAAAAATGAGATAAATTTAAATCTTTTGTTATCTAGAAATTGAGGTGATTTCAATATTATTCCATATTATTGAGTATAAACTTGAGTAAATCTAAAGCAAAATTTTCATTTATTTTGACATTTTGTTATTTTTCAGTGACCTTGAAACCAAAGTGGAATGGGAAGTCGGAGAACCTTTCACTATAGATCCACCAGCAGCAATATTAAAATCTCAGCAGATTAAAAAGTTTAAGGCAACATTCAAACCAGAGGTAAACATCATTTGATAGACTCATCCTTGAGGGAAGTGGCCAAGGTGGCTGAGTGGTCTAATTAAGTAGTTACTACTGTAATCACTAGCCAGTCAACACTGAGGTTGTGTCAGTTCTAATTATTTCAATGAAATACTCAGACAGTAACTATAAATATTTTATCATATATGAGTTTAATAGGTTGTAGTGACCATTCCTCTGGATTTAGTAAATACAACATTTATGATAATAGTTTGAAACATCAAATGTGGTAAAAAGTACAATACTTAAAATACTGAACTCTGTGGAAGGTTCTAAATGGAAAGTCCTTACACAAATGTCAAAATCAAAAGCTGAAACATATCAAACAAATGGATAACAACTGTCATATTCCTGATTTGGTCTTACATAGAAAAATTCTGGTTTTATCGCTAGTTAAACCTCTCACTTGTACAACATTCAAATAAAATCTCTTTTTTTTTATTTTACAGAATGCCAGTGTATTTGAAGCAGAGGCTGTCTGTAAATATGGAAATGAGTTAAATCTTGGAAAAGTTACAAAATTAGAAGGAATAGGTGAGCTGATTATAAAAAAAAAAAAAAAGGAATTGAAAATAACAAGCAATTAATTATTAGATTATTAACAGCAATATAAATTATGATAATGAACATCAACTAAACTCAAACAAAACAAGCATTCATGCAGAAAATGAATATATATAATTCCTGGATTTGCATTGGTTTTACCGGGGTTGTGAGTTGCCAAAAAAATGCCCAAATTTTGTCCGACAATGGTCAAGTCTAAGTCTTTAGAATTTGGAGCTGAAAAGGGCAACCAACTAATAGTTAGATTGACTAATAAGCGAGCAGGTACAGTAATTGGAGTTTTCTAAATGTTGAATCATTGAGTAATTATTTGATGTATTTTTGTGTTTTTCTGTTCGTTTTTACTGCAGTTCTTTAAAATTTTAATTTATGACATGTTTACTTAGACACAAAACTAAATGAATAATTGAAAAGATGACAAAATAATGAAGCTGTAAACAAATATCTCTAAAGATTTCTTTATTTTTTTTTGCAGCCCAACTTGCATACCTATCACTTAAATGTAGTATATGTGTTTTGAGCATGTAGATAATAGGAGCCAGTAATGACTTTAAAATTAAAGACGTTTTAAATGCTTTACTTGGAGTCAATAATAGGTGTGAGCTAGTGACAACGTTGTGGGCCTATTGTTACGTAAAATTGTGCTAAACATTTTAACAAAAAAAAAAGTACAGAATAGTCTGAACTGAAACTTAACTAATTCACGACAATATGCAGTGACAGTAAAATTAGACTTTTCATTTGAGATCATGCATGACCTTGAATGAAAACAGCTCTTGATGGTAAATTTGAACTAACTTAAAAAAAAACAACAATACTTATTTACTTTATTTTTACAGGTAAATATCCCCACATTTTGATTTCATTGCCTGGAAGACCAGCTACAACACTGAACAAAGATAACTTGGAGGCCACTGTCGAGTTTGGTGGTGCTCCTGTTGGGACAACTTTACAGAAGTACATAGAACTACACAATTTAGCTCCTGTAAGTTACTCACAATTCATAGTTTCAGAATATGACTTATTCTTGGTAAAGTTTTTGACATTTTTTGTTCAAATTTTCTTTTATCTCATTAAACATTAAATGCTAGACAAGAACGAGAAAAAAAGAGTATGGACATGAATTGTGGACAGTAAATAAAGGGAAACATGAAGCACGCTCATTGAACCAAACACGAGAAAACAAGAAATAAAACGTCAAAACTGGAAAGCACATAAATTAAAAAAACAGAAATGCATGAAAATTACCCTTTACCACCTTAATAGGAGATATGATTTAATTGGTAGACTAATGATTGTTTTGGAAATAAAATTTTAATATCTTTTTAAATTTCATGCATTGTTTGATAAATCAAGAACAGCTCTAAAAATAAAATTAGTTCACAAATATGAACGTCAGAATAATTTGTTCAGTTTTTAATGCATTTGACAGAACAACTTTGTATTAATAAAAATGTCACAAAATTTCTTTCATGAACTTTTTTACACTCTTTCTTGATAAAAAATTCCAACTTCTTCTTTTTCCAGGTACGAGCTCCATTTAAAGTAGAACATCCAACAAGATTAAGCAGGATAGATACAGTATTTGACTGTCCACAGAAAGCAGGAATTGTTCCTCCTATGGGATCAATTAAATTACCTGTAAGTACTGTAAATGTTAGAGCTAATTTCCTACTGCATGTAGGTAAAGACTTTGGTAAGATTAAGCAGGATAGATACAGTATTTGACTGTCCACAGAAAGCAGGAATTTTTCCTCCTATGGGATCAATCAAATTACCTGTAAGTACTGTTAAACAGTAAGAGCTAATTCCCTAATACATATGTAGGTTAAAACTTTGGTTGGCTTGCTAGCTTTGTTTGTATCCAAGTTGAATTTGATTATTTGATATTGTCCAATCAAATCTAAATAAGATGTATATAGGTTTCACATGGCCTAATTATATTGTTTGCAGATTTCAATCTTAATAACAATGCTTGATCAAAAGTTTATAGTAGCGAGGCAAACAATTTAACCAAAATCTTAACTTACATGCATCATGAAATTAGCTCTAAAAAATAGACAAGCCTTGTAACAATAGATCCTGTATTTGATTGTCCACAAAATCAAGAATTGTGCTACTAACTATATTGATATGTCTATCTTTGAGCAATTATTTATACAAACTGAAACAAAGCTATTAAGCTTACCAAACCTTTAAACTACAATCTTTAAGAAAATAGCTTTAATATCTAAAGTTACTCAAAAGCCAAACAATCAAAATAATTTTCGTACATGAATATGATGAATCCAATAATCATTATTTTTATTTCCATATTCCCTAGCCTAACTCAAATCATAAATAGAAAAGAAACTTTATTACAATAATTCAGTACGTAGACGAAGATGTGAAAAATAACTTAAACATTGTGGTATGAGTGCCAATGGGACAACTCTCCATCCAAGTCACAATTTATAAAAGTAAACCATTACAGGTAAAAGTACGCTCTTCAACCTGGAGCATTGGCTCACTCTGAACAGCAAGCTATAATGGCCCCCAGAAATGAGTAGTGTAAAACCATTCAAATGGGAAAAACCAACAGTCTAATCTATATTAAAAAAACCCTCTTATGAACCACATCAACAAACGACAACTTCTGAACATCAGGTTCATGACTTAGGACAGGTGCATATGGACACATAGGTAAATTATATACATTACACATTAAAAAAAAAGAAAATACAGGTGCTTGATTACCTGACAGTAATTTCGTTGAACGTGTTTTATAATGTCACTTAGAGAAATAGAAGCATTGTAATTTGTGGAATTTGTTGCAAATTTGACTATTTTCCCTCCCAAAATAATTGTATGATTATTTTCATTAAATGACTTTGATTGAACTTAAAGATTAACATAGACTTTTCATTTCAGTTGACCTATAACCCTCACACAGTTGACACAACAAGTATTGATTACTTCCATATTGTTGCTATTGGAAACATCAGTAAAAGTGTGGTCAAATGTCAAGGAGTATCAAAAGGTCAGTATGCAAATTAAAAAGGTCGACCAATAATAAAGAACTTCGTTTTATATCACATTTATAATTACAAACAAAATGATTTGGATAAACATCACAAGTCAAAAACAACAAAAACAAGAAACATACATCTGATTGACCTTATAAACCCACAAAGTCTATTAAATTGTGTAAACTGGGAAATTTCCACCCCATCTTTTATTCATGATTTGAAGACTGAATTGAAATTACCAACACTTTGTATTTGCGTCTTGGTCCTATAAATAGCATTGCTATTTAATATTTGTTGTAGTTTTATTTTAATTCTTGCCTGAGTTGCAAAATTTAAACTGCTTATAGAAATTTAAAAAAGCAATGAAATTTTGTAATAATACGGTTAATTATATGATACCAAATAAATTTTGAAATACCTGGTACTCTTATTTTAGCATTCAAAATGCACAGAGGTTCAATTTTTATGCCCCATTTATTATGCCCCATGTATGGGCATTATGTTTTCTGGTCTGTATGTCTGTTTGTTTCTTCCGTCTGTCCCGCTTCAGGTTCAAGTTTTTGGTCAAGGTAGTTTTTGATGAAGTTGAAGTCCAATCAAATTGAAACTTAATACACATGTTCCCTATGATATGATCTTTTTATTTTAATGCCAAAGTAGAGATTTTCTCCCATTTTCACGGTCCACTGAACATAGAAAATGATAGTGCGGATGGGGCATCCATGTACTGGGGACAATTCTTGTTTAATATCTGTTGGTTGTACAAGATTTGTTTTGATAAATGCATATAATATCTGAATATACAGTATATATTTTGTGATTATTTATAGGTCCATTTGTTCAACTAAGCTCACCAACAATCAATTTTATGCAAATTGATTCAGGACGGATCGGAACAAAGACTATTGATATCGTTAACAACTCAGATGTAGATGCTCAGTTCCAGGTATAGTTAAGTTACAAATGCAGCTATTGGTTAGGGCTAGGGAAAATAGCAGTTTTTTTTGTTACATGTGTTTTGATTGGATTATTGGAGAAAAAATTAAGAGGAGAAATTATTGATAAAATGTAGGAACTGATAAAATTGTAAAAAAAATCTAGTAAATATTTTTTTTCCGAATCAAAGATGGCGATAAAAATTGTAAGTAAGGCCTTTGAGAATAAATCTTAAAATTTAAGATTTGACTAAAAATATCAATTTTATTCACGGCAGTATCTGTGATTTAAAAACTCAAAATTCTTGTTTGAATTGTTTTGCATTGTCATTTAGGGAACTTTTATAGCTGACTAAGGATATGGGATTTGCTCATTGTTGAAGGTCGTACAGTGGCATATAGTTGTTAATTTCTGTGTCATTTCATCTCTTGTGGAGAGTTGTCTCATTGGCAATAATACCACATCTTCTTTTTTATATTTTAGTATGATTATTTTGTTTTGTTTTCTAACTTCACTGTTTTACTAGAAACAAGCCTAGTGTATACATCAGAGAGTGAATTAGAAAATGTGTTCATCATACTTTTATTGTACTTATATTTTTTTCCAGTTTATGATCGATTGTGAAGAAAGTGTTTTCAAATTTGAGAAATTAACAGGAACAGTCCATGCTAACAGCACTATAACAGTGATAATAAAGTTCTTTCCAGTTCATCCAATCAACTATTACAAACGGCTGGCATGCATTGTCCACAATCAGGTATAAAGTATAGGGTTTTATAAGTTGTAGAACCTGTCTTATATATTTGTTGAAGATATCACATTGTTTTGATTTGCAAGTCAAATAAAAAAATGATACTTTACACAAACGAAATAGCGTTGGTGGAAAGTTGTCTCTCTGGCAATCAAACCACATCTTATTTTTAAAAAGGCCCCTGATAGGAAATGTGCATTTATCAAATCATGTGTTGTTTGGTTTATCCTTGAATACTTGTTGATATTCTGATTCCTTGATGAGTAACATCTAGGTAAATTTTGGTTTGTCTATTTCTTTCTTGCCTGAAATTTACCCATTCCTATAATTTGACTGTAAATGTAAATGCAGTAATATTGCGCAAGGTAAAAAAAAATATGAAGAAAATAGTCCTGTTTTAATATTGCCAAACAACAAAAAATCCTTCAAACGCAAACAAAAAAATTATTAACTTATACTATATTCAGTTAGATTTAAAATGCACTTTTACTTGTCATGACTTAATTATTTATTTGTTTCAGGGACCATTGTTTTTAGACCTTATAGGAACATGTCATTCAGAAACAGTGAAACCAGCAGTATTGTTATCTAAACATTTAGACCGATATAAATGTCATGTAGAAAGAGGTCTGTCTACATACCCACCAGAGGTAAAAACATTTCTTTAAATACCTGTTGTTTAGCTAAATTATTTCGTCACCAGAAATTATTTTTAATGAAAAATTAGTGAAACCGGTGATGCATCACTTTCAACTTATCATGCTATGCACTGGCAATAGCCATTTTGTCCAGTATAGAACCAGTCTACGATTGGCAAAGGGAAGTAATTTGTTTAAAAAGTGTGTAATAACAGAATCAAATTAGGTAATTAGCAAATGGACGTTTGTCTAGTTATTTTTTCTTTTTAACAGGAACTGAATGAGTTAGTTAGGAGCAACAAACTGGAAATAGATGACGCTGGAGCAGTTATGATACCAGAGGTAACATTTTATTATTAGTTTTATTATATTATCCTCTTTCTGTGTACATTTTTAACCGGATTTTTGTGTCAAAAATGTCGGTTATTGATTTGGGGATGTACGGCGGGCGGCCGGTCGGGCAGTCGGGCGGGCGGGCGGGCGGGCGGCAACCAAATGTTGTCCGTGCATTTACTCATGAAGCGTTCAACCAAACCTTTTAAAATTTTAATATGTTGTTACTGACAACAAAATGGAGGTCAAGTTCAATAATGACGATTTTTACTTTTACCGTTCAGGAGTTACGGTTCTTGAAAGTTTAAAAAATGTTGTGTCCGTGCATTTACTCATGAACCGTTCAACCAAACCTTTTAAAATTTCCGATTAGGAGTTTTGGTCCTTGTAATATTGATAAATGCCAGAACACAAATAAATGTAAAAGAATTCGGTTTACTGTCATTTTGACAGCTCTTGTTTAAGTTTATTTAAGTTGTCCAAATCCAATATGTCTAAAATTATATAATAAAGTAGAAATTGACTAACTTGAAAAAATAAATTGCAAGATTTTCAGCTAATAATTTTTGTTTTTAATTAACCCATACGATTGTTGAAAAGCAAACTGGAGCACTTCGTACTTGGGACTGTTTTTGAAGACTCTATTATTGCTTTTGTTGAACAATAGACAAGAACGTGAGATTATTATTATTGTTTCTGCATACAAACTATGCTGTAAAAATTTAAAATTTGAATTTTTCTTTAAGTATAAACTCTTGTGTCATAAAATTCATAATCATAAAAATATCTCCATTTATTTGTTTTTTCTTTTTCAGACGGAAGTAGAACATCCACACAATCCACAGTCAATACATTCGGTCCATCCAATGGACGAATATTTCAACGACGGGTTCCATTGTGAGGTTATTGTAAGTATATCTGACAGAGTAAAAGGACATATGGGGTATATTATATGAGCGAGAAAGGCATCTAAGGGCTATTCCAGAAAAAAATGTATGGGGGGGGGGGGGGGAGTTGGAAGGCAGTTTTTGTCAGCACCCGCCACCCAGACAAATGTAATTGAGAATTATATGGCATTAAAGTGTGAAAAGTTGCTCTGATACCCATCACCCATGTATTATTCATACAATGTGCCTTCCAACCCCCCCCCCCCCCATACATTTTTTTCTGGAATAGCCCTAACAGAATCTAACAACAACAACAAATTGATTAGGAATGGCACATTGCTAACTTGGTTAAGTGATGAAAAAAATTACGCTATCAAACTTTCAAAATTCCAAAGAAACAGCAAAACAATTGGTAAAAATGAAGAAAAAAACAAAGATAAAGAAAACTAAAACTAAAACTAAAACTAAAGGCAGAACAGTCATACTTAACCGGCTCGGTTGTTGTTTCTTTGACACATTACCCATTTTCTATTATGACTTCTACATTTTGTTTTAAAAGCTAGGCGAAAGATACCAGAGGGACAATCAAACTCATAAGTCAAAAATAAGCTGACAATGCCATGGCTTAAAAAGATAAAAGACCAACAGACGGATAATAGTACACAAAACACAACACATAAAATTAAAGACTGAGAAACGCAAACCCAACCCAAAAATATTTAAATTTTCATTAAATATGTTGAGAAAAGATCCAGTTGCTTTTTAGAATAATTTTAAATGTGTTATAAGTTCTTTTTCTTTATTTTTCTATCTCAAGTATTTAAATGAATTAAACTTTTTATATTTTGTTAGAACTTTGTTCCTCATGTGAGTTTGGAGACCAACAACATTGATTTTGGTAACTGCCAGAATATTAGAACCATTGAAAATAAGGTGAGTTTGTTAAAAAGGGCCCAAACAGTCTGCACCGTCATCTTCAATGCTTACATAACCAAAAGCTTTTTTGCAAAAAAAGATCTATATGTCCAACCAATGAAGGTGACACGATGAGAGCCATTATTAATGGCCCCAAAGTTCTAACATTTTTCAATCCATTCCAAATATATTAATTTTATTGATAAAATAACATGTGTATATAGTCTGAACACTTTAATGGAGAAATGTCCTGTGTTATGTGTAAAGTAGATGTCATACACAGAGTCTTAACATTGACCTGAATTAGCCATTTCACACACATTTTTCAACAAAACACATGTGAGCTACAGCATTTCTTAAAAAGATATGTTACACAAATTGACTGTGACATATTTGTAAAGCAACTTTTGGATAAAGCCTTATTTTATTTTGCAATATAAATTACAAGATCTCAAAATTTTCCCATCTGACTGATATCTAATTTAATTTAAACATATTTATTTATAGTGGATTGGGAAACAAGTTTTGCAACTTATATAAATCTCTTTCCACTTTACGGGTGTGAGTGCTGCCTTGTAGCGGCATTAGCCTACTCTTTTTCGAAATCTACAAGGGTGTCTTTAACGTGAAAGAGATATGGCTCTCTCTTAACACGGGTCAGCCATTTATCTTCCCCTGTCGACGGACTATCATCGTTTCCTCAAGACCATACTCGCAGATGGTGTCAAGGGAGAGCCGAAAATTGAGTTCCTGAAATTTTCATTCCAAACGGAATCGAACCAGGAACCTTTGTGTTAGTAGTCTGATGCACTAACCACTACACCACGGCTCTCATAATATCTGATATCTGCAGTTGACAATTAAAGGGTATTCTTATGTGAATGCTTGAAAGTTCCATGTTTTATTAGTTTTGTATCAATCTTTGCTTCCTGTCTTAAATATTTAGATACAATAAAAAGAGTGATTTGGGCAATTATGTCGGGGCTTTCTCGTACATTTGTACACACATTGCAGAATATTGAGGGAACAAGCCATTCTTAACATTTTTGTATGTGTTTTTTTTATTATTAAATCAGTGATGATTATTCTATGCTTTAAAATCATTCTCTGTTAATGAAATATAAATAACCTTTTCTAATGATTTAGAATTTATTTTTATTTTCAGGTCATCAACATTACTAATCACACTAAAGGGAAGATAACTGTGCAGTGGATGGGAGGTAACTCTAATATTATTTTTAGTTTTTGTAGTCAATGAATATTGTTTATCCTGACTTAGATTTGAAAAATATCACAACCTTTTTTAAAAAATGCATTGAAATCTCCCACAGAGAAAGGACATTTAATTTAATCAATTTCTTTATTTCTGAAGATGTCAATCTTTTTAAGTTAAAATTATTTTGTTTAAAAAACAATGATACACATATTTGACTTTTTGCAGGACATGAGAAAACATTTTGTGTGATGCCTTTATCCATGGATATACCACCACTGAAGTCATGTGCCTTCCAGGTCACATTTAAACCTGTAAGTATTCAACTTTGAACTTTTATGTATTGATGAAGGTTTACATTTTAACTTCAACATGTTCAACAATTCATTATCAAATAATAAACAAGCCTGTAATTCTGTGGTTGTCGTTTGTTTATGTTTTACATATTTGTATTTTGTTTTTTTTTATATATACAAATAAGGCTGGTAGTTTTCTCGTTTGAATTGTTTAATATCGTCATATTGGGGCCTTTTATAGCTGACTATTCGGTATGGGTTTTGCTCATTGTTGAAGGCTGTACGGTGACCTATAGTTGTTAATGTCTGTGTCATTTTGATCTCTTGTGAACAGTTGTCTTATTGGCAATCATACCACATTTTCTGTTTTTGTACAATATACATGATAGAAGTATTATCAGTGTTACCGAGTTTAATTCTAAGGCTACTGTCAATATTGGAATAAAGCCATGTTTTGAAGGGTAGTGCCATGTTAGAATATTTTTTTAAAGCTTCGAAACAACACGAAAAAGAAGGATTTCTTTCTTTTTGAATATTCATTGTTTGATGGAGGTTCCTATGATAGAAAACCTGAAATTATATGAGAAAAGAATTTATTTACACCTGCATCACAGCAATATTCACCTTTTAATCCATCATCGCTAAATAAATATTGTGGTTTATTACTTTTAAACTATAAGTTTTAGAAAAAAAACCAATTTAACTGAACAATTTTTTTTTATTAAAACTATTACTAAAAGATGGACGAAAGATACCAGAGGGACAGTCAAACTTATAAATCGAAAATAAACTGACAACGCCATGGCTGAAAATGAAAAGACAAACAGACAAACAAAAGTACACATGACACAACATAGAAAACTAAAGAATAAACAATTTGTTTAACCAAGACAGTAAATACTTGCTGTCAAGTTTAATCAGTATACAAATTTTGCTTTAATTTCAGCCTACTGTTAAAACGTTATGTTTAAAAAAAACTTATCTTATCTTATATACTTTTGCCTCTATATTTTTTCTAATCTCTCTTTAGAATGCACCAAATCAATTTTATGGATCAGAATTGGAATGTTTTGCCTACTACAAAAGCTTGAGAGATTTCCGTTTGGTGGAAGATACAACACACTTTCCACCATGGTGTTTAAATCTAACTTGTTCAGGTTTGTATGTTTTTGTCTGCTTTAATAATACACAAGGCAATTTTAATTTTTGTGATATTGATAAAAATCCTGTTTAATCCATATAAAAAAATTTCAAAATGTGAGTTTAAATTATTGGGATTATGACCATGTCGCATTTGTCGCAATAATAAAAACAATGCAATAATTTCTGAATTTACAGTATTCTGTGCTGTAAATTTCATCATGAGTGGTCATTCTGAAGAAATTTACAATGCTGTAAATATAGATATAAATATGATGATTTTAGCTGGAAAAATGCAACTGAATAATTACACTATGGATACATTAAATTTCGTGGGCACCAATTTGTTTTGTACATTGTACTCATTAAAATTATTTTATCAGTGGATGTTACTTTATGTTGATTGAGAAAAAAAATGTATTTCTTAGAAATCCATTATCACTGAATTAGCTATTACATATTTTTGTTTATGGGCCAGCTGAAGCACCCCTCCAAGTGCGGGATTTTCTCGAAGTATTGAAGACCCTTAGGAGACCTTCGGCTGTTTTCTGCTCTTTTGTCAGATTGTTGTCTCTTTGACACATTGGCAATTCCATTCTCAATTTTAAAATAAATGCACATGACAAGTCATCAAGGCCTGAAATTAGCTATTGCATGCATTTCATTCTTAATTTGCAGTAAACTAAAATTTCTTATTTTAATTCTGAACATTTAACTTCGATCAGGTCAGACATTCCTGCCAAACAATGAGACATTCCTACCCAGATATACCTTAGACACATCACGTTTGGTATTCCCAGCTGTAAACACTAAAGAATCAGCGTACAGAACGTTACAAATGAGAAACACTGGGACAACACCTATCTTCTTTGATGTACAGAAAGATCCAAACAAGTAAGTAAAAACATTACAGCTGTTATCCTAATGCTCGCAAGTTAAAGGTTTGGTTGGCGTGCTTGCTTTGTTTGTATAAATGTTTGTTCTCTAAATTTTTCAGTTTTTTTTGTAGGAACAATTTTGAACTGAAAATATATGAAAATTAAAAAGATATATACTACTGCATTGCAGCAATATTAACCTTTTATTTCATGTGAATGTCATCGTTCAACTTGGACATAGTTTTCTATTTTTTTCTATATTTGTGACTCATTTTTTTTCTTCAGTTTTAAACCAGACGTTTTCCCTATGGAAGCCAGTGATTTTCTCTGGGCATTCTGGCTTCCTCCATCAATAAAAATTGGCCACTACAAAATAGCCCAAAAGTGACGCTTAAAAGTGGCGTTAAAACACCAACAATCATTCAAACCAGAAGTGTTTACTATAGGAACTTTTCTTTTTCAAAATAAATTTGTTCTCTATTTCAGTGTTTATTCTGTGAAGCCTGCCAAAGCTTTGATGAAAGGTGAAATGATGACTTTCGTAGTGAAATGTACACCAGCAGAGGTCAGAACGTATAAACATAACTTGATGTTACGGCTGAATGACAATGAAAAGTACAACAAGGTAAGAACCAATTAGAATTCTAGAAATTAATGATATGTATGTGATACAGGTAAAAATGTATAGCAAAAGAACCAATCAGAATATTAGAAATCAATGATATGTATAAAGTAAAATCACAAAAATTCAGAGGAAAATCAATTCAGAAAGTCTATAATCACATGGCAAAATCAAATAACAAAACGCATCAAAAACGAATGGACAAGAACTGACATATTCCTGACTTGGTACAGGCATTTTCAAATGTAGAAAATTTTTTAATCTGCATATGTGATAGAGGTCAAAATGTAGAACAAAGGAATCACCAAATCAAAGATCTTTTTAAATTGAGTAATGAATAGTTGAGAGTCACAGTGCTGATTCAGTGTCTTCTAGTTAGTAGTACAGTTAACTCTCGTTGTCTCGAACTCGGTTGACTCGAAATTTCGGATGAGTCGAAGTTTTCACGTGGTCCTGAACTTTGTTCCATATAAATGTACGTAATTCAACTCCTGATGAGTCGAAATTTCGGTTGAGTCGAACTAAATGTACGATCCAAAGGTTAACAAAAGCATTCAAAATTCATTATCTATCTCGAACTAATACACATATGTCAAAACATAACCTCTGGCATTTAAATGGATTGAAGAGTTAATCTGACAATATACGTGTAATTAAATTGTATAGATTTATGACATGCTATTTCCACGAGTGTTTACCTAAGATTATCTTTTATAGAATTTTTATAAATAATTAGTGATACATTGTTAATGTTCATGAAAAAGTATTTAAAATGTTTACAAAACAATTAATTGTGATTTACACTAATGAGCTTGGGTGTGCATAAAGTAAGAATTATGACTTCCGTTGATGATTACCTAAAAACTACTCAATCGGCGTCTTTAATCTTGTTGTATTTTCTTTTGAAAAGAAAGAGTGACATAAAACAAAATGAAGAGGAATATAAATTTTCTAGTCTCTTGTATCCGAGAATAAACAATTTTGTCAACTATAAACGATCTGAATAACGAAACTATCGATTGGAAATTACTCTCTCGGATAAAAGCCATAGGAAAAAATTGTAACTGAAACAATTGAATAAGTAAAAATAATGTTATTATAATAATGAAAGACCATGACATACAAATACATCGATCTGATACCAGAATATCGATCCCCTTCCCATATTCATCCGGATTTATTTTAGCTTTACCAAGCTAAGCAAGAGTTGTGTCCCTTGTTTTGTCAAACTTTCGGTTTTCGTTTGAGTCGAACTACGTGTATCTCGAAATATTTCTCTGGTCCGACTGACTTCGAGACAACGAGAGTCGAATGTATTAATTTTCACTGTACATTTACATGATATACTGCTAATTATTATATTTCGGGGATACCAATTTTTGGTGGATTTCACGGGTACAGGTGAACTACAGATATTTATGATCAATGAAAGACAAACTTTCTATATGCTTTGTATGCAGAGTTTTGACGTTACTACCACGGATAATGAAGAAGTGGGTTCATTTTGTCGACATGAGTGATAGGGGTTATTACGGTAAGACACGGTATAATACGGAAATGACACGGTTTAGAACGCAACGACACCTGTCGTGACGTATGTACTGCGGATAAATAACGGTTTGCTACTGTATAAGTGAGGGTTAGTACGAATGAGAACGGTCTGAAACGGAATAGTACAAACCGTCACATTTCTATAATTTGCTAAATGTTAAATGAAAAACAAACAACTATAAAGTTGTGTCCAGACTTTGGCAAAACCACAAAATCAAATACCCATGAAAATGCAAGTGTTCCTAAATTCCATGAAATCCATGAAAATAAATGAATTCACAGTAGTCATGTATAAAAGGTCCTGACATGAACAAATTTCAACCAAGAAAACCAAAACGACCTTATTAATGTACAAAACAATATGATAGTCATTGACCTAAACCGCAGAATTACTGGCTCCTGATATTAGACAGACCTGTATAAACAGAATGTGGATCATAGCCAATTTTAAATTTGCATTTTAATTTTGTGAACATCAATGTTTGTTCTTTTGCTGTTCATTATTTCCTTAATAGTATTGAGGGGGAAGGACCTTTTTCAGGACATCGGGATCGGGTGTTTTTATGCTCGGGATTTCGAGATCAGGATCCCTCCGACCCCCCCTCAGTATTGTTATAATAACATTAATGGTACATATTTTTCTGCACCAGATTCGCACTTCGATAATCAATGTCTCTTCACTGATGCTTGAGGTTGAAATGACCCTTTCGGGATCCAGGATTTCTTTTTTTTGAATTTCGGGATGTCAGAATTTTTTTTTTTATTCAGGACCTCAGGATATCATGTTTTTAAGCCCGGGATTTGGGGATCAGGATCTCCGACCTTCTCTCAGTATTGTTATAATAACATTAATGGTACATCTTTTTATGCACCAGATTTGCACTTTGATAATCAATGTCTCTACAATGATGCTTGAGGTTGAAATATTTGAAAATCCAAAGCTTATTAAAAATATGAAGAGCTATAAACCAAAAATGACAAAAAAATGTATAGTCAAAGCTGGGAAAGGAATCAGAGCTTTTTATAACTGTTTAATCTCAATCATTTAAATGCTTTCTTTATCTTTCAGGAGCTTGAAGTATGGGGATCAGCTGAATCACCAGAAGTCTTGTTAGATACAGACGGCTGTTTATATTTTAGAGAAACTTGTATTGGAACATTCTCAAAACAATGTTACACCATCAAAAATGTCTCTAGGATACCTCTTAGGTATGTTTTTTTTTACAGTTTAACCCTGAACTCTGACCCTAAACTTCAATGTTAACCCCTGACCCCCTAACCTTTTAACCACAGACTAAACCTTAGATTTCACCAACCTTTGAGGTCAACTGAATAAATGAAGAATTGCATTTTGAGGTTGTATCTCCAAAATGATTTTCTTCTTTGAAATAAAGAAACCTTGGAATTGGTACTATTTTCAAATGTTTAATCTGAAATAATTTATACACATTTTCATGGAAATTGAATTAAGAGAAATTAAAATATTTCTTTACACATAAAGAAATATATGTTGTATTTTTTTATTTTTTTTAACAAGATGGGGAAAAATAAAAGTCCTAGAATAAAATATACAAAAAAATACTGATTGATATAGCAAGATAATTTTTTTAAATTTATTTTGTTTCCAGATTTGAATGGAAGTTTAAATTTGCAGATAAGAAATTACTGTCTGTAACTCCAGATTGTGGCATCATTCAACCGAATGAAAATCAGGTATGATTTAATCTCACGGAACAATTGCTTTGATTAACCACAGAATAACAGAATTCAGATTTCCTGCTATAATTGCCCACATTTTTGATGAGCATAACTCTTAAAAATTATCAGTCCTTATCAAACATTTTCTGCTCTATTTGACAGTTGAAACTATCATATCATTATATAGTGCACATAATGGCATTCAACAATTAGCAAAACACTTACTGCTTAGCAAGCTATATAAGGCCAAAAATAAAAAATGTAAAACATTTCAGAACAGAAAACTGACAGCCTGATTTTATTTGCAAACCAAAAAAAAAAATACAAAAAAATATATAATATGAAAAAGAAAAAAAAACTTCTAAATTACAGGCTCCTGACTTGGGACTGGCACCTACATAATGTGGCAGGGATCTACATGTTTGCTGGTGCAGAACCTTCAATTAACCTAATGAGTCTGTTGAAATGAATAAATTTAATGAACAGTATTAGCAATGATTGATTAATATAATAGACACCCTAAATATTTATACCCCCGCTTTAAAAAAGGGGGGTATACTGTTTTACCTCTGTCTGTCCGTCCATCAGTCCGTCAGTCCGTCCGTCAGTCAGTCCGTCCCATGAAACTTTCGTCACATTTTTCTCAGGAACTACACATCCACCCTTTCTGTAATTTGGTATCAACATTTATATATGTCAGCCATACCGTGTGATGCGTTTTCAGATTCATCACTTGACAACTTCCTGTTTACCGAACACTTGTCTGATTTTACACATGATAGCCAAGTTGAAAATTTTCGTCACATTTTTCTCAGGAACTACAATACAAGGATTTCTGAAATTTGGTTTCAGGATTTATATAAGTCAGCTATACCGTGTGATGCGTTTTCAGATTCATCACTCGACAACTTCCTGTTTACCGAACACTTGTATGATTTTACACATGATAGCCAAGTTGAAAATTTTCGTCACATTTTTCTCAGGAACTACAATACAAGGATTTCTGAAATTTGGTTTCAGGATTTATATAAGTCAGCTATACCGTGTGATGCGTTTTCAGATTCATCACTCGACAACTTCCTGTTTACCGAACACTTGCATATTTTTACACTATTAATATTATCCACTTGCGGCGGGGGTATCATCAGTGAGCAGTAGCTCGCAGTTTCACTTGTTTATTTAGCACTATTCATTATTTTGTATTTTAGACACATGCTTGGTCATTTACTCCAACATCTAAGGAGAAATATGTGATGAAGCCTAGCCTTATTGTCTGGGGGCAGGGATTCAGCAGTACATCGTCTGGTGGAAAGAAAAAGGAATTTAATGTTAGAGCTATTGGTGAAGGCACTATTGGAGATATTAAGGTAATGGCTATAATGGTTTCTTGTCCTTGCCAAAAAAAAGGTTTAGTAGCCTAACCTCATCAAATCTATAGACAATCCTTATGTATTAAAGGGAAAAACAAAAACGATGATAGTTTAAGGAATTCACTGACAATTCTTTTAGTGGTTATTATACCCCCGCTTTGAAAAAAAGGGGGATATACTGTTTTACCTCTGTCTGTCCTTCCATCAGTCCGTCAGTCCATCAGTCCGTCAGTCTGTCAGTCAGTCCGTCCGTCCCATGAATATTTTTCGTCACATTTTTCTCAGGAACTACACTACCAGGATTTCTGAAATTTGGTTTCAGGCTTGATATAAGTCAGCTATACTGTGTGATGCGTTTTCAGATTCATCACTCGACAACTTCCTGTTTACCGAACACTTGTATCATTTTTACACCTGATAGCCAAGTTGAAAATTTTTCATCACATTTTTCTTAGGAACTGCACTACCAGGATTTCTGATATTTGGTTTCAGACTTGATATAAGTCAGCTATACCGTGTGATGCGTTTTCAGATTCATCACTCGACAACTTCCTGTTTACCGAACACTTACCATTTTATTTCGTCGCATTTTTCTGAGGAACTATAATTCCAGGATTTCTGAAATTTGGTTTCAGGATTTATATAAGTCAGCTATATCGTGTGATGCGTTTTCAGATTCATCACTCGACAACTTCCTGTTTACCGAACACTACTATCATTTTACACATGATGGCCAAGTTGAAAATTTTCGTCGCATTTTTCTCAGGAACTACAATGTTAGGATTTCTGAAATTTGGTTTCAGGGTTTATATAAGTCAGCTATACTGTGTGATGCGTTTTCAGATTCATCACTCGACATCTTCCTGTTTACCGAACACTTGCATATTTTTACACTATTAATATTATCCACTTGCGGCGGGGGTATCATCAGTGAGCAGTAGCTCGCAGTTTCACTTGTTGGTTTCAGACTTGATATAAGTCAGCTATACCGTGTGATGCGTTTTCAGATTCATCACTCGACAACTTCCTGTTTACCGAACACTTACCATTTTATTTCGTCGCATTTTTCTCAGGAACTATAATTCCAGGATTTCTGAAATTTGGTTTCAGGATTTATATAAGTCAGCTATATGGTGTGATGCGTTTTCAGACTCATCACTCGACAACTTCCTGTTTACCGAACACTTACATATTTTTACACTATTAACACTATCCACTTGCGGCGGGGGTATCATCAGTGAGCAGTAGCTCACAGTTACACTTGTTTTGTAATGATATTTCCTGAAAATTCATTTTTTTTTCTACAGTAGATAATTTTATTGTTGCAAAAATTGTGATGAGAAGGATGTAGCAAAAATGTTGAATTTTTTTATAGCATTATTTACTTGTATGAAGCATTTCTAGAAATTGCTATGGTTTATTCCACATTTTTGTACATTATCATACAATTGTATTAATTAAGGTGGTACCCAACACTACAGGGAGATAACTCTGTAAAATCAGCTAAACGTTTTAATTACGTTGTGTTGTTAAGGGAATATTAAGCTTCTCGATGATCAAAATAAGTGTTTGTCAAACTGCTATATAACCAGTGTAATTTTTCTGATAAAACGGTTGGTTCAAATTTTTTGAAATTTTTATATTTTTGTAAAAGGGTCAAAGTAAATACTTTGTCAAAATCTAAAGAAAATTAAACGACCCAAATTAATTTTAGCTAAAGTGTTAGGTACCACCTTAATTCAAGCAAAACTTTTTGATTTAAAGTACATACATTTTTATAGATGAAGTCTTTGAAAATAGACATACATTTATATACACAAAAAATTAATTGAAAAAGATACATAAAGCAAAGATTTTAAAGTTTTATGTGAATTTTGAAATCCTGCAATCTAAAGTCAAAGGCATATTCATAATTAAGTGGATCTTTTTATTTTTTCCCCAAGATTTCAAGAATCAATAATTCATATTTTATTTTAGGCTGACCAGACATATATTGAATTTGGTGATGTTGTGGTGGGAAGCTCAGCTTGTAAGACTATTACTATTTCTAATGAGAGTACATGCAGCCTCCATTATGAGCTTTTTATAGAACAGACGATGACTGGACCTTATCCAGAGGAACTAACCTTAGATGACAGAATAGGTAGGAGATTATCTTTTAAATCAATTCACAAGTCAAGTTTGTGGCAGAGTCTAGCCTGTCAACACTGAGGTTGGGAGTTCGAACAGTGCACTTGGCAGGTGCATTCAACATAAATCTTAATTGTCATACAAGTGAGAGGTTAAGCTAGCTATAAAACCAGGTTTAATCCACCATTTTCTACATAAGAAAAAAACTGAAACCAAGTCAGGAATATGACAGATGTTATCCATTCGCTTGATGTGTTTGTATGTAAAAAAACTGCCAAAATAGTTTGTGAGGTATGAAAAATACCTGCTTAAATTCAGTTTGTGAACCTCATAGAAATTTATAAAAAGACATGACATACAAGCAGTACTTATTAAGAGATTTAACTAGAGTTCTATGACAAAAAGAGTATTTAAAATGTTTGTAAGGCAAGAAATTATGATTTGTGTTTGTTTTTTATTACAGCTCTCCAGTTAGAGAGAACAGAAGGCATCTTACCAGCTAGATCTAAACATGTGATCATGGCAACTGTAAAACCAGTCAGACGGGTCCAGTACCAGTTTTCTGTTTCATATAAACTTGTGACACCAGAAGGTACCAGTCATTAAACTAAAGTTTTTTTTATAATTTAACTACTGTGGATTCATTAATTTTTGTTGGATACCAATTTTCGTGGAATTCTTGGTTTCAAGTTGTTTTAATATTTTGATATCCACGAAAGTGAAGGTTTTCAGCAATCCACGAAAAATTGGTACCCACAAAAATAAATGAAGTCACAATATCTGAAAAAATTGTTTATGTTATCTCAAAGCAATGGGGACAGATTTTTTGAATTATTGAAATATTGAAAATGAGTTATTGCCCCTTGAAAATTATGTATAACTGAATTGCTATATATTAATGATGGTTATAATATCTTCACACAAATTCAAATCTCAATAAATGTTACATGCAAAATAGTTCAAACCAAATTTATATACAATTTTCAAATGAATACAGAATAATTAAAGTCAAATACAATTGAATGTTGAACTAAAAAATAGAAAAAAAATTGTTCAGTCAAATTTTTTCAGTTATACTATACAAATATGATAATATCTAGATCCTGGAAATTCTTTAACAACATGAGTTTGAATCTATTTATAGCCACAACATCACATCCCACAGCCACAGAACCCCAACATTTGTGTCATGTGTTGACTACTGGAGTGTTCCCTGTCATGGCCGTCACTGATGCACGTTGCTATGGTAGTGCCATTGGTATCAGTAAGAAACAGTTATGGGGTCTGTTCTCTCTAGACAAGTAAGTATACACCATACTGCTATTTGTCCGCCTTTACTAGATATAAAAATTCACGTAAGATTTTGACGTCATAATAGAAAATTTCTTATGCCCAAATGGAAAAGGGACGTCAAAAATAGCTATAAGGTGTATTGTTGACATGAATTACATTGTTTTTATAAAATATTTTTGGTGAAAGATATTTATCTTGTTTCTTTTAAAAGAAATGTTGACTCATAAAAATTTATGCTCTTTGAAAGATTTTTTCCAGAACCCAAATTTGGTTGAGCAAGATCAATAGTATAAAACAATGTGATGTTTTTTGATACATGTCATCTTAACTGAATGGTGAAAACCCATAAATTTATAGAATCAATGTATTTTAATAATAATCTGTACAAGTGAATGAGATATTTTTTATGCCCCAGCTGTAGGTGACCGGGCATTAAGTGTTACCCTTGACTGTCCATCTTTCCGTCTTTATATCATTCAGTTTTTCCGTCCTGAAGATTGGGTGGGGGAATTTGTGTATTTTTCTTTTTATTGGAAATAGACTTTTTCTTAAATTCTTTTTTTTTTTAATTTCAGTATGAACGTTTGTTTGGATTCAGATCCATCTGCTGAGGAACTGAGATACAGTGTTGCTACAAGGCACAGGTAAGGATAATCTACAAAAAAAATCATTCAATCGTTTCATATTCTGTTCAGAATGCATGACGTCCATTTTCAATGAACTATAACACATTTTATTAAGGAACCCATTGGTGGCCTTTGGCTGTTATCTGCTCTTTAGTCTGGTTGTTATCTATTTGACATATTCCCTATTTCCGTTCTCAATTTTATTTCAAGGATTATTAAATGTTTGTATATATATCATCTTGTATATAACTTACATACATCATTCATTATGACCAAAATATTTTGAAAAAAATTAAATAAAAGCATTTTTGTTAAGACCCAATTTAAATCTTCATTACCGTTTTTTTGCAAGTATTTTACCTACTGTGGATTCATTATTATTAGTGGAAAACCTATTTTCTGTGGGTCAAGGTGAGCCACAAATTTGAATGATTTACGAAGTATGAATTTTCTGTAGGCTTTTAGGTAACCTTTAGCAAAACCATGACATCAAATAAAAACGAAAATACAATGTTTCTTTACTCTTTGAAATACATGAATCCACAGTACTATCAGGCATACTCTTTATCTCACAATTATTTTCCTGATGTATTTGAAAAAAATATTATTAAAGTAAAACCCTTCGATAAAATGTAAAAATAATATCTACTCCAGTCATCACATATCACATGCAAAAAACTATCAGATAAAAAGCTATATTAGATTTATTTATGTGCTTTGTTTTAACAGAACTATTTGTTTATTTTAGTCACCATAGACGGCCACCAGTGTACACCAGAGCTATATTAGACTTTAACTTCAGTGCTGCACCTGTTGGTAGTGAACCGTGTATTGTGAATTTAATGTTTGAAAATACAGGAACTGTAGCCACTGATTGGTAGGTTTTCTACACAAATTTATTTAACATGAAATTTAAATAATGTTTTTTTTTCTCATTTTTTCAGCACTGGGTCGATACCTCTGCTGGTTGACTATCAGTATCTGGGTGTATCATCAGCTCAGTAGTCAGTACTTCCGTACTGACATGATTTATAACAATCCTTTCTTAAATTGTCTGCTAATAAATTTCGAAATTTTAATTAAACTAAGGTTTCAACTTCCTTAGGCTAAGTTTGCCTTAGATGGATTCAGCTTTTTTTAAGGTTCTTTTTTGATATATAAAATATAGCTCTTCATTTGTTTCAGTTAGTATAAATCCTTGTTTTTCGAATGTTTGTCTTTGAGCTTTTTTGATGAAGATAAATCCAGAAAAGTGCTTCTGAAACATGAATTTAAAATAAAGTGTTTTCATTTATTTCTGCAGAATATATGTTGCTATTTTTTACTCTTTTATTGTAAATATATTTATATTGTTCATATGTATGCCTTCAACCACTCTATGTTAATGTGCATTTCTTAAATTATAATTATAAGCAAGACTTAAAAACATTCTTGCTCTCTGTTGCAGGGCTTTCTTGTTCCCATCAGACTTACAGCTAGAATTAGAGTACTGGGCAGAGACGGGAGAATTTGATGAAGATGAATTACATGAGGTACTTATTTAAGAATTGAATGCGTCTTTTTGTAACTTCAGTGGGGTATAAAAGCCTTGAATGAAGTACATTTTGTACTTGAAATTACATTTTTTAGCTAGGATTTTTTAAAGTTTTAATTTAATTTACCTGCACACTTAATTGTGGGACCTTGTGTCATCATGAATGATAAATTTTATTGTGAAATGCAGTTGATTTAGGAATAACACGAGATTGCAGTGTAGCCAATCAGAATAACGTATTATAATGAAACATACATCTATAAATGTAATTATTTTGAAAATACATATAATACAAATTACCGGTATATGAATTTTAATGTCACACAAGTTATATTATAATGAACATGCGCGGTATAAAACAATGAGACATCTATTCGTCACACAGCCTTTTCCTTAAGAAAGTCATTCCAATCCCTAGAATTTTTTATATTTATATATTGTTATTAAATAAATGGGCATATAATTGTAACTTTAAGTCATTCAAAATAATCAAAAATATCAGAAAATTATTGATGACTTTGTCAATGTTATTTTTGAGTTATTTCCCTTTAAAACCTGTGTTTTTAAAAATTATTATTTTTATTATCTTTTTATCGTTTGAATTTCTTAATTTAAGTATATAAGCATTCTTTAATACAAATTACACTTAAAAAAAGAAAAAAATGCATGTATAAATGCACTGTGCTTCAAAAAAATATAAACAATAATATTATTTGATATTTTCTAAGATGTACAATGCTAATTTAATAGATCAATAAATTTCTGGAGTTCGGGTAATGTAAACAATTCAAATATATACCGTATAGTGATTTGTAGAGGATATGCACCTCATGTAGGTGTATTAAAATTAAAAAAAAAAGATAGGGGATGGGAGAATGTATTGAAACACCCAAATATCAAAAATAATTTGAAGATGGCCTGTCTGAGCTAACTCAAAAATAGAAAAATGATTTGTAGTTGATCTAAGTAAATAAATAATGCTGCAGCTGCTTGAGAAAAAATTGACATGATTTTTAAAAACTTTTAACCAAAAAAATGTTAATATGAGCATCCCTGTCACAATTGTTATAATCGCAATAATTCAAACTTAAACAGGATTTTTCTCAATATTGCGAAAATTAGTTTATTTTGATGGTGACTTGCTGTATCACCTAACATCTTCCTTTTATTCATATTTCAGATGAAGGTGATGGACAACAAATTGTTTTCCGTAGAACCACAGGAAGGAAAACTTCAACCAGGAGAGTGTCGAACTGTTACCTTTACCTATAGACACAACATGACAGGAACAGATAGACTTCCTGTCCTTCTCAAGTTAGCTCGGGGTAGAGAAGTTCTGGTAAGTAGGAAACCAGTTATTATCCAAGAGGTTAATTGATTCAAAAGCTTTATTTTTTAGAAGAAGTGGTGGAAATTTTCAATGATAACTTAAGCAATTTTAATCCTAAAACCTTTTACATTGAGGTTAAATTTACAAACAAAATTACCTATCCTGCTAATTTAACTTTTTTTTATACCCACGTTAGATGGATTTTTTAGTTTACATCTGAGTGGTCATAATATACACTTCATTTTGTGAAACTAAATGTTTCTGGAATAATATAAATCATGTTGAATTTTATTGCAGCTTTGTGGTTTTACATTTTACTCTAATTAAAGTTATTTACTTTTCAGTTGAATTTTATTGGAGTCACAGTTGAAGCAGAAAGGAATTATATCCATTTCCCATCCAATAAACATCTGTTTACTCCAGTACCAGTGGGAGAAAAATCAAGTCCAAAACAAGTGTATGAACTTTATAATGGAGGTGCTAAAACAGTTAAATTCACCTTTGACCTTGCACCTCTTGAACTTTTACAACAGGTAGGTCCATTGATAAAACTAAGGATTAGTTTATATCTGAATGTTGTCAATTGAAAAATTAGTTCATGCATTTATTATTGCGATTTTTTTGTAGTGAGGGATAAAGAATGTTCTAAAGTCGAATCAAGATATTAACATAAATGCTTAAAGTCAAAAGAGTATTAGTTGAGGAACAAAATAAGCTAAAAATATTGATAGATTATGAAGCTCTTTTTCAAGTTTTTTTAGTTTTAAAAAATGGTGGGAAATGCTGACTCAGACTTTTCCCTTATATTTGCATTGGTATTATTTGGGTCTCAAATGGAAAGAAAAGAAATCAAGAATTTGCTTAAATTTTGGTAAATGACCTTTTATTAGCTAAAAGTCTTATCTGAAATTAAAAATGGTTGTTGTGGGGCAAAATATTTGCCCTGTTTTATAGGAAAAAATACAAAGAGTCTGAACATCTGACAAAAATGACCAAACCTCACCTAAGTATGTCCTTAAGGGAGTTTGCTTTTCAGTTTCAAAGTAATTAACTTTTCAAAACACTAGTTTATATAGATAGGGGATTTATAAAGGATTCCAAAGAGCAATAAAAATATATAGGTCACCGTGCTTGTTTTCGAGATAAAAGCCATTGAAATTTTGGGGGGAAAATATTCTCTCTTGACTTTATCATTAGCTTTATCATTGACAAGTTGAAGTTCTCAAAAACTGTTAAAAAGTAATTAAAATTTAAAAGACTTTTACAGATGGCTTATCATTATACATGTAACAGATTTACAAAAAGAAAAATGGGGGTCACCGGGCAAATTTTTTTAATGCATTCAAATGAATAAAACAAGAGAATTCCGAAAATCTGACAAAACATCAAAAACATGACAAGCCAGCTTCCTTAAGTAAAACCTTACTTTCACTAAAGAAAGTAAATTTTCTTTTTTACATATTTGTTCATGCCAAGAATTGTTTCTAATCTCAATCTAATATTTTACACACGTAGGAAAATTTTGACCAGCCAGTATTTGAGTGTTTGACACCATTTGGAGAGATACCACCAGGACGATCGCTCGCTGTAGAATGGAGATTCTCACCAATTGAGGCCAAAACTTATATGGTATGTTTTGTAATATTACAATAAGAATTGACTAGGAAAATCTTGCATCAGTGGTATTATAGGGTTATTGCATGAATATTGGGGAATATTGTCCCGAGTAGAATTTTATATTGCACGAGCTTGCGAGTGCAATATATGCTCTACGAGGGACAATATTCCCCAATATTCATGCAATAACCCTTTTATTGTATAGCAATATAGTATTTTCGAAAGTAAGAATTGGTTTAAAAATTTAAATTTGATTTTTTTCAACTGTGTTGATTTTGTGGTTCACCTATACCCATGAGAACGAAAATTGGCTTCCCTGAAATATAAATTAATCAACAATAATTTAATTTTGGATGTAACACGTTTTCTGATTGGCTGACGTTATTTTGTTATCAGCCCATAGACATAATTTAGTCATGTGACCTTGACGTCATCAACGTTTTTTCATGTTTTTCTACGGTTTAAAATGGAATTTAGAATTAAATTATAAGAAATGACTGTAATATTTTTTCTGTCTATTCGAAATAACATAAAATATGTGGTGCACACTGTTAAATAACCCGCTATGCGCGTTATTCAGTGTGCACCAAATGTTTTTATGTTATTCATAGACAGAAAAAATATTACAGTCATTCCTTAAATAATCCAAGTATCCATATGTGAGTTTTTTTCATAATCTTTCACCCATATGACGACATCGTCAGTTAAAAAAAAATATTTAACTGTTATTTATCATAAACATACAAGTGGCCAAATTCTATGTAAAAATTGCTATTTCAAATTTCTATTGAGTTTAAACCAGTATTCAAATTTAAAGTGAATAGTCCTGGAGACTTGAATTTGCTTGATGCATTGCTATTTCTTATGTTATAAATGTTTTTTTTTACCTCTGTTGTTAGGTTGATGTCCCAGTGATTGTAGATAAAGGAGATACAGCTATAGTAACATTTACTGGTGTGGGATATGACAAGAGGATCATGGGAGAAACCATGCCAATGACTGACCAATCAGATTTAACCGGTGTTCCTGGAGTACAGAGCGCCATTGTTCCTGGACAGGTATGAAAAAATTAGTTTGATGTTAAATATACTCCAAAACAAATGGAATACTTCTTCTTCTTAATATAAGCCTCCTTTAATTAGGAGCACCTCCATATGGAGTTTTACCTTAACTTTTGAAATGTTAAATACATTGGAATTCAGTTAAAAAAAGTAGTGACCAAAAGATTGAATCAAAATATTTATTTCTTGATTAAAAAAAAAAGCATTGACAGTTTGACCGATATTCTTGAAAAATGTTTTGCTTTTTATTTTTATGCCCCACCTATGATAGTAGAGGGGCATTATGTTTTCTGGTCTGTGCGTCCGTCCGTCCGTCCGTCTGTTCGTTCGTCTGTCCGTTCGTCCGTCCGTCTGTCCCGCTTCAGGTTAAAGTTTTTGGTCAAGGTAGTTTTTGATGAAGTTTAAGTTTAATCGACTCAAACTTAGTACACATGTCCCCTATGATATGATCTTTCTAATTTTAATGCCAAATTAGAGTTTTTATCCCAATTTCACGGTCCACTGAACATGGAAAATGATAGTGCGAGTGGGGCATTCGTGTACTGAGGACACATTCTTGTTTTTATTTATGACCGTTTTTCGCTTGTGACTTTCTTACATTTGATTTATGACATGAAAAAACACAGATAGCGCTGTTTAAATGAAAACTTGTCAAGATAAATCAAGCTGATGCATTTTATAAAATTGAGAATGGAAATGGGGAATGTGTCAAAGAGACAACAACCCGACCAAATAAAAAACAACAGCAGAGGGTCACCAACAGGTCTTCAATGTAGCGAGAAACCCCCGCACCCGGAGGTTTCTCGCTACATTGAAGACCTGTTGGTTTTTTTTTTGTCGAATTATTACTTGAAAAAAAATCTGTTTAATTTTATTGAATTGGTGATTTGCATGATATTTGGTTCACATGAAAAATTGAATCTGCTATAAAAATGTGTATATGAAATTAATGAAAAATTCATGAATGCTCAATCAAATTTAATTCAATTGTTTAGGCCTGCTTTACTAGAATAACTTTTTTCTTGTTAAAAATTATGTATAAACTCATTACTTAGCTGTGCTATAGAAAAGAAAAGATATGGGGTATCTGTCCAAGACACATAATCAGTGTATGTACAGCAAAAGACACAAAAAAAGCACAAAGGAACCACACTTTTATTGGTGTTCTCTATATTATTGGTTACCATTTTTGATTTTATGCAGCCAATGAATTTGAAGGGGGCATTTTAAAAGTGTTACCCATGACAGCCCATCTTTCCATCCTTTTCTCTTTCTGTTTCATTCGTCCATCCCATTTTCATTTGTTTGAAGATTGAGTCCAGGCCACAAATCTTTCGAGTCAGTTTTTCGTTCTCGTACTCGAAAATCAACCAATCAAAATGCTGGATTTCATGTTTCCAGCATGATTTTTGTGCTCCAAGCACTGAGCAAAGTTTTATGACCTTGACCCCAGGCATTTACATGCCCATAGACACATTCTTTTTATATTTCAATATATATTTTCCCAAACTAAAATATTACTGAATAATCATGAAATAAACCTATGGTTCAATTATTTGCAGCTTGTATACTTGTCACAAGAAAGGCTATCCTTCGGAAACCTGCCATTATTCAGCAGAGCACGACGTATGGTGTTTGTGTCTAATCGTTCAAAGGAGAATGATGCATCATTTGAATGGCATGTTACTTCACAGTCAGATGCACAGGTAATATAATAAAAAAAATATAAATAATAATATAAAATCATAATAAAACTTGTATTTAATTCTTTGCTGGAAAAAAATAAAATTACAAAAATACTGAACTCTGACGAAAATTCAAAACGGAAAATCCAGAATCAAATGGCAAAATCAAAAGCTCAAACACATCAAATGAATAGACAACAACTGATCTATACTTTTGGACAGATTTTTTTTATGATTCACATATGGTTCTCTTGATCAAGCTCTTCATTACTGGAAATGCAATTATGACTGCTGATGATTTTCACTCCTTTTGTAGTTTATAAAAACAAAACCGGCTAATGATGCCACATAGAAAAAAAAAGTTTTTTTTGCATATCATTGAAAAAGAATGAGAGTGTTGCCTAAGTATGGCCTAACAATAAGAATAATTGCACTGCATATTATGTGAATTGCAATATATATATATATCTCCTTTTGATAATTTATCTGTCTCTGATAAAAATATTGCATCTCTCTTGAGAGAAAAATATTGAATCTGTAAAATCAGGATAATTTCTCATTTATTCCTAGAATTCAAACATAAGGAGAAGTTTTCATATGTATACAAAAAATGTATGATAAGAAATATTTACTACAAATTTTAGAATCTTGTAAAAGTGAGTTTACATTATGGATTGATATCTTTACAGAGTTGTTTGTTTTGAATTTTTATTATTTTATTTCATTTTTGTGCTGTATTGCATGCCATGTTATAATGTGTTTATCAATAAATTCAATACACAGCAAAAATTAATTTGGTTTTTGTTTTTATAATTTTTTCATCAGAATAAAGGGGTTGTTAGCTGGTTTTTTTATCACTGAAATGTTACAACCCATAATAAGTTAGTAAAATATTTCATAGGATGATAGAAATATATAAGGCTGAATTTATATCAACACATATGCAAGACTAGAAGTGACAAGAGCAGAGGCATTTCCAAACAAGTCAACTTTGATATATAAATAAAAAAGTTCATTCATAAATAAACAATGAAATTTATGTTCTCTAATTTCTGTGCTATTTTCACATTTCCTGACCGGTGTGAGAAAAATATTTCTCCTCACTAGTGAAAAATCTGCTCGGCAAATTATTGGTTGAAATTTAATTGTGACGTTAAATTTTCCTGTTTTTTTCTGAATTTTCTTATTGTGACGTCATGAAAAAAGGAGCCCATGCCTGATGAAGTCACATCAAACGTACAAAACTTTCTTCAAATCTTTGAAAAGGAAGGATAATATCCATAAGAGAAACAGATTCCACCACTGTAACTCGTGTATTACGATATTTCTAGACAGTTAAATTTTAATTATCTAAAAAACTCGGCTAGCCTTGAGCCTTAAATAATAAAATTTAACTGGCTCGAGTGGAGAAATATCGTAATACACTTGTTGCAGTGTAGGAATCTATATTTCTAAAACCATTTTTTTGTCATATAACATATTTGTAAAAAAGGTCTATGTTCTAACCAATCTAATTAAAAACCAATCTCTCATTGCTTCCGTTTTCGTGGGAGATCTAATGAAACCCGCTTTGAGGTCATATGTAAGTGACCTCGTAGGTGTGTCTTTTTCGACCAATGAAAATGAGTCTTCGACGATCTTGAAAGTGTATCGCAAGGTAAAGGGATGTAACTCATTTATTTACGAAGAAATTGTCAGTCCAAATAATACATAAATTTTTTTGATTGGCTTATAGGTCGTCAACTCATTTGCATATCATTATAGATTCATTACTTCCAGTTCACTCACAGATCACCAGATCGGTTTTTTAATTAGATTGTCTCCTAACATGGTGAATTCAAATAATTTAACTCCTCTGATATGTCCCGTGGGTTTATATGTTTTTTTTAGTACATTAATTTTCATGGATTGAAATAAAGAATTGTATTTCCAATGATATTTGATTTACTTTTTGGTTTTGACAAATTATTCTTATAAGCCTATAAAAACCTTGTTTTTTATTGTTCAGAGGAAATTACTCACAGCAATCCATGTAAATATTACAACAAGAATGATAATAATAATTATATTAATAATGATAATAAATCTAAAATTTTCTTTTTATTATCAAACCATTCTGCATGTGACTTATTTTATTATTTTTAAGGTTACTATTGCATGATTTGTGACTGATAATTAAAATGTTTGTTGGTTTTATAATACAACATTAATTATTTTATATTTAATTCATATCTTTTAACTCTTTAGGAAAATTGAACTTCTGAACACATTGCCTAATTCTGAATATTTCTTAGATCAATTTGTGTAATTTATTTTGTTGACTGCTAGCTATATAGATAGATAAGAGAAATTGATACTATAATTTTAGAATACCCTTTATCCTAAACACTGACAATAAAAAAGTGTCAAGTTGAAAAGTTGAAAACGGGCCTATTATTTCAAAATTTGACAAGTAAGAACTATGTTTAAAACCTTTACCTTTTTTATATTTATATTTACAGTATTTGTCTATATCACCTGTTAGAGGTTACCTGGCCCCAGGAGAGAGCCGTATGTGTCGTGTGGTATTTGTTGCCTGTGGAGTCCCATCATTTTATGACCTGGACTTAGTTTGTGAGGTAAGATAGTTAAGATGTATCATTCTCAAATTGTAAATTTTCCTTTTCCTAGAACCCTATAAAGTAAAATGCATCATGGAATGATGTTATCCCCTCGCTACACAATGTTGAATATATTTTTAAATGTATCCTTTAAAAATATTTTTTAGGCCACTGAACATGGAAAATGATAGTGCCCCTTTCAGGTTAAAGTTTTTGATCAAGTTGAAGTCCAATCAACTTAAAACTTTCTACACATGATCTTTCTAATTTTAATGCCAAATTAGTTTTGACCCCAATTTAACAGTCCATTGAACAAATGAAATGATTGTGCTCATTTAAGGTTTTATGAAGTTAAGTCCAATCAACTTGAAACTTAGTACACATGTTCCCTTTGATATGATCTTTCTAATTTTAATTCCAAATTAAGAGTTTTAACAGTCCACTAAGCATAGAAAATGATAGTGTTAGTAGGGCATACGTGTACAATGAACACATTCTTGTTTTATAGATAACTGATGAAGTAGAGAACAGAGCTTACAAACAGAGACTACAGGATTGGAATGAAGAAAAACGTCGACAGACATACGAGTTTACAATCACTGAGAACGATCTAGACGCTGATCAACGATTACCTGAGGTTGAAATCAAGGTAATACTTAATTGTTTCTCCATCTAAAGCATTATGAATAGAAACATTGGCAGAAAGTTGTGTTTATTATGTGTGACATCATCAGGAATGGTTGCCTTTTTTTTAATGACATCACAAAAGGAAATTGAAAAGAAACCAAGATAATTTGACGTCATAATTAAATTTTGACCAATAATATGAAAACAGATATTTCACTAGTGAGGAGAAATATTTTTCTCACACTTTTCAAGATCTTAAATATTAATGCTGATCAATTTTTATCTGATGTTATAATTTAGGTAACATATTAATGTCAGAATCTCAAGAATTATAAGTAGAAACGTTATTAAGCAAAATGTCTTTTATTATAGTGTGGATTCATTATTATTCGTGGGTCACCAATTCTCATGAATTTTGTTGGTAAAGGTGAAGCACAAATTTAAATGTTCAAAGAATAACATTTTTTCCAAAGACTTTGTATGCAGAGAATGTCTAAACCACAAAATCAAATTTTTTATGATATTTTTTTCACACTGGACAGTTGAATTTTATTTATTTAAAAAGCTCAGCAAGCCTTGCGCTTTAAATAATAAAATTTAACTGTCTGGAGTGGAGAAATATCATAATACACTTGTTGCAGTGTAAGAATCTATATATCCATAATTGCAATTTAAATACTCATTTGAGCTTGTTGTTTCATTAGTGCAGTTTTGTCAGATTGCTCATATTTTGGACATATTAAAATCAGTTGACCCATTTGAATCTGCTTTCTTATTATCTGTGCCTATAGTAAAAAAATAAAATGACTGCTAAAAAAAATGGATAAAATTCAGAATTTACAAGTAGATCTTGAAAATTTCAAAATAATTTTAATTCAATACTGAATGTACATATGTTGTTTATTCCAGGAGAGGTCAGCAAGTCGACTTAGTTCATTAGAAACAAAACGTGAGAATTCTGAAGGAGAGCTGACCAAATATAGGGTAAGATTTTATATTCTATATATATTAATCTCTATTATATCCGCCCTCAACCCAACCCCCACCATACAACCCACATGGTAAACTGGCAAAATAAAGGGTAATACATGACATTCTATATATATTTATCTTCATTATATGACCACATAGTAGTTTTTCTAGTTGTCTGCTTGTCCCTCTGTCTGTCTGTCTGTTTGTTTATTTGTTTGTTACTGGCTATCCAGCTTAGTTTTTGGTCAAGTACAGAGATGTGATTACACTAAAAGAAACTAAGTACAGATTTTCATTATGATGTTAATTTTAGATGATTATTTACCAAATAACAGATTTTATCATCATTTTTATCCCCCCATTCATGGATCACTGAACTATTGAAAAACTAATTTTTAGTAATAAATAAATAAGTAAAAACTACTAGATAGAAAATAAATAATGAAGATGGAAAAATAAGACATTTCTTTATTATTATTTTTATCATAGACCCTGCCACCAATCAAAGTGCTATCGCCTGATGAGGAGAAAGAAATTGCTGTCCAAAAAATGAAGAAAGATTCTTTACTGTGGGAGAAACCAAACTCTCCCAAGCCTTTCTTACTTCATCTTGGACTAACAGCCAGAACTCATGATGTTAGAGAATTCCAAATTAATTTCCCGGAAGAATACAGAAACTTTTATATTGATCGGTAAGTATTTTATGTTTTGATGGTATTACAAGAGAATTTTGGCTATTAAAGTTACTAGAGGATGCTAGCAAAATTGTGGTATAATTGGACGATTGTTGAATTCACATCGCAAATATTTCTAACTTTATATGGTTTTAGGAGGAGTTGCCACTCAATGAAATCAGTCTCTTCTTTTAGTAGTATAGATCATAGCTGGGACAATATAAATAAAGAACCTAAATATGTGAGAAGAAAATTCAGTCATATTTTGTTAATTGTGATTTTTTATTTGATAAAAATTTCTATTATATGCTATATATGTTATTTTAACAGTTCATTAAGTGAGAAAATGGCACCAAAAATAGAGAAGAAACAAAAACAGACAGTGACGACACCTGATCTAATAACATGTTCTACTGCTGAGGCTGATGTTGTGTCTGGTGTCCTTAGTAATGTGCTGCGGTAAGGATTTACTTAGAATATAGAGATCATTGTATTTTATTTGAGTAATTGAGGATATATATGATAGGTTTTACCGTTACAAACTGTTATTTTAGAATGTATTTTATTTGAGTAATTAAGAATGTATATGATAGGTTTTACCGTTACAAACTGTTATTTGAGAATCTAGAGATCATTGTAATTATTTGAAGAATTGAGGATGTCTAGGATTAGTTTTACTGTTACAAACTGTTATTTTAGAATTTAGAGATCATTGTATTTTATTTGAGTAATTGAGGATGTATTAACTGTTATTTTCAGAAACTCATTGGGAAAGGGATTATTGTGCAAATATCTTACGTTTATATTTTTCTATTTATGAAAAGTTCTTTTTGAAAATGAAAATGTAAATTATTTATATCTTTTACAGAGGTTTATTGGATGATACATATTTCCATGAAGCTGTCAGAAAAGTGACCAATGAATCAATTCCATATTATGCCCAGATTGGCCAGCGTCCAGTTACAGCACCAACTCCATCAAGAGAATCTACAAAGGTTACTGGAAGGTCATCCCCTCCCAAGGAAGATGATGGGCGTGTCTCTTCTGTATCTCTGCCCATGTCTGAAGCTGGTTCTGTAGTCAATGGTCAACGACAAAGTCCTCCGTCATCTGCAGGAAGTCAGACTAGTCAGAAAAAGGTTGGTACCCATTTGTCTTTTAGAATCATGGTTGTCTCTGTTATGTATCCCTCCCCATGTCAGAAGCTGTTTCTGTAGTTAGTGGTTGGTGACAAAGTCCACCCTCCTCTGCAAGAAGTTAGACTAGTTATTGCACTTTAAGCTTTTGATAAATTTGTGTAACACTGCCTTAAAGGGATAATTCGCAATTTTTCATTTTTCATCTTATTATGTTCATAATACCATAAAAAACATATTCACCAAGTTTTATTTTGATATGAAAAGTAATAAAGAAGAACATTGAGAATTATTAATTTTATTTCTTCAAACTTCCTGACTTATGTGACGTAGTTTAAGTCTTGTTGCATGTCGGGAGTGAAATTAATCTCATTTAAGTCTTGTTCGTTAACCATCTATTTAACGCTATTTAAAGCGCATCGACGACTTTTGGTGTAGCTATTAACCAACAAAAAGTGAGTGATAGCCATGCAACTTTTAAAATTAGATCGTAGGATTTATGTGTGGATTTTTTTATACGACTTAAGTAATCATAGTAAATAATACAATAGAACATTTTTATGATTTTTTTCTACAAATACTTTAAGCAAACATATGAAACTGACATGTTCAATAGTGTATTAAAAAATACATGTTTGTATTCTGAACTTTTTGCTTCATTCCAGCAAACATTTTCACTTGCTTGTACTGTGGAAATAAAATGTGTATTAATTTGTGACACTTAGTGAATGTTGAATGCGTAGTTAAACTCAAGGTAATTAAAAGATTAGCATTATGTCATTCTAATCTTTTGATCTTCATTCAATGACATCTAGGCGTCACGGTTCACCATTTCAGGTGTGAACAACATTTCGTATGAATGATATACGGGAGTCAGTTATAGTTTTAGACACAGAAATGTAAGAAAAAGAATTAAAATTAATTTACGGGAGTAATAAGGTCACACAATAACTGGATAGCTGTTGTATATTTTTATATATTTTGCATAAGCTCACTTTTAAATGAATTATGACTTCTGATTACTTTTGTAACGATAAAATACTGAATTATTTTAATTGAATAAATTTATTAATAAAAATAGCCTAAACACGAGTGTATGAACTAAAAATTGTACTTTTTAAAATTAGAATCGGCAACCTTTAATATTTCAAACAGATAATTAACAATTGCAATTATATAATTCAGTCCATCCAAAGCGATCTTTATTTACCTATTTAGGAATTAATGTTCTCATCAAAATATTTTAAATCTCACAACGCAGGAATACTTCAGCTATTTGAAAAAAAAGATGTTTTGAAAAATTGACAGGAAATTTAAGGATCTTCTTGGAATGGAATCGAAAAATTACGAATAGATATTCTTTTTAAGTGTGAAAAACGTCAACCAAATTTATTCATAATCAGGAACGTCCTTATTAAAATAGTCTTCGTCTCACAACGTATAATACTTTAGCTATTTGACCAACGATGTTTGAAAACAAAAGACAATGAATTTAATGTCATCTTTCCCTATTTTTGAATGTAATTATAAGTCTGTTCAACTGGCAAGAATACCCCTAAAGGGGACAAGCAGTTTATTCTTTAAATTGCTGTCATTGAATATCAAGAAAGAAAATAAATCCCGAAATTGATCTGAAACTGTAATACTCAATAGTTTTCCTAGAAAATATTCACATCCCTTCTTCTTCTTTTGGTATACAATAGTCTATTACATACTGTTGGCATACGTGGACTAGTCTATTTACAGAAATTTTACCCCATTTTACACAAAATGTATGTTTCTTTCTTATGTTCAATGTATACATGTATATATCTTAAATTGCGATATAGTTCTGTAACTTTCTATCCAGGCGTATAAACGAATCGTCGACAAGTGCGTACATTTTTTTTTAAATCAATATTTCTGGTATGTTCCAATCTGTTCTTTACTATTGACAACGAGTATATATTACATTTTCTCAAATTAACCCTTGGAAAAAATATGTAAATAGATTTTTATTTCTTCAAATCTTTTTTTTTTTTGGTATTATTTATATTTTTATAAATAATATTCTTTACACCAGAAATGTTATTTATAAACAAGCGTATGACTTAAATGACTAGTATATTATATCACTTTCGGACACGCAAGACAGAGATGTATATTATACACCTGATAGTTCAAATAGAAAGTTATAAGTTATCGGCCGTGTACACTGATCAATACCTACAGAAGTGAAACGATGCATGAACTTGCAAGCCCGACAGGAAATCGCTTGAATACCTGGACGTATCACCTCACACCCTCCACAATACCTTTGGGAGTAATACCTTTAGCCATGGTGGTGATCAGATGAGGGAAGATCAGAATTTATTTGAATAAAGTTTATTACTTTAAAGAATTATGAGCAAATTAGATTTTTGAAAACAATTTTCAGGGAACACTTATTTATGATTTCAACTTTGACTTTTTCACTAATTCCAATATTAACAGTTTAAAAATAACAGACCATGGTAATTTGAAAAAAAATAAGAATATTTTCCGTATCAAGTTAGTTAGTTAGTCGGATGATTGAAAAGATATCAACACGCAATTACGAATACATCGGTTACTGTAGTTTTGTTCCTTTGTGGTTTATAGACATATCGTTGTTATTTATCGGGAAAGAAGACAAAATGGCTGAACGCAGAGAATTGATACTCTAAATTTAAAATCGATGGTGATCTCTTATCTAGTGGAATAAAACTTTAATATCTATGAATTTGAGCATTTTTATACAGAATGAACATATCAATTTTTGATTTTTTTGCGAAGTTTCCCTTTAATTCCTTTTTTATTGATATTCATTAAATTTATACAATGTATTACATTTTATTATCAATACATACATGATATCAACTTTACCCTCTAATAATGTTTTTCAGTTTATATTCTACAAATGGAAGTATTTAACATACTTTACAGCCCTTACATGTTTGACATTTAGAAAAAAAAATTGAAATTAGATTATAAGAAAATAAAGTTAAACAGTTAAAGGAAGTATTTATTTTATAATTGTATGACGGTAGAAAAATAATGAAAAGTAATATTTCAATATGTATTTGCATTCAATTTGTTTTAGATTTAATCTTTTTTACCCCCAAAAATGTAAAAATAAGGAACAATTTTGAATGGTGACAAAAAAGGGAAAGTAATTCCAGTTGTTTGTAAAACAACAGTGAAATACACAAATTATTTACAACCTAAAGCTAAGCCTAAGGTAACTGATGTTAATTAACACCGAAGCTGTCAAGTGAAGCCATGCACTTCACGGGTCACTTAATTTGACAGTTTACACCGCTAGCTGAACTTCTTGTTCATGGAAGAATTACGAATTTGCTGGTATTTCACTTATGAAATCTGAAGGCTAAGAAATCCATGTGAAAATGGGTCATTTTTTGGGTTATTCAATGACCCGCAAGGTGTCCTGGGTGATCCCTCAGAAAATCTCGGGTCACATACAGGTCAGTTGACAGGTATGTTGTTGGTGCCAAATAACCCCCCCCCCCCTCCCCCCAAACCAACTTCAATAGATGTGTTTTGATAAAAAAAAAAAATCTGAAGGATGTTCGCTTCTTTGTTTTTTTAAAAGACTATTACAAATTAATAGCATATAAATCGCGTACCATAAACAGCAGAAAAAGTTACAGGTCCATGACCTTGTTGTTGAGATATATAAAAACATAGGATTTTGAAAATATCTGACGCATAGACCAGCAGACATCCTTAAATCAATTCTTATCTGTCATTTCAGGGAAAAGGGAAGAATGGAAGAAAAACAAAAACACCTCCTCGGTACACTCGAGATGAAATCCAGAGAATTAAACTTGAAGAAAGTAGATTGAAAGAAAAACAATTGTTAAAAAAGTAAGTGCATACTTATGATGAGTAGTTCATTTATAAATACAATATTGTTATTATTTCCTTGTTTGTTAACAAACTTTATAAGCTATTAAAAAAAAATTATGTCAAGAAGTTTAACATTGGTTTGTTAAGCTTTTAGTTGTTACTTCCTTGTTTGTTGAAAAATTTACAAGCTATTTAAAAATTAAGATTATGTTAAGAAGTTTAGCATTATTTTGTTAAGCTATTTATTTATGCAATATTGTTATAATTTCCTTGTTTTAAAAAAAATAAAAATTGGAAGTTTTATAACTAGTAGAACAAAATGGGAATATCAAATTTTAAAAAGTGAAAAAAGATGGTTTTATTCTAATTGAAAAAGGGAATACAAGTCTTATTAGGAAAGAAATGAATACTATAGTAATGCGAGATGTAAGTTTACATCTCCATTCGAAAAAAGTAAGCCAGTAGCAAAACAGCCAAAAAAAACCTTTTTACTCTTATTTACTTGTGTTCTAGAGGGGCCTCGGTGGCTAAGTGATCTAATAATTACTACTGCTATTACTAGCCAGGCAACACTGAGGTTCTGAGTTCGAACCCCGCTCTTGCAGGTGAACTCGACTCCTGTCTTAATTGAATAGGATTGTCAGTTTTCCTAATGAAGGTCAGTGGTTTTCTCCAGCAATCCTGGGATTCCTCCACCACATAAATACTGGCCGCCATGAAATAGTCAAAAAGTGGTGTTCAAGCACAGAAAATCAATAATTTTGTGTTCCATATTAAAGCTTACAGATTATAACATTATGACAGATGGATACCTGATTCTAAGAGTTATTTCCTTTCAATGTCTAAACATTTGATTTTTTCTATATTGAAAGCGATATAGTGAAACCTGACTAAACCGAATCCTGTATAAACAGAAAACCTATATAAACCAAACATGTTTGTAAGCAACATCATATCAAATTATGTGTGTTGAGAACCTGATAAAACTGAACTTCGGCCAAAACCGAACAAAATCTTAAGTCCCAAAGAGGTTTGGTTTAAACAGGTTTCACTGTATTAAAAAATGCCATTGCTTTGTAGGAATCCAGAGTTTGGAAACATGGCCGAATCAGTGATGGAGAATGCCTTATTAAACATAATGACTGAAGCTTTGAATGAAGAATTCAACATCACTGCCAGACCTAGATTTATAGCTCTTCCTAAAAGAACAGCATCTGCCAAAAGCCAGAAATAAGATCTAGGATTGTAAACAATTCAGAAGATAAAGATACTTTCTTGAGTTTATGGTCTTTGTGTATTGACAACCAATTCAGTGTTCAGAAGAACAGACCATGCTTAAAAAATCATGACTATCTGTAATGTAGAAGAACAATATTAAGGGAGCTAACTTTTCATATAAGTGAATGGGGATATCTTAAATGGGTTATGTCCCTTTACCATGCTAGGAAAGGAACATAACTGAATTTGAAGTAAATATTTCTCTTTAGGATATTTTGACCATTAGTTCCCCCAGAGAAGATGATATAAGTGGTACCTGTGTTTTTATCTACAACATGAGCATAGCTGTATGAAGCAAATTCAGAGTGTGCATCTTGTGTTTCAGAATCTTCTGAATTATGGTTTGAAATTCAGAGTTTTTTGTAACAGGCGTTTTGGGTTTTAATGATGGACATTTAAGCAAAAGCATGAAAATCTTATGTTCTTTTGCAAACAGGTTTTAAAACAATTATTTTCTGGATGAGGTTTGTGTATCATTGTAAAGTTGATGGCTCAAATATGCATTTTTGCAATGTTTGGACTATAATTGATTTATTACCCTTAATAGTTTCCTTGGAGCAAGCTTTTTAATTTTATGTTTCTTTAATCCTCTATATATACTCCCTTATAGTGAAAAGAAGATTATTTTTTCAAAGGGAGGTAACTGACCTATGTATATTTTATCCATAAAAAAGGAATTATTTCAAGTTAGAACAGACAACTGTTTCTTTCTAAATGGAAATGAAAATGATGCTTTACTAGGAAAACAGTAAATATCTATTCTTTTGTTAAATGTAATTGAAAAATTTATTTCAAAATGACCATACTGTATAAAATGAATGTATCTGTTTATTTGTATAGTATATAATTATTTATATGTTATTTGAAGATTGTCTGTGATATCTTGTTATATTTACATTTGAAGAGTTTTATTATGTGTGTAGCTCTCTAAACTGCTTTAAAATCTGTATTTGTTTACATATGATAGTCAGAAAAAGTTCACATTCTGTTCTGTTCATATTTTGATTAATCCGTTTTAACATGGTTCAAGTTGAAATAGATTTTGTTAGTCCATTTAAAGATGTTCTTCTTTCTGTCTTAAGTAGCATTCAAATGTTTTCATCTTTTATATGTATAGAAAATGTAGTTTTTACTTTTTGAAATTGACTTTATAGAGATTGGTCTCAATTAATAAAACCTGTCTAAATATTTGTTGTTTGAAAAATATGATATTTTAAGTATGTGATAATGGCGAAGGCCTGTAAAGAGTATGTAACAGACTGTGAAGTATATTTCCGTAGTTTCCCGTAATTTCAAACTTGCAAAAACATTCCGTCCCACACTTTTACAAATTTATTTTATTACAGATTTTGTATTACAGTTTGTACTCACCACAGATAGTATTGGACCTTTTTGTCTGTATATTAAATTATGTATTTTTTATCTGTCAAATAAACTGTGAGAATACTATTTAATTTTTTTCATTGATTTTGAATAGAGATCATATTTTTTTTTAGGAAATGATTGTGAAAATATGAAATTCATCAGTTCTTCTGAATGAATAGTGTGGTACTGTGAATACATTAATATTCGTTGGATACTAACTTTCGTGGATTTCGTGGGTACAGGAGAACCACGAATTCAAATATTCAACGAATTACAAATTTTCTAAAGGAATGTGTGCAGACTTTGTCAAAACCTCGAAATTGAATAAATGAATCCACAGTAAATATGCCCTTAAATTTTGAGGAAATTAAGGTTGCAGATCCCTAAAGAATTTTTAACATAATGCTTTATTCTTGTGATGCCTAGTGCCTTTGTATGGAGTTGTATAACAATTCTTGAAGGGTAACCAGAAAAGCCATTATGAATAGGAGAGTCGGACTACTGACACAAAGGTTCCTGGTTCCATCCCCACTCGGGGGAGAAAATTTCAGGGACCAAATATTTGGTTCTCCCTTGACACCATTTGCGAATATGGTCTTGAGAAACAATGATAGTCCGATGATTGATTTCGAAAAAGGGCAGGCTAATGCCACTATATAGCAGGATTAATATAAGTTTCAATAACTTGTTTCCCAATCCACCATACATAAATAAGGTTAAACTAATATAATGAAAATGCTTATTATTTAGAAATTCTTTTTAAAAGATGCTGATAATTCCTGATCTAGAGATGTGCATCAAATCAAGTAAAGAAACTGTGTCCCTATTGGTAGTCAGCTAGAGGACTGACTCACCATGCAATTTTGGGTACAGTAATCCAGCTGGGGTTAAAAAATAACCCTTTTATATATCGATTTATGTGTAAATCTCTACCCATGTCTACTTATTGGTATACATGTATTACCTCTGTGAAATTGTATGTCATTGATATATTTGATATTTCAAAAAGACTACCCATACCAGCGACATGTCTGTGAATAGCTTAACATAAAAAGATGTGATATGATTTCCAATTAAAACAACTCTTCACAGACATTAACAACCATAGGTCACTGTGAGGCCTTCAACAATGAACAAAACCCATACCAAAATAGTCAGCTATAAAACAAACCCGAAATGATAAATGTAATACAATCCATACAAGAAAACTAACAGCCTGATATTTGTATAAAATAATGAACAAAAAACGAATATGATATACAGCACCAAACTACAATCAATCAATCATAGGACAGGCACATTTGACAATGTTAAACTAGTTTGAATGCATTGACCATGTTAACCCTCCTCCTTAACCTTGGGAAATGGTGTAACAATACATCAAAAGAAACGGACAGGATGGGGCAGACTTAAAGATATACAACCCCACAGCATAAGAAAGACACTAGTACAGATTTAATAGTACTAGCAGTTACTGATATCTAGTTCAAAGCCAATAACAACTAAAAGAAGAGCAGGTATCAAGCACTAAAATTTTAATCGGTCAAACATTTGACATCCAATGGATTTATTGTAAAGACTTCATTAATAGACAGTGAAAATATGACATTGTGCTATGCTGAAAAACAGGCACCGAAAGATTGTAGAGCTATGAATGTGAATGTGTAAATAAAATGATATCGAGTTCAATTAAGATTTACCAAAATTAAGAAATCAAAAAAGTACTCCTTGACTGTATACCTTACAACCAAATGATTTTTAATTACCTGTGTACGTTATTTGGCAGCATTTTATCCAAAATATGGCTGTCTTTTTGATTTTGGTTTACATCTCACCACTTATTTTATTGAATAAGTGTGTCATTGATGAAATTTATATGTATGTTCACAGGGGCGGATCCAGCCATTTATAAAAAAAGGTAGTGGTTTGGGGGGGGGAGGTCCTTACCCATTACAAAAAGAGGCGGGGGTAAGGTCCTTACCCATTACAAAAAGGGCGCGGGGGGAGGGGGGTGTTCCCAACCATATGTCCCCATTCAAATGCATTGATCGTCCAAAAAAGGGGGGTTTCAACCCCCCGGACCACCATTTCTGGATCCGCCAGTGGTTCACTTGTTTAAAAAATAGTCTTTTGATTGATTTAAGGCATTTCAATTGATGTTTATATTGTGTCTTTCTTTGTCGTGATGTTACACTATTGTGTCAGATAAGGGCGTAGGTTGGTACCTATTGAAACGTTTAAACCCACTGATTTATTTGCACCTGACCTAAAATCATGTTTTATTGTGGAAATGGTTGATTTTCCATATCGTATCGGCTTCATCTAATTCGGTTTGGACGGGTGTTATAGTCATCATGAGTTGGTTGACCGTTATGGAATATTCATTTCACAATGTAGCCGTATTTGGCACAACTTTTGGGAAATTTGGGTCCTCAATGCTCTTCAACTTTGTACTTGTTTGGCTTTCTAACTATTTTGATCTGAGCGTCACTAACGAGTCTTATGTAGACGAAACGCGCGTCTGGCGTATTAAATTAAAATCCTGGTACCTTTGACAACTACATATTTCTTATGTCGTAACTACAATACCCTTCCCCTTTCACTAATGTGACCTATCTAATTAGACTATTTACCGGATTTGTGATAACATAAGCAACACGACGGGTGCCACATGTGGAGCAGGATCTGCTTACCCTTTCAGAGTTTTCTATGTTGTGTCTTCTGAACTATTATTTGTCAGTTTGTCTTTTTATGTTTTAGCCCTGGCATTGTCAGTTTATTTCCAATCTATGAGTTTAACTGTCCCTCTGGTATCTTTCGCCCCTCTTTTATAGCTTCCGATTAGAAGTACAAACGCTCTAAATGTTTCTATTATAGTCGATATGATTCTATCATGCCATGTGCTTTGCTAATTTAACATGGGTAGACATATTATGTTTGTGAGCATAGCATGAATTAATTATTTCATAAACAAAACTTGCTAATTAGTACCTTCAAGTTACCACAAATTTAGATATAATATTAGGGAATTACCATTTGATTTTTATGAGGTTTGGGGAGCTTGGGGGCCATGATTAAATTTGAACAAAAGGCAGGACAGAACTTCGGAATAAAAAAAAGACAGGATGGATCACTTTGCAAAAAAAGCAGGATGGCAATTGATGTAGAGGAAAGTCAGGATAAAATAATGAAAAATACCTCCTATGAAAATCAAATAGTAACTTCCATAGATAGTAAGTCTTACAAAATTATGGGAAATGCACTTTAACTTGATAAAAAAAAATAATGCCTCGATCATCTGATCTTTGTAGAAAATTTAAGATCAAATTGCAATGTTATCGTAAACGAGTGCACATTTACAACCCATTGTGAATAATCCGATAAAAATCTGGTTCATGTTTACTGTTAAGTTGACGGAAGGATATAACTTCCATATAACATAACACAATTAAACAGAAATTCAACTCTTTGTTTGTAAATACAGTGAAACCTGGCTAAACCGAATCCTGCATAAACCAGAAACCTGTATAAACTAAACATGTTTTTAAGCACCGTCGAATGAAATTGTATGCGTTGTGCACCTGATAACACCGAACAATGGCCAAAACCGAAAAAAATCTTAAGTCCCGAATAGGTTCGGTTTAAACAGGTTTCACTGTACAAATATTCATTCATTAAGTATAGTTGCGTACTGAAAGAGAAGAGTGATGGAGTTTATAATTATGGTGAGTTTTAAATTATTTTATAACTCAAATTATGCATGCTTTCATGTAATAGGCAAGTATCAATAATCTCGATTGGGGGTTACAGAAAAGACACATCATAAATAAAAAAAGTTCGGGAATTATTCGTTATTCAAAGATTCCACATGAGAAAAAAAGTAGAGAAAAATCAAAGTTGGCATTTACGTAAAACAAATGACTTATTTTATCCTAAATGCTTTGCATACAACTTTGAAAAGCTAATTAATTGACAATCTGCATTTATTTTTATTTCTTTCGTACGATAAAACTACGAACTGATATGCATTTGTCTTTGATTTAAAAAAAATATTTTGCTGTTGCTAGGCAATATTTGTGTTGCTATGCTCAATATCTAACTTGTTAAAAACATATTGATAAATAAGATAGTATATTAAAATGCTTCCTGATATGTAAAAGGTAAATACTCAATATATTATTTCTCGAATCATTTCTTTCACAGGAAGTCATCGTCAATAACGTACGCCGTTATGTCGCCAAATTAACAATCATAGGTCACCTTAAATACTTCAACAATGAGCAAAATCCGGGTTGTTTATAGCGTCTTGTAAACAAATCAAAAGTTATTATTGTTAGAAACATAAAGTTTTTCAATGTAAAGATAAAGCAATTACTATGTGATAGTTTTGATACTTCATAAAAACCGTTGCTAGTCAACCTTCCTCTAAATAGAATGCAATCAAATCACTGTTGTTGTATACAAGTCTATCTTTTATTCCTTACTAGGTTGATAATGTTTATATCTGAATATTTTGATATGACCTTTTGGTACTTTGCATTGATTTCAAATATTGTTTTACTCTTTCAAAACTTATTCATAACGTTCCTAGTGAAAATATCCGATATAACAAATGTACGAAGTCAAGCAAATATATCATGAATCTCGAAAATTTACTTGAAATTATGTAGACAGATTTTAAACACATTTTTATTCCTTCATTATCTGACTAATTATTATATAGAGCAATCGAGTTTAAAATATTATTGTTTTGTTTTTCATACATAAAACTAATACAGTAAAACCTGGCTAAACCGAATCCTGCATAAACCGATAACCTGTATAAACCAAACATGTTCTTACGCACTGTCATATCAATTTGTATGCGTTGTGAACCTGATAAAACCGAATATTGGCCAAAACCGAACAAAATTTAAAGTCCCGAATAGGTTCGGTTTAAATAGGTTTCACTAAATAGATAAGCAAAGTTTATAAACTAAAAAGTTGAAATTAATTGTGTCATTCATATCACCAGAAACGCTGTCACAATAAGACGACACGTGTATCTTTCGTCAAGAAACACACATAAGTTGTTATCCGGTTTTCATGAGGTTCATGTTGCATATTGTTTAGTAGTTTCCATGTGGTATATTGTGGACTGTTTTTATTATTTATCCTCTGTTTGTGTCTGTAAACCAATGTTTTATTTGCCTTCTCACCGAATTACAGTTAATATTGCCAACTGTGTATCTTATTTTTAAGTGGTTTTAAGAGTTATTTTTCCTTAAATGGCTCATTTGAAAACAATGATTCTAAAAGCAAAAATATATTATATTTGTGTAAATATTTTGTATTATACAATAAATTACCACGTTTTCTTTATATCATTAAACAGTATAACCATTAAATTGCAAATCTGTCTCCAAATTTGCAGATTTAGGCAAATAACTAGACCGATTTTTTACTGTGATTGTTCAATCCAAGATGGCGGTATACCATGTATCTACCTTAAGTAGTTGTATGATTTGAACAGCTTTGACAGGTGTCCCTCAAATTTTAAAATAATTCATTTGTTTTTTAATAGCAACTATTTTTTTATTTCAGATCAAACTGTTCTTCATTAATTTTGGTGGTAACATCTGTTTAGAAGCAAATTTTAGTGATACTGATAGACAGCCAATACCTGGATATTTTCAGTGGCACGAAGATACAGTTGCTAGTGAATTCCTTATGTGTCCAAACTCTTGTCAACAACAGATCACAAAAGAGCGTACTTTTGCAGGGAACAGTGTTACCACTTGTTGCGTGGAATATTCACGGCCATACTGGATAACTTCTAAATCTGAGAATTTAATCGGGTCATTACGTTTGGAACCAAGAGGAGAACAAGGTTTTGTTATAGTTCCTGGTGTCGCTAATGACACATTGTTCAATAAGATTTTATACCAGCAAGGCAATTTAAATGTTTTTCCAAGCAGTCTTTGTGAATTTCGAAAGTGAAGCTCGTTTTTTGGAATTTGTAGTTTTTTCCATGAATTAAAACTAATTTCCTTTTAAGTGAACATTCTTGAGTATATAAGAAATATATTACTCAACTCAATTATGGATTAAACTCATTTTTTCTCTCAAAATGTGTCTTCAAAGTCAAGGTGTTGACGAAAAAAATTGCTCACAGAAAATTAAAATCGTAATTTTCTTTCTTAACTTCTCGGGAAGCTATGCTGAATTTAAATTATGTTATGTAACATAACTTGGACTATGATATGTCAAATTTGTGCCAGTTGATATGCTAAGATACGTAAATGTGCCAGTTAGATGTGTCGATATTTCTGACGAAGCGGGGCCGACGGTAATTCACGAGTTACGTCCCTTTGTTTGACACTATCATGAACAAACTATTGTTATATCAAGCACCATATGCTGTTATTTACATGTGGATATTATTAAAAATTATCTTATTAAATATATTTTGATACTGTAAACATGTGCCAAGAAATAGAGAAACACATGTTATCACTTTTCAGAACTCATTCCCTGTGAAATAGGCCCTATGTGTCCCTATGTGCCATAATAGAGTTAATAATTTAATATTAATTTAATATTCCAAGAGTTAATTTAATATTCATGTTTTGGTAAGTATTTTTACTGGTGCAACCAAATTATTTTAACACAGAAATAAATGTCTACTCAATTAATACAAGGGGTAGTCTAAATATTCATGAATAATGGATCAAGACAGCACTATTAAAATGATAAAAAAACAGGAATTCCTTTTCATTAATGACACTTGCAAGTTGGTCCTACCTTTTTTATTTAAACATAAACGAGATCATAATGAAAGTATTCTGAATGTAACATCTTTATTATTTTAAATTTATAAAAGGAAAATTAGTTTGCAATCCTTGTATGAACAAACTAAATATAACAATACTGTTGTCTCATCGATTTCATGCAAGTTATAGTTCTAATGAATGGACTCAAATTATAAAAATAACACACTAAACCAATATATAAATGGGGCTAATCATGAACTTGAAAATAAATAGGAACAAAATAGACTCAGTAATATATTTCTTTTTCTATTTGAAAAAATAATAATAACATTAAAAAAAACTATGCATTTTTACATTTATATAAAAGTATTTCAGAGCAGTTTCTGGGGGCTAAGTCAACAATTATGTTTTAGATCACAAGTCAAAATTAAGTCACACTTCATGTCAGTATGATAATGCTTTGAATAAGATTGATTAAAATGATACTCTGAAAGAGATTGTTTGAAGGCAGCAACCATTTGTTTTCAGGGAGGGGGAAACTATGGATTTTTTTCCAGACAAGTTGAAAACAATTCTTCTCTATCAATTTTAGCATTTCATTTAATGGCAGCTGAGGGTAAAACAAACATATTTTTTTTTCTCAGGGTCAAATACAAATTATTTTTTATCCAAAAACAAACTTTTTTTTTCAAAACAATCAATAGCCACCACCACTTCCCCCTCCAGAAAATCAAATGGTTGTTGGCTACCTAAGTTGAAATTTAGGACAGTACTTTCTCATTTACTTTTGCAGGATTCCTTTATCACAAAAAAAATAAAATATAATAAACAACGAATGTGTTTTATGTCAGTCATCTAAAGCAGTTAAGGTTGTGCAAAGACGGTATAAGATTCCTTACCTTGTTTTAGTTAAGTCATACATTTCACTGACTTAAAGAGAATAATTAATCCAGTCAAATATTCCAAGCTGATCTCGCCATTACTTTTTCAAACAAACATACTAAATGTGTGTACATTGACTGTGTTCAGATGCCATCGATGTGTAAGACCGAAAAACTACAATGTCAAAAAATGTCTTTCTTTTGGAATTTAGTTCAAACGGGGTTTCCCAAGGGGTAATAGAACGTTATACTTTATGATTTTTTTAAATTTTGAGATACGTATTATTAATTGTTTGTATAGTACATATAGTCTTTGTTAATCTGTGAAAAATAGAAGAAAATAATTTTAAACGACGATCAACGGCATTACGGGATTGTAAAACACGGCCAATTTGACATGTTTGAGATTTTTTTCCTTTTGATAATAAACTCCATGCTTCACAAATCGAAATAAATCTATTTCAGACCATAATGGCAAGTAGGAAACTGAAAAAAAGATAAACTTCCAAATTGGCGCCAAAAAAAAAAATCCGCGAAATTAACGCAATTTCGGAATGGCGGGTTTTAATATCAGTCCCATTGTTGTCTTAAGAAAGTAGCAACAACGGTCGTTTCTAAGGGCTTGCTTTCCGACTGTTATGAAGATTTTTTTGTGTCGTAATTTTCTGGAAAGCATTGATTTAACAAATTTATTTCTCGATTATTCGTTTGATTTTATACAATTGAGCAGCAATCACATTTCGGAGTTTACAAATGAATTAGATTTTAAATTCAATCTTTCAAAAAGTGGGGGAAATATATATTTAGTCTCTAACCAAATTTCTGAATCTCCAAATTTTTCGAAATTAGGCCTTACATTTCCAATTTTATTTAGTATTGCCTTCAGATACCCTATAAATATCATTGACAATCCTATAAATTGTAATTGCAAGGTCGAACCTTTCTTAGAACAGTTCAAATTGGCTAGCAAAAACTTTGTTGAAATGTAGAACCATACATGCGGACATCCACCGTTTCTTCGGGGTCGACAGATTTTTAATATGAGTGCAGACCTTTTCATATGTAATTTCTCAATGAAAGACAAATGTCCTTTTAATTGCAGTTGTTTTGAACAGCCATCGAGGTCTAGACTTGTTGTCAATTGTACTATGAGGGGAAAATACAGATTGCCGAGTGAATTTCCGCAACACAATGGTTTAGATATTGATTTAAGTCATAATTTGATAACAGTTTTCGGATACCGTACTTATTTAGATAGAACGTCTTCAATATATTTGTCGTATAACCGAATAAAGAGAGTAGACCCGAAAATTAACAATATCAATCTCAAGCAGAATGCTATATCGCAGATTCATAAAAATGTACAGCTATTTAAAAATGAACGAACGGGTCTGTTCGGTAATATAACGATCACTTGTTCCTGTGATATGAAGTGGATTCAAATTTGGCTGGAAAATCAGAATGAAAGACGTAGAGGTAATAACTTTATAACCTGTCTTTTTCACGATGAAGTTATTGAGGCGATTTCTATCTCTCAATTGTGTACCGCAGAAAAACCACAATCCACTCTGCAATATGCATTGCTCATTTTTTTGTTAATCGTATCGATATCACTGGTTCTTTACTTGACAATGAAGTACGAAATATTTTTACTTTTAAGGGATTTCAAAATGCAGTACTTTCGCAGATTCAATAATTACGTCAGTTTGCAACCGACCAGATTTGACGTTTACTTGTCATTCAATACAGATAATTACAATATAATGAAATGGGTAAATACAGTTGTAGTTTACAAGCTAGCAAAAAAGGATTAAAAGTTTGTCTGCCTCCTAGAGATTTTACCCCGGGTGGTGTACAAGTCGAACAAATTTTGACTGAAATTGCAAACTCAAAATCGTATCTAGTAATCCTAAGCAACGACTACTTGAAATCACAATTTCAAAATACTGAATGGAATCAAATTTGGGCTCAGTACATGTCAAACAAGTGTCGAAGAATTGCTGTTGTTAATTATGATATTTTGGATAGTAGTCATATCAAAGATAGGCGATTAAAAGCCTTTGACTTTTGTAATTTCGACAACAAATTGATGGATAACCTTGAAGTACGAACCCATAGATTACAACTAATTAATATCATTTTTATATAGATTAGACCGTTGGTTTTCCTGTTTGAATGGTTTTACACTAGTAATTTTTGTGCCCCTTTATAGCTTTCTGTTCGGTGTGAGCCAATGCTGCGTGTTGAAGGACGTACTTTGATTTATAATGGTTTACCATTACAAATTGCGATTTGGATGGAGAGTTGTCTTATTGGCACTTATACCACATTATCTTATATCTATATCTTATATATATAACATTATCGATGTTAAATTTAAAATGCAATATAATTAAAGGCATGTCCCATTCAATAAAAGGTAATTTTAAGTTGTTACGTCCATGACGTAAAACAGTCTTAAAGCAATATGAACTTACGACCCAGATTAGCATTTTCTTATAATTAAATTGCCAGTTTCAGCCATATACAATTAGAAAATATACTTGTATAGATATGTAAATATAAGGCATTATAAATCATTACATTTTTTAAACACGGTTTTAAAGTTTATTATCTAGTTGAAGATAAACATATTTAGTGGCTCAATGTTAACATATCAATGTTACATAGAGCAGATCTGAACATCTGTCAAACAATTCGAAGAGTATAGAAACTAGTGAAAATACATTCTGGAAATAATTTTTGAAAAATGAAACCTAATACTGATCCAATATCATATAATGAATGTGCAATGGAATTTTCAAACGCGGTGTAGTTTGACTCAAAGTTGTGTGTACACCATCCATACAATATTGAAACAATCTAGGACGTAAGACGTCAAGATTTTCCTGGTTTAATGCAAAATTATACCGTGTTGACATTTGGTTCTCTGGGGTTTTGTTTTAATAATGTTTAGGTAGGTAAAAAGTTTTAACTGTATGTAGGACGTTACCAGGACACAACACTACTGAAAATGGAGGGTACTAAACACTGAGTTCTGAACTCGGATTATTTCTCTATTTATTTTAAAATAGTTTATCAGAAGAAATGATTACCATTTGTATAAGCAAAACTAAAAGAAAATAATCCAACTGAAGACGTAACCCATCAAGTAAGGGGTAAATGTGGAGAAGAAAAGGAATGGGATGTAAATATGTAGGACTCTAAAGTGTGATGATACTCCAAAGTGCGTTGGTCACGCTTAAGTATGATGGTCTACGCTAAAGTATGATGCTGTCTCACGCTAAAATGCGATGGTTGTTTGTTTGCAAAAGTACGATGATATGTCACGCTAAAGTGCGATTGACCAATAGGGTAAGGTTCGAGGGCTGAAAACGTTACAGTACATGGATGTAAAAAAATAGTCTTTTTTCAAAAAGCTAGTATGCTAAGGTACAACATATGGGATAGGAATTATAATTTACAGGAGTGATTGTTTTTAAATTTAGAAGACCGACCACGTAATAATTGCTAAACAGGTAATTTATGTGTCACAAAATTCTATATTTCTTGTAAATGATTTTTTTACAATTCGGGCGTATTAAATATTTGGTTAATTGGTGTAGCTTGCCATTCACACAGTCTATCAATAATCTGAACACCTCCCCTTAGAGTCGTAATATTGTAAATTGCAAATACAAATTCGTTCATAGTCGAATAAGTAACATTTATTTGTACAAGCTTTATGTTAAATGAGAGAGAAAGCCAATTTCCGCCGAGTTTTCTCCGTCTTCGTAGCGAGTACAAATGCATGTTATATTTTCTTACAACGTACGAACTATGTTTTAGCCGACAATTTATAATTTACGCTTGAAAAATTGTACCTTTATTTTACCGACGTTACTTTTTTTGATAAAATCGACAATATTTTAACGGGGACCGCAAAGTAAACTGCAACGTAAAACAATGATTTAAATGCATCAGTTCACTTCCAATAGAAACAGGATACAGGATACCTATGCGTATACTATTTTATATTTATACAGTAAAATTGTCGACTGCAGGACACAAATCCTTCTTCCAGCACCCGAAAAAACCACACAAACGCACTTTAGAGCAGGCCATCACACTTTAACGTGACCGTCGTACTTTAGCGTCCCCATCGTACGTTAGAGTCCTACACATATACATGATATATATATATATATTGGTTCTACCACTGCATCGAGTGTGATACGATGTTTATCCACCAGAGACAGTTAAATTTTCAAATTTAAAACGCGAGACTTTAACTGTCGAGATTTGATAAATACCGTTTTGCACGAGATGATGTGGTGGAATCTGTTTCTCTAATGATTTTTAGACGATATGCAGACAATCTCAATCCTTTTTTTCGAATGATCTGCCAAAAGATGTGTTCTTTCAATGTGACGTCATCAGACATGATTGCCTTTTGTCATGACGCCACAATAGGAAATTCAGAGAAAAGCAAGAACATTTGACGTCATAACCGAATGTTGACCAATGAAAAATTGAGATCAAACTAACCACACGTTAATTAAATAAAAATAAACAACAGTTCAGGAAAAGTATAAATCAGCTAAAAGTTTGAGAAATTAATTTGCTGGCTTTTTTATGATATCAAAATACTCATATTATAAAAGGTGACAGAGTTTAGAAGACCAGAAATTTCACCTCTTTCTGTAGCGGTTATTGCACTAGGAAATGACTTTAAGTCTAAAACATTCATTTTGATCTTAATATCATTTGAAAAGTCTAAACAATTAACCAATGAAATGTCCAGACTTTCAGTCAATATTCAGACTTATCAACTGTGGGTTCAGTACTGTTAAAAAATTTCGCTTGCAGTCAATTTAGAAGTTTCAGAAGCGTTTTCGACAATTCAGTACGTTGCTGATGTATAGATGTATATACAAACTACTGAACAGTTTGGAAAAAAAACCGACTGGACAGATTTTATTCGACTGTATTGTCTGAACCGTACTTAAATTTTCCCAATGGACAAGTCTGAAAATTTATTGAAAGACTGAAGAGGACTTAATATTTCATTGCTCAGTCTTTTAAGAGCTGTTCAGATCAAAGTGACAGTATAAAATTAAAATGGGTTTAGTAGTGAACACATTAAACTTTAGTGTGTATGCAGCTTAAATCTGGACGACTTTGATTTTCAACTAAATATATACATATTAACTTCTATGTCATTTGGTCTCTGGTGAAGTGTTGTGTCTTAGACAATTTTACAGCATCTTTTTATTCTCCGAAAGTTTCACATTAAATCTGAATAGGGGTTAATGAGAGGAAATGGTTACAAGGACTGCGGATAGGACAAAGCCCATGCGATGCCACATAAACCCTTGGACGGCGTTGTTACAATTGATCCTGGAATTGGAATTGCAAAATTAAGTCATCTGATTAAGATTCCGAGGTTTCAGAAAACTTTGACATATGATTCAAAAGCAGTTGTTGATAAGTTTGACAGACGGACGCAAGAAGAAAAAACAAACGATCGGAATGATTAACTGACTAACTCAAAATCACTTTTTATAAATCCATAGGGCATTGCAACATTTGATATGTAAATAAATACATTATTATCATTAACTTTGTTTTTTCTAATGCATAAAGTATTTGTTTTGGTTGAAAGCGTTAAAGGAAATAAAATTACCTTTTTAAACACGTACTAAGCAACATGAACCCCAGGAAAATGACAAAATGACAAACAAAAGTAAACAAAACATAACATAGAAAACTAAAGACCGATGAAAGCAAATCTCAACAAAAACCCGAGGTGATCTCTGGTGCTCCAAAAGGGTTACCTGATCCTGCTCCACATATGCCACTCGTCGTTTTGCTCAAACAGTTGATATTCTTTAAAACAGCAACCCATCAAAAAAACAAACCAATATACAGTTAAAAATTAAGGTACATTGCCTTTAACATCAGACTTGCAGCAGGTGTTTTCAAAATATGCTTAGGTTTGAGAAGTTGAGTTTATAACTATATGTATAGACTATCACATAGAATGAAATTCAAAACAGTGTGGCTGTGGCCATTGATTGACACATTAAATTCATCCATTGACTGGGACAATTTATGTGAACGTTTGTCTGTAACGACCACTGTTCACGTCGTACCTACGATAGACATTTAAACTGTGGGGTTACCAAAGGTTTCTTAACGCCTTTAATTATAAAATAATTCGAAAAAATAATCAGGAATAACCTGTATGTTTTGATTTATATAATTGATATAAATCAAAACATCGTGTTATATTTCTGATTAATTTTTCGAATTACTTTATTACGGTGTTGAGATCCTTTGGTGACACCATAGTTTAAGTTTCTTTAAAAAATACATAGTGAGCAGTGGTCTTTAAATACAAACGTTCACCTAAATTGTCCCAGTCAATGGATGAATTTAATGTGTCAATAAATGGCCACAGCCACACTGTTTTGAATTTCATTCTATCTGACATTTACACCTTATTCTCTAAATGACAACAACTTCAAAAATTAACAAAAGACAACTTTGTTTTGTGCTGTAACAAATATTTCATGTATTTTGCCATATTCATAAATGTATTCACAATAAATACAATAGAGTATTAAAAATGTAAGATGAAGAGCATGAATATAGATAAGAGGAGACATGGTAAATGTGGCAGAAGTAATGTCATCACAGTGTAGTAATGATATGTTTTACGAAAGGCCCAAAAGGGAACTCTCAAAGGGTTGTTGGATTTGGTTCTGTTATGTGTACGTTTCACAACTTGTTCTATATTCCCGTGTTTGTAGTAGCGTTTTGGATTTAAATTATCTTAAATTTTGTATAAATTATACATAATTAAGTCGGGGATTTCGTTCTAACAACATGTACCATATCCTTTCATAAATACAAAGATTCGGTTAGGAAGTTTAGCTGTGCCTTTGTTGGTTCATGGACGTAGTATTTTTGTTTCGTAACCTGTTTTTGTTATAAATAAGGGCGTTAGTATTCTCGTTTGAATTTTCATGGCGGCCTTGTATAGCCCACTATATGTTATTGATTTTACTCGTTCTTGAAGGTTGTACGGTTGGCTATATTGCTTTCCATTCATTTGAACTCCGGTGGATAGTTGCGTCATTGTCAATCATACCGGTACCACATCTCCTTAGTTTCATGTTCCAAAAATACAGAGCGTGGCTCTCTCCATACCCCAGCCTCCAGATTGAAAATAATTATACAATATTTCAAAAGATATTTCTTTCATTAAGAACACTTTAATTAAGTGGGTATTATGACATGTTTTCGTCCTCGAATAGGAAAGAGGAAGTCAGTAGCTGTATTTTCCCGATGGTATCAAGTACAGGCAATATGCGGCAAGGTTAAACTTTGACCTTAGCATAGATAAATGATTAACCAATTTAACAAATAACCGTACTTAAATGTATCAGGAAATTTAGTGCTTATGATAAGATTTTTAAACATTCAATACTCATATGTTAAGTGTTCCAATAACAATGATTTTCTGAAGAGGGCTGTATATAGTGATTAGACAGTCAGTCAGTTCGTCCGTCTTTTTTTCGTTTGTCAGTCTTCTACTTTTGTTTCTACAACTGCTCCGGATCCGCATAAAAGAATATTTAAACGTTTTACAGATTCTTAATCACATGGTTTTCATTTGCATTACGATTTCGTTTATTTATAAAAAAAGATGTTTTTGTGGTTTACTTTGTTGTATCTTCACTCTTTAGTATACATTTGTATATCACTATATATAATTCCATATTACATCTTCTATTTTTTATTTTTTGGTTTCTTCCAAAAATTCATGGACTATTGCTTTATCTGGATGTAACGATTTTGTATCTAGTTTTGGAAGTTTCCTTAGCTCATCATATAGTTTGTCATCGTTTTATCTGAACTCGGAGGAGGGGTTCCGGGGTTGGGAGAGGGGGTGAGTGTGGTACACATTTCTTATCCGCAATTCTTCATAAACTCTTGTTTTAATATAAAGGTTTACAGAAACTTTCTTTGAATCTTAAATATATGATGTCATTGTGCACATATTTTATTTCTCGATCCAACTTACCTTTGGGGTTTTCCTTTGCAAATCATAGACTAGACATCGTTGATATATTTTTGTGAGCTTTTTCTATATAGTAACTAAAAGTGGAAAATTTGTTGCAAATATCCCCTATGACTATATTTACGAATCTGGTCCCAGTTACTTTTACATTATTTAGTAAACACAGTCACATTAACAGATATATCAATAAAATGAATAAAACAACATATTTCTGTACATGCCATTCAATATAAAAAGTGATCCTAGTATGTTCAAATTTTCTGTATTGCTATTGTAAGTGGTCAGAGCTGTCTTTAAACTGGTCCGAGTTGTCTTTAGATTGGCACCAAGTTGTTTTAAAATTGGTCCAAGTTGTCTTTAGATGTGCACCAAGTTGTTTTAAAATTGGTCCGAGTTGTCTTTAGATGTGCACCAAGTTGTTTTAAAACTGGTCCGAGTTGTCTTTAGATGTGCACTAAGTTGTTTTAACATTGGTCCGACTATTGTTTAGTCTGAATTGTCATATCAGAATAAGATGATGGGATAAAATAGCAAATGAGATAACTTTCCACAAAGACCAAAATGACATAGAGGTTAACAACTTACGGCCTTCAACAATGAGCAAAAGCATACCGCATACTTAACTATAAAAGGTCCCGAAATCACGAAACCTGAAACAATTGAAACGAGAAAACAAACGGCCTTATTAAGGTACTAAACAATGAACGAAGGATTAAATATGATATACAGCAACAAATGACATCCACTGAATTAAAGACTCCTGACTTGAGAAAGTATCGTTGAAAATATATGTCAAGTGGCGCTTTGTTGAGACTTCCTGAAGGCTAACAATCGTTTGCGATTTCGAAGATAAATAAGACTAAATAAACAAATTTGAATTCAGTGTTGTGCCGTTATTCCTCATCGGAATTGCTTTCACTTAAAAATTTACTTTGTTTATAAAAAAAATGAATGTAATTATTACAACAAAAAACAACTCACTCTGTTTTTGCATGTCTTATTAGTGTATTAAAAGTTAGTTATTTGCTAAAAACAACAACAGTTGTAGTAACAACATGAATTATCGAGAGGCCATTAAAGCAAATAGGACGTTTTCTATTAAATTTGTTTTGACGGTTATGTAATGTAAAGAGTATAAATTTTATCCCACCCATTTAGGAGTCGAGATTCAATTGGATTCTCTGAATAGCTTGGTCAACGGTGTATGCATGCTCTCGAGCAAAGAGGATTGACTTACCAACACTTAGGTGAAGTATCCTTATTTTACAACGAGATAAGTTTAACATGTTTATTTATTCAAATGCACAGTTATACACAAATGAAATTTATAAAATAACACGGTACATATAACATCTCAAGAATGATAAAAGTACAACACATAATAATCATAAGTACATAACAATTAGAAATATATAGAAAATGTTTAACAGGAAACAAAAATAAAAGTGTGTTTTCCTAGTGTTAAAGTACATCTTCCTGATTCTGTTTAAAAAGGCCAAACATTCCCCTTTAACGCGTACAACTAAAACATATATTTTTTCCATTAGAAAATATAATACTAATGATAAGGATTTATATATTTACATATTAAACGTTTCAATGCTGCCTGGATTTCCAAATCAGACGATATAAAGGATATTGAATCAGTCTGTTCGTCCTTCCTTTCGTTTTTTTTTTCGTTCGTCCGTCTGCCAAACATATCTGCAACTGCTCTCGAATCGCATCACATTCTTTGTGAAACTTTCACAGAATCTTTATCACATCTTATTTTTGCAATCCCGATAATTTATTTTGACTTTGTCCTATCCACGCGTACACAACAATTCGCTTTATCTTAGAGTTTCCTGATTATGATTTATTGAAAATAATATGCACATCTTGGAAATCATAGCAATATTATGCGCACAGGTCTTTTTTTATTAAATTAAATTTTGGGTTTCTTAGCAAATATCGGTATTTTTTGGCAAATCCTCCAAAACCTTTACCATACGATGAAGAGATCTTCCACAATCTTCACCATATAATGCTATTCGCCATTTCAGAATCTAATGCATCCTGGGTAATATTTTCAAAAGTGTACACCAAAACGTCCGGATTGGTTAAAAATGTCATAAACAATGGAAATTTAACCAATGACGTGACGTTATTTTCATTTTGGTGTACGTACAATGAGATTACCTACAGTCCTTTAGATTCTGAAAAGGCATCCTTATCTAGTTTTTGATCTAAACTTTTATTTTCCATGGAAATCATAGACTTTGCCATTGCTTTAAGGTGGTACCTAACACCACAGGGAGATAACTCTTTAAAATCAGCTAAATGTTTTAAATACGTTGTGTTTTTAAGGGAATTTTAAGCTTCTCAATGATCAAAATTAGTGTCTGTCAAACTGCTATATAACTAGTATATTTTTTTTGATAAAATGGTTGGTTCATTTTTTTTTTAAATTTTTACATTCTTGTCAAAGAGTTAAAGTAAATACTTATTTAAAATTTTATGAAAATTAAACGAGCCAAATTAATTTGAATTAAAGTGTTGGGTACCACCTTAACGAGGGATTGGTATCCATTTTATTTCGTCTACTATTCCAAAACCCTTTATTTTAGTTTAAAGAAACTCGTTCAAAATCTGAACCGTATACTACCATGGTGCAAATTTATTTTGTGTACTAATCCAAATTTGTTTTGGGATTTCCCTTAGAAAGCCATGAACTTTGCAATTCTTTTTTGAAGGGCGAATCATAATGTAAGCCTTGCGCATAGTTCCTGTATGTTGTATTCGGTTTTTTTTCTGTTGTTTTCTATTTGTTGATATTTTGCGTTCTAAAACCAGTATCGTGTTGCAAAAAGCTTCATGAGGAATTACTTTATAACTAGCCCCCCCCCCCCCCCTGCAGTTTTACAAGGAAGCATATGACACTGGGGCTTGTCTGTATATATTTCTTTAAGTGTAAATCAAATGCGTGCGGGATTAAGCTATATTAAACACCTACGATTAATGGCTATGTTTCATATACTACAATAGAACCAATAAAAAGTGTCGGGTTCGGGACTCAATCACTTACTTTTGCTAATTTACATAAGTATTTTAAAATCCATTCCTTTCCTCACATTTAACCCGTATCATTTATATTGTGTATTAATATGTTTTTTTCAGCTACTACATACAGTTCAAAACTCATATCTAGCCATACACTAGCATGACAAATTCACAGAACCATAGGAATATTATAGTTTATATGATAGGAAGTCAAATTCATCTTGGTAAACTTTACCCAAGAGAGTTCTTAGTAATATCAAAATTATTCAAAGGAGAATTTTAGAAAGGTATCATATTGAAAAGAGACGGATTTCTCTGTATGATATAAACCATGCCAGAACAAAAGCACTCTGAGCTAAAGATACTATCGATGGAATAGTAATCCATCACGATAACACAACATAACCTTGTTGATACATACCACGAAAAAGACTCACTAAAAGAGATATGTTCATCTTCAACCAGAAAATAAACTCTCAAAGATATTATAAAACTCAATACAAAAATGATAATGATTTTTTATGTCTTACATTTGCATATTACTATCAATATATTTCTGAATAGATATGGCATAAACTATCTATTGGAAATGTTCTGCATTAGAAAATCCAAATTGGAATCATTAACTCATATTTTCATAAGATTGTATCACACAATATATGAAGCACCTCACACATTATTTTCCATGAATTGAACATGACTTAATTATGTTGCATTTTAGCTACGCCGATCACGGAATATTAATCAGATACACTTTTTATCTGACGGTTGTTGGTTCGTAGCCTTATTTCAAGGTCTTCTAGCAATTTATTGTCGAAGTTACAAAAGTCAAATGTTTGTCCAACTCGTACAAAGGCTTTTAACCTCCTATCTTTGATATGACTGCTATCCAAAATATCATAATTAACTACAACAATTCTTCGAGGGTTGTTCGACTTGAAGTGAGTCCAAATTTGGTTCCATTCAATCATATTAATTTGTGATTTTAAATAATCATCGCTCAAAATCACTAAATACGAATTTGAAATTGCAACTTCAGTGAAAATCTGTTCGACTTGCACCCCACCTGGAATGAAATCTCTAGGAGGCAAACACACTCTGAAGCCATTTCGTTCTAGATTTTGAACGAGACCTGTTGTTACCCATTTCATTGTATTATAATTTTCAGCATTGAACGACTAGTACACATCAAATTTGTTCGGTTGCTGACTGGTTTTAATATTGAATCTGCCAAAGTACCGACTTTTGAAATTCCTCGAGAGTAAATATATTTCGTACTTGCGTGTTAAGTAAAGAAACAGAGATACAAATACGATTAACATTGAAGTAAAAAATGCATATTGCACAGTTGACCGCGGTTTTTTATCGGCACAAAATTGAGAGATAGAAATTGACTCAACGTTTTTATCGGGAAAACGACAGGTAATAACGTTATTGCCTCTACGTCTTCTGTTCTGATTTTCAAGCCAAACCTGAATCCACTTCATCTCACAGGAACACGTGATCGTTATATTTCCGAACTGAACTGTTCGTTTATTTTTAAATAGCTGTACATTTTTATGAATCAGCGATATACCATTGTGCTTGAGATTGATATTGCTAATTTTCAGGATTTCATAAATGAACGGGTCCACTCTCTTTATTCGGTTATAAGACAAATCTATTGAATACGTTTTATCTAAATAAGTACGGTATTCGAAAACTGTTATGGAATTATGACTTAAATCAATATGTAAACGATTTCGTTCCGGCAAAACACTTGGCAACTTATATTTTCCCCTCATAGAACAATTAACCACAACTCTTGATCTCGATGGCTGTTCGAAACAACTGCAATTAAAAGGACATTTGTCTTTCATTGAGATATTACATATGAAAAGGTCTGCACTTATATTAAAAATCCGTCTACCACGAAGAAATGGTGGATGTTCACAAGTTAATTTTCGTTTTTCTTCAAAATTTTTGCTGCCAAATTTGAACTGTTCCATGAAAGGCTCTATCTTGCAATCACAATTTATAGGATTAGCCTCAAGGTTTATAGGATATTTGAAAAAAGCACTAAAAAGCATATCACGGGTAAAACCTAATTTCGAAAAATTAGGTATTTCCGAAATTTTGTTAGAGTTTAAATTTATATTTCCCCCACTTTTTGAAAGATTGAATTTAAAATCCAATTCATTTGTAAACTCCGATATACAATTGTTACTCAGTTGTATAAAGTCAAACGAATAATCGAGATATAAGTTTGTTGAGTCAATGCTTCTTAGAAAATTATGATGTACAGAAATCTTCATGAGAGAACCTGGGCGGTAGTTAAATGTATTTGGCTCTATATATTGTATCTTATTGTAAGATAAATCCAAAACTCTCAAATATTCCAATCTTCTGAATGTTGTATTTCCCAATACTGCAATTCTATTAAAAGACAGGTTTAATGTGTCCAGCATGTGAAAACATTCGATGTGAGTAATATTTTCAACCTCGTTTTTAGAAAAATTTATATCCACTATTCCTCTTAATTTACAAAGACTGCTTGGAATAACTTCTAAATCGCCCTGCTGGTATACAATCTTGTAAAACAATGTGCCAGTAGCGCCATCGTTAATTATAACAAAATTGTTTTCTTGTTTTGATTTCAAGTGCAAAATTCTAATCAACTTCTCAATTATCCAGTATGGTCGTGCATATTTCACGCAGCAGTTGGCAACATTTCTCCCTGCAAAACTACGCCGTTTTGTGATATTTTGTTTACATGATTTTGGACACATGAGGTATTTACTAGCAACCGTATAATCTGTCCAATGAAAATATTCAGCGATTGGTTTTTTAGTAATATCACTAACGTTTGCTGCTAAAAACATGTGAAAACTAGAAGTAATGAAGAACAAATTCATCTGCAAAAGAAGATACCACTCATTATTTCAAAATTTTAGGAAAACTTGTCAAAACTGTTTAAATGATCTTTTGCAAAAAAGAAGATATGCAGCTGGCAATATAAACTAATAGTATAAGTCACAGAAAAGAAAAAAATGAACGTTTGAAAAACAACACAAAAACACAAAAAACATAACAACAGTTAACAAAATACTCCACAGGAACTGCAAAAGAATGTGCTACATGAACCTTACAAAAACCGGATGTAAACGCGTGTATCTTTGTCCTTCTTTGCTCAATATATGACACATTTAGTCTTATTATGATAGCGTTTCTCATGATGAAGAAGACATATTGAACGTTTAAGTTTTTGTTCATAAACTTTGACTATGTATGAACAGGTCATTTTTTTAAGAATTAAGGAATATTACTTTTTCAGAAGTACTTAACAATAACTTGATTTTTTAAAATTTATTCATCAGGAAAAAAAAACTGTTTTTAAAGCTGTCAACACAATATCAAGTAAATAATATAAGTTCTTGTTTTATTTACCTGACTTTATATTGGATGTATTTACTGTATTATGCTTTAGTTATATCATATGCGTCTTTGTATTCAATAATTTTCAATTTTTTTTCTGTTAAAGACGATTCTAATAATTATGTCAAATTGGACATATAAACTATGTTTCAAAAGGCATTCTTATCCAATCTATGGGTAACAATACGTACCTTTAAATGCAGTGAAGGTAAGATTTTGATTTAAAAAAAAACTTATCGAAGATAAAATACCAGGCTTTCAATTTTGTACGCCAGACCCCCATTTGGTCTAAAAAAAAAAACCTCGTCAGTGACGCTCGAATAAAAATGTTTTAAAAGTCAAATCAAGTACACAATACAGTTAAGGTATTATATTCCTGAAGTAGAAAATCTTTAGCATTTCTAACAATTAAAAGTTTTGTAAAAAATGAAATCAACAGTTTATAATTTTCACGCGTCCGAAGCAGTAAATTTACAAATATGACCATATGAAGGATATCATAAGAATATCCTTCTCATTCATGATTTGTTTAAACATTTCTAAATTGTAGTTTAAGGTATTTGATATGAAAGAGTACATAAATAAATTGATTTTGATTAATAGTGTAAACAGTTAGAAAATGACCATGATAGTGAACATTGGTCCTACCTCGTTTTAACTTACCATATTACAACGCTCCATCATACTTCTCATTCAGAACACAACTACTGAATTAATGTATGTGTCTATGTACAGGTCATTCGCATTTTTGATATTCAGAAATTTAATATTTTGAAGTTATATCCTACTTAGATTCCGACCACAAATGAAAATTATGAAAAAAATCCCCTACTTATATTGAATTAAATTTTGCAAATTGACACGATATATTTGGAAGATTATTCTTCGATGAAAGATTGTTAGGTTGCTGCTTTGGCAACATAAAAAAATTCTTTTCCGAAATTTTCAGGTGACAATAGTGGGCTGCGAGCAAAGTTAAAAACAAAATCAATGAATCTGTAAAATAATTTTCTTTCGGTAATTGAAATTGAAAATTACAATATAAGCAAAATTATTAAGAATCAAATATATCATCTTTTGTCTTTCATACATCAATCACTTTAATTTATTGTTTTCATATGCGTGTTGCAGTGAATATAGAGCCCTTCCTGTTTTGAGGAAGTTTAATTTAATAAGATCTTCTTAGAAATCAGTTATCCTTAAACAGAAGAAGGCGTGACACCTTTGATTATAGAAAAACCTGACGTTATGAGGCATAAATGGCGTTGATGTCACTCCCAGCTTTTGTGTTTTGAGATTATGACGTTAAAGGAAAGATTTCAAACCAGTTAAAGAATATGTTGAACATGTTCAGAATAGAACAATATCTTTATTGAATCAACAATCGCTCCACAAGCCATCAACGACTCCATTTCCCCACTCACAATTTTGAAACTGAACTTGATCCTAAACTTTCAGCAATGTCTTGTCATTACCGCTGAGTTTTTCTCAAACACACTAAATAAAAATGGCTATTTCTATCTCGTGCGTCTGAAGCGTGTTTTTAAATTACCTTCAGCATAAATATTCAAACAAAAATATTTGAAAGTCAGGGATATATCAATCGGCAATCCTCGGGTTAATCCGGTACTATCCTACGGAATCGGCCGAGTTGTGACGGATGAGGGATGCATAAGACCCAAATTGTAGCCTTCGTCTGCACATGAACTATAGTGTTTGGCATCAGCACTTTTTATTTTTGCAAATCAAAATCGACATAGTTGGTAAACTCATTATTTTGGGTCAAATTTGTACTCGTAATAAAACTATACCGCTTCTTACCTGAAACGTTCTCGTAAACTAATACCCGAAAACATATCGAAAACACCCACTTTTTTCGAGCGAAATGAAAAAAAAGAATAAAAACATTAATTTGGTGTTGCCTTAATGCCAAACATCAAATATATAATACGTACTACAACAATAAACAGGACGATGATTTGTTACATTGTTTGTAATAAGATCGTGTAGTAGAAGGACACACTTGTTTATTCTTGATGACACTCGTTACACACACATTTGCTTAAAGTATATAGAAACCTCTATAATGCAACTTCTGTTCTTCTATATCACAACAAAATATACTACACCAGCCTTCCGTCAATTGATAAAAATTATACAGGCATTTCCTTAAACGATTTACATAGTAATTCATGTGATCAGGCATTGTCTTTATTTAGGGCCTGCGATACAGTAAAAGGGGAGGTAATGACGTTGCTAACGTAATATGCGATTTTTTGACGTCAAAATGTCAGGAAAAGACCGTTTTTAATAATAAAAAAAATAACCGAATTATTTTACAAGTATAAATATGCAGCAAAAAATGCTGTTTTTACTCAAATCTCGAAATTTCATTATAAATATATGAATTATTTTCACTAAACTGTTACACAAATTAAGAGCATTCAAATCGTTTTACAAAAATCATATGTGTTGATACTTCGAATAAAAAAAGTTTAGTATGTCTGTCTAAGGAAAGAGATGTCGAAGAAAATGAAATTCTAATTACATGACAAAATTTTCGAACCGATTTATCTCGAAATTTCGCACATGAAGATACAATTTTTATTACATAATTCAACTAACATCGTACTCTAATAGGCCTTTAAAACATTTTTAGATATGAGCGTCACTGATGAGTCTTTTGTTGACGAAACTCGCGTCTGGCGTAATTATAAAATTTTAATCCTGGTATTTATGATGAGTTTATCTATCAGTCAAAAAAGCCTGTATGCAAATTTTCATAAAACAATCACCGTGCGATCAAAACTGTATCGTATGTTTTTGAGGTCAGTTTGAGGAATTTTTGTCAAATGTTTATTTACCTTCTACGATTTTAATTGCTCACAAATCATCATATACCATTTACCAAAATTTGATCAGGTTTTAGATTTTCCCCGCCATTTTTTAAAAGTCAATTATCTAGAGAAAGATATTTGTAAATCAGTTTATTAAGTGTACTTGTATCTAAACGTTGAAATAAGCTGGATTCGTTACTCTCCATTGTTGAAGGCCGTACGGTGACCTAAAGCTGCTAATTTCTAAGTCATTTTGTCTTTTGTAGAGAGATGTGTCATTGGCAATCAAACCACTTTTTTTCCATTTAAAAAGAGCATTTTGGCATTTTATGGTGTATTGTTTTTTCATATATATTCTTAAATATTTTAATATTTTCAGTTATAAATTTGTTATGGCTTTTCCCTGAACGATGTGATAATAAAAAAGTCAAACATGCTCTCTCCTAATTTTTAATAGAAGACAGTCAATACTAGTTAAACATATAGATATCGTTTATCCGTCGGCTTCGGTGCACGATATTTTCATCAAGTCATACAACTTGGGACAATTATCTATTTAAAAGAACTTACATTTCAATTTTTTTTGTAGGTGTTTTGTTTGTGCAATCACTCAGCTATTAAAATAGTTCTATCAAATTGTAAACATTTGGGTGCAATGACATCTACATGATCTACCAATAAATTTAAACTTAACTTACAAGAATAAAACAATTGTAAGTAACCAATGTAAAAAAACTATAACGCCTCAGTTTGTCTTGAATTGTTTTTACAGAAATAAGATTATCGTAATTAATTGCATTTATTTGGATTAACGCCTGCTTTTTCATCATAATTGAAATTCTCAGAAATGAAGCCAATATCTAATTAGAACTCAGATCTGTATTTCCCACCCCTCATTGTCCATTACATATCTATGTTATACATGTTCCTTCTTCTAACAATTTTAATGAATTTTGTCTTGGAAATAACTATAATATTCAATGAATGTAGAGAAGAAAAAAATAGGAAAACTCTGGTCAGATTTCTTAACAATGCAGAATGCAGGTGGCATGGGATTATACACATGATAAACGAATAAACACAGCATTTTCGTTCTTTGCTAACAACCTATTGTTTCTTTTCATCCCATGATGGCAGACGACACCCCTTCCACCTTTACCAGACGATATGACGATATCCATTAAACAAAGAATGCTGTCCATCTTCTCAAACAACAGGAAGGCAATTTAAAATTAAGACATCATAGGAAATAAGGTATAGCCAACATACGGAAAAAGAAATATATCTTTGCAGATAGGTTTTCTTAATTTCATAGTGACTTCTATATACTGTAAATTTTTATTTTAATGGAAAGTAAAAACATGGTGTATTATGGACATAGCCTCTATGATTTTTTTGTAAAGGATTTGACACCTTTTAGTTCTTGCCACTGTTAGTTAAATACAAGAGAAATCGATCCTATCTCACGCTATTTTATCATTTGAAAACATGAAAGTTATTTAGGTTAAAAAAAAAGAAAGTATTTGTCAATTGATATATGTAAATAAATATAAAAAGTAAACCATTATAGGTCAAAGTACTGAGGTCAACAGGGAGTCGTGGCTCACACCGAATAGCAACCTATAAAGGGCCCCAACAATTTCTAGTGTAAAAGCATTCAAACGGGAAAACCAACGGTTTTATCTATATGAAAAACGAGAAACGAGGTACACATCAACAAACGACAACAACACCTGAAACAACAGTGTAACATCACAGCATAGAAAGACAAAAAAATGTTGGATGAAACCCATTACCTGGTAAATAGGATATTTTTATTTTTTTTGGCTTTACATAAATTAACATACAAAAATAGATATTTGCTTTTTGTTTTCAGTGCTCTTCAACTTAATTATCTATTTGATTCCTTCTATCCTAACTGTAAGTCATATTTAAATGAATCGCGCTTCTAGCGTATTTGATAAGAATACATCTTTGACATGATAACGGCAATAGAAAATGATACCTCAACCAAATTTCCTTGGATTTTTCATTAATTTTTAGCTTAATAAAAGAGCTATGTCTCCGACATTTCAACAATATATAAATTCAGATAATTCGATTATTCGTATCATACTTGTACTAAAATAGAAAATTAAGTTTTCGGTAATTTTAGATTAAAAATGGATGATTTCACCAACTATCAATTGCCTACTCATTGATATATATATATTAAATTTTAAATGATCATTGCAATATACAAATAAGAATTTTTAGTTTTTTGTGGATTAGATCAGTTTTCCCAAATGTTGCATATAAACAGCAGGATTTTATCCCGAAGTACATTCTTTTACAATAATTGGAATTACATGCGACTGTCAGTAAGAGGTTTAGTTAGCTACAATTATATCTGCCGATGTGTAATAGTATTTTTCTGATCGAACATAGCTTCCATGAGTCTAAAAAGGAACGGTCATTACGACATTTTTATAAATGACGTCACAGACGACACGCTTTCATATTTTCTTGCACACGAAATGAAATCATAACAAAACTACGGGCAGCAATAGGGTTAAACTTTAAATTTTGATATTTCAAACGTTCAAATTTACTCACTAGTCTCAAAGAATTTTTGTTTATAATGTTAAGTATACTTGTTATTTAATTCTTGGTTTATTGTTACACTTTTTTTTTATTGGTAGGCAAGTTATTCAGAAAGAGTTTTTTATACTGTGATACAGATTTTCCTATGTATAATTCTCTATATACATCGCTTTAGATTTCAATACTTAGACAGGAAAAAACATGTCAAATTGATACGGGAGTTTAGCTAGGTCGACCAGACTATTTGAAAATCAAGCTGTATTTTGAAGGTTCGTTGGTCGTAGCTTCTTTTCTAACTCATTCATCAGTTTGTGATTAAAGTTACAAAAGTCAAATGTATGACCCAGTCTTGCAAAGGCTTTTAGTCTCCTATCTTTGCTATAACAACTATCCAACATATCATAATTTATAACAAAATATTGCGAGATATGTTGGTCTTGTACTGAGCCCAAATCTTGTTCCATTCAATCATTTGAAATTGTGATTGTAAATAATCTTCACTCAATACGACTAAATACGAATTTGAGTTCGCTATTTCGGTCGAAATTTGACAACGTGCACATCGCCTACATTAAAATCTTTTGGAGGCCAACAAATTTTGAAGCCACTTGTTTCAAGATTGAATACAACTGTCTTTATCCATTTCATTATGCTGTCATTCTCTGCATTGCACGAAATATACACGTCGAATCGGGTCGGCTCCAGACTGTCGTAATTATTTAGGTACAGTCCTTTAAAATTCATTAAAAGGAGACACAGTTCGTATTTCATTTTCAAGCATAGCATTAATGCTACACATATAGATATCATGAAGCTAAGTAGTACATACATAACAGTGGAATTCGGTTTTACAAAGGAACACATCTTAGAAATGGAACTCGCTTGAATATCTCTACCTCGTATATGACAGTTAATGGAGTTATTTACTCTATGTCTTCTGTGCTGATTTTCTAGCCATGATCCAATCCACTTCATTTTACTGGAACACTTGATTGATATACGTCCAAACGATATTGTGTGGTCATTTGTCATTAACAGTACATTTTTATGAATCTGAACTATTTTATTGTGCTGAAGATTAATATTCCGTACTTTCATTATTCCATAAACAAATGGATCTACACTTGTTATTCTATTATTAGAAAAATTAATTGAAAATGTTCTATTCAGAAAAGTACGGTATTCAAAAACAGAAATTAAGTTATGGCTTAAATTAATATCTAAATCATCTTGTTGTAGACAAACACTCGGCATTTTATACTTTCTAGTCGACGAACAATTAACCACAACCCTAGACCTCGATGGTTGTTCGTAACAATTACATTCAGGAGGGCATCCATTTTTCATCGATATAGCACATTTTAAAAGGTCTTCACTGATATCAACAATCCTATTCTCGCGAAGTAGGGGCGGGTCTTTGCAAATTAAATTATTCACTCCTTTGGCAGCAAATTTTATGGTTTTAATAAATCTTTCAAACTTACAATCACATCTAATTGGGGTTTCTTTCAAATTGATGGAATATTTAAAAACAGCACTTAATATAAAATATCAATGGTAAATCCTAATTTCGATAGATTTGGCATTTCAGAAATGTGATTTCTTGCTAAATTAATAATTCCCCCACCATTTGAAAAATTGAATTTACTAGATAATTCATTTGTTAACTTCGAAATTTTATTGTCAGTCAAAATGATAAAATTAAACCAATAATCGAGATATAAGTTTGATAAATCAATGCTTTTCAGAAAGTTTCCATTTAGACGAATCGTCATGAGAGAACCTGGACGATAGTTAAACGTATTTGGCTCTATATACTGTATCTTGTTATTAGATAAATCCAAAGCTCTCAAATATTTCAACACCCTTAATGTTGTATTGCCCAAAATGTTATTAAAGGACAGATTTAATGTGTCAAGAATGTTACTAGCAACCGTATCTGTTTTCCAGTGAAAATATCCATAAATTGATTCCTGGTCAATCTCACTCAAATGTGATGCTGAAAACATTTGAAAAAAAAGCCCTAGAAGAATGATCCCACCTGAAATAAAAAGTAAGTACTCTTGTATCTTGGATCATATACAAATAGTCATAAAACCTATTATAAAAAGTAAAATCACAATAATATTGAACTACGAGGAAAATTCAAAAAGGAAAGTCACCATATTCCTGACTTAGCATAGGCATTTTCTTATGTAGAAAATGGTGGATTGACATTTAGTCACACAATTTTGCAATATAATAGGCTTCTTCTCTATTCTTTGTTCCTTCTAAATTTCACTCAAATATGAAGTGTATCTTTCTGCACTGTTTCATACAAATGTCAATTGAGTCTCTTTACTAACATATTTATATTGTGTCAACAGCCAGCGTTTGAGATCTTCAGATATAACTTAAATGATACAGTAGTCACCTTGCCTGTTGACATTCAAACTCTTGAAAAATTGACAAATATTGCTTTGAATTCAACGCATATTTGGCAAAAGCTCATGGATGTAATTCATAAAACCCCGATTACAGTTAAGCCAATGCCATCGAAGAGATTCAAGCAATAATTCACTAAGGTGTTTATTCTGTTTAATATGTCAAGGAATATGATTGGGAATTTCTGCAGATTTCTGACCTGACCGGTGCACATCTTTGTGCATGTAAGGTTTTGTTGTTAACAAACAGATGTATTTTAACATTTAGATTTTCCGTTACTTGAGCACATGCGATCTTGCAAGCATTCTGTTAGAACATGACTTTTAAAATACTCTGCATGAGATGAATTTTTATCCTTTGCCAACTGTACCCTTATCGTGATGGAATAAAGGGTTTAGAAATGTGTAATGTTGTCCTAAATTAGTTTAAAAACGCACTTTGCAGTTTGATGTCCTCATACATTCATCGATCGAGTGTAGTTTTAAATAATTTTATTAAATAAGAACTTGATGCAAGATATGAAAAAAGTAGAATTTGATTTAATTTTGTTTAATGGTCAATTTAAGTGACAGATGAAATAAAATATTCGCTTTTAGCAGCCAATATAGTTTAATTTTGTCAAAATGAACGAGGAAACATTGCTGATGAATTATTCACTAGAAAGTGAATAATTCGACATCATTAAACCGTATTCATGTGATATTCAATTTTACCCATTTACTAGAGAGTTGTTACTCATGTTTTAATCATGTTTAGCAATGAAAAGGAAAATAATGTCAACCTTGAATTCAATTCACGAAAAGGTCATTGTTACAGAGGTTAAATTTTAGTTCAATATTTTTTAACCAATAATATGATATCAACCAGACCTTGGACAATCCAAATTGCACGAGGCCCCTACCCGTTTATATTGATTTTTATGTTTATATCGGGTTATGTGACCGTCGGCAGTCTTAGGAGGTCATCTCGATAATTAATTAGATTTCATCTAGATTAAAATAAACACAAACTTCTGATATGCATTATTGAGTACATGCATTGTTCACCGCTTACATTAGACTTATTGTAATTTTAAAATGTATTTTAGCATTCTATAAATCAAATAATTTATGAGAATTTTAGTCAAATCGGGGACCACGATTTTGACAGCTAATGCACCTTCAAAAGCAGGTATCCTGTCATAATTTCGAAGGTGGTAGTAAGCTATGTTTTTCTTGTACGTCATATTTGTTTTATAAATACGAGTGATTTCAATCAATTTGGGTTATATGCTGTACATGTATATCAAAATGCCTCAGTTACATTTGTTGGTTTCTTTCGAACATTTATATATGAAATATATAGAATAACTGTATTATTGGATTGCACTCTCCTAAACTGTTCAGGCAATTTGTCAGGAAATATTAATACAAATAATGTTCACATCTTTAAGTAGTTTGAGTAGTTACATTTCGATTGCTTCCTGAGTAGAAATACTGTATTTCAATATATTTCTTTTCGTTTGACTTTAGGGATTTCCCTGAGTTAAATATAGTTTTATAAATTGAAACTGGTAAGAGAAGTTGTCAAACAGGTAAATGCTACTTTTGGTTTAGATATATCGGTGATATATGCACATGAAATCCTTCCGCGGTTAAAAGGATGTGGTTCCGTCATATTATACAAAGAAATTGTTGAGCTGTCAGTTCATCAAAGGTGCTCATAGTAACTACAAAGCACACTATATAGACATATTTATGAATATGGATCGTATAACTTTGAAGTTTTGTTACGTATTTCAGATTATTATGTTATTAAACAGTGTTTGCAAGAGAAAGAACAAGTTTCTGCAAACGACCAAATCTATATTTGAGTCTTATTTTTACGAAGGAACTAAGTAAAATCGCACTTAGGCATACACATTGTGGTTTTAAGGAAGTTCGTCGCTCATAAGTAGCTTTCCATTACACTCGTATATATTGATAGGGGATTAATTGAGGAATCAAAAAAGCAAAAAATATATAGGGGTCAATGTGCTTGTTTTCGAGATATTAGCCATTGGAATTTTGGTGGGAAAATGTTCGCTCTTGATTTTTCATAGCTTTATCATTGACCAGTCAAAGTTCTCAAAAACTATTAAAAAAAAATAGTATATTGTAAGACTTGTACAAATGGCTGATAATTAGACATGTAAAAGATTTATTAAAAGAAAAATGGGGGTACATGGGCAAAAGTTTTAAGGCATTTAAATGGATAAAACCACCAGAGGATTTCGAAAATCTGACGAAAATTCCAAAGGAATGACAAGCAAACATCCTTAATGGTAATAAGCTCAGCTCGTTATTTCAATTATCAGTTTTTGTTTCTGTTATGTTAAAAAAAAATAATATATATTTATAGAATAACTAATCGAAAAATTCAAATAGAGAAAAATATTCAACGAGTGACCGAACACTACATTAATTCAGGAATGCGCGTAGCGCATGAGTTAATTATCAGTGTTGTTCGGTCACAAGTTGAATATTTTTCGATATTTGAATTCTTTAATTAGTTATTCTTCTTATTACATTGGCAAATGCCTTTTTTCAAAGAAATTTATGTAAAACATGTAAGGAATTATATCTTTTTTCTACGCATTTACAATTTGTTTTGATCCGCCGTTATCGACGTCTTGACAACATGCATTGTTGTATGACGTCAGAGAGTGAAATAACCACGTGTATTTCACATGTGAAATTATCGGTTTTTATCTATAACTTGGAAATCAATGTAATTCATTGCAACCAATGTAATGACTATATATATTTGCATTCATTATTTTACTTTTATGTTTCATTGTATAACTCTCTCTTAATAATTCAGAAGTGATCTACTTTAAACATTTCCGTTTATAAGTACCATCCTGAGATTTCAATTGATTGTTTATTTAGTGGTTTATTTGTTATTATGAATTAAACAAGTATCAAAGTACAAGTTTTTTTCTATATATATCGATAACAAAAACGCCAGATGTATGGTTTCTCCTGCAAAATAGGCAAAACATTCACCAATTATCAACTGGTTGATAAATTATTTAGTCATTTGATTTTATTTTGATGTTAATAAATAAATATGAATAAGAAATTACTGATATTTAAAAATATGTTAATTTTGTGTTTACTAAAATAAAACATGAGAAGCTAAAGAATTTAATTTTCTCGTACCACATGCACATTTGAAAAACGGCAGTGTCAAATATTCAATAGGAGTTAAAATATTAAAGTTGCAAAAGCTAGACATAGCAATCCTTTTATGGGAAACGAATTCATATAAGTTTTTTTTATATCCCTGTATGTCTATTGTACAATGGCTATGTAAGCTCTTTCAGAAATAAAAGGTTGTTTTAATCAGCTGGTTTAAACTTAACTAATCCTTTCCTAGTTGTGTCGTCAACTTTAAGTTCAATTCTTTTTCTTTTTTTTTCTTTTTAAAAACGTTAACATTTTGTTTTATCTTTACAGAACTGACAGAAGCTTCTTCTATGCATTGACAGCATACAAAGAATTATTTGTTTTTTTTGCAATGCTAACTACTATAATATACTGTTTGCATATCTGATATTAAAAAAAAATCAAGCACCTAGTATTGAGCTGCTAATTAAGAAATAATTCATGGAAGCCATAGATTATTGAAAATTTACACATGGTCTGGGCCGTGATATTCGAATTTTATCCTGAGCGTTAGCGAAGTATATTGTAACAGCCATTTATTATGTACATCTCGGAGTCTGCGCTAAGGATAGATATATCGAGAGTTTTATCCCAGTGTTGTTCACAAAGCGAAAGAAGCACGTCATATTAGAATCATTCGTTTGGTGTGTTTGTGCTTTTGATTTCCCCACTTGATTAGAGACTCTCCGTTATGAATTTTCCTCAAAGTTCAGTTTTTTTGCCATTATACTTTGAACTGTTAACATGGTTAACAAAATTTAGATATTTTCTAATTACTATGGATTTTTGATTCCGGGAAAAGATTACATGGCTAATTCTTTAAAAATTCTTGTCTTTAACTACATACTTTATTTTGGACTTGGTTTTTTTATATCGTCACTGAGAAGTCTTTTGTAGATGAAACATGCATCTGACGTCAAATATTTATGCTTAGTACCAGTCTGAGGTTTGAGTTGTTTCTAGACATCTTTAACTTTTTCAAAGGGCCATTGAATGATATTATTAGCTTCTTCAAGGTCAAGATCAAAATATAAATATTTCTCTGAATTTTCCTTACTTTACCGAGAAAAGGCGTTTTTTTGGAAGTGAGATTATATACTAGTCTTTAATTAAAGTTCCCTGATATCAATAACTCAATGGAATTTTACGAATAGGGACAGATGTTTAACTATGACCAACAATGGCATCTTAAGAAAAAGCTTTTTTCTGGTTTTGTTAACTTGTTTTTGGTAATATGACTTACTTTTGCTTAATAAACATTTAGCGAAAATCTAGAGCTAAATAGAAAGAACCTTATTTAAACCTTCAAGGAATGTTCAGCCTATTCTTCCATAATTTACAAATACCTTGTGCATTGTAAATTAACTTTTAATGTATAGTCTGTTGTGATTAGTTATCAAAGGTACCAGGCTTATAATTTAATACGACGACACGCGTTTCGTCTACATAAGAGACTCATTAGTGACGCTGAGAAGCCAAAGAGGTACAAAGTTGAAGAGCATTTAGGACCCAAAATTCCTAAAAGCTATTCCAAATACGACTAGGTAGTTCATGCATGTGATAAAGATTTGTAATGAATAACTTTGTCAAACCTTCATGAAGTTTTACTAAACTTAAACATGAGTTTCCTCATGAACAAGAAATTGAAATCTAGGCGAATTGAACGTAAATAAAACAAAGCTTCCAATAGAATAAATCCAAGACTTGAACAGGGTCATATTCGGATGTAGATACTCTTAACGTTGCCTTCGTGTCTCTCCTTATTCAAATCCAAGAATCGCTACTGATATGCTTTCTTATTCTTATAATTATTCACCTATGTGACTCCTTATTTCAAATCAAAAGATCTCTTTGAAATGTATATCGTATATTAGAAACATATATGTCTGTATTCTTGAAACATATTCCACTCTATAAGGTTTTCTATAAAACAGTATTCCTCTGCAAATTCTGATTTCCACAAAACTATTTGTTTCCGATCTAATATATAAATGAAGGTATATTTCTCTATGGTCCGTTATCTAATTACCAGATCACAGATAAAGTCGCATGTGTGTTTCTGTGTTTATTTGTCCCATACTCCTGTTGCGTAACGGTATTTTTAATTTTAAAATATAAGCAGGAAGTTTGACTTATCATGAAACCCGATCCAATCCACTATGTTTTCCTAAAATATCAGGATAATGGTAGTGGTTACAAAATAGTCTGTGTTTATGTATGCTGTAGTTTGTTATTGTAGCAGTTCAGTTTTCTGCTATTCTGTTCTGCTTTCCTTTTATAGATGTGATAAAGAATGCGACACTGATTTTGCCATGTATTGTTATTTTTAGGGCAAAGCAGTGAACGTTAACTGCAATAGCCCTCAAAACAACAACTGATAATACTTCTTCCCTGATTTCTGTTAATATTGGATACCTTTGTAAATGATTACAAAAATGTATTTGGGGTCACACTATTTATTTTGCATATGTGGTAAGACAACATGATTTGTTTTCATCTACAAGGAGGCCTAAATATTCAGTTTTTTAAATCTGCATGACCCCCACCACAGAATTGAATGTTTTTTCCCTTACATATGATGATTTTTATTTTGTCAAAATATATGATAAACAGATCAATAAATGGCAAAATCCGTATCGCATGCTGTATTACCACTCGACCAATATCTTCAGCCATCAGAACTGATATTAGTTGCTCGAGGTGATACACCATGCGGTACTGATTTTGCTATATATTCTTCTATATATATATATATTTATCATATGTATAGTAGTAAATACAGTAGTTTTGAATATTTGATAAATATCCTGCTGTTTAAACCATATCGCGCTACTTTGATGTGCACCCTTTATCGCATACCCTTTTTCACACCATTTATCACACCCCCACTTTTTTTTTAATTTCACATAAGTCAGTATTTATTTATGTAAGCTAAAGAAATTTTTTTCCTCAAGATAGTTATGATAGAACGGTCATTCGGGCGTGACTAAATGTATTGAATGACGTCTTTGTTTGGTATGTGACGGCACGAACGTCAATACTCCATATTTTTTGGAACACTATATACAACTATAAAAAATACAAAGTACACAAAAAAATACAATAATAAACAAAATATTTTTAGTAACCACAGCACACAAATTGTAAGGTAACCCAGGTGATTCGGATAAGTAATTTAGGAGTTATTTTAAGACTTTTAAAACAAGACAAAGGTAGAACTGAAGGTAACCAAGTGCTATGGATCAGAAAACAGTTCATATAATATAATACTCTTCTGTTGAAATATATGATAAAGCGTATAAATCATGGCAAAATCCGTATCACATGCCGTATCACCCTCGACCATATCATCCTAAAGGCCCTAGGGCTGATATTGGTGTCTTGGGATGATACGACATATGATACGGATTTTGCCATGTATTATTCTCTATATATCACTCTTAGTCAAACAAGATGTTAAGACTTTAAAGATCTCAATACTAGATTCGTAATCAATACCATATACTTAACATTTACTGTAACTAATACATGTGTTTCAAAGAATACATTGTCTACTCAAACAATTATAAAGACTTAATGATAAAGAAAATAGGTTCTAGTTGGAAACACATTGTGCAGTACATAAATTGTTGCCTCATTGTTAACAATATGTTTGCTAATAAAAACGAAAAGATAAGATGCATTTTTCTACACCACTGAAGCATTATTTACTCGTTTTAGAAATTCAAATGTTATATCACTTTGTGCGTTTATCGATTTAACTAACGCGGCTGTGAATTTGAATGTGCTGATTTTATTCTGTAGTTTGTCACCATTTCGGTTTTATCATGTATATCTATTACCGGGAGGTTTGGCATGCCACAAAACCAGGTTCAACCCACCATTTCTTTTCATAAAATGTCATGTACCAAGTCAGAAAAATGGCTATTATATTATAGTTCGTCTCTGTTTGTAACATTTTAATGTTGTGTTTCTGTTGTGTCGTAGTTCACCTCTTATATTTGATGTGTTTCTCTCAGTTTTAGTTTGCAACCCGGATTTATTTTTCCTCAATCAATTTATGAATTTCGAACGGCGGTATACTACTGTTGTCTTTATTTAATTTATCTACCCTTGAATTGATAATAAAAAGTTCATCCCTAGAACTAATCATGAAAATCCTACCCCAGAACTGATCCTGAAAGTTCAACCCTAGAACTGATAATGAAAGTTCAACCCTGGAACTGATCGTGAAAGTTCTACCCTAGAACTGATCGTGACAGTTCAACCCTAGAACTGATCCAGAAAGTTCAACCCTAAAACTGATCGTGCAAGTTCAACCCTAGAACTGATAGTTAAAGTTCAACCCTAGAACTGATCGTGACAGTTCAACCATAGAACTGATCATGAAAGTTCAACCCTAGAACTGATCGTGAAGGTTTAACCCTAGAACTGATCGTGAAGGTTTAACCCTTTAACTGATTGTTAAAGTTCTACCCTAGAACTGATCGTAAGGTTCACTTTTGAAATTATCGTGAAAGTTCAACCCTAGAACTGATCGTGAAAGTTCAACCCTAGAACTGATCGTGAAAGTTCTACCCTAGAACTCATCGTGAAAATTCAACCCTAGAACTGATTATGAAAGTTAAACCCTAGAACTGATTTGAAAGTTTTACCCTAGAACTGATCGTGAAAGTTCTACCCTAGAACAACGTAGAACTGATCGTTAAAGTTCTACCCTAGAACTGATCGTGACAGTTCAACCCTAGAACTGATCCAGAAAGTTCAACCCTTAAACTGATCGTGCAAGTTCAACCTTAGAACTGATATGAAAATTCAACCCTAGAACTGATAGTTAAAGTTCAACCCTAGAACTGATCGTGAAAGTCCAACCCTAGAACTGATCGTGAAAGTTCATCCCTAGAACTGATCGTGAAGGTTTAACCCTTTAACTGATTGTTAAAGTTCTACCCTAGAACTGATCGTAAGGTTAACCCTTGGAATTATCGTTAAAGTTCAACCCTAGAACTGATCGTGAAAGTTCTACCCTAGAACTCATCGTGAAAATTCAACCTAGAACTGATCATAAAAGTTAAACCCTAGAACTGATTTGAAAGTTTTACCCTAGAACTGATCGTGAAAGTTCTACCCTAGAACAATGTAGAACTGATCGTTAAAGTTCAACCCTAAAACTGATCATGAAAGTTCTACCTTAGAACTGATCGTGAAAGTTCTACCCTAGAACAAATCATGACAGTTCAATCTTAAAACCGATCGTGAAAGTTTTACCCTAGAACTGATCGTGAAAGTTCTTCATTAGAACTGATCGTGAAAGTTCTTCATTAGAACTGATCGTGAAAGTTCAACCCTAGAACTGATCGTGAAAGTTCTTCACTGGAGCTGATCGTGACAGTTCAACCCTAGAACCGATCGTAAAAGTTTAACTCTAGAACTGAGCATGACAGTTCAACCCTATTAATTAACTTTTTGAAACTTTTGTTCCTCAATGCTCTTCAACTTTGTACTTGTTTTGGCTTTCGAACTTATTTCCATCTGAAAGTCACTGGTTAGTTCTGTGTGGACGAAAAGCGCGTCTGGCGTGTTAAATTTTAAACCTGGTACCCTTTGTTAGCTGTTATTTGTGTGTTTCTCTGTCCTATATGTTCTCCCATTTATTTGTTATGTAGTCCCGTCATGTTATGATGTCATGTTAATGTTTTATTTAACATTGCCATAAAACCGGGAGGTTTGGCATGCCACAAAACCAGGTTCAACCCACCATTTCTTTTCATAAAATGTCATGTACCAAGTCAGAAAAATGGCTATTACACTATAGTTCGTCTCTGTTTGTAACATTTTAATGTTGTGTTTCTGTTGTGTCGTAGTTCAGCTCTTATATTTGATGTGTTTCTCTCAGTTTTAGTTTGCAACCCGGATTTATTTTTCCTCAATCGATTTATGAATTTCGAACAGCGGTATACTACTGTTGTCTTTATTTAATTTATCTACCCTTGAATTGATAATAATAAGTTCAACCCTAGAACTAATCATGAAAATCCTACCCCAGAACTTATCGTGAAAGTTCAACCCTAGAACTGATACTGAAAGTTCAACCCTGAAACTCTTCGTCAAAGTTCTACCATAGAACTGATTGTGAAAGTTTAACCCTAGAACTGATCGTGAAAGTTCAACCCTAGAACTGATCGTGCAAGTTCAACCCTAGAAATGATATGAAAGTTCTACCCTATAAATGATAGTTAAAGTTCAACCCTAGAACTGATCGTGGCAGTTCAACCATAGAACAGATCATGAAAGTTCAACCCTAGAACTGATCGTGAAAGTGAAACCTTATAACTGAATGTGAAATTTCTACCCTAGAACTGATCGTGACAGTTCAACCTAGAACTGATCCAGAAAGTTCAACCCTAAAACTGATCGTGCAAGTTCAACCCTAGAACTGATATGAAAGTTCTACCCTAGAACTGATAGTTAAAGTTCAACCCTAGAACTGATCGTGAAAGTTCAACCCTAGAACTGATTTTGACAGTTCAACCCTAGAACTGACCGTGACAGTTCAACCATAGAACTGATCATAAAAGTTCAACCCTAGAACTGATTGTGAAGATTTAACCATTTAACTGATTGTTAAAGTTCTACCCTTGAACTGATCGTAAGGTTAACCCTTGGAATTATCGTTAAAGTTCAACCCTAGATCTCATCGTGAAAATTCAACCCTAGAACTGATCATGAAAGTTAAACCCTAGAACTGATTTGAAAGTTTTACCCTAGAACTGATCGTGAAAGTTCTACCCTAGAACAATGTAGAACTGATTGTTAAAGTTAAACCCTAGAACTGATCGTTAAAGTTCTACTTTAGAACTGATTGTGAAAGTTCTACTCTAGAACAAATCATGACAGATCAACCGTCAAACCGATCGTGAAAGTTTTACCTTACAACTGATCGTGAAAGTTCCTCATTAGAACTGATCGTGAAAGTTCTTCACTGGAGCTGATTGTTAAAGTTCAACCCTAGAACTGATCGAATAAGTTCTACCCTAGAACTGATCGTGACAGTTCAACCCTAGAACCGATCGGAAAAGTTTAACCCTAGAACTGAGCATGACAGTTCAACCCTATTAATTAACTTTTTGAAACTTTTGTTCCTCAATGCTCTTCAACTTTGTACTTGTTTTGGCTTTCGAACTTATTTCCATCTGAGAGTCACTAGTTAGTTCTGTGTGGACGAAAAGCGCGTCTGGCGTGTTAAATTTTAAACCTGGTACCCTTTGTTAGCTATTATTCGTGTGTTTCTTTGTCTTATATGCTCTCCCATTTATTTGTAATGTAGTCCTGTCATGTAATGATGTCATTTTAATGTTATATTTAACATTGCCATAAAACCGGGAGGTTTGGCATGCCACAAAACCAGATTCAACCCACCATTTCTTTTCATTAAATGTCATGTACCAAGTCAGAAAAATGGCTATTACACTATAGTTCGTCTCTGTTTGTAACATTTTAATGTTGTGTTTCTGTTGTGTCGTAGTTCACCTCTTTTGTTTGATGTGTTTCTCTCAGTTTTAGTTTGCAACCCGGATTTATTTTTCCTCAATCGATTTATGAATTTCGAACAGCGGTATACTACTGTTGTCTTTATTTAATTTATCTACCCTTGAATTGATAATAATAAGTCCAACCCTAGAACTGATAATGAAAGTTCAACCCTGGAACTCTTCGTCAAAGTTCTACAATAGAACTGATTATGTAAGTGCAACCCTAGAACTGATCGTGAAAGTGAAACCTTAGAACTGATCGTAAAAGTTCTACCCTAGAACTGATCGTGACATTTCAACCCTAGAACTGATCCAGAAAGTTCAACCCTAAAACTGATCGTGCAAGTTCAACCCTAGAACTGATATGAAAGTTCTACCCTAGAACTGATAGTTAAAGTTCAACCCTAGAACTGATCGTGAAAGTTCAACCCTAGAACTGACCGTGACAGTTCAACCATAGAACTGATCATGAAAGTTCAACCCTAGAACTGATTGTGAAGGTTCAACCCTTTAACTTATTGTTAAAGTTCTACCCTAGAACTGATCGTAAGGTTAACCCTTGAAATTATCGTTAAAGTTCAACCCTAGAACTGATTGTGAAAGTTCAACCCTAGAACTGATCATGAAAGTTCTACCCTAGAACTCATCGTGAAAATTCAACCCTAGAACTGATCATGAAAGTTGAACCAAGAACTGATTTGAAAGTTTTACCCTAAAACTGATCGTGAAAGTTCTACCCTAGAACAATGTAGAACTGATCGTTAAAGTTCTACCCTAGAACTGATCGTGACAGTTCAACCCTAGAACTGATCCAAAAAGTTCAACCCTAAATCTGATCGTGCAAGTTCAACCCTAGAACTGATATGAAAATTCTACCCTAGAACTGATAGTTAAAGTTCAACCCTAGAACTGATCGTGAAAGTTCAACCCTAGCACTGACCGTGACAGTTCAACCATAGAACTGATCATGAAAGTTCAACCCTAGAACTGATCGTGAAAGTTCAACCCTAGAACTGATTTTGACAGTTCAACCCTAGAACTGATCGTGAAGGTTTAACCCTTTAACTGATTGTTAAAGTTCTACCCTAGAACTGATCGTAAGGTTAACCCTTAAAATTATCGTTAAAGTTCAACCCTAGAACTGATCGTGAAAGTTCAACCCTAGAACTGACCGTGAAAGTTCTACCCTAGAACTTATCGTGAAAATTCAACACTAGAACTGATCATGAAAGTTAAACCCTAGAACTGATTTGATAGTTTTACCCTAGAACTGATCGTGAAAGTTCTACCCTAGAACAAATCATGACAGTTCAATCCTAAAACCGATCGTGAAAGTTTTACCCTAGAACTGATCGTGAAAGTTCTTCATTAGAACTGATCGTGAAAGTTCTTCACTGGAGCTGATCGTGACAGTTCAACCCTAGAACCGATCGTAAAAGTTTAACTCTAGAACTGAGCATGACAGTTCAACCCTATTAATTAACTTTTTGAAACTTTTGTTCCTCAATGCTCTTCAACTTTGTACTTGGTTTGGCTTTCGAACTTATTTTCATCTGAGAGTCACTGTTTAGTTCTGTGTGGACGAAAAGCGCGTCTGGCGTGTTAAATTTTAAACCTGGTACCCTTTGTTAGCTATTATTCGTGTGTTTCTCTGTCTTATATGTTCTCCTATTTATTTGTAATGTAGTCCTGTCATGTAATGATGTCATTTTAATGTTATATTTAACATTGCCATAAAACCGGGAGGTTTGGCATGCCACAAAACCAGGTTCAAGCCACCATTTCTTTTCATAAAATGTCATGTACCAAGTCAGAAAAATGGCTATTATACTATAGTTCGTCTCTGATTGTAACATTTTAATGTTGTGTTTCTGTTGTGTCGTAGTTCACCTCTTATATTTGATGTGTTTCTCTCAGTTTTAGTTTGCAACCCGAATTTATTTTTCCTCAATCGATTTATGTATTTCGAACAGAGGTATACTACTGTTGTCTTTATTTAATTTATCTACCCTTGAATTGATAATAATAAGTTCAACCCTAGAACTAATCATGAAAATCCTACCTCTGAACTGATCGTGAAAGTTCAACCCTAGAACTGATCATGAAAGTTCTACCCTAGAACTCATCGTGAAAATTCAACCCTAGAACTGATCATGAAAGTTAAACCCAAGAACTGATTTGAAAGTTTTACCCCTAAAACTGATCGTGAAAGTTCTACCCTAGAACAATGTAGAACTGATCGTTAAAGTTCTACCCTAGAACTGATCGTGACAGTTCAACCCTAGAACTGATCCAGAAAGTTCAACCCTAAATCTGATCGTGCAAGTTCAACCCTAGAACTGATATGAAAATTCTACCCTAGAACTGATAGTTAAAGTTCAACCCTAGAACTGATCGTGAAAGTTCAACCCTAGAACTGACCGTGACAGTTCAACCATAGAACTGATCATGAAAGTTCAACCCTAGAACTGATCGTGAAGGTTTAACCCTTTAACTGATTGTTAAAGTTCTACCCTAGAACTGATCGTAAGGTTAACCCTTGAAATTATCGTTAAAGTTCAACCCTAGAACTGATCGAGAAAGTTCAACCCTAGAACTGACCGTGAAAGTTCTACCCTAGAACTTATCGTGAAAATTCAACACTAGAACTGATCATGGAAAGTTAAACCCTAGAACTGATTTGATAGTTTTACCCTAGAACTGATCGTGAAAGTTCTACCCTAGAACAAATCATGACAGTTCAATCCTAAAACCGATCGTGAAAGTTTTACCCTAGAACTGATCGTGAAAGTTCTTCATTAGAACTGATCGTGAAAGTTCTTCACTGGAGCTGATCGTGACAGTTCAACCCTAGAACCGATCGTAAAAGTTTAACTCTAGAACTGAGCATGACAGTTCAACCCTATTAATTAACTTTTTGAAACTTTTGTTCCTCAATGCTCTTCAACTTTGTACTTGGTTTGGCTTTCGAACTTATTTTCATCTGAGAGTCACTGTTTAGTTCTGTGTGGACGAAAAGCGCGCCTGGCGTGTTAAATTTTAAACCTGGTACCCTTTGTTAGCTATTATTCGTGTGTTTCTCTGTCTTATATGTTCTCCTATTTATTTGTAATGTAGTCCTGTCATGTAATGATGTCATTTTAATGTTATATTTAACATTGCCATAAAACCGGGAGGTTTGGCATGCCACAAAACCAGGTTCAAGCCACCATTTCTTTTCATAAAATGTCATGTACCAAGTCAGAAAAATGGCTATTATACTATAGTTCGTCTCTGATTGTAACATTTTAATGTTGTGTTTCTGTTGTGTCGTAGTTCACCTCTTATATTTGATGTGTTTCTCTCAGTTTTAGTTTGCAACCCGAATTTATTTTTCCTCAATCGATTTATGTATTTCGAACAGAGGTATACTACTGTTGTTTTTATTTAATTTATCTACCCTTGAATTGATAATAATAAGTTCAACCCTAGAACTAATCATGAAAATCCTACCTCTGAACTGATCGTGAAAGTTCAACCCTAGAACTGATCATGAAAGTTCTACCCTAGAACTCATCGTGAAAATTCAACCCTAGAACTGATCATGAAAGTTAAACCCAAGAACTGATTTGAAAGTTTTACCCCAAAACTGATCGTGAAAGTTCTACCCTAGAACAATGTAGAACTGATCGTTAAAGTTCTACCCTAGAACTGATCGTGACAGTTCAACCCTAGAACTGATCCAGAAAGTTCAACCCTAAATCTGATCGTGCAAGTTCAACCCTAGAACTGAAATGAAAATTCTACCCTAGAACTGATAGTTAAAGTTCAACCCTAGAACTGATCGTGAAAGTTCAACCCTAGAACTGATCGTGACAGTTCAACCATAGAACTGATCATGAAAGTTCAACCCTAGAACTGATCGTGAAGGTTTAAACCCTTTAACTGATTGTTAAAGTTCTACCCTAGAACTGATCGTAAGGTTAACCCTTGAAATTATCGTTAAAGTTCAACCCTAGAACTGATCGTGAAAGTTCAACCCTAGAACTGACCGTGAAAGTTCTACCCTAGAACTTATCGTGAAAATTCAACACTAGAACTGATCATGAAAGTTAAACCCTAGAACTGATCATGAAAGTTAAACCCTAGAACTGATTTGATAGTTTTACCCTAGAACTGATCGTGAAAGTTCTACCCTAGAACAAATCATGACAGTTCAATCCTAAAACCGATCGTGAAAGTTTTACCCTAGAACTGATCGTGAAAGTTCTTCATTAGAACTGATCGTGAAAGTTCTTCACTGGAGCTGATCGTGACAGTTCAACCCTAGAACCGATCGTAAAAGTTTAACTCTAGAACTGAGCATGACAGTTCAACCCTATTAATTAACTTTTTGAAACTTTTGTTCCTCAATGCTCTTCAACTTTGTACTTGGTTTGGCTTTCGAACTTATTTTCATCTGAGAGTCACTGTTTAGTTCTGTGTGGACGAAAAGCGCGTCTGGCGTGTTAAATTTTAAACCTGGTACCCTTTGTTAGCTATTATTCCTGTGTTTCTCTGTCTTATATGTTCTCCTATTTATTTGTAATGTAGTCCTGTCATGTAATGATGTCATTTTAATGTTATATTTAACATTGCCATAAAACCGGGAGGTTTGGCATGCCACAAAACCAGGTTCAAGCCACCATTTCTTTTCATAAAATGTCATGTACCAAGTCAGAAAAATGGCTATTATACTATAGTTCGTCTCTGATTGTAACATTTTAATGTTGTGTTTCTGTTGTGTCGTAGTTCACCTCTTATATTTGATGTGTTTCTCTCAGTTTTAGTTTGCAACCCGAATTTATTTTTCCTCAATCGATTTATGTATTTCGAACAGAGGTATACTACTGTTGTCTTTATTTAATTTATCTACCCTTGAATTGATAATAATAAGTTCAACCCTAGAACTAATCATGAAAATCCTACCTCTGAACTGATCGTGAAAGTTCAACCCTAGAAATGATAATGAAAGTTCAAATCTGGAACTCTTCGTCAAAGTTCTACCATAGAACTGATTGTGAAAGTTTAACCCTTGAACTGATCATGAAAGTGCAACCTTAGAACTGATCGTGAAAGATCTACCCTAGAACTGATCGTGAAAGTTCAACCCTAGAACTGATATGAAAGTTCTACCCTAGAACTGATAGTTAAAGTTCAACCCTAGATCTGATCGTGAAAGTCCAACCCTAGAACTGATCGTGACAGTTCAACCATAGAACTGATCATGAAAGTTCAACCCTAGAACTGATTGTGAAGGTTTGACCCTTTAACTGATTGTTGAAGTTCTACCCTAGAACTGATCGTAAAAGTTAACCCTTGAAATTATCGTTAAAAATCAACCCTAGAACTGATCGTGAAAGTTCAACCCTGGAACTGATCGTAAAAGTTCTACCCTAGAACTGATCGTGAAAATTCAACCCTAGAACTGATCATGAAAGTTAAACCCTAGAACTGATTTGAAAGTTTGACCCTACAACCGGTCGTGAAAGTTCTACTCTAGAACAATGTAGAACTGATCGTTAAAGTTCAACCCTAGAACTGATCGTGAAAGTTCTACCTTAGAAGTGATCGTGAAAGTTCTACCCTAGAACAAATCATGACAGTTCAACCCTAACCGATCGTGAAAGTTTAACCCTAGAACTGTTCGTTAAAGTTCTTCACTAGAACTGATCGTGAAAGTTATTCACTAGAACTGATCGTGAAAGTTCTACCCTAGAACTGATCGTGAAAGTTCTACCCTAGAACTGATCGTGACAGTTTAACCCTAGAACCGATCGTAAAAATTTAACCATAGAACTGAGCATGACAGTTCAACCCTGTTAATGATCGTGAAAGTTTAACCCTAGAACTTATGATGACAGTTCAACCCTAGAACTGATCGTGAATTCAACCCTAGAACTAATTGTGAAAGTTCTACCCTAGAACTGATTGTGAAAGTTCTACCCTAGAACTGATCGTGAAAGTTCAACCCTAGAACTCATCATGAAAGTTCAACCCTAGAACTGGTCATGAAAGGTCAATTCTTGAACTGATTTGAAAGTTATACCCTTGAACTGATCGTGAATATTCTACCCTAGAACTTATCGTGAAAGTTCAACAATAAAACGGACTGTGAAAGTTCTACCCAAGGACTGATTGTGACAGTTCAACCTTAGAACCTATCGTTTAAGTTATACCCTAGAACTCACCATAAAAGGTCAACGCTAGAACTAATCGTGAAAGTTTTACCCTAGAACTGATCGTGAAAGTTCTTCACTAGAACTGATCGTGAAAGTTCAACCATAGAACTAATTGTGACAGTTCAATCCTTGAGCCGATCGTGAAAGTTTTACTCTAGAACTGATCGTGAAAATTCAACCCTAGAACTGATCGTTAAAGTTCCATCCTAGAACTCATTGTGAAAATTCAACCCTAGAACTTATCGTTAAAGTTCTACCTAGAACTGATCGTGAAAGTTCTACCCTAGAACTGATTGTTAAAGTTAAACCCTAGAACTAATTGTGAAAGTTCAACCCTAGAACTGATCGTGAAAGTTCTACCTTAGAACTGATTTGAAAGTTTTATCCTAGAACTGATCGTAAAAGTTCTTCAATAGAACTTATCGTTAAAGGACAACCCTAGAACTGATCGTGAAAGTTCAACCCTAGAACTGATCGTTAAAGTTTTACACTAGAACTGATCATAAAAGTTCAACCCTAGAACTGATTTGAAAGTTTTACCCTAGAACTGATCGTGAAAGTTCTTCAATAGAACTTATCGTTAAAGTTCAACCCTAGAACTGATCGTGAAAGTTCAACCCTAGAACTGATTTGAAAGTTTAACCCTAGAACTGATCGTGAAAGTTCTGCAAAAGAACTTATCGTTAAAGTTCTACCCTAGAACTGATCGTGAAAGTTAACCCTAGAATTTATCGTTAAAGTTCTACCCTAGAATTTATCGTTAAAGTTTTACCCTAGAACTGATCGTGAAAGTTCTTCAATAGAACTTATCGTTAAAGTTCAACCCTAGAACTGATCGTGAAAGTTCAACCCTAGAACTGATCGTTAAAGTTTTACCCTAGAACTGATCATGAAACTTCAACCCTAGAACTGATTTGAAGGTTTTACCCAAGAACTGATCGTGAAAATTCTTCAATACAACTGATTTGAAAATTTTACCCTAGAAACTGATCGTCAAAGTTCTGCAATAGAACTTATCGTTAAAGTTCAACCCTAGAACTGATCGTGAAAGTTCAACCCTGGAACTGATCGTTAAAGTTCTACACTAGAACTGGTCGTGAAAGATAACCCTAGAATTTATCGTTAAAGTTCTACCCTAGAACTGATCATGGAAGTTCTACCCTAGAACTGATCGTTAAAGTTCTACCTTAGAACTGATCGTAAAAATTCTACCATAGAACTGGTCGTGAAAGTTCAACCCTAGAAATGATTTGAAAGTTTTTTTCTAGAACTGATCGTGAAAGTTCTACCCTGGAACTGATTGTTAAAGTTCAACCCTAGAACTGATTGTGAAAGTTCAACCCTAGAACTGATCGTGAAAGTTCTACCCTAGAACTAATCCGGACAGTTCAACCCTAAAACCGATCGTTAAAGTTCAACCCTAGAACTAATCATGAAAGTTCTACCTTAGAACTGATCGTTAAAGTTTTACACTAGAACTGATCATAAAAGTTCAACCCTAGAACTGATTTGAAAGTTTTACCCTAGAACTGATCGTGAAAGTTCTTCAATAGAACTTATCGTTAAAGTTCAACCCTAAAACTGGTCGTGAAAGTTCAACCCTAGAACTGATTTGAAAGTTCAACCCTAGAACTAATTGTAAAAGTTCAACCCTAGAACTGATCGAGAAAGTTCTACCCTAGAACTGATTTGAAAGTTTTACCCTAGAACTGATCGTAAAAGTTCTTCGAGAGAACTTATCGTTAAAGGTCAACCCTAGAACTGATCGTGAAAGTTCAACCCTAGAACTGAACGTTAAAGTTTTACCATAGAACTGATCATAAAAGTTCAACCCTAGAACTGATTTGAAAGTTTTACCCTAGAACTGATCGTGAAAGTTCTTCAATAGAACTTATCGTTAAAGTTCAACCCTAGAACTGATTTGAAAGTTTTACCCTAGAACTGATCGTGAAAGTTCTGCAATAGAACTTATCGTTAAAGGTCAACCCTAGAACTGATCGTGAAAGTTCAAACCTAGAACTGATCTTTAAAGTTCTACCCTAGAACTGATCGTGAAAGTTAACCCTAGAATTTATCGTTAAAGTTCTACCCTAGAACTGATCGTTAAAGTTCTACCTTAGAACTGATCGTAAAAATTCTACCATAGAACTGGTCGTGAAAGTTCAACCCTAGAAATGGTTTGAAAGTTTTACTCTAGAACTAATCGTGAAAGTTCTACCTTAGAACTGATTGTTAAAGTTCAACCCTAGAACTGATAATGAAAGTTCAACCCTAGAACTGATCGTGAAAGTTCTACCCTAGAACTAATCCGGACAGTTCAACTCTAAAACCTATCCTTAAAGATTCAACCCTAGAACTTATTATGAAAGTTCTACCTTAGAATTGATCATAAAAGTTCTACCATAGAACTGATCGTGAAAGTTTAACCCTAGAAAATATTATGATTGTTGTACCCTAAAACCGATCGTTAAAGTTCTACCCTAGAACTGATTGTTAAAGTTCAACCCTAGAACTGATCATGAAAGTTCAATCCTAAAACTGATTGTTACAGTTCTACCGTAAATCTAATCGTGACAGTTCAACCTTAGAACTGATCGTTAAAGTTTTACCCTAGAACTGATCGTAAAAGTTCAACCGTTGCTTAATTGGTAAAATGTCTGTAATAAATTGGCTTATAAGTCTTTCTGTCTGAATTATCGGAAGCACAAAACATGCAAAAGTGTATCTAGTTTTAATGTGACTATTTCTAAATAAACATTGCAGGACAAATTCCTATTATTCAATTACTGATAGTGTGTTAGAAAGACATTTATGATTGACACCCTTTAAACATTCCATTCAATGGTGAGTACACTTCCGGAGCAACTACATACAAACAAAACATTAACCTTCCTTCTGATTCCACAGATTGCATTGCATAGTAATTATCTGAGACAAAGCTCATTGAAACTAATTGGTGACTTTTGAACTACAGATAATATCAAGCAGAATAAGGTATTCTAAATCTCCATAGGGTTTGCTTTCCCTTCCTGTGCATTTAGCGAATTGGGTTTTTATTGCCCCTCTGCTATCTTCCGATTAACATGCGAAATATAATGGATTTAGTTTATTTATGATCACAATATGAAATGTTTGTCTTATGACACAACAATGTAAAAGTACAACAAAAACCTAAAATATTTGCTAAGCTGCTTGGGAAATAACGGTTCAGAATAATTAGATAAATAAACAATAAAACTTTATTGACAGCTGTTTCTATTTAAAAACTTGAAAGCTTTTACACACATGCATTTAACATCTCAAATCATAATTTCCAAAACAGGAAAGTAGACATTTTATATAGTAAGTAGTATTAGTCACATTTCGCATTTATTTATGCATATATTAAATAGCTATCGAACTGTCTTTGTAATGTGTTTCCTACCAAGTTTTCCTATACTGTTTGCTGTCTTCCTTCATACTTGCATCATTTTCTTTTCCTATGGGCTCGTCCAGGACTTCGAAATAGTGTACACTTGAACAACTAGCATATTGTCTGAACTCGTCCTGTCGATTGAATCTTATGGGTTGGTAAAGATTGTCGTACGCTCTGTTCTCTTCATTAGGATTGCTATATTCATCCGAATCATCCTGGTCGTTCCCCGACTGCTGCAAGGAAGGCAACAATGAATCGTAAGGGTTTAAACAGTCATTGCTTGGTGAACTGATCCGATCATATGAATCATTTGAGCTGTCGTCTTGTACTAGATGTAGTTGTTCGGATGGTGTGAGAATGAATTCAGACATCTCAAGTTCGTCAATTTCGGCATATCCGTAACCACTTCCCCTTTCTGATGAAATAGTGGGGCTTCTTTGAGTTTCACTGTCTAACTCTGCTTCGCGGTTATTAATATCGATAATTTGATTAATTCCTAGATTTTGGTTATTTCGATATTTTTTAACAACGTAAAAGCAAGCCATGCTGTAGATGAGAATTAAAAGAAAGCCAACTCCACACGATAAATAAATAATTACTTCAGTATTCTTTATATCTGCAAAACAGTAACAATCAATTGATATACAATCTGATTAAAATCAATATTTTAGTTAGCTACGTTTGAATGAATATTACCCAATCCAAAGCTCTTAAATCGTCACTTGAAGGTTCATGTTCCGGATCCAGTAAATTTTTTCACTAAGTATAACAGTATGCGTATTGTTACCCATTTGAAACATTGGTAATCTGTAGGATACTATTTTCATATACACCAGCAAATCTTTGTTCTTACCATTCAATTTATCTGGCATAACTGTAAGCGTTCCTCAAAATGGCATAGCAATAACGTTCAAATGTCTTAATCTTTGTAAATTTGCTATTCGCTCGAAACAATATTAATATAAAATTATGAATTTGTTCTACCACTCTAAGCTCACGGGTAACATTTTGAATTTAAAGCACAAACATTCAATCCAAGTGATGATTGATAAATGTAATGTAATGTAATGTAGATTAATATGTTTTTTTGTTGTTCAAATTAGGTGATACCACAATAATATGATATATAATAAATTTGCATATCAAATCTAAACATAATGTCTGATTTAGTATTGACAACTTTAAAATGCTCATCCAATAAGCATATTTACATATGTTTGTTGTTTCCGATCTAGTCTGTATATATCGAATATATTTTGGTTAACGTTTTAGTGTTATGTGTTTCATTTTTTTTTATAAATATTTAATTTTCTCTTCCGTTAATTAAGCGAGGTCTGATCGTACCTGAAATACTGCAGGAATCAAGCAATAAATCACAAAGATGAGTAAGAACATGTCTTTTGGAGAAAATAACTATTCAACAAATAAACAGCATCATAATAAGAAGTAATGCAATTGTCGGCAACTATTTTCACATGAAATCAAAGTGTTAACTATTCAAGTACTAAATTATATTTCAATGATTGAATGGGTTTTGCTTCTCTTGACAAGATTGATGGTGGCGAAAAAAGATGACTGAGAAAAAAATATAAAATACTGATACGACAAGAATATATATTTACAAAGACAAAGAAGTTTACCAGAATTCGGGTACAGAAAGTAAGAGACACATGTACTTATAAATATAAATAAATCACAAAGAAATAAAAATCAATGTTTAGTATCAACAACTAATTGAAGACGTTTTTCGAATATACAAGTGAGAATCAAAGTACACAAATCGCAAACTTAGATAAAGGTCTCAAAGTACAGTATACTGTATTGCACATATGTTTGTTAGTTTGAACTTTTTTTTGTAACGTATAACAGCTTAAAACAGAAAAATTCTTAGTCGGAGCCAGACATATTAACTTGTCAAATTCATCACAGGTTTTAGTATTGTCTGAATGTGCTTATCCTAAGTTAGGAATATTATAATGCTAATCAAAGCTAGAACACTGAATTTTGTTGCCCTCTAAATTGAATTAATAGACAGGGGCAGCTCTGTTAATTGACTGCTTACTACAAAGTTATTGAAAAAAACTGCTTATTCTAGAGGTGGGGTGAATCAGATGTGGATACTTAAAAAGTCAAAAAGTATTTCAGAGTACATACAGTCTAAGACTCTTCCATCTTGCAACAGAATTAAACAAATTCAATTTTCTACACTTTACATAAGTATTTCTCATTCCAAACTAAAAGACTAATTGAACGAATAGTTATTGCTTTGTTTCATAACAATAAAGAATGGCAAACGTAAATATAAGTGTTTTGTTTTACGGAGGCTAAGTCCTACTCTGTAATTTCCTATCACGATTCCCATGATAAAGGGTTGCTTCTCAAAAGGACGTGACTAGACAGAGAGTTCAAATGGTGAAGTTGAAATCATTCCTTAGTAAATATGACGGACGGCATTACGAGTTGGTAGACTGTTACGGAATATCCGTTTTACAGATATTTATCGAATATGCCCCTTATGTCGTACTACAATCCCATTCCCTTTCCACAAAAGTGACCTGTCGAATAAGCCTATTTACCGGGTTTGTTATATCTCGAGCAACACGACAGGTGCCTCATGTAAGGCAGGATCTGCCTACCCTCCCGGAGCACCAGATATAACGCCCAAAAATTGGTGGGGTTCGTGTTGCTTAGTCATTAGTTTTCTATGTTGTGTCTTGTGTACTTTTGTTTATTTGTCTGTCTTTTTCCTTTTCAGCCATGGCTTTGTCAATTTATTTTCGATCTATGAGTTGGGATGTCTCTGTTGTATATTTCGCATTTCTCTTTTTATGGTCGTATTGCAAACTTTTATTTGTAATCCTAATCATGCTAAAAATAAAATATTTAAACTCAATATCATACAGAAATTTAGTCTTACCTGTTCTAGTTATAATAAGACGTGTTTGCTGTTTTTCTTCATTGTGTTCTGTTGTTATCTCTAATAAAAACAATTTTTCAAAAAACAACTTATTTAAGTCCTCTTTTAAATTTTGTTTTTGATTCAACAAATACTTTTTATTCAGCAGTGCAATACACAAATTATGAGAACAGTTTAATTGCTGTAAAAAGTAGAATCACAAAAATACGGTATTCCGAGGAAAGTTCAAAACGGATAAGTACATAATCAGATGGTAAAATCAAAAGTTCAGACACACCAAACAAATAAATAACAACTGTCATATTCCTGATCTGATACAGGCATTTTTTTCACAAGAGACCAAATGGCACAGAAATTAACAACTATAGGTCACCAAACGGCCTTCAACAATGAGCAAAGCTCAAACCGAATAATCAGTTTTTAAAAGTCCTGGAATGACAAGTGTAAAACAATTTAAACGAGAACATTAACGGTCTAATTTATGCATTATAACCTTGTTTTATAGCTTTTTAAACCCGTCACTTCAAATTACATTATATTGACAACAATGTGTGAACAAACCAAACGGACACAATAGGTAAAAATTGTAAAAATAGTGGTACAACAGTCAGAATTGTGTTAGAATTACTTTAAGAACACACACACATATGTAACAAAGAAGCCAACAAAAAGGCATATTGTCTTTTATGATTTTTAATTTAGTTCGGTTGTAAATATCTATTAGTACAAAATATGTAGTATGACGTCCAATTTCTCTGTACTAGTATTCACTTTTTTTTAGGCCAGCTGAAGCACGCCTTTGGGTGCGGGATATTCTCGCTGTATTGAAGACCCCTTGATGGCCTTTGGATGTTTTCTGATCTTTGGCATGTTTGGTAGGGTTTTTGCCTTTTTGACACATTCTCCAATTCATTTCTTGATTTTATATATACAATGCACTCAAACAAAAACGAAAAACAAGAATACTACTAAAATCTACGATAGCTCAATTACATAATGACGGGATTTATAGGTCCAGAGTTTAGTCATAAGAATAAAAAAAACACAAAAACGCATATAGACAATGCAGATTAGTAAAAAACAGAAAGAGCGAGACAAATATAGGTATAAGACTTCATATATTAAACGATCTAACAGAATATGTACAAATCAGAGCTGGGTCCGATTACTTTCAATGTAATTGATTAAATAACAATTACTTTGACATTTGTACTATTAAATTAAATTAACGATTACATAATTTCTGAAAGGGTCTGATTAAATTAATGATTACATTGGCAAAGTAATCAAGATTACATCTGATTACAATGAATTAAAAAAAAAACATTTTGAATGATGTGAATGTATAAAAGTTATATATAACTTAAGCATTTTTAGAAAGGATTATATTTGATGTATTATAAAATGATAACCTTAAACTTTATCTATTTGATAAACCAAGAAAGTTCATTACATACATACATGAACATTGTGTCACTGGTTTGACCCATTACACTTTATCATCATTGATCTCTGAATTATTTTGACTTCAATTGAATAAAGCTTTATAAAGAGTTTGCTGTTTGTCTTCAAACCTCTTCCAGACTTTATATGTATTTCAAGGTGTAGTTTTTGGAAGATAAAATATTGATGATATAAAGTTACCAGTAGAAATCTATGTAAAAATTTTATATAATTTTTTAATTATATTTAACAAAATGCAAGTACTAAAAATCATTGCGTTTTACATGTTCAGTCCAATTACTTACAAAATTTCGCTTATTTTAAACAAGATAATTTGAAATTTTAATTTAGTTTGTGTTAATTAGATAAATTTTGAATGTCTGATTTATCTTTTATCATATATATTGTCCTACAGCTATACTCAATTAGTAATTGCAATAAAAACAAACCTTAATTGGTTATCTACCTGTCAATTCAAAGTTGACAAAAATCAAAATATCAACAAAAGATAAAAATTTAGGGTTAAAGAAAAGCATTACTACCATATAACAGTTATTATCAAATATATATGTGTACATCTTTAAATTGTCAATATACATGATATATGTACAATATCTTTTACTAAGGCCAAAGACATATAATTGTATTTTTATGTCTCTTCTTAGGAAAATGATGACTGTAACAGTTTATTTTTTACTGAAGTATACAAATCAATAAACATACTTTATAAAGTAAACCAAACTGTCTTAACATGTTAAATATTTATTAAATAAGAATAACAAAAAGGTTAATTTCTTGACCATAAACACATTTAATAAAATCATTGTAATCATAATGTAATCATCAAGTAATCAGGATTACAGGCTATTTTGAAATTTTAAAGTAATTGATTAAATTAAATTACATGTAATCAGATTTTTGGCTGATTAATGATTACAATGATTACTTGAAAAATTGTAATCAATTACAGCTGATTAACGATTACAATTACAATTTCCCCAAGTCTGGGGCAAATGGTCAATATCCAGAATGCACTTAGTGTGAGAAAATTGACTATACATAAAAAAACACTGTATGCAATAATTTGGACATGATTTTGCAGTAATTTACTGAGGTTAACCATGAGTGCTTTTTGAAGAAACGAAGACTATACAACACAGTTGTAAAAACTTATAAGTTTTTAAATGTCTGTACTGAATTGAATTCTTAGAGAATTTAACTGTATCGAATAAAAGACTTTTCACTCGCTGAAGCGGCATCAGGTGGAGCCTTTCGGGATTGTCCAGTTTATTTGTTTGAAAAACATAGCTGCATGCTGTATATCTCTGTTTTCTACAGAATAAAATATTTCTTTGTTTTTATTTCAAATATAAGCTGCATTTAATATACTACCTGTGCATTTGGTGAAGATATGATCAATAAGTGGTGTGTTGTCACACGAAGCAGTGGATTTAATCAAATTTCGCAGCAATTCCTTTAACTTTTCTAATTCACATTTTGAGCAGTCCAGTGGATTATTGTCTAAGTACCTGTTGATAACAGTAAAAAAGCAATGTTACTTGATTCTATTTCAAGCAAAACAAAACTTATTTCATCTTTAACCATATTAAAAGAATAAATAAATGTCGGTTTCAATTATTGATTGACTGTTATATTTTGTGTAGTTTTCCCTCTTGATTTTGATTTGTTCTAGTGCTAAATTCCTTCAAATGTGTTGAATTGTAATAAATTGTAATGCGTCGATGCCACTGCTGGTGGACGTTTCGTCCCCGAGGGTATCATCAGCCCAGTAGTCAACACTTCGGTGTTGACATGAATATCAATAATATGGTATTAAAAACTAAGGATTTTCTTATCTCAGGCATAGATTTCCTAAGCCGTATTTTGCACAATTTTTGGGAATTTTGGATCCTCAATGCTCTTCAACTTTGTACTTGTTTGGCTTTATAAATATTTTGATATGAGCGTCACTGATGGTCTTATGTAGACGAAACGCACGTCTGGCGTACTAAATCATAACCTGGTACCTTTGATAACTATTATGGCCTTTAAGTAAGAAAGGCAACAGTAGTATACTGATGTTCAAAACTCAAAAATCGATAGAAAAAAACCTATCCGGGTCACAAACCAAAACCAAAACCGAGAAAAACGCATTAAATATAAGAGTATATATAAATAAATCTTTATTCTCAATAAACCATCATTTTGACAAGGTATAGAGAAATGCATATATACAATACAATTAGCTACAAAAATTATTAACAGGGGTGGCCTCACACTAGAAAAAGCCTGGAGTTCACACAGGTTTATTTATAATGTTGATCAATTTGCAGAGCTTAATCAGCTTTACTTTCGTTTTTGATGACATCAATAATTTATATTCTAAAATATTTGGTTTTGTGAATCTATATTTTTGTATGTGCAAATTTTCCTCTCCAGTTCCAAAAATTTACATTCCAAAATAAAGTGAAATTCATCACCGAGTTTATTGTTTTTACACAGAGTACAGTTTATTTTTTTTCTGCTGGTGTTTATCCATCTACCAGCTTCAATTGGTAATTTATGATTCGTCGTTCTAAATCTGCAAAATTCTACAATATTTTTGTTATCTAAAATAACTTAATAAGCTTCAGAACTAAATTCATCTTTAAATACTTTGCAATTTACAGCTTTTGATGCTTCTTCTAATAGTAAGTGCCAATACTGTTCGAATTGATCTTTAAGGTTTCGACAACTGTAAAACGTAGCCAATGTAAATTAATAACAGTTTGTGGATTCTAAATATATGTTAAGCCACACTCATTCAAAATATTTTTCATGTTATCTAACCATTAAAATTTATCTCCATTCAGATATGACAATTGAAAACATAAGTTATAAACAATTTTTGACAATTTTGACTCTTTTCCAGAAAGAATTTTACCTCAGAATGATAGCATTCTATTTGTAATGTCAATTTCCAGAGGATATCTTCCAATTTCGCCATAATCATATACGATGGTGTAGAATTTTAGATGTAAAAGCAATTTGCAAAATTTTATGTGGACTTTTTCGATTATTTCGTTATTGCTAAAACTCCATACTACGCACCCGTACAATAAATAAAGGCAACAGTAGTATACCGCTGTTCAAACTCACAAATCCATGGACAAAAAACAAAACCGAGGTAACAAACCAAAACTGAGGGAAACGCATAAAGATAAGAGGAGAACAACGACACAACACTACAATGTAACTGACACACAGAGAAACGGACCAAGCATCAGACAAAATCCCACGAGAATAATAAATATAACATCAAAACCAAATACATGAATTTGGGATAGACAAGTACCGTGACACGTCTTATCGCAATGTCAATTTACACTCAAAAATAAGAGAAAACAAACTACGCAACGTTAAATTGTAACACACACAGAAACGAACTATAATATAACAATGGCCATATTCCTTGGTACAGGACATTTTTAAAGGAAAAAATGGTGGGTTGAACCTGGTTTTGTGGCATGCCAAACCTTGCACTTTAATGGCAATGTTAAATATAACATAGAAATGACAACATAATATTACAGGACTACAATACAAATAAATAGGAAATGACAACATAATATTACAGGACTACAATACAAATAAAATAGTCTTCATCATTTTATCGAATGATTCTTGTTGCGTTTTGACTGCAAGGCCGTGGTTTCGGCCCTATTTTAGATTCTCATAGAAAATTTTCGTAGCTTCGTTAGCTATGGACTGTTTTGCTCTCTTTCAATTCCAAATTCCAGCTAAGTCTATAAGATAATTTAAACTATTCACTATTTCTAATTCTGTTCGTTTAAATTGAAATGAAGGTTTCGTGGGAGTGTTCCTTTAGAAAAAAAAACCCAACATAATTTTACTTTTATCAGCATTCACTTTAAGTTTCCATAAAGTACAATAATCATGAAATGAGTCAAGTTGCCTTTGGAGATCTGCAGCTGCTTCTGCCATTAGCACAGTATCATAACCATATAAAATTACAAATCATTTCAAGTATGTATTAAGTTTGATTTCAATTTCGTAAGATATCGTTTGCGGACCATCTAAGTTACAGTTTGATAGATATGACTCGAGGTCGTTCATAAGTTAGGCGAAAAGAAATGGAGATAAGTTTTTCCCTTGGCGTCCCCTGTTACTACACGGGAAAAATTCTGAATAACAATCATTATAAGAAAAACATGTACAAGACTTTTTACCATTATACACATTTACAATTATATTATACATGTTACAATTTATATGGTTCACTAGCAACATGTACCATAGTCCATACCGCCAAACTTTGTCGGCTAGTTTTTTTTCAAAATCAATAAAAGCGCAAAACAGTTTTTTCTTTTTCTTTTTTAGAATTTCAAAAAAGTTGAAAATTATAAACAAATTATCGGTTGTTGAATAGCCCTTGCAAAATCCACATTGATTTTCGTTTAAGATAAGAAATTCGTTTGAGAACTCAGTTAGTCGCTCACTCAAAATTGCAGTAAAGAGTTTCCCCAGGCAATTCAGAATTATGATTGGTCTATAATTTTGTAGGTCCATTTTGTCACCTTTGCCTTTAAAAAACTGTTTGATTTTTCTAATCAGCCAAATATCTAGGGCAACACTTATTACAAAAATGATATTCAATAGTTGTTCGTAAATATCTATGAATATATTTTCTGTTGACTTGATATACTCATTTACAATGAAATCTTCCCCTGAGGACTTATTGTTTATTAATTTTTCAATTTCGTCTTTTGAAATATTTCTATTTTTACTTTTGTTCAGACGATTTATATCGTTCGAGTCAATATATAATATATCAAAGTCTTGCTTGTCATTAGGTTCCTCGTTTAAAGCTTTAAAAAATACTAGAAGTTTTTCCATGGGAATGTCGGGTTGCTCCCGGTTTATTGCCATTTTTTAATAGTTTCCAGAATTCTTGTGAATTACTTGCTTTTAAATTTTAAATTTTCCAAGTTTCTGTCTACCTTTTTTCCTAGATTTACAAGTTCCAAATGTGGATTTCCTAGATTTACAGAATATTGAACATTAATGGTATTTATTTTTGTTTTATCGACTGACGAGTACTTTTTACTTAAATCAAGGTTTCCACTTTCAACCTCGTCTAATAGTATATTTAATTCATCAACTTTGCCTTGTTCAATCTGATCTTTAAATTTGTGACATTTTTCCTTATTTCATTCCTTTTTGTTTTTTGTAAAATATTTGACTATTACAATTTTCACCAGCTTCCTCTACATTATCCAACGATAACCCCGACAATGAAATTGCTAGTGCACAATGAACATCTGAGTTAAAATGACTAAAATCAAGTACAGAATTATTTCTAAAATATTTCAATAAACTTGTAGAAATTATACAATAATCTACAGTTCTAGAATTTTTACATGTTAGCTTTCCTGTCATTATGTCTTCACCTATTCTACCATTTACAAAAAATAAGTTATTTCCTTTGCAAAAAAAGGATCTAATCTATTTCTTTTTCGTGATATATTTAATAAATCAAGCGTCAGAACATCGTTTTCTACAAAATTCGCCGTATTGTTTCCATGCATTTCTTTTGAAAGAAAAAATCATCGACGTTGGCCGTTCGTCCGTTAAAGTCTCCAATTAAGGCTACGAATTTGTAATTTTGTGAGAAATTTATATACTCGTCTTCTAGTTGACTAAATACATCATGTACAGAAAAAGCAGAATATTCAGGGGGTATATATACTATACTTATAACAATATCTTGATCTAAATTTAACAGGTCAGATGAGACTTTAGACCATAGCACGTGCTTACAATGTGTAGGTAATGGTCTTATTTTACATGTCATTTCTTTTTTGTATCCAAGAATGATACCCCCAGATCGAGTTTTAGCTATAACTTTTCTATTTTTCATATGAAATTCCTACCCTGTTAGCTAAATTGTGTCAATATCATCAGTTTTGGTTTCTACTAAGAAAATTATGTCATTTTTTCTGATTAATTTTTTCAAATTCTTCATAGTTCAATCTAAAAAAATCAATTTAAAACATTATTATCTTTAGTTTGACATGTGTCATTATTATAGTTATTTATATTACTGTTATTAACAGATGGATCATTGTCGTTTTCTTATTCGTCTACACTGACGAATGTATGTTCTCCTTGGCATTGCTAATGGAGTGTCTCAGGACACGATTCTTCACGCTGTCGGTTGTATCGTCCTTTCTGTGTATCATTAGATGGAGTCATCAGAACGTCCCTGTATCCAGTGTTCTCTCCGTTACCTTCCCGCTGTATTTCTGTTTGCACTGGTTCTTGACTTGCGGAGCTCCCCACCGAGAATTAATTTGTCTCGAAACATTTTGACAAGTTTTCCGTCCTGTTTTGTCAATTTCATAACGGGATAAAGCCTTTTTCGTTCTTCTTCTATTTCAGCTGGGAATTGTTCCTGTATTCCAAAAGGTTTACCCGTAACCTCTTCGCGCTTTTAAGGACATGTTCTAAGTCACGATCATACAGGAACCGAGCTACTATTGGTCGGGCTCTATTGAGAATTCTCTTTCCGAATCTCTGAACATATCCAAATTCAAACAACTCAAACGAAGTATAACAACTGTCATATTCATGACTTGGTACAGGCATTTCTTGTGTAGAAAATGGTGGATTTAACCTGGTTTACAGCTAGAAAAACCTGACACTTGTACGGCAGTCGCATCAAATTCCATTATATTGACAACGATTCGTGAACAAAATAAACAGACAGTAAAGGTAGAATATCAAGTACGCAGCAGTTAACAATATGTCATAATCACTGGAAACAGCACAGAATGGCATATAGTCCAAGCTTATTAGATAAAATTAAAGAAAAAAATACACAAATCAAGGGGTAGTTTGAAAGCAAATTCTGACAAATGCATTGAAAGTCCTTTTAGCGTTTTAACGTAGCAGTAATTGTAACAGGTATCAAACATTTATGTTGTTTACAATTGGCTATTAGAATGTTACATAACCATCTAAGAAAATCTGGAAAGTTAGACTACACCAAGAATGCAAATTAAGTGATGCATTGTTTTTCAAGATTCAGGAAATCTAAAAATGTTGAACAATAATATTTTTTTGACAAATTGACTTGAAAAATTGATTCCATAATGAAGTTTTAATTCTTTATTAATTAACTAAAGGTTGAAATTTAATCTGTAATTGTCATATTAGTTTTGGGACAGAATACGATAAAGTCGAATTGAAGTAATACAAGAGAGAAGAAAGATACCAGAGGGACAGTCAAACTCATCAATCGAAAATAAACTGACAACGCCATGGCTAAAAATGAAAAAGACAAACAAACAAAAGTACACATGACACAACATACATGTAGAAAACTAAAGAATAAGCCACACGAACCACACCAAAAACTAGGGTTGATCTCAGGTGCTCCGTAAGCTGATCCTGCTCCACATGTGGCACCCGTCGTCGTTGTCATATAATGACAAATCCGGTAAATAGTTTAATTCGATAGGTCATATTCATGATAGGGAAGGGGATTGTAGCAACGACGTAAGGAACATATTCGATATCATTTGTGAAAAGGTTATTCCAGAACGGTCAACCATCTTGTCATGCCAAGATTTTATTATTTTGAAAAAAATGTTTAAAACATTTTCTCTCTGACACAATCATCCTTCGATATATGATCAATTAAATAATCCTTATTCTTGGTTTCTTTAAAGTATCGCAACCTACAGGTAATACCAAATTAATTTACACAAATTAAAAAATAATTGGTTGGAACTTTTAAAAATGTTTAGAAAAAAAAAGATAGATTAAATCAACGCGAAAGCAAACAAGCAAAATCAAATTACTTATAATCTTGATAGAGCCGTCAAACCTCGAAAGAGATTGACCTCTATTGTTGTAATATTATTATTGTTTAACCACTTGCAAAATAACATTTGGAAAAAGATGCATCTTAAAATATTAAGATATAACGTGTTTATTGTACATCTTTGAAGGAAATATAGTCTTCAAACAGTTTATATCCATAATTTAAATTGAATTCAAAACATATACAATTATCGTACTGACTATATTTACAACAGCTATGTTGAAACCATTGTTGGCACATCTTAATTCTGATCTTCTGACCGAAATATTTTCAGAATGAATCAAAATCTGATCAAGACCTCCACATTAATGTACTCGTTTAAGTCAACTTTTAGCACAGAGTTCAAAGTTTGGTATTTATTGTTATATACATATGTCATAATTATTTTTCGTTTACTGTTTTACAATATTCAGGCCGTATATTTGTAGTTTGAATTGTTTAAAAATGCAGGTCTAATAGTTCCAACTTTTAAATTATTGTCAATTAGGATTAACCCCTATATCGATAAAATTCATATCAATTTAGTTGCTTTATCATTCACATCAATTAAAAACATCTAAATGTTCTAACTATTTACTTTTTTGAAATCGTACCAAGTTAAATAAAAACGAAATGTATGCACATCCTTAACTTTTTCGTATATCTTATTAAAAACTCAACACAAGGATCGACTAGAAATAATCTTAGACATTAAGTAGGTGCATACATTTTTTTTATTCTACGTTTTGGTCAAAATATGAAATATTCAATTAAAAATTGTAACATAGTACAACGTGTGTTCTATTAACAATAAATGAATGACTAATCGTAGACGTTATCACAGGATTTATCAATGCACTTCTATATAAAATGATACAGCCTCCCCATTGAAAAAAAGGTATATAATATATGCAGTTGCCTTATTTTAAACGACATTGTTTTGGAAATAAACAAAGTAAGAAAAACCTTGTAAATTTAACCGTATCAGAATCAGACTTGTCACATAATATAGCGATATTTTCTTTTAAATATCATATATAACATGATATATTGTAAATTGCCCTAAAATTTGGTATCATAGACGAAAGTAACATTTCAGATGGCTTTATCAAACGATAGGGTCTAATAAAGTTCATGTTTTTAAAATAATCAGATGTGTTATTGTTGCCAATGAGACAACAAAAGTATAATACTATTGTAAATTGATTAGTCTGTAGGTACCTACAAAATAATAAATCATTGCAAGTGCAAATCATCAACTTGAACATCCAAATTATGTTTTGTTGAATTAAGTTTCTAAAACAAAAACCATCAGACCTTTAAAGTGCAGGAAATCGATTGACAAGCAGAATTTTTATTAATACATGTTTTATAAGATGAAATCCACGTAACCATCTTAAGATATATTAAAACACTAGAATCCAAATTATGACAACATTTAGGAGTCTTAAAAACTATTCGACATTGATATAAAGAGTAAAAAAAACAACAAAAAATACCGAACTTAGCGAAAATTAAAAATAGAAAGTCCCTTATGAAACGGCTTACATTTGTAAACAAAAGCTTTTTCACATCAACCATTGATCTTAATGTCCTTATATTTGATTTCTAGAAAAATGTACACTTTACATGTTATACAAAATTAATTGACACAGACTCATAAATCTAATAAGAACAAATTTCAAAATCGGGTTAGGATGAAAAACTACATCATTATACAACATCGACAAAATTCATTTTACCAGAAGTTATATCAACAAATCTATAAAATAAAGCTAAACGTCCGTGGTTCTTTTTTTGTTCTTGGAAATGGTACAAATAATACAAAATACAATGATCTTAAATTCATCAATCTTTAGTTTGTTAATTTGTTTTTCAGAACACAAAATAAATCATCACGACAGCAAACAAGTTACACATAAAATGCATCAGGCAAAATAAGTTTTATGGGATAATGGAACCGTGAAACATCGAAGATTTTCTTTTGTTTATTGATAGTTTATCTAATATCTTCCAGATAAATTGTTTTAACGTAGTTCTGAATAAATCATAAAATTAAAACACTTTAAAACACATTGACTCAGAAACACTAAACGTTTATGTAGAAAATTAAGTGTTCAAGGTCGGCTATACAATTTTCATAATTCTGTGGTTTTGTTGCATCATTAAAGATAACTATAAGTCCAATCACACATTTCTTTGTGAACATGCTAACAACACCACACACCACGTCTATATCATGTTTTCATATTTCAATTTAGATCTTCTGAACATGATAATGAAACCGTAATTTCAAAACGAGAGGACATTTGATTAAACTACATGAAGCAATTATAGTGTAAAAATTCTTGATATCTCTCATTCAATAATTAACCATTTAACAACAACGTTAGTGCTTGAATGAAAACAATGATTCAAATGTTATAATGTCTTTTCAACAGTATCACATTTTTATCGGTATAGATAAATAAGTTTAATTGAAAATTTTACCTATATGGATCAGACAAACACATAAAATATAGCACTTATTAACATAGTAGTCAAAAATGACAAGTATAAGCATTAAGAATACAAACATTGATATGACAGTGTAACTTTTGACTTTGGTCTCAAAATTGGAATAAAGAAAATTGCTTTACAAGGTCACAAACTGCTGTTAAAAATTCAGACTCAGGATTTGAAATCTATTTGATCTGTGAAAAAGAGAATTTGTATGACCAGATTTTATATCATCATTTTTTAAACAATGAATCTCTTAAAGTTGAGTTAAATTTACAATTGATGATCAAGGTAAGTACATATTCTGTATAACTTTGGTTTCTTGTTATATTTCGATTTTTTTATATTTAATTTCTAGGCTAACGTCACTCAACCGACACTTGCAGATTAATTATCTGGATTTAAAATGTGACTCTTTAAGTAAGTTATTCTCTTGTTTTATCGTATAATGTATTGGGCTATTTCAAAATAATTTTAGCACTTTTTGTGCTGACATGAATTGTCATTGATATGGTTATATTTATAAATTTACTGGTTACAAATTTTAGAATTTTTTTAAATACTAAGGTTTTTCTTCCTCAGGCATAGATTACCTTAGCTGTATTTGGCAAAATGTTTAGGAATTTTGGTCCTCAATGCTCTTCAACTTCGTACTTTATTTGGCCTTTTTAACTTTTTTGGATTCGAGCGTCACTGATGAGTCGTTTGTAGACGAAACGCGCGTCTGGCGTATATAATAAATTAAGTCCTGGAATCTATGATGAGTTTATTAAAACTACCTGTTATAAAATAAAGATTGTTTTATCTTATACATTATCGTCCTTCGCTACATCTATATCACCCTGCTCTGTCGCTCCGTAAGTCTCGTATCAAGGCTTCAAAACGAGACCAAGCATCATCAGCGACGTCACAATGTGAGAGGAGAAGTTATCAGGGACGTAACAATGCGAGAGGAGACGTTATCAAGTTTGCTTTCGTCAAACGTATAACTGTTTTGAAAGAAGGAAAAGACCAGTAATAGAACGATAAACAGATAATCGGGTTTTTTCCGTATAGATATCGTAAAATATCAGCCTCTTAATATTATGTGAAACGTTTTAGCTCGTTCGCTACGCTTACTCGCCAAAGTGGTTCACATTGTGGCTTGCGGCTGATATTTTACGATATCAATGTGTACAAAATCCGATATTCTATACTATTTTGGCTATATCGAAATAATTTTAAATTGCCTGTTATAAAATAATTAAAAATTTTGTGACTAAGTCTATCCAATAGAACTAGATATAAAGGATACACCCGGTACAGTTAAGTCGGCTTCACACAGAAAACAAAACTTGACGACAAAAAAGATGATTTCAGCTTTCCAATGGTGGACTTTCCATTTCTAAGTAGCAACATTCCAGGAGCACCTACATACGGGGTACAAATTTTCTAATTGATACGTTAAAAAAAAGAAATCAATTTAAAGGGGACTGATAAAAAACAGAAATTACAAATTATATAATCAAAAACAATTTGCGTTTATCTTTTAAAACAAAAAAGTTATGTCTTTCTTTCGAACGGGAAGATATAGCCACAAATCCGAATTTCGAGCAAATATGCAAAATTTCGACCTCATTTTACTCAAAAAGTAGCACATTAAGGTATATTTTTTAAAGCATGTTTGATTTAATCAGGACAAAAATAGTCTCTATGAAAATTATTATCAAAATGTAAATACGGGATCAAAACTGTATCGTATGCCCTTAACTTGTCCCAGGAACATATATATGGACGGGACTTGACCCTTCATAAAAACACCAGCATAAATAAATAAAAAGATGAAAATCATATTTCAATATAGATAAGGAACAATACTGAGAGGATATTGTGTTGCACACATACTACCTGCATTTGGCAATTACAATAAATGATGGATTGTGGTGAGTAAGGTCAATGATTCATTGAATATTTCTGCGATTTAATCGTAATAAATAAGACTGTTTGGATATCGAATAATTAATGGGATACAAACTAAATGAAATATAAAACAAAAAGATAAATATGGGAAACGTATTATCTTGACCGATTAATTACGATTTAAAACGATTTTTTAATACAATTTGAACAAAAGTTGAAATTTTTTTTTTCTCCAAAAGATAGGTTAAGTAGCTGTAGAAATTACCTTCACACAATATACATATACTTCCACATGGTTAATATATAACAGGAGTGTATGATATAAGGCATTAGCAGATCGGAAACACATTCTTGACATGTATATAACTACTTACAAATATTGAAGAGCTGACAAACCGTTGAAGACGCCAACATCTATCCGGGTAATTTCATTTCTATGCAAAGACCTGTAATTGACATTCTGAAGATTAGTTTTGTGTAACAATGATATTGAAGACATTAAAGGCAACATTAAGGTGGCTACGTAAAACCTGTTTAAAACATACGTATAAAACAGATCAAAGTTGTGATACAAAAACATAATGTTTTTATGTTGACCTGTATGGTCCTAATAACATAACACTTTTTCAAGTGTAGAGAACCATTAATGAATTATGATATAAAACAAAATAACATTTTCTTAGCCAATAACATCTCCTAATTGCTCTCTTGATCGGATAAGTCATTTATTTTTCAGCCTTTGACATTTTCGCATTTACAGAAATATTGTTTTCCTATTTATTACAGTCACATTGTTTTCCTGTTATTTTACACAAATCAATGTTAACGAAAAATATGAATTGGAAATTATACAAAAATTTATCCCTACTTTAGTAAACAACTGTTTGATTTTTTGTGGAGGATTCTAGGACCAATAAGACAGAATTTCTTTATTCACGACTAATTGTTACCCTTTTTACAAGAAAATATTGTCGGACATTTCGGACTATGCAAAAATTACATCAATATGAATAAAATGTCATGACCACAATTTCGTAATCACAAATCAATGGAATAAATGGAACAGGAAGACGAGAAGATATCTTAGTTACGTTAAAAAAGGAAAAATTTGAAATTGCATTGTCATCTTTATTAAACACATGAGATACAATACTTAAAATAAATTAGATTATAATTATGAAAATTTATAAACTTCTGATAATTTACAAAATAAATGCTCAGTAAATATACTATTCTTACTACAACAGGTGCTTCTATTTTTGTATATCATTTGAAAAATTAAAAAAACACCAACATAAACAAATAAAAAGATGAAAATCATATTTCAATATAGATAATGGACAATACTGAAAGGATATTGTTTTGCACGCATACTACCTGTATTTGGCAATTATAATAAATCATGGTTTGTGGTGAGTAAGCTCAATGTCGAGAGCCGTGGTGTAGTGGTTAGTGCATCGGACTACTAACACAAATCTATAAATATGTATTATTAAACCTTCAGACACCACCAAATACAGAACAATCGGTGTATATTACAACTTTTACTCTTAGACATCGGTAAACACAAAACCACCATTACATGTACATGTTAATTGTATTACTTTAACACATTACTAGATACAAAATCATCGTTTATTGTTACTACTCTTACCCTATGACATCTCCAAATATAAAACCATTTATACATTTAATAAACTTATCATAGTAATAAAACGATGGTGCACATTGAAATGAAATCAAGATAATTTCACAATTGGGACTATCGACGATTGGAACAGCACAAGCATTAAAAGAAAAACAATAACCAAAACGTAGATCACTCACAACGTAGAAAAGGATTCTAATGAAACAGATCTCTGGAAATTTGTGTTGAATCTTTGTTTGATATAAATCGTCGGTCTAAACTTTCCTTCATTTGGTAAATACGCAAGGGTTGCAATTGTATAAGTTTAATTCAACACATTAGAGTAATCATTCAAACTGACGATATATGTATAAAAGACTAGAAAACAAAGAGATACCTTATATTAAAAAAAAATTATATTTTATAGATTATATGGGATCAACCATTCCATTTCATTATATCAAATCACCCTTAGTATCTTTATAAATATGAATTTGAACTTGAATTCATTTACAATATTTTGACTTTTGATCTGTGATTGATAATTTATTCTTTATATTGTCTTACGGGTGCATGACGTTTCGTAACCTGGTCGTTTCGTAAAATTTAGATTAGGAACTAACGAAATTCGTTTGTTACTGAAACGTTTCGTAACCTTATAACAATATTTTATAATATGATTGATAGGTTATGGAAAACATGTTAAATAAATATTTCGATTAAAAATAATAAATAGACTTATTGATATTTATCCGAAGGTACACTAAACCAGATATCAGCGTATTACCAGTAGGTCCGGCTTCATACAAGGAAGTATATTCTCATTCTGAGATAAATATACTCAAAACCAGATGTCATGTAGTACATTGTTAAAGAGATGTGCTTTTGTTTACGGACCAACTGCTGCTGCTGCTCCGGCCAATTAAGACATTGTTTTCTGTTCAAACCAGGGTTTTTTCGATCAAAAAAAGCAAGCAAACATGTATAAACTTGCAAACAAAGGATGAATGTTATTCAATAATTGCATTTAACATGTTTAATGGTAAGAAAAATAAGTAAAAAAAAAAAAATTTTGCGATCATTGGCCATTTTTATAATTCTCTTCTTACTCACTTTACACCTAATTACTTTCTATCACCTGTCAATAGCTGTTATAAAACCATCGATTAGCAAAGATATTTTTTTTCTTCAATTATTACAATATTATTATTATTAGATGCACTGTTTACTTACTTTAAATATAAATAACAAGAACAAAAGTCAAGAAATTTATTTAGAGACAATTTTGATTGATAAACACTTCCAGAGATAATACTAGTAGAGACACATTTTATAACCATAATTATATGAGGTACGAACTTCTCATACAACATGTTTATCTTTGATGTGGAATAAAAAAAAGATGTATTTCAATAAAATAAATCGATTTAAAATAACAGTATCAAATACATGCATATTAAAACAGTAAAACGACAATGACACGTAGTTGAAATTCGATTCGCATAAATTAGTTTGGTTCGCATTCTAGACGTTTAATGTTCGAACGTAAATTTTAGTACGAGTTGTAAAAAGACAAAGTTGCTTTACTGTCAGAACGAAGTTAGCGTTTAATTCGCATTATCAATTAGTAAAATCTCCAAAAATCTTCTTTTGATCTGATATGTCATTTATCGACAGGATTTCACATTTTAGTTTAACAGGAATATTGTTTTCCTATTTATTACAATTTCAATGTTTTCCTGTTATTAAACAGAGACCATTGTTAACGAAAAATTATATGATTTGGAAATTGTGCAAAACGTTATCACTCTTTAAAAAATGCCATAAAACCAGGTTCAACCTAACATTTTTGTCTTTAGAAACTGTCGTGTACCAAGTCAGGAATATGGCCATTGTTCAATGATAGTTCGTTTCTGTGTTTGTTACATTTTATTTTGTTGTTGTGTTTCTGTTGTGTCGTTTGTTTCCTCTTATATTTGAGTGTGGATTCGCATAGCTATAAGACGTTGCACAGTACTTTTATATCCCAAATTCATGTATTTGTTTGTTGTTCTCATCGGATTTTGTCTAATGTTAGTTCGTTTCGGTGTGTGTTACATTTTAATGTTCTTTAATGTTTAATGTTTAATGTTCTTCTCTTATATTTGATGTTTGTCCTATAGTTTTAGGTTGTAACCCGAATATGTTTATTTTTCTATCGATTTATGAGTTTCGAACAGCGGTATACTACTGTTGCCTTTATTCTTCTTTATGGAAAGACCGTTTACCTTTGATGGAGAATGCTAGGACCGATAAGACAGAATATCTCTATTCACGACCAAGTGGTACCCTTTGATAAAATATTGTCAGACATTTCGAACTTGTCAGCGTATTCAAATATGACATCAATATGAATAAAAAGTCATGACCTCACTTTCGTAATTTTGGTTTTCCCTAATATGGTATTTCCACAGACACTTATTATTCCTGTTACGTTTTTAAGTGTTAAAATTTAAGAAATAATGAGAGTACTCTTTTAAGGGCATACCATATAGTTATGGGGGAGGTTATGACGTTGCTAACGTAAATTGTTATTTTCGCGACGTCAAACTATGACTTATCGGGAAATGATTCAGTTTTTGACTGATTTTTATCATTCAAACTTATCGAACTTGAAAACAAGTTTACGAACCCCTTTTTTTTAAAATGCCATTTGGTTTGATTACGTAAGAAGATTGTGTGCGCCAATTTTCATGAAAACGTAAATAGTGCATTTTTTTTTAATTTGATAAAGATACAGCAAAAAATTATGTTTTTTTCTACATTCAGGAATATTTGATAAATCTGAGTTATTTCTGAAAAAAAAGGAATAAATTTTAAGGAGACTTCTAAAAAACAGAAATTACAAATTATTTAATCAAAAACAATTTGCGTTTATCTTTTAAAACAGAAAAAATTATGTTTTTCTTTCAAACGGGAAGATATGGCCACAAATCCGAATTTAAAGCAAATATACAACATTTCGACCTCATTTTACTCAAAAAGTAGCACATAAAGGTATATTTTTTTAAGCATATTTGATTTAATCAGGACAAAAATAGTCTCTATGGAAATTTTATCAAAATGTAAATACGGGATCAAAACTGTATCGTATGCCCTTTAACTTGTCACAGGAACATATATATTGACGGGATTTGACCCTTCATTAAAAAAAACCCAGCATAAATAAATAAAAAGATGAAAATAATATTTCAATATGGATAATAGACAATACTGAGAGGATATTGTGTTGCACACATACTACCTGTATTTTGCAATTACAATAAATGATGGATTGTGGTGAGTAAGGTCAATGAATCATTGAATATTTCTGCGATTTAATCGTAATAAATAAGACTGTTTGGATATCGAATAATTAATGGGATACAAACTAAATGAAATATAAAACAAAAAGATAAATATGGGAAACGTATTATCTTGACCGATTAATTACGATTTAAAACGATTTTTTAATACAATTTGAACAAAATTTGATTTTTTTTTAAAGATAGGTTAAATGGCTATAGAAATTACCTTCACACAATATACATATACTTCCACATGGTTAATATATAACAGGAGTGTATGATATAAGGCATCATCAGACCGGAAACACATTCTTGACATGTATATAACTACTTACAAATATTGAAGAGCTGACAAACCGTTGAAGGCGCCAACATCTATCCGGGTAATTGTATTACGTTCCAAATCCCTGTAATTGACATTCTGAAGATTAGTTTTGTGTTACAATAATATTGAAGAAATTAAAGGCAACATGAAGGTGCCTACGTAAAGCTGTTTAAAACATACGTATAAAACAGATCAAAGTTGTGATACAAAAACATAGTGTTTTTATGTTGACCTGTATGGTCCTAATAACATAACACTTTTTCAAGTGTAGAGAACCATTAATGAATTATGATATAAAACAAAATAACATTTGCTTAGCCAATGACATCTCCTAATTGCTCTCTTGATCGGATAAGTCTTTTATTGAAAGCATTTGACATTTTCGTATTTACAGGAATATTGTTTTCCTATTTATTACAGTCACATTGTTTTCCTGTTATTTTATACAAATCATTGTTAACAAATATGAATTGGAAATTATACAAAAGTTTATCCCTTCTTAAAAAATATTTTCTTTAGTATACAACTGAGTGTTTGATTTTTTGTGGAGGATTCTAGGACCAATAAGACATATTTTTTTTTATTCACGACCAAGTGTTACCCTTCTTACAAAAACATATTGTCGGACATTTTGGACTATGCAAAAATGACATCAATATATATAAAATGTCATGACCACAATTTCGTAATCACGAATCAATGGCATGACTGGAACAGGAAGACGAGAAGATATCTCAGGTACGATTACAAAAGAAAAATTTGAAATTGCATTGTCATCTTTAATAAACACATGAGATACAATACTTAAAATAAATTAGATTATAATTATGAAAATTTATAAACTTCTGATAATTTACAAAAGAAATGCTCAGTAAATATACTGTTCCTGAAAAGATGAAAGTCATATTTCAATATAGATAATGGACAATACTAAAAGGATATTGTTTTGCACACATACTACCTGTATTTGGCAATTATAATAGATCATGGTTTGTGGTGAGTAAGCTCAATGGCGAGAGCCGTGGTGTAGTGGTTAGTGCATCGGACTCCTAACACAAATCTTTACATATTTATTATTAAACCTTCAGACACCACCAAATACAAAACAATCGGTGTATGTTACAACTCTTACTCTTAGACATCGGTAAACACAAAACCACCATTACATGTAAATGTTAATTGTATTACTTTAACACATCACTAGATACAAATATCATCGTTTATTGTTACTACTCTTACCCTATGACATCTCCAAATATAAAACCATTTATAAATTTAATAAACTTATCATAGTAATAAAACGATGGTGCACATTGAAATGAAATCAAGATAATTTCACAATTGGGACTTTTGACGATTGGAACAGCACAAGCATTAAAAGAAAAACAATAACCAAAACGTAGATCACTCACAACGTAGAAAAGGATTCTAATGAAACAGATCTCTGGAAATTTGTGTTGAATCTTTGTTTGATATAAATCGTCGGTCTAAACTTTTCCTTCATTTAGTAAATACGCAAGGGTTGCAATTGTATAAGTTTAATTCAACACATGAGAGTAATCATTCAAACTGATGATATATGTATAAAAGACTAGAAAACAAAGAGATACCTTATATTAAAAAAAAACGTATTTTATAGATTATATGGGATCAACCATTCCATTTCATTTTATCAAATCACCCTTAGTATCTTTATAAATATGATTTTGAACTTAAATTCATTTACAATATTTTGACTTTTGATCTGTGATTGATGATTTATTCATTATGTTGTCTTACGGGTGCATGGCATTTCGTAACCTTGTCGTTTTGTAAATTTTAGATTAGGAACTAACGAAATTATTTTGTAACTGAAACGTTTCGTAACCTTATTACAATATTTTATAATATGAGGTTATGGAAAAAATGTTAAATAAATATTTCGATTAAAAATAATAAATAGACATTGATATTTATATCCGAAGGTACACTAAAAAAGATATCAGCGTATTACCAGTAGGTCCGGCTTCATACAAGGAAGCATATTCTCATTCTGAGATAAACATACTCAAACCCAGATGTCATGTAGTACATTGTTAAAGAGATGTGTTTTTGTTTACGAACCAACTGCTGCTGCTGCTCCGGCCAATTAAGACTTTGTTTTCTGTTTAAACCAGGGTTTTGTCGTTAAAAAAATCAGGCAAACATGTATAAACATGCAAACAAAGGATGAATGTTATTCAATAATTGCATTTAATGGTAAGAAAAATAAGTACAAAATATTTTTTTTAGCGATCATTAGCCATTTTTTTAATTCTCTTTTTACTCTTTGTACACCTAATTACTTTCTATCACCTGTCAATAGCTATTATAAAACTATTAATTAGCAAAGATGTTTTTTTTCTTCAATTATTACAATATTATTATTATTAGATGCACTGTTTACTTTCTTTAAATATAAATAACAAGAACAAAAGTCAAGAAATTTATTTTTGGCTTCAATAGAGAGACAATTTTGAGAGATAAACACTTCCAGAGATAATACTAGTAGAGACACACTTTATAACCATAATTATATGAGGTACGAACTTCTCATACAACATGTTTATCTTTGATGTGGAATAAAAAAAAATGTATTTCAATAAAATAAATCGATTTAAAATAACAGTATCAAATACATGCATATTAAAACAGTAAAATGACATTGAAACAGTTGAAATTCGATTCGCATAAATTAGTTTGGTTCGCATTCTAGACGTTTTATGTTCGAACGTTTTAGTACGATTAGTATAAAGACAAAGTTACTTTACTGTCAGAACGAAGTTAGCGTTTAATTCGCATTATCAATTAATAAAATCTCCAAACATCTTCTTTTGATCTGATATGTCATTTATCGAAAGGATTACACATTTTAGTTTAACAGGAATATTATTTTCCTATTTATTACAATCACATTGTTTTCCTGTTATTAAACATAAACCATTGTTTAGGAAAAATTAATATGATTTGGAAATTATGCAAAAATTTATCACTCTTTAAAAATGCCATAAAACCAGGTTCAACCTAACATTTTTGTCTTTAAATACTGTCCTGTACCAAGTCAGGAATATGGCCATTGTTCTATTATAGTTCGTTTTTGTGTGTGTTACATTTTATTTTGTTGTTGTGTTTCTGTTGTGACGTTTGTTTCCTCTATATTAGAGTGTGGATTCGCATAGCTATAAGACGTTGCACAGTACTTTTATATCCCAAATTCATGTATTTGTTTGTTTTTCTCATCGATTTTTTTCTAATGTTTAGTTCGTTTCTGTGTGTGTTACATTTTAATGTTGTTTAATGTTTAATGTTTAATGTTCTTCTCTTATATTTGATGCTTTTCCTATAGTTTTAGGTTGTAACCCGAATATGTTTATTTTTCTATCGATTTATGAGTTTCGAACAGCGGTATACTACTGTTGCCTTTATTCTTCTTTATGGAACGACCGTTTACCTTTCAAAACTTATCGAACTTGAAAACAAGTTCACGGACCCCTCTTTTTTAAAATGCCATTTGGTTTAATTACGTAAGAAGATTGTGTGTGCCAATTTTCACGAAAACGTAAAAAGTGCATTTTTTTTTTTAATTTGATAAAGATACAGCAAAAAATGATGTTTTTTTTCTACATTCAGGAACATTTGATAAATATGAGTTATTTCTGAAAAAAAGGAATAAATTTTAAGGAGACTTATAAAAAAACAGAAATTACAAATTATTTAATCAAAATCAATTTGCGTTTATCTTTTAAAACAAAAAAAAGTTGTCTTTCTTTCGAACGGGACAATATGGCCACAAATCTGAATTTAGAGCAAATATACAAAATTTCGACCTCTTTTTACTCAAAAAGTAGCACATGAAGGTATATTTTTTAAAGCATATTTGATTTAATCATGACAAAAATAGTCTCATGGAAATGTTTATCAAAATGTAAATACGGTATCAAAACTGTATCGTATGCCCTTTAACTTGTCACAGGAACATATATATTGACGGGACTTGACCCTTCCTAATTGTAGTCAATTTTATCGTACTAAAGGTAAAAAGACCAGCATAAATAAATAAAAAGATGAAAATCATATTTTAATATGGATAATGGACAATACTGAGGGGATAATGTGTTGCACACATACTACGTGTATTTGGCAATTACAATAAATGATGGTTTGTGGTGAGTAAGGTCAATCATTTATTGAATATTTCTGCCATTTACGTAATAAATAAGACTGTTTGGATATCGAATAATTAATGGGATACAAACAAAATGAAACATAAAACAAAAAGATAGATATGGGAAACGTATAATCTTGACCGATGAATTACGATTAAAAACGATTTTTTTTTAAACAATTTGAACTAAATTTGAACTTAATTTTTTTTTCAAAAGATACGTTAAAAGGCTGTAGAAATTACCTTCACCAAATATACATATACTTCGACATGGTTAACATAAAACAGGCGTGTATGATATAAGGCATCAGCAGACCGGAAACACATTCTTGACATGTATATAACTACTTACAAAAGTTGAAGAGCTGACAAACCGTTGAAGGCTCCAACATCTATCCGGGTAATTTCATTTTCATTCAAAAACCTGTAATTGACATTCTGAAAATTAGTTTTGTGTTACAATAATATTGAAGAAATTAAAGGCAACCTGAAGCTGGCAACGTAAAGCTGTTTGAAACATACGTAAAAAACAGATACACAGTTGTAATACAAAAAAATAGTTTTTTTTTATGTTGACCTGAATGGTCCTAATAACATTTTTTCAAGCGTAGAGAACCATTAATGAATTATGATATAAAACAAAATAACATTTTTTTAGCCAATAACATCTCCTAATTGCTCTCTTGATCTGATAAGTCATTTATTGAAAGCATTTGACATTTTCGTATTACAGGAATATTGTTTTCCTATTTATTACAGTCACATTGTTTTCCTGTTATTTTACACAAATCATTGTTAACGAAAAATATGAATTGGAAATTATACAAAAATTTATCCCTTCTTAAAAAATATTTTCTTTTGTAAACAACTGTTTGATTTGTTGTGGAGAATTCTAGGACCAATAAGACAGAATTTTTTTATTCACGACCAAGTGTTACCCTTTTTACAAAAAAATATTGTCGGACATTTCGGACTATGCAAAAATGACATCAATATGAATAAAATGTCATGACCACAATTTCCTAATCACGAATCAATGGAATAACTGGAACAGGAAGACAAGAAGATATCTTAGTTACGTTAAAAAAAGAAAACTTTGAAATTGCATTGTCATCTTAATTAAACAGATAAGATACAATACTTAAAATAAATTAGATTATAATTATGAAATTTTATTAACTACTGATAATTTACAAAAGAATTGCTCAGTAAATATACTGTTCTTACTACAACAGGTGCTTCTATTTTTGTATATCATTTGAAAAGTTAAAAAAAAACAACACCAGCATAAACAAATCAAAAGATGAAAATCATATTTCAATATACATAATGGATAATGGACAATACTGAAAGAATATTGTTTTGCACACATACTACCTGTATTTGGCAATTATAATAGATCATGGTTTGTGGTGAGTAAGCTCAATGGCGAGAGAGCCGTGATGTAGTGGTTAGTGCATCGGACTACTTACACAAATCTTGATATATTTATTATTAAACCTTCAGACACCACCAAATACAAAACAATCGGTGTATGTTACAACTCTTACTCTTAGACATCGGAAACACAAAACCACCATTACATGTACATGTTAATTGTATTATTTTAACACATCACTAGATACAAAATCATCGTTAATTGTTACTACTCTTACCCTATGATATCTCCAAATATAAAACCATTTATACATTTAATAAACTTATCATAGTAATAAAACGATGGTGCACATTGAAATGAAATCAAGATAATTTCACAATTGGGACTTTTGACGATTGGAACAGCACAAGCATTAAAAGAAAAACAATAACCAAAACGTAGATCACTCACAACGTAGAAAAGGATTCTAATGAAACAGATCTCTGGAAATTTGTGTTGAATCTTTGTTTGATATAAATCGTCGGTCTAAACTTTTCCTTCATTTAGTAAATACGCAGTTCCTAATCTAAAATTTACGAAACAACCAGGTTACGAAACGCCATTCACCCGTAAGACAACATAGTGAATAAATCATCAATCACAGATCAAAAGTCAAAATATTGTAAATGAATTTAAGTTCAAATTCATATTTATAAAGATACTAAGGGTGATTTGATAAAATGAAATGGAATGGTTGATCCCATATAATCTATAAAATACGGGTTTTTTTTAATATAAGGTATCTCTTTGTTTTCTAGTCTTTTATACATATATCGTCAGTTTGAATGATTACTCTAATGTGTTGAATTAAACTTATATTTGTAACTGAAACGTTGCGTAACCTTATTACAATATTTTATAATATGAGGTTATGGAAAAAATGTTAAATAAATATTTCGATTAAAAATAATAAATAGACTTATTGATATTTATATCTGAAGGTACACTAAAAAAGATATCAGCGTATTACCAGTAGGTCCGGCTTCATACAAGGAAGCATATTCTCATTCTGAGATAAATATACTCAAACCCAGATGTCATGTAGTACATTGTTAATGAGATGTGCTTTTGTTTACGGACCAACTGCTGCTGCTGCTCCGGCCAATTAAGACTTTGTTTTCTGTTCAAACCAGATTTTTGTCGAATAAAAATATCAGGCAAACATGTATAAACATGCAAACAAAGGATGAATGTTATTCAATAATTGCATTTAATGGTAACAAAAATAAGTACAAAATATTTTTTTTAGCGATCATTAGCCATTTTTTCAATTCTCTTCTTACTCTTTGTACACCTAATTACTTTCTATCACCTGTCAATAGCTATTTTAAAACCATTAATTAGCAACGATGTTTTTTTTCTTCAATTATTACAATATCATTATTATTAGATGCACTGTTTACTTTCTTTAAATATAAATAACAAGAACAAAAGTCAAGAAATTTATTTAGAGAAATTTTGAGAGATAAACACTTCCAGAGATAATACTAGTAGAGACACACTTTATAACCATAATTATATGAGGTACGAACTTCTCATACAACATGTTTATCTTTGATGTGGAATAAAAAAAAAGATGTATTTCAATAAAATAAATCGATTTAGAATAACAGTATCAAATACATGGATATTAAAACAGTAAAATTACAATGAAACGTAATTGAAATTCGATTCGCATCAATCAGTTTCGTTCGCATTCTAGACGTTTTATGTTCGAACGTAAATTCTAGTACGATTAGTAAAAAGACAAAGTTGCTTTACTGTCAGAACGAAGTTAGCGTTTAATTCGCATTATCAATTAATAAATCTCCAAACATCTTCTTTTGATCTGATACGTCATTTATCGAAAGGATTTCACATTTTAGTTTAACAGGAATATTGTTTTCCTATTTATTACAATCACATTGGTTTCCTGTTATTAAACACAAACCATTGTTAACGAAAAATTAATATTATTTGGAAATTATGCAAAATTTTCTTACTCTTTAAAAAATGCCATAAAACCAGGTTCAACCTAACATTTTTGTCTTTAAAAACTGTCCTGTACCAAGTCAGGAATATGGCCATTGTTCTATTATAGTTCGTTTCTGTGTTTGTTACATTTTATTTTGTTGTTGTGTTTCTGTTGTGTCGTTTGTTTCCTCTTATATTAGAGTGTGGATTCGCATAGCTATAAGACGTTGCACAGTACTTTTCTATCCCAAAATTCATGTATTTGTTTGTTATTCTCATCGGATTTTGTCTAATGTTTAGTTCGTTTCTGTGTGTGTTACAGTAAATGTTGTTTAATGTTTAATGTTTAATGTTCTTCTCTTATATTTGATGCTTGTCCTATAGTTTTAGGTTGTAACCCGAATATGTTTATTTTTCTATCGATTTATGAGTTTCGAACAGCGGTATACTACTGTTGCCTTTATTCTTCTTTATGGAACGACCGTTTGCCTTTATTGGAGAATGCTAGGACCGATAAGACATAATATCTCTATTCACGACCAAGTGGTACCCTTTGATAAAATATTGTCAGACATTTCGAACTTGTCATGACCTCACTTTCGTAATTTTGGTTTTCCCTAATATGGTATTTCCACAGACACTTATTATTCCTGTTACGTTTTTAAGTCTTAAAATTTAAGAAATAATGACAGTACTCTTTTAAGGGCATACGATACAGTTATAGAGGAGGTTATGACGTTGCTAACGTAAATTGTTATTTTCGCGGCGTCAAACTATGATTTATTGGGAAATGATTCAGTTTTCGACTGATTTTTATCATTCAAACTTATCGAACTTGAAAACAAGTTCACGGACCCCTCTTTTTGAAAATGCCATTTGGTTTGATTACGGAAGAAGATTGTGTGTGCCAATTTTCATGAAAACGTAAATAGTGCAATTTTTTTTTTAATTTGATAAAGATACAGCAAAAAATGATGTTTTTTTCTACATTCAGGAACATTTGATAAATATGAGTTATTTCTGAAAAAAAGGAATAAATTTTAAGGAGACTTATAAAAAATAGAAATTACAAATTATTTAATCAAAAACAATTTTCGTGTATCTTTTAAAACAAAAAAAAGTTATGTATTTCTTTCGAACGGGGAGATATGGCCACAAATCCGAATTTAGAGCAAACATACAAAATTTCGACCTCATTTTACTCAAAAAATAGCAAATGAAGGTATATTTTTTAAAGCATATTTGATTGAATCAGGACAAAAATAGTCTCCATGGAAATTTTTATCAAAATGTAAATACGGGTTCAAAACTGTATCGTATGCCCTTAACTTGTCCCAGGAACATATATATTGACGGGACTTGACCCTTCCTAATTATAGCCAATTTTATCGCACTAAAGGTTAAAACAAACAGCATAAACAAATAAAAAGATGAAATTCATATTAATATAGATCTGGGAGGATATTGTGTTGCACACATACTACCTGTATTTGGCAATTACAATAAATGATGGTTTGTGGTGAGTAAGGTCAATGATTTATTGAATATTTCTGCGATATAATCGTAATAAATAAGACTGTTTGGATATCGAATACTTAATGGGATACACACTAAATGAAACATAAAACAAAAAGATAGATATGGGAAACGTATCATCATGACCGCTGAATTACGATTAAAAACGATTTTTTTTAAACAATTTGAACTAAATTTGAACTTCCCTGCGAAATCCCTGTAATTGACATTCTGAAAAATAGTTTTGTGTTACAATAATATTGAAGAAATTAAATGCAAGCTGAAGCTGTCTACGTAAAGCTGTTTGAAACATACGTTAACAAGAATGTGTCCAAAGTACACGGAAGCCCCACTTGCACTATCCTTTTCTATGTTCCATGGACCGTGAAATTGTAAGTGAAGTGTAATAATTTAATTTGGTATCAAAATTAGAAAGATTATACTATAGGGAACATATGTACTAAGTTTCAAGTTGTTTGGACTTCAATTTTATCAAAAACTACCTTGACCAAAAACTTTAACCTGAAACTCCCACTTTCATTTTCTATGTTTAGTGGACCGTGAAATTGGGGTCAAAAGTCTAATTTGGCTTCAAAATTAAAAAGATTATATCATAAGCAACAAGTTTACTAAGTTTCAAGTTGATTGGACTTCAGCTTCACCAAAAACTACCTTGACCAAAAACTTTAACCTGAAACTCCCACTTTCATTTTCTATGTTCAGTGGACCATGAAATTGGGGTCAAAAGTCTAATTTGGCTTTAAAATAAGAAAGATCATATCATAAGCAACAAGTCTACTAAGTTTCAAGTTGATTGAACTTCAGTTTATCAAAAACTACCTTGACCAAAAACTTTAACCTGAACGGACGGACGCACAGACGGACGAACGGACAAACGGACGCACAGACGAACGGAGCCACAGACCAGAAAACATAATGCCCCTCTACTATCGTAGGTGGGCATAAAAACAGATACACAGTTGTAATACAAAAAAAAATAGTTTTTTTTATGTTGACCTGAATGGTCCTAATAACATAACACTTTTTCAAGCGTAGAGAACCATTAATGAATTATGATATACAACAAAATAACATTTTTTTAGCCAATAACATCTCCTAATTGCTCTCTTGATCGGATAATTATTGAAAGCATTTGACATTTTCGTATTTACAGGAATATTGTTTTCCTATTTATTACAGTCACATTGTTTTCCTGTTATTTTACACAAATCAATGTTAACGAAAAATATGAATTGGAAATTATACAAAAATTTATCCCTTTCTTAAAAAATATTTTCGTTAGTAAACAACTGTTTGATTTTTTGTGGAGGATTCGAGGACCAATAAGACAGAATTTCTTTATTCACGACCAAGTGTTACCCTTTTTACAAAAAAATATTGTCGGACATTTCGGACTATGCAAAAATCACATCAATATGAATAAAATGTCATGACCAGAATTTTATAATCACGAATCAATGGAATAACTGGAACAGGAAGACGAGAAGATATCTTAGTTACGTTAAAAAAAGAAAAAATTTGAAATTGCATTGCCATTTTTATTAAACAGATGAAATACACTACTTAAAATAAATTAGATAATACTTATGAAATTTTATAAACTTCTGATAATTTACAAAAGAAATGCTCAGTAAATATACTGTTCTTACTACAACAGGTGCTTCTATTTTTGTATATCATTTGAAAAATTAAAAAAACACCAGCATAAACAAATCAAAAGATGAAAATATATTTAATATAGATAATGGACAACACTGAAAGGATATTGTTTTGCACACATACTACCTGTATTTGGCAATTATAATAAATCATGGTTTGTGGTGAGTAAGCTCAATGGCGAGAGCCGTGGTGTAGTGGTTAGTGCATCGGACTATTAACACAAAGGTTCCTGGTTCGATTCCCGTTCCGGGATGAAAATTTCAGGGACTAAATTTTCGGCTCTCCCTTGGCACCATTTACGAGTATGGTCTTCAGGAAACGATGATAGTCATCGGAAGGAGACGATAAATGGCCGACCCGTTTTAAGAGAGAGCCATAAAGACACCCTTGTAGACTTCGGAAAAGAGCAGACTTATGCCGCTACAAGGTAGCACTTGCACCCGCAGAGTAGAAAGGGATTACTATAAGTTGCAAGACTTGTTTCCCAATTCACTAAAAATAAATATATTGAATATTTCTGTGATTTCCTTGTAATGAATAAGACAGTTTTGATATCGAATAAAGAATAAGACACAAACTAAAATAAAACAGAAAACAAAAACACAAAAAGACATAAATGGAAAACGTATAATCTTGACAGATTAAGATATGACTACTCAAAATCGACTCTTGACAAAGAGAGTGAATATTTAAAACACATCAAATTCTGATATGTCATTGAATTCCTTCAAAATCCAAACAATATGACAAAAAAGTATGAGTTCTTATTTTGGACGAGCAAATTGCAAGTATCACATCTATAATGTGCATGATTTCTTTAGCTGCTTCTTTTAACTTTAACTAAATACCGCACTCCACCCAAAATTTAAATCGGAAAGTACCTTCTCTGAATGCAAATCAAAAGCTCAATCATATTAAGTGATCGATTCAGCATAATTTGGATTCAATAACCAACACGACCAAACATATATTAAAGATATACGAAACAAATGACTTCTGAATTAAAACAAACATACCTATTAGTCATAGCAAACACGGCAACAGTAAAGGTGATCAAGATGATTTTTTTTTGCAATTTGTAGAAAAGTTAATTTTTTTTCAAAACATGTTCTCATTTAAAATTAGAAATTCTCATTAGCGGTCATTTGCCATATAATTTTTACTGAAATAGGTCGAATTATTACTTATAAGACAAACTTATGCAAATACGGGAAAATTAATGAAAAATGTCATTTATAAATGTACACAATGAGAATGATCAATGAAGGGGGACAACAATTTATTGAAAAATACGCTCTATCATCTAAATTTTAATATACCAGAAGCAAAACAGAATGTCAGATACATTTACGGTAAGCAAACCTAGCTGTTTTGTGCATTTTCCACGAATTTCATAAAGCACCCTCTTTCTTAGAAGTGACTGACTCGATTCTGATTGAAAACTATAATATAAGAATGTTTTCTCAAGAGGTTTGTCCACTTTAATCTATTTCGTGAAGTCTCCTTGCATTAGTTACAGAGGAGAATTTCAAGGGGGTGCTTTATGGGAAAAAAATAGTTGATTTATTGAGGGAAACAATACTAGAGCGGTCCATCTCCAAGGAAGTCAGTGCCCTCCCCATCCCATCCCCCTTATGAAACTCCTGGATCTGCCACTGAGTTAAAGTCTTCCGGATTAGCGCTCACATCTTTAAACCGGCCACATAAGTCTTTAGAAGCCTCTCCCAAGTCAGGAGCCTGTAGTTTATGTTGTCATTGGTTCATATATGTCGTATTTATTTTTCGTAAATTGTTTGGCATGTTAGATCCTTTTATCATCTGACTATACGGTATTGGTTTGTCTAAATGCTGAAGTCTGTACAGGTGCCTAACATCCTCTTCATATGAATTTTGGTGGATAGTTGTCTCATTTGTAATCATCACACATCCCCTATGTTTAATTGGAGGTTGTATGATATGTCCTTGTTTGGGAAAACTGTATAGTACATTAGTCACATGATCACTGCAGTATTCTGTGATGTGTGAAAGTAAGAAGCTGTTACTGTAAGAGGGTAATTTATGAAAAGCTATCAACAAAATCGAAAGACAGACAGAAAACTTTAGTGAGCAATAAAAAACAAAAAAAGAAATAATTCAAACAAATTAAACGTAGACATAGGAAGATGTGGTGTGAGTGCCAATGAGACAACTCTCCATCCAAATAACAATTTATAAAAGTAAACCATTATAGGTCAATGTACGGCCTTCAACACGGAGCCTTGGCTCACACCGAACAAAAAGCTATAAAGGGCCCCAAAATTACTAGTGTAAAGCCATTCAAACGGGAAAACCAACGGTATAATCTATATAAATCACGAGAAACAAGAAACACGTATAAATTACACAAACAAACGACAACTACTGTACATCAATTTCCAGACGCAGGACAGGTGCAAATATTTGCAGCGGGTTAAACGTTTTAATGGTACTTAACCTTCTTTTTTTATGAAACGATAGCATAACATAACAACATAGAAAACCACACGATAAAATATCAATTGGAAGGCTTAACTCAATCAAAAAACGTAAATTAACACACTATGAACGAATAACTTTGATATGCGATACCTGAATGTAAATGCACAGTAAATAAAATATTAAGGACAAACATTCAAGGACAAAAAACAAACAAACAAGTCCAAACAAAGCCATGGCAAGACACCACCGCGAAATATTTAATCCTTCGAAATTTGTTTAATCATGTATATATCCAAGTAAAAACAATTAATGTTCACCGTACACCAGTGTTGTATGCAAGAATACCGTGAACTGAAAACTTCAAACAAATATGTAAACTTGAATGTTCCAATGTGTGATAGGACTATTTGTCGGTATGCTGACAATCAACCCTATTAATTCCATCTTTTTACAAGATTTTATTGAAAAGCAGGTTGATATTTATAGATTAACTGTTAAAAGAATTCAAATAGAGAAAAATATTCAACGAGTGACCGAACAACAAATTAATTCACGAATGTGCGTAGTGCATGAGTTATTATCAGTGTTGTTCGGTCACGAGATGAATATTTTTCGATATTTGAATTCTTTAATAATTAGTTATTCTTTTTATTTCATTGGCAATGGCTCTTTTTACAGATACAATGTAAAACATGTAAGGAACTATATCTTTTCTACGCATTCACAGTTTGTTTTGATCCGCCGTTATCGACGTCTTGACAACGCCTATTGTTGTATGACGTCAGATAGTGAAATAATCACGTTTATTTCACATGTGAAATAATCGGTTTTTATTGAACGTGGAAATTAATGTAACTTATTGCAACCTATGTAATAAACAGGAATAAAACCTTGAGTGTTGTAGTTCAATTGAGAGCTTTCTTTCAAATTCAAACAAAGTTGAAGGCTTTACATAAGTAATTCCTTACATCAACTCCTTTGATGGAGTTACATTTGTATGTCTCTTTCACAATCATACTACTTATTTTCTAAGGGGGGGTATGCAAAACTAAGTTTATAAGAAATGGTACTACACAGTTAATGCTTAGCAAATAGGCATATATACTTGCCAATACAAACATGAATCAAGAGTAAAATTTTAAAATCCACGCAGGAATAAAAGTACCTGTCAGAAAAATGCCAAAATAAATAATGATATCAGTCTGCATACCAGGTACGTATGCAGGCATACAGATCTAACGATGCCAAAATAAATATATTGAGGGTTCTAAATACACCAGATTTATATGCCAGCATACAGGCTTGACAAATACTAGTATACGCATACAGTGAGAGTTTAGCACACACCAAGTCAGTATGCTGGCATACAGACCTGACAAATTCTAGTATACATTTGTACATATAAAGTAAGAGTTTAGCACACACTAGTTCGGTATGCAGGCATATAGACCTGATAAATACTAGTCTATGAATAGAGTGCTGAGTTTAGCATACACCAGGTTGGTATGCTGGCATACAGACCTGATACATACTAGTATATGCATAGAGTGATAGTTTAGCATACACCAGGTCGGTGTGCAGGCATACAGTCCTGACAAATCCAAGTAAGAGAAAAAAGACTGAATTTAGCATAGTTTTCATTGAAATATTTGAAATAAAGGTGGGTAAATGCTATGTTATGTATACATATTTAAAAAATGGCATAACAGTATAACAAAAATGCAGAATGAGTTATTTTTAAGGTTTATTTGCTTCAACTATTTCCTATGTGTTGAAATAGTTCATTCTGGCATCCTATGAAAAAGGTTTATGATAAAATGATGAAATTTTGGATTCGCGTTTACAAAAAAAGACCACAAATCTTGCAAAAAAATGACAGACAGATATTAATAATGCTATACAGTGACTTTTTAACGCACAATATATCAATCATTCCAAAAGATTTTTCCCACAAAAATGAGTTAAGTGGCATATGAACATTTTTAATTTTAGATGACAACATGTTAACGATAGGTGAAATGGCTGTAGTTAAAACCTTCACAAAATATGCATATACTTGTACATGGATGGTATATAACAGGAGTGTAAGATGTTATGCATCAGCAGACCGGAAACACATTCGTGACAATCTAAGCATATCAATAACGAGCGGCAGTTGGATTCGATACACATTGTGCAAGCAATACAAAGTAACCTAAGGATCTTGTAATAAGTATTGATCAAAATGTAAGTTAGCTAATTGTTCATATCAGTCCCTTTTTCTTAATGTGTGCAATGCACTTTGCACACCAGTGTATCTGAATATGTTTGTGATCTAAATTTAGGGTCTAAAGATAAATAAAATATTTTCCATCCTTGTTTAAAAGAAACCAACATCTTTTTAGATTTGTATTGTAGATTTCACTATATTTAACAATATATAATTTGACTTTTATTGCTTAAAATTTCCGTATTTAAAATATTCATTATAAATAATGCACGGCGGTAAAGGAAAACTAAACAATAACATATTCCTGATTTAACAATTTTGGACAATTTTTTAGCTAAACCAATACTAGTCGTTAAGCTAACCATAACCAACATCTAACCCTTAGTTTTTACATAAGCAAACATGTACCGAACACTAAATCTTAAAATAGCAACATATATATAAATGAACTAAAGTTAAATAATCCATTTGAATAGTGCTGGCAGATGTCTTTTATTGAAAGCATTTGACATTTTCGTTTTAACAGGAATATTGTTTTCCTATTTATTACAGTCACATTGTTTCCTGTTATTTTACACAAATCATTGTTAAGGAAAAATATGAATTGGAAATTATATACAAATTAATCACTTCTTAAAAAGTATTGTCTTTAGTAAACTACTGGTTTTTTGTGGAGGATTCTAGGACCAATACGAAAGAATTTATCTATTCACGACGAAATGTTACCCTTTTTACAAACATATTGTCGGACATTTCAGACTTGTCGGAATATGCAAAAATGACATCAATATGAATATAATGTCATGACCACAATTTCGTAATTTTGGTTTTCCCAATATTTTGTTTTAACAGACACTTATTATTCTTGTTTAGTTTTTTAATTCTAAAAAAATAAGAAATAATGGCAATATTCTTTTAACTTGTCCCAGGAACACATATATTGACGGGACATGACATTACCTAATTGTAGTCAATTTTATTGTAAACAAGATACAATACGGAAACGAACATGTGTTAAAAACGTACTCGCTGTTGTCCTAATAATTTCTAGTATTATCAATAAAGTGTCATTCAAAATAGTTTTACAGTGATTGCAGTGTGTCATACTGTAATCTGTTAATTCAAAAGAGTTTTAAACGCATTCATTGTGTCACAATATGGTATAGAATGCAAACAGGGTAACACAAAATGCTGATTGCATTTCCAATTTCAATTGTTCCTATAAGGTCAATCAAAACCTTTATGAGCATAATTATTTGCGTAACAGTTATCGTTGTGTTGCAAAATGGATATGGAGTCAAAACGGGTTTCCCTTCTCATGCAGCGGTAACTAAGCAAAAACTTTGCCATATTACTAGCATATTAACAATTGTTATTTAGAAAAATAAATAGTTATCTATAATTTTTGTTATGTTTCGATAAGTATTGATGTTTTGTTGTATGTCTAATTGGAATCCAGTCGATTACCCATAAAACAAGACAAATGTAAAAAGGGTCACATGAACATTGTCTAAAACACAATGGTTTTGTTGTTTTAAAAATGTAAATTTACAAACGAACATGTATATCATCTGGCTTGGATACTTGTCCTCGCTTATGAAATTGATCTCAATTTCAATTGAAATAAAGTCATCCCTGACGTAATATATACCTTGTTCGTTACCTCTCGACAGACAAAAAATTCAAATCACTTCCATTATCTTATTACTTCAAATGTATAACCTGAAGTCCTTTTTTGTCGTTTATTTAAAAATGAAATCAACATACTGTTAATATACAAATTTAATTAGAAAAAACTATATTTTTATTGTGAAATGTTTATATAATAATGAGTCGAAAGCGTAAAAGGTTGATACCAATGTTGGTAGACTTTAAGTGTGATCTACTGACATCAAAGGTTAATACCAGTCTTGGCAAACTTCAAGTGTGATCTACTGACATCAAAGGTTGATACCAGTGTTGGCAGAACTTAAGAGTGATCTACTGACATCAAAGGTTGATACAAGTGATGACAGACTTTAAGTGTGATCGACTGATATCAAAGGTTGATACAAGTTTGGGTAGACTTTAAGAGTGATCTACTGACATCAAAGGTTGATACCAGTGTTGGTAGACTTTAAGTGTGATCTACTGACATCAAAGGTTAATACCAGTCTTGGCATACTTCAAGTGTGATCTACTGACATCAAAGGTTGATACCAGTGATGACAGACTTTAAGTGTGATCGACTGACATCAAAGGTTGATACAAGTTTTGGTAGAATTTAAGTGTGATCTACTGACATCAAAGGTTGATACCAGTGTTGGCAGACATCAAGTGTGATATACTGACACCAAATGTTGATACTAGAGTTGACAGACTTTAAGTGTAATCTTCTGACATCAAAGGTTGATACCAGTGATGACAGACTTTAAATGTGATCTAATGACACCAAAGTTTGATACCAGTGATGACAGACTTCAAGTGTGATCGACTGACATCAAAGGCTGATAGCAGTAATGACAGACTTTAAATGCAATCTACTGACATCAAAGGTTGATACCAGTATTGACACACTTTAAGTGTGATCTACTGACATCAAATGTTGATACCAGTGTTGGAAGACTTTGAGTGTCATTTGTGATATCATTTGTGGAACGGTTATTCCATAACGGTCAACCAACTCGTGATGGTGTCCGTAAAATGTACGAAGGGATGATTTCAACTTCACCATTTGGAACTCTTTGTTAAATAGTTTCCTTTTGAGCAACAACCCTCTATCAAGAAAATCATGGTAGTAAATGCAAGCACTGGAATATCGTATCAGTTTGGTGATACATACCCCGTATGCAGGTGCTGCTGGATTGCTGCTACTTAGAAATGGAAAGTTCACAATTAGAAAGCTGAAATCAACTCTGTTGTCTTAAAGTTTTGTTTTCAACCGACCCTCATTGTCAATTTCTAGATGTAAGTCAAGATATGAGTTAGACTTAACTGTATCTGTAGTATCCTTTATCTCTAGTTCGATAAGATATATGCGTTCCACATAGTCACCAAATTTTGAGTTATTTAGGGAAAGACCATCATCTATATAGCGGAAAGTAGAGTTAAAGGATATCGCTAACTTCTTATCTTTCTTTCTAAAAAGTTTCTGTATGAAGTCAGCCTCATAATAATAAAGAAACAAGGCGGCAAGTAGAGGGGCACAAATTGTTCCCATTTGAATGCCGACAGATTGATTGATTTAGGCTCACGATATTTCGGACCTTTTGATAACAAATTTCTTGTTTAAGTGTTATTTACACTGTTCAGATCACCAGTAATAACGTGGCCAGTCGGATTATATATGAATTGGAAACTAGCACAAGAGCAATCAGGAGGTTTAGACTTTAAATCGTCAATATTGAGATCCTGCAAAACCTGTATAATGTGCATGATGTCTTAAGCATTTCTAGTTATGTGGTAATCACAAGTCATGTTTATCATTTATCATAACATTTATAAATCGATAATAGAGCACACTTAGATAAAATAAAGATAAGACTATCATTCTTGTGTTTTTCGTAAGGTTTCAAAGTTATCTTAATACCTAAAATAATGTTTGCACCTGTCCTAAGTCAGGAAACTGCTGTACAGTAGTTGTCATTTGTTTATGTAATTTTTACATGTTTCTCATTTCTCTTTCTTTTTTATATAGATTAGACCGTTAGTTTTTCCGTTTGAATCGTTTTACACTTGTAAATATGGGCCTTATAGCTTGTTATTAGGAATGAGCCCAGGCTCCGTGTTGAAGGCCGTAACTTGACCATGTTGACCATTAATTGTTTACTTTTATAAATTGTTATGTGGATGGAGAGTTGTCTCATTTGCACTCACACCACTTCTTCCTATACCTATATACTTTCACATGGGTAATATATAACTGGAGTATATGATATAATGCATCAGCAGACCGGAAACACATTGGTGACATGTATATAGTTACTTACAAATTTCGAAGAGCCGACAAACCGTTGAAGGAGTCAACATCTATCCGGGTAATTTCATTCACAGCCAAATCCCTGAAATTGACATTCTGCAAAAATCAGTTAACCGGTACACTGATATTAAAGAAATCAAAGGCAACATGCAGCTGGCTATGTAAAACTGTTTCAAACATACGTATGAAACAGACACACGCTTGTAATACACAAATAAATTATTCCTAATGTTGAGATGTATGGTCTTAATAATATAACACTTTTTCAAGCGTAGAGAAGCATTAATGATTTATGACATAAAACAAAATAACAATTTTCGATCCAATAACATCTCCAAACTTGTTCTCTTGAACTGATATGTCATTTATCGAAAGCATTTGACATTTTTGTTTTAAGGTAACACGATACCGAATGACGTTACGCCATGAGTTATCGTTCCTGACGTTATCGAATAACGTTCAAACATATAAGCCAATGCAGCAGGTTTTGTGTGCCATGGTAACTTTCCCTAGATGCAGAGTGCCGAGAGTTTTGATGCAATACGTAGCGTTTATTTGACATAGATTGTTTTATCGTTTTCAGGCAATCATTCTGCTCATTGTTAATCTTTAAAAAGAATTACTTTACTTTTTAAATATTCTGTTTCATTGATATTATTAGCATCTTCACACTTTATCTATATATGTTCTTATGCATAACAGACACAGTTTTAGCATTTTTTTTTCTTGGTCTAGATATAGGAAGATGTGGTGTGAGTGCCAATGAGACAACTCTCCATCCAAATAACAATTTATAAAAGTAAACCTTGGTTTATTTTTGCAATAAATACTTATTCATGATTCACGCCGTATCCCCATGAAATTTTGTTTTGAATGTAGAAATCTAATTTATAGAAGCTTAGGATGATGTGTGAAAAAACGAAGAATTTTAAAACTATTAACGCGTTTTAAATTAAATGGTCATCAAAAACACCGCTCGGACAAAATTGAAATTTATTTGGATGAGAATACGGATTTAATTAGGGGAAAAGCACAATACAAGCAGACGTTGAAAATCATACAGAAAATAGTTTGTTTGTATGGAATGGAAAAAAAGTGGTTATTTAGCCGAATAACTTTTCCTGTGTTCCATGTGTAAACAGTCTCTGAAATTCATTGGTCTGTACAGAGTAAATTCGATATAGTTTTGGAAATATTTTAAAATACAGTGCCAGCTTTGTAATCGTATAAACCAGGTCTACTCAGGACGGACAGCAACATCGGAATGAAGTATTATAAAGTTAACGAAGGCTGAGAAATATATGGGCACTTGATTCGGCAGAAATAAAATAACAAACTTCAGGTTCCGTTATGTTAAGTACAGTCTGAATAAAGCCAGCCCCGAGTATCCACTTCCGTCTACAAACGCAAGTTGATAGTTGGGGCTGGCTGTAGTCAGACCGGTTCCGTGTTCCCTGATTCCGTTATAATTTTTTTCTTGAAATTTACATGCAAACGACTGACTTTTTATTCAAACGGCAAGAGACTGTAAAAAAGCTAGATCTTGAAATCATTTAGATTTTATATTCGTGTTAATTTACGCTTGCATGGGTATTCGGTGTTTTTTAGTTTTGAGTTGGAAATAATGTACATGTACAAGCTGGGAGAAAAAAAGACTGAAAGAAAATTAACAAAGTTACCTTTTAGGGCTCTAAGGGCCATATTGCTCGCATACTAGGCGTCGGAAAAGGCCCGGAAAGTTTCTTTCTTAAAATTAGTTTTTAGAACAGGTATATAAGTATATATATATAAAAAAGAAGATGTGGGATGATTGCCAATGAGACAACTGTCCACAAGAGACCAAAATGACATAGACATTAACAACTATAGGTCATCGTACGGCCTTCAACAATGAGCAAAGCCCATACCGCATAGTCAGCTATAAAAGGACCCGATAAGACAATGTAAAACAATTCAAACGAGAAAACTAACGGCCTTATTAATATATATTAAAAAAAGGACGAAAAACAAATATGTAACACATAAACAAACGACAACCACTGCATTACAGGATCCTGACTTGGGACAGGCACATACATAAATAATGTGTATAGCGTCAGTTAAAATTTTCCCGACCATCATCGCGGATGCCCTGCCTCTATTGCAAAACCTACCTACATGTATTGTATTTATTGTTAACTTGTTCTCGTCCTGAACATGCATGAAATATTTTCCACTGGACGTTAACCAACCAATAATCAAAGCAATCAATCCTACAATTTACACCCGTAACTTGGAACTTTAGTTGTTAAAATTTAAATCATTGCCTCTAATTTTTTCAAAAATACGACAAATTTTAAACGCAGACCGCGAGGAAGACCAAAATTGAACAGTTACTCAAAACTAAATATATATGTTACCGCTTGCTCATTATGGAAGTGGGGTAACATGATACTTTATTTATAATTCAGTCCCTCCCCGTAATCAATCTATCTTACCTACTTAATGTAGTAACCGGAGTATAACGACTGAATTATTCGGGTTAACAGTTTGGAAGGTTTGTCCGACTTGCTGAGCAAACAAGTAACACATTTACACCACGCAGAGTACACTATACTACATGTATTGTATGTACCAAGTCAAGAATATGACAGCTGTTTATCATTCTTTTGATGTTTGTCAGCTTTTGATTTCGTCATTTGATAAGGGATTTTTTCGTTTTGAATTTTTCTTGGAGTTTTGTTATTTTATTTTTTGTAATGTGTATTTTATCAGGAACATTATTTTTCCTCATTATTTTCACAAATAACAGAATTATTGATCTTTTTTGAGTGATGCATCAAATGTGCCTTTTATAAACAACTGTTTTCAAAATTGTATTGTATCGTCCCGAGCATGCATGAACTATTTGCCACTGAACGTTAAACAACCATCCAACCGAGTAATTAAAAAACTGTTAAATGAATCAAATTTTTTAAAATACTATATGTCTGCATCACGGGGTGCAGTGATATACCACCATTGTCTAATATGATGGAGTTAAAAATCAGTAATTCGGATGAATCTCACGTGAAATGTTTCATTTAATTTTCACGTAAATCTGAAGGTACTTTTTATGGTTTTAATCAAATTTTAGAACAAAGATATTATTTAAATAATTTTATTTCAAATATTTACGTGAACTTAACGTGTAAAAAATTCCGATGATTTATGCATGAACTATTATCATAAATTAAGATTCACATGGAACCTGTTCACGCAAGTTTCAAGTATATGCTCGTTTGATGTGAAAATCAGACGATATTAATATTAATTCATATGAGTGAAATTCCTTGTGCAGGATGAAATAAAATTATATTTGATTCAGTAGAATTTTATATTGCATTACTAGGAACTTTACGACAGTCGAAAATAACCTGACAACGCCATGGTTAAAAATGAAAAAGACAAACAGACAAACAATAGTACACATGACACAACATAGAAAACTTCAAAATATGCAACATAATCCCCACCAAAAACTACGGGTGCTCTCAGGTGATCCGGAAGGGTAGGCAGATTCTGCCCCACATGTGGCACTCGTCTTGTTGCTGATGGGATAACACATCCGGTAAATAGTCTAGTTCGGTAGGTCACATTCATGGCAGGGAAGGGGATTGTAGTTACGACGTAAGGAACATATCCTATATCATTTGTGGAACGGTTATTCCATAACGGTCAACCATACCTCTATCAAGAAAATCATGATAGGAAATGCAAGTACTGGAATATCGTATCAGTTTGGAGTTACATACCCCGTATTCAGGTGCTGCTGGATTGCTGCCACTTAGAAATGGAAAGTTCTCAATTAGAAAGCTGAAATCAACTCTTTTGTCGTTAAGTTTTGTTTTCAACCGACCCTCATTGTCAATTTCTAGATGTAAGTCAAGATATGAGTTAGACTTAACTGTATCTGTAGTATCCTTTATCTCTAGTTCGATAAGATATATGCGTTCCACATAGTCACCAAATTTTGAGTTATTTAGGGAAAGAACATCATCTATATAGCGGAAAGTAGAGTTAAAGGATATCGCTAACATCTTATCTTTCTTTCTAAAAAGTTTCTGTATGAAGTCAGCCTCATAAAAATAAAGAAACAAGGCGGCAAGTAGAGGGGCACAAATTGTTCCCATTTGAATGCCGACAGTGAGTTGGGAAAACAATTCCTCCGAAAGTAAACAATATGATGTCAATCAAGAAATCAAGCATCTTGATCAATTCATTTGCAGAGAAATTTTTGTTTGAATCAGAGTGATCCTATACACAGTAGGATTTATCCCTCCCTTAGACAAGATACTTGTATCTACGTTGGCCATTCTTTTTTATGAAACAAAGCAATACCAACTCTTTCAATTTGTCTTTAAGTTTTGAATGTGGAATACTTGTGTAAAGTGTAGAAAAGTCAATTTTTCAAATACTATTACAAGATAAAAGAGAGTTAGATTGTATGTACTCTGAAAGATTTTTGGAATTTTTAAGTATCCACATCTGAGGCACGCCACCTCTAGAATAGGCAGTTTCAAAATAACTTCGAAGCCCGTCTTTGATTGCCGATAAAATCGATATTAATTATTTAGAAAGAGGTTTCGTGGAGCACTTGGAAGACCCAACAAGATACCGTTGTTTGTAAGGACACTTTAGTAGTTTAGGTATTAAATACAGTGATGGAAGATCTAGTTCTTCATTTTTGGTTGAAATTCAAAAGGAACATAGAACAGACCTATGATTGTCCAGGATTTCCTCTTTGGAAAGTGTCGTATGGGTATATGTTGAGTTTTCAAGTGAATTGTCAGTTCATAATTCGTTTATCAAGCAGTAAATGTAATGTGTTTTACACACAAACACGATGTTGAATGGGGCTTTATCTGCGGGGACAATAACATATTTATCATGGAGGTAGGATAAGTGTTTTGCCACGTTTGAGTCTTAAAAGATCGACGTAGCATTGACATTTATAGACCCATTCAGTTTTCTTAATTTTGATTTGTATCATCGACCTCACTGCCTTAATCCATTCTGAAAGAGTGTCCACGTCTTCCTTCTCGCGCTTAGCCCATTGCCTGGTATAATCCTCGACTGAATTCATCAAAATTTTTAAGTTGTATTTCCAATTGATTGATTTAGGCTCACGATATTTCGGACCTTTTGATAACAAATGTATTGTTTAAGTGTTATTAACAATGTTGATATCACCAGTAATAACGTCGCCAGTCGGATTATATATGAATTGGAAACTAGCACAAGAGCAATCAGGAGGTTTAGACTTAAAATCGTCAATATTGAGATCCTGCAAAACCTGTATAATGTGCATGATGTCTTAAGCATTTCTAGTTATGTGGTAATCACAAGTCATGTTTATCATTTATCATAACATTTATAAATCGATAATAGAGCACACTTAGATAAAATAAAGATAAGACGATCATTCTTGCGTTTTACGTAAGGTTTTAAAGTGATCTTAATACTTAACTGTAGTCAAAACGATTCTTTTTGCAATTTGAAGAAGTTGAAATGAATTTGTTTTTTTCAAAAGATAGATGAAATGGTTGTATATATAACCTTCACAAAGAAATGTTTGCACCTGTCCTAGTACAGTAGTTGTCATTTGTTTATGTAATTTCTACTATTTCTCGTTTCTCTTTTTTTATATAGATAAGACCGTTAGTTTTTTCCGTTTGAATGGTTTTACACTTCTCATTTTGGGGCCCTATAGCTTGTTGTTCGGTGTGAGCCTAGGCACATTGTTGCAGATCATACTTTGACCTTTAATTGTTTACTTTTATAAATTGTTACATGGATGGAGAGTTGTCTCATTGGCACTCTCACCACTTCTTCCTATGCCTATATACTTTCACATGGGTAATATATAACTGGAGTATATGATATAATGCATCAGCAGACCGGAAACACATTGGTGACATGTATATAGTTACTTACAAATTTCGAAGAGCCGACAAACCGTTGAAGGAGTCAACATATATCCGGGTAATATGATTCCAACTCAAATCCCTGAAATTGACATTCTGCAAACATCAGTTAACCGTTACACTAATATTGAAGAAATCAAAGGCAACATGCAGCTGGCTATGTAAAGCTGTTTCAAACATACGTATGAAACAGACACACGCTTGTAATACACAAATAAATTATTTATAATGTTGAGATGTATGGTCGAAATAATATAACACTTTTTCAAGCGTAGAGAAGATATAATGATTTATGACATAAAACTAAATAACAATTTTCGATCCAATAACATCTCCAAACTTGTTCTCTTGAACTGATATGTAATTTATCGAAAGCATTTGACATTTTTTTTTTACAAGAATATTGTTTTATATTTATTACAATCACATTGTTTTCCTGTTGTTTTACACAAACTGTTAGCAAAAAAATGAATAGGAAACTATGCAAAAACGTATCACTTCTTAAGAAATATCTTCATGCTCTTCAACTTTGTACTTGTTTGGCTTTATGAATATTTTGATAGGATCGTCACTGATGAGTCTTATGTAGACAACACGCGCGTATGGCATACTAAATTATAATCCTGGTACCTTTGATAACTATTTACACTACTGGTCATTGCCACTGTTGGTGGACGTTTCGTCCCCGAGGGTATCACCAGCCCAGTAGTCAAGACTTCGTTGTTGACATGAATATCAATAATATGGTCATTTTTATAAATTTCCTGTTTACAAAACTTAGAATTTTTCGAAAAACTAAGGATTTTCTTATCCGTATTTGGCACAACTTTTTGGAATTTTGGATCCTCAATGCTCTTCAGCTTTGTACTTGTTTGGTTTTATGAATATTTTGATATGATCGTCACTGATGATTCTTATGATGACGAAACGCGCGTCTGGCGTACTAAATTATAATCCTGGTACCTTTGATAACTATTCATTAGGGAACTACTGTTTGATTTTTTATGGAGGATTCTAGGACCGATAAGACAGAATTTATCTATTCACGACCTAGTGTTATCCTTTTACCAAAATATAGTCGGACATTTCGAACTTGTCGAGAAATGCAAAATTGACATCAACATGAATATAACGTCAATACCACAATTTCGTAATTTTGGGTTTTCCCAATATGATATTTTCGGAGACACTTATTATTCCTGCTACGATTTTAATTCTCAAAAGGAGTAGATTCAGTAAGACCCCTTTTTGGCCCCAAAATATAGCAGTTTTTCAAAATTGTTAAAATGTAAACCTTTAGTTATTTATTGGACAGTAGAATGCTTCTGCTACATAAATATGGGCTGTTATTGACAATACAATGCACATATATCCGGTCCTAGCACCATTAAGTCATGCTAAATTACTGAAATCCTCATAATTCTAGCATTTTAGTTAAATTTTAGACGGTTTTCGTGTAAAACGAAAGTGGCCGCATTCGTGTTCATCCTTAATATTGAAATGTAAGTTGTATTTTATGATAATCCATAGATATATAAAGATTGAGGATGAACACGGATGCGGCCACTTTCATTTTTACCAAAAACCATCTGAAAAGTGACATTTTTCGGCATATTATGTAGATTTTTCATATTTGAGCTTGAATCGGATCGTTTTTAATGACTAAATCTGTTAAAATCTTTCACATAAACTAATTAATTCAAATAAAATAGACACTTAAGTGTTAAAAAAGTGGTCAAAATCTTTCGTCAGATGAACCTGAAATTTGAGGCCAAAATCGGTCCTTACCGGACCTACTCCTTTAAGAAATAATGACAATACTTTTTTAACATATATATTGACTGGACTTGACACTGCCTAATTGTGGCCAATTTGTCCGTAATAAAGATACAATACTGAAACGAAGATGTTTTAAAAACGTATTCGCTATAGTCCTAATAATTGCTTATATTATCAAGAAAATGTCATTAGTTTTACAGTATATCAAACTTTAATCTGCACACATTAGATAGATCCAGAGTACAAGGGCAAAAACTAATATAAACACTTTTATGTCCGCACCGCAATTGGGGTTGGGGGGTTGGGGGGTTGGGGTTATAGTCGGTTTAACCCATGTCTGTTAATACATTAGTCGTCACAAAGTTGGTTTCAATTTCTAATTTTAGTTTGCCTCAACCAAATCTTATGAAACATGTATACACAATGCTTATTACCATAAAACAGAGATCAATTTTGAATTTTGTTGGTTTCACTGTCAAGTGTATAATTTGCCTTAAATGGCCTGGTTAACTAAAAAAATTTCTTAAAGTGACTATTTAATTTTAGGAGAACCTTTTTGGACCCCTTTTTCTGTCATACATACAATATTATATTTTTCGAATTTCATGTAGATTTTTTTTTTATTTTCTGTTAATTTAAAAAAGAAGATGTGGTATAATTGTTAATGAGACAACTCTCTACAAGAGACCAACATGACAGAGAAATAATTAACTATAGCTTATCATACGTCCTTCAACAATGAGCAAAGCCCATGCCGCATTGCATTATCCTGATTGAAGTACAGTAATAACAAAGAGATTTTACCTTTGTTATGTGTGAAGTATTCTTAAAAGACCATGACTTTATATGTTTTCTTTTGGTCTGTCAATCCATTTTTCTGTGTTTGACACTTCAGTTTCAGTTTGGAAATGCTTAAACCAAATATTTTCATTATCAGTTTGTAAGCTTATATCTATAAGTGAGATTTTTAGTTGGGCTTCTTGCTGTTTGAAATATGTGAGAGTTATTGCGTTAGGAAAATTTGAATTTTTCTAAAATTTCTTATTTTTTTCCCATGTGTAAAGGACATTGTATTGTCAAAGCAACACTTTCAAATATTACATGGACCTTGACAAAAGCTAGAATGTGCTATTGCAATCCTCATGAAGTCCAACATCTGTTAGTAATATTCCATGAATAATTATAGATTACCAGATTGAAACCAAATGTTGTAGGAAAAAGTAAAATAACAAATATACAAAACACTGAGGATAATTCTAAACAGAAAGTCTTTAAGCAAATGACAAAATCAAAAGCTCAAACACATGAAACGAATGGATAACACTGTCATATTATATTACTGACTTGGTACATGCATTGGTATATTAAACCTGAATTTATAGCTAAACCTCTCAATTTTCCTTATAAAGATTTATGAAATATTCAACCTCCACTCCTCCCCCAAAATGCCACAGTGTAAACGTATATATTCAAATTTGTTGAGTCTTCCCAAGGAGCAAAGACAGGACTGAGAGTTAAACAGATTAAGCATGCAGTTATATTCCCATTAGCAAAATAAAAATTGTTAACATAACTATATGTATTTTTTAACATAAAATTATATTATACATCTTTTTATTGGATGTTTTTATACGTGATATTTGTTACTATGACAACTGTTGTAATAATACTCAACCGTTGTAGTATAGATTTAGAGTATTTATATTTTATGTATTTCATAAAGGTTTGGAAACAATTGGGAACATTGAAATATCTATACTGCAGAATTCAAAAAATAATAAATCTGTTTCCAAGGGATACGTTAATATGGTGATAAAGTTCAAGAGAGCCCCACGCAATATTCTATTTATTTTGTTTAAGTATTAACTTAATTTGTTACTACAATGCTAGCTATAATGCTTTACTTATTTGCACTTTTAAAAAAAACACATGAGAAAATTTGAAAACTCCATGAATCAGAAAAAGGAAAATATGTGTTTTTTTGTAAATTTTTGTATATATATTGTAACAAAAAATCTAAAAGTCGGATAGACCTGCAAACTGAAGGAAGTACGCTTCTCAGTTTCAAATTAATTAACTAGTTAATATCGATAGGGGATTAATAAAGGAATCAAAAAAGTTTTAAAAAAAATATATAGGTCAATGTGCTTGTTTTCGAGATATTAGTCATAGCAATTTTGGCAGGACAATATTCTCTCTTGACTTTTTATAGCTTTATCGTTGACAAGTTTACATTCTCAAAAACTATCAAAGAATAATTGAAATTTTATAAGAGTTTAATTTACAGTTGGCTTATCATCGTACATGTAAAAGATTAAAAAAAGAAAAATGGGGGTCAAAGCCATTTTTTGTAAGGCATTGAAATGAATAAAACCTGAGGTTTCCGAAAATCTGACAAAAATCCTTAAACATGACAAGTGAACTATAATGTACTTCAAATAAGCTCCGAACCAAAAACCAAGTTATATCGATGTTATATATAAAATTTCTGTAGAAAAAAAATGATTCTATTTATAATCAGGCTCTCCTACCAAACGTTATCTTTTCAACATGTATGATATTTTAAAAAATAAACCTAACCCCCTTTTTCTAACCTTCCAACCCCAATATTACATTATATATTACATTTGTTGAACCTTATGAAAAGAACAGAAAAGACTGCGAGTGAAGCAAAGCACGCAGTCATATTCCAATTTGAAAATAAACACTCTCTATTTATGTATTTTGTGCATAAATTTCTATTTATGCAGTTTTAGAGTGAGTGTTGCTAGGGATAATATGTGTTTCCATGGTAACAATTGAAGTCAACAGCACTTGGCGATAGCGCAAGAATTAAAGTTCGCTTTAGCCTTTATGTTTTTTCCTATCGGTTATGAAATAATTCAGGAAATTTAAGCTCTTAAACTGCAATATTCTGCAAATAAAAACTGTTTCCAAGGGAAAATAGCTTGCTATAGTGACAAAACTAAAACAAATCCCACGCATTTTACTATCTAATTTGGTAAAGTAGTATCCAAACTTCATAACTAAAGTTCTAATTATTCTGTACACATTTAGACTTTTTTTAAAAACACCAGAGAAAATTTTATAATTTGCAAAAATCCCAAATTCAGAAAAGTTGAAAATATGCATTCCAAAAATTAAAAAAATTGGTTGACATGCAATCTTCATTTAAATGAAGCTTAAACCAAGTTGTATCAATGTTACTCATGAAAATTAATGAAAAATGCATGATTTTATTCATAATCTGGCTCTGAATCTGTCTGATCGGTTGTCGGGTGGGATTTTCGAAAATTCATAAACATTTAAAAAAATTTTAATTAAAAATTTCGTGGAACGGCAGACTAGATTTTTTTAGTGGTTGAAGACTATAAATCTAGTTTTCACACACAAAAAATTATAATTTTTCGAAGATATGCATTTTCATCATCCAACTTGAAAGACTGTCGTCAAGTACTTTCAGTAAAAAAAAAATAGCTATTCGAACACATCTACTCTGTTTTTGTGATTCATTAGATAGGTATTTCACTTGACCCATATATTTCATCTTTTAGTACTGTGATTTTTTATATTATAAAGTCAACCTGTAGCTTTGATATATCAAAATCATAGAATCTGAAGCGAGACGATGTATGAAATATTCCTGCTTTGTACGATATCAAGACAAAATATTCAACTCAAACACGCCCTAACATAAAAAGGTGCATTCGATTTTCTCTTTTCGATACAATTGTTACCCATTTTTTGGATTTTTTTCTTGAGTCACATAATGGAAGGGCAGACACGAAAGTTACTGAACTAATAGATTGATATGTTTTCCGTCCGTGGTAAATTTTAAAAAAAATCGGAGTTTATGCATTTTCTACATCCACCTTGAAAGATACCCATGTCGTCGACTTGATATCTAACTGTTCTGCTCAACTATGTACTAAATAAATTAAAAACTTATGCAAATGGTGTTTTTAAAATAAAACACTTCGTAATTGAGAAGAAAATTGTAATTTTGTTTGTTTCTATTAACTTTTAAAATTTTTGTCACTATAGTAAACATTACAGTAAGCATTTATCGCCTTCTCTAACAAAGAGCTTCGATTCTTTTGTTCTATTTCAACAGGGTTTCCGACTGTTAACAGCCGTAATTGAACAAAATGTTTGTAATGTTTCGATATTTATTCTTCTTTTTATGTCCAATTGGAATCCAACCGATTTCCCTTTGGAAGATTGAAAATTTTAAAAAGAAGTCACATTGTGTAAAACACAATGGGGATTATGTTCTTCTCATATATTTTGTGATAGTCTGATACTAAACCCCTAACGGGAGGGTTTGTGTCTGATATTCATATAATGAAGACTTAATCTTTCAATAAATTAAATTGAGGTCTGGAGCTTGCTTGTCAGTAAACCCTCTAGTAGTCTGTTGTTATTTATGTATAAATGTCATTTTATATATTTTCTGTTGTTACATCTTCTGACATCGGACTCGGTTTTCTTTTGAACTGAATTTTAATGTGCGTATTGTTATGCGTTTACTTTTCTACATTGGATAGAGGTATAGAGGAGTGTTGAGATCTCATAAATATGTTAATGCCGAAATTTTGCGCTTGTACCAAGTCAGGAGCCTCTGGCCTTTGTTAGTCTTGTATGATGTTACTTTATAGGTTTTTGTGTATAATTCGGAGTTTAGTATGACGTCCATTATCACTGTGCTAGTATACATATTTTTTAAGGGGCTAGTTGAAGGACGCCTACCGTTGTGTGAGTTCTCGCTGCATTGAAGACCCATTTGTGGCCTTCGGCTGTTGTCTGCTCTATGGTCGGGTTGTTGTCGCTTTGACACATTCCCCATTTCCTTTTCTCAATTTTATTTGGTTTCTCTGAAAATGTTTATCACCAACTGAATATGTATTAAATCGCCTGGCTTGGGTATTATTATTCGCTAATGATGTTAGTCTCAATTTTTAAAGGAATATAGTATAATGTATGGCGTCAAACATTGCAATATATTCGCATCTAGCAATGCAAACAACATTAAATAGAAATCAGGCTATTGAAAGTGAGGCAAAGTGTTTGCAAAACTAGTTAGTTTATATAACAAATAGTAATTAAACATAAAAAGGTCATTTCTTAGCGCTAAAGGGATACAATATCAGCGCCTGCTCTAAAAGTTATAAAAAAGTCAATTTATTTGACAAATTTAGCTTTCATTTAATAATTATGATTTGGATTTTTTTCCATCTAAGTAACAATATTTTATGATAGCTAGGTAGATACCATTGTTGGCAGAAGAGTACCATAAGCCGTATAATGTAACCAAAGGTTAGCATAAATATTGATAAACAAAGGCAACAGTAGTATACCGCTGTTCAAAACTCGTAAATCTATGGACAAAAACAAAATCGGGGTAACAAACTAAAACTGAGGGAAACGCATTAAATATAAGAGGAGAACAACGACACAACATTAAAATGTAACACACACAGCAACGGACTAAGCAAAACTCCAATTCGGTTTTCTAAGTTGTTTATAGAAAACCTATATTCTTATCGCATGTACTGTACTTTGCACATCAGTTTCAGAATACGTCTGATATCAAATATTGTGGGCCAGATATATTTATTTGAATATTTTTCGTTCCTCAATTAACATAAACCAATAACAACCTTACTGCATTGATCCTCTAGTTGCAGTATTATTTAACAATTTAATTTTAGTTTTATAGGTATCAGACCACCAATTCACTCCCTCAAATTTTCAATGTATATAAAGGAAGCTTCACTCTGACACAAAAAAAAGTGCTTTTGGTGTTATTGTTTACTTTAACTAACCAACAAATTTGCAACAATGAAACTTTTGGTGAAAGAGAAACATATTAAGACCATTTTGAGCTATAATATAAATAAAAATGAGTTTGAGTTAAAGGTTCAGGATTAAAAATCTCCATAGGAAACTAGTTTGAGATTTCTAAAAAAAAAAACAACCATGGGTTATTTTAAGTATTGGATTCCGAAATGCAGTTCTTTTTTACAAGTCTTTAAACATAGGTGGAAAATTGGCATGTAGAATTAAAGGTGACACATGTACAACTCTGGATATACCTCGTTTCTATGAAGTTAGACTTTAAAGAAAAATTTAAAGAAACATTCGAAATTGCAAAATTTGATTGAATAGATTGAGATTTTGAATTGGTAGTCTGATAGCTTTAAATAAAGCGAAAAGCGGTGAATCCAAACAATTCGATAACAATTGATTTGTTTGATCTAAACTGATCATTTGAAATGCATGTAGCCACATTTCAACCATGACAAAATGTTTTGAAAAATTAGATCCTTAAACCTGAATTTTTGCTATTTTTAGCTTTTCCTACCCTTACAATATGCATTCATATAAAAACAATGTCCGAAATTGTTATGAAAGCCATTGAGATGATTCGGTGGTATTATATATCAATACATAGGTTGTTTATTTCCAAATAAAATAATTGTCGTCATGTATTTGGAAGATAGCATAGCGTTATGTAAAAACTGCATAAATTCATCCAAATCCCATAAATTGTCTCAAATAATTTCTACCTTAAAGGAGTAGGTCTAGTAAGACCCGTTTTTGGTCCCAAAAAATAACAGTTTTATAAAATTGTAAAAATTTAAACTTTAATTGAGCTATTCGAAAGGAGAATCCTTCTGCTACATGAATATGGGCTGTTTTGACAATACAATGTACATATATCGGGTACTAGCATCATTAAGTCGTGATAAATTCTGAAATCTTCACAATTTTATCAGTTAGTTTTCAGACGGTTTCCGTCTTCAATGAAAATGGCCGCATCTGTGTTCATTCTTAATATTGAAATGTAATTGTATTTGATGATAATACATAACATATATAAAGGCTGAAGATGAACACAGCCAATTTCATTTTTGACAAAAACCATATGAAAAGTGACATTTTTTGGCATATTTGATAGATGTTTCATATTCAAGCTTAAATCGTCGCATTTTTAATGATATCAGTTAAAATCTTCCACTTAAACTAGTTCAATCGACTGAAATAGACACTTAAGTGTTTAAAAAGTGTCCAAAAATCTTTCGTTAAATTAAGCAAAACTGATCTTCATATCAATCGTATATACTAAACTTAGTCCTGGTATCTATGCTGAGTTTATTTACAACCACTGGGTAGATGCCACTGCTGGTGGAGATTTATTTCCTCGAGGGTATCACAAGGCCAGTAGTCAGCACTTTTTGTCCTGACATGAATTGCCATTAATATGGTTATATTTATAATTTACTGTTTACAAATTTTTGAATTTTTTGAAATACTAAGGCTTTTCTATCTCAAGCATAGATTACCTTAGCTGTATTTGGCAAAACTTTTAGGAATTTTGGTCCTCAATGCTCTTCAACTTCGTACTTTATTTGGCCTTTTTAACTTTTTTTGATTCGAGCGTCACTGGTGAGTCTTTTGTAGACGAAACACGCGTCTGGCGTATATACGAAATTTAGTCCTGGTATCCATGATGAGTTTATTAAAAGTTAATGTTCCTGTAATCTGATAGTAAATTTCAAGTTTTTTTTCTATTAAAGTTATACATAACAGCCAGTTTAAGTTGTTCTATGAATTTGGCAATATAAGTCGCATTATGCTTATATAGGATTTTGTTTTTCTACAAATTGACCAAAAACTAAAGATAAAGCAAAACAAAAAAGATTTCTGATAAATTTATGTATCTGTATAATGGTGTCACCCACCAATTCACTCTCTCCAATTTAGGTGGTAAGTAAAAGTGGTTTTAATGTAATTGTTTACTTCAGCTATACAACAAATTTGCAGAAATGCAACTTTTGGTGATAGAGAAATATGTTTGACCTTTTTGAGCCCAAATTTACTTGTCTATGATTCTGCATTAAAAATTGAAGATTAATGCGCTCTATATGTTATTGATGGTAGTACTTGACTTCCAAAAGGCAATTCTTTCTAACACACCTTTAAAGATCTTTAAACATTGAGGGAAAAATTAGCATGTACAATTGCAAAATTTGGTTAAATACAAAGGGATTTTGAGTTGGTGGTCTGACACCTTTTAATACTATTGCTTAAAGTTCCATATTTAAAATAAGCGTAATAAAACAATGCACTGAGAATAAAAAAAAACATTACACTAGCCTGCTTTAACTTAAGCGGACCGAATAATTATTGAGCTACGCCAAATTATTCCTATCCGTTATACTAACCATAATTAACATCTTATCCTTATACTTTCACTAGTCTTGAAATCCAGTTTTTGCATGAAAACAACCTTACTTAATTATTAAATACCAGAGGGACGGTCAAACTCAAATCAAAAGTAAACTGACAACACCATGGCAAACAATCAAAAAGACAAACAATAGTACACATGACACATGACACAACATAGAAAGAAGAAATAATAAGCAACACGAACCCAACCATAAACTTGGTGTGATCTCAGGTACTCCGGAAGGGTAAGCAGATCCTTCTCCATATGTGGCACCCGTCGTGTTGCTCATGTTATAACAAATTTGTTAAATAGTCTTATTCGGTAGGTCAAATTAATGAAAGGGAAGGGGATTGTAGTTACGACGTTAGGAACATATCCTATATCATCTGTGAAACGGTTATTCCATAACGGTCGACCAACTCGTGATGGCGTCCGTAAAACTTATGATGGGATGATTTCAACTTCACCACTTGGAACTCTTTGTTTAATAGCTTTCTTATGAGCAGCAACTCTCTACCAAGAAAATCATGATAGGAAATGCAAGTACTGGAATATCATATCAATTTAGTTAGAGAAACACTTTTGAAAAACAATACTCACAAAAAAGTTGTTGATCTCGATATATTAAATGGGACTGTCGTAAGAGATCTTTTTCCGCAATCAACAGTCGTATCCGTGCATCCACATGAAGTAGGGCACCCATTAACAATGACAGTACATGCTATTAAGAAAAGTATACTGGACATATTCTCCATAATACGCCTGCAAAAAACATTCATAACAGTGTAAAAGTACTTCTGAAGTATGTCACAGCGTATGGTCGAAAATGCTAAATATGATGTTTGCATCTAAGATTTTTTATAATCAACAAAAATTGATAGCAAAAAAAACTGTTTACTAGATGACAAATAAATCATTTCCTTTATATGTTCATTTCAATATTGTTTTTTCTGTAAAATCATATATTTTGTCTTTATAAACAAAACGTTCTAAATAGCATCTTCTTAATTCATAATTTTCAAATTTTTTATCAACAAAAAGAAAAAAAAAGTAGAAGGTTTTTACATAGATTGTTTGTTGCACAAATTGAAATTATTGCGCAAAATTGGCGGTCTTAAGTATTTTCAATTAGGCATAATACTTTAGAAGGTGATTACAAGATTCTTGTAAAGTATGTACGAATATAAGACACAACATAATTTCGTTCAGCCCACAATACCAAGTTTGGTAGAAATCCAGGATAGTTTAAGAAAGGTTATTAAAATTTCAAAACCTTTATTATATAAACCACATAATGAATATCTGTGGACACCACTGCCAACGACGACGACGACGACGACGCCGACGGAATGTAGGATCGCTATATCTCGGTTTTCGAAGGCTCGATAAAAAAAAGAAGATTCTTGTAAAGTATGTACGAATATAAGACACAACATGATTTCGTTCAGCTCACAATACTTTAATGACATTTTCACTTAGCTACAAAGTCCAAATACTGTATTTTGCTTTTTTCAAAATAAAATAAAATAAAACTCCTTCCAAATGTATGTGAAAATTGAATTACAAAAATACTGAACTCCGAGGGAAATTGAAAATGGAAAGGCCCTAATCAAATGAATGTATGCACCTCAACTATATTTTCGGTCAGTAAGTAACAATCAAATAGATAATGCGGCTTAAAGGAGTTTTCCTGGGAACACGTTTATAAACCATCGACAACATGACAATATTGACCATAACAAAGACATGTATGATTCCCTTAATCAAGCAAGCTTTAAACAACATTATTGTAGAACATTTTACAAACATTAGTTTCTCATTTAAATTGTCGATCAGGTGATAAGGTCGTTAACACTTCCAGGGTATTCCCACCAGACGATTTACCATAGTTCGTAGCAATAATAAGACAAATGAAATTTGACATATCTTATGCTAGGTTATATATATATGCTTAGTCTTTAGTTATCTATGTTGTGTCTTGTGTACTTTTATTTGTTTTTTTGTCTTTTTTTCCTTTTTAACCATGGCGTTGTCAGTTTGTTTTCGATCTATGAGTTTGAATGTCCCTCTTACGTTCCCTCTTTTATGATTATCCTGACTATGCGAGTTCCAAGATCGTTAAACACTTTAGTAGTATTTGTATCGAATGATTTTTGGCTGTGAGAGAACAATTTTATCCATCCAAAAAAAGTTAGAATTGAGAATGGAAATGGGGAATGTGCCAAAGAGACAACAACCCGACCATAGAGCAGACAACAGCAGAAGGTCACCAACAGGTCTTCAATGCAACGGGAAATTCCCGCACCCGAAGGCGTCCTTCAGCTGGCCCCTAAACAAATACATACTAGTTCAGTGATAATGAACGCCATAATAAACTACAAATTGTACACAAGAAACTAAAAGTTTGACTGTCATCTTAGCTCCTGACATCCGTTTAGCATGATGAGTAAACTCCTTCTACAGCTAATGCCATAATTAAACATTTGTATATGTGATGTGTTAAATTGCATCTTTGTTTTATTTACATGCTAACAACTGATGTACATCAAACGCGCGATTCTACGACATAGTTTGTGTTAACCCAATCATGTGCCTGTCAGGTAAGGTTTCGGTCCCAGTACTTAAAAAATCTTTCAATCCTTTATGGATGGATTGAATATGAATAAAGAAAATCGTATCATAGAAAAGCAATGAATGGAGTTGTAAAATTTGATTTATGCCCTTTTGTGTTTCTTTGTGACATATTTGTTTGTTTTTATAATGATTAATATTATACGATGTTGACTGCTGTACCTGTATTTTTGACATTTTTACTTAATATGTATGTTTGTCTAGTTCACACATCGTTGTTAATATAATAGAATTTGAATGTCATTCAAGTGAGAGGTTAAGCTTGCTATAAAACCCGGTTCAATGTGACATTTTTACATAAGAAAATGCCTGTACCAAGTCTGCAATATGTCAGTTGTTATCAGTTTGTTTGGTGGATTTGACTTTTCGATTTTGTCATTTGATTAGAGTCTTTCTATTTTGAATTTTAGGGAGTTCAGAATTTTTTGATTTTTCTTGATACGGTTGTAATGCATTCAAATGCTTCTAAAAGTAACTCATATTATTGTTTGAATTCAAATATTTTAACCATTAATATATATATGTATGTAATATAAATTGACGGATGTTACAAATTCTCATCACCAATACAAAAGTCCGAGATGAATTTATTCAAGTACACATTTGTCTACACTAGTATAAGTATCTGATATTAAATGAAAAAGGTAAAACACGAATAAAGTGTGTATAAGTATGAAGACAGGAATATGTTCCCATAAGTTCGATTTTTGACATATACCTCTTCAACGATTTTTGGTACTTATACATCATCGGATTTCAAATTTTTGGCTTTCAGCGTTCCTGATGAAGGTAAATCCAGAAAAGCGCTTCGGAAGCAATAAATGATTTAACGTGTTGTTTTCAATTTTTTTTTCGACATTTGAGTAAGAATGCAAATAGCGTAACACTTGATGTAAAAGATATCTTGATTTTCCCCCTATGTACTTGAACAATAGTTTGATTAGTTTTTTTAGCTGTTGGTTTTCATTTATTAAATATGTACACATCTGATCGCATTTGGTAGCTGCATATACAAATTTCGAGACTGTGTTTCTCTATTTTCCTGTGCACCAAGCGAGTTGCACTTTGTATCTGTAACCCGTTATCTTCATCATGCAGTTTCAGTTGTTTAACAAAAACTAATGATTAATAAATTTCAAATAATTGTTTCTCATCTAGAACTGTTTGTCAATCAAGTGACAACTAGAGTGCTCTTTAAATTCATTCTTAATTTATATGTTGTGTGATTATCAGTAAAGAGGAAACAATGAAAATCAAAACACCTTATCGCTAATCCCGGCTGACCCGACCGCTTGAACTTTTGACGCATACAACAATCACTTTTCCATAATGGCGTCAGAAATTTTGTTTTATGACGTCAAAATTTTACGGGAACCTGTGTGATATCCAGTAATGGCGGACAAATAGCGATAAGGTGTATTGTTATTCGAAACTTATTTCATGTCATTTTAGAATTTACATTTTAAGAGGAGATCTACTGTTGTCTGGATAATCAACAGAAAGGATAAAAATAACAAAGTGCAACTCACTTGGTGCACACGGAAATAGAAACAACAGTCACAAAAACTTATAAATGTGATAAGATTTCTGAAATTTAATAAATGAAAAAACAAACGATAGATTACAATAAATGAAAACTGTCAAGTACATAGGGAAGAACATTATAAGAATTTAACATCAGCTGTAACGCTATTTCCATTGTAAGTCAAAAATTTAAAAAGATTTCCTGTTTACCCATTTATACACACTTTTGGGCGTTTCATTATTCAATGAATATCATCAGTTAATTCGTGTTAGATAAATATATCAATGATTAGAATTTTTTAATTCTGTCAATTAATATTAGATATTTTGGGAAGTTCTCATATACATTTCCGCAGTATTCAAGCAAAACAAAAAGAAGATATGTACATGTACAAATGTATAATCATAGTATTAACTGTAGAAAGAAGTTAACTAGTTAAACGGTTGTCAGGAGCTGAAATGAAAGTCGGAACTAACGTTTATGATAAATATTGATCTCCAAAAGCCAAATATCATTCGATACTACTACTGAAGTGTCCAACGATCTTGCTTGCTTACAATTATCTCGGAAGTCATAACTTTATTTCAGTTTCTATTCGATTATAACATTTATAAATCAATGCAATACACAGTAAACTTAAACCTTTGTAAAGACACATTTTCCATTACGTTTGCAACCACTGTGGGGTTAAACAAATTCAAACGATGCGCATATATGACAAAGTTTCCCTGACAATTCAAAATACAAGTAGGACAACTGTTTTAAATTGCTTCTCAAGAGGCAATTTCAGTTTTTATGACCGAAAATTTCATCGCAATTCAAAATGCAAGCAGGACAATTGCATGATAAAAATGGCGCTATTCTGGAGGCAATATTATTTTTCTATTACAAAAAGTTTCAACGCAATTCAAAATACAAGAAGGACAATGCTATTCAAGAGTTAGTTTCCATTTTTTGTAAATGTGTAATTGGCCGAAATGTAAATAGTGTCTTCCGAATTTATGTCATATAGATTTCAAATTTCAAAATAGACTTGATCCGAATCAACCATGAAAACAATACTGTCTCGATAATAGTAAGCACAATTCAAAGTGAAATTTTAAGAAATGATCTCAAACGCATTTGAAAAACATTGTTAATATTTTTAACAGTTGTACATACAAATCATTTTACCAAAAATGTAGGCAGATCATTTTTGATTTTCTTTATATATTTGTATTATTGAAAGCTTATTATATTTATATATTAAGAATTAAATAAAAAGTAGATATTTACTTACAATTTGATCTAAAAAGAATTAAACTGACACTTCTAGTAAATTGATAAGACTAGACTTTCTACGTCGTAAATAAATTTTACAATACTCAACTACATTTCCGTTATGCACTTTTGCCTCTATTCTTATATCTAGATGTTTTAGTATGATCGAGAAAAATATGACTAATTCAGTGTTGGATGTACCAATCAATAAAAATAAAAATAACACGTCATAAATGTTAAACTTATTTACATAGAATAAGATTGTCAATTTCTTACGCCTACATGACTTCATTTACAAGATAGATGGCGCGCCTGTATCCCTACCTTATGAAAGTTTTAAGCACTTTCAGAATCTTCATTCTGCAGGGTAATATAGAAATAATTTATATTTAATAAGAACGTGATCTTAATTCCCGTACGACTGAAGAGTGGTTGACCAACTTTTTAGATTTCAATGTCCAAAAATGATTTGCAGTGCCTGATCAACCTTTTTTACCCCTTCGCTCAACATGGGTTGGAAGTGACTTTTTCGTACGAAACAATGCGAACACCCCACATTTTTTAAATCATGTACTATTTTTTTAATGAATTATGTCGGATATAGTAAAATAAATTCCATGACATTAAACAAGTATTTTTAAAAAACGAAGTACACTTCTAAGCTCAATTCAAATTTGTCATTCTTTTTAATTAATCATACTATTTTTATTTATCACAGATGAGTGAAGCGATAAAAAAAATTAACAAATAACAAAAAAAAGCTATCAACTTAATGTTAAGACAAAATGAAAAGCATTATGTTTTTTTCTGGAACAACACAATTAGATGCACACATCCACACTTTACCTATCTTACTATGCAAAGGTTGAACTGAGGTCTTCAAAGAAACAAGTAAAGAACAGATACTCCGAAAATGTCAGTAGTATACTTTGTTAAAAAAACTGTTATAAATGTAATGCGTCCGTAGTGCTATTTTGGATTTGCCTTCATCAGGAACGCTCAAAGCCGAATATTTGAAAACCAAGTATGTATAAAAACGTAACTGTTAAGGACCTATTTAATAAAAAAAGACTCGAAAATAGTCAAATGCATCCAAGGTCACTTTTGCTTGAGGAAGTTGAAACCTTAATTTCCAAAAGAGGGACGAAAGATACCAGAGAGACAGCAAAACTTATAGATCGAAAAGCAACTGACAACGCCATGGCTAAAAATAAAAAAGACAAAAAATATGACATGACACAACATAACAGTTTCAAAATTTATTAACGGACAACTAGGTGTCGGAATCGATAATTGTGATGCAATAATCAGCATTCACTTTATGAGGTGAAATACCACCAAACCATTGTGTGTCACATTCGGTTGTATACAAAAATATTTCCTTGAATTTGACAGATGTAGATAATTAATCCTACTTTTTATTGCAGTAAAATATTTCTGTTTCATAAACATATGTCTTGGGTATTTCAAATCACTATTATTTTTTTGTTTGGGGTTTCTATAGAATATTTTGTAAACTTGAGGTTACTTGGTTCCTAAACCTTGTATATAGGTAAGATAAGGGGAGAAATTTGATTGTTTAACTTCCAGTGATAGTTATTTTATTGTATGCGATGAAATCTTGTGTGAATTTATTTCTATAGTAATGGACAGGATAAAACTTTACTCATACCAAGTATTTCTTTATTTAAAACAAAGATAACTTCTGCACATATTTTTGAAAAGTTCAAATTTAACAAAGACTAAAAGGAGAAAATCAATGGTGGTATTACAACTTATATAAACAATAATCCTACAATAAAAGGTATTGTGATCAAAGCTGTTTAATAATCTTCCAACCAACACCTCAGCCTGATATGGCGGAGTGACGGACGAATGTATATTACTGAACACGTGGTCTATCCATAATATTGCAGTCTGGCATAAACAATATTTCATATAGTAAAGGTTTCTGCTTTATTATACGTTAATATGTTTGTTTTAAATACGGATATGTATCATAATTGACATCTCTTTAAGTCATTCACTTGAAATTTATTCATAACTTCTCTTTATTTTTATATGATAGTTCCATCCTCGATTGTTTGTCCAGTGGGTTAATTGTTATTGTTGCAAGTTCAATGAATTTGAAATAGACAAAGTTTATAAAGGACAAACAGTAGTATTTCCGCCTTAGTTAAACATTTAAAATAATCTGTTTTGCTTTGTTTAACTGCATGAATTGCAACCTTGTTAAAAAAAATAACAAGAATTCCTGTGCCACATAATCTGTATTCCATTTGAATTTGTTTCTTTCTCCTATCCAAATATACTTTTAAATGTTGTAGAAGACAATGTTTTCTTATAATCACGTATTGGTTAAATTAAATGATAAGAGAGGGACGAAAGATACCAGAGGGACAGTCAAACTCATAAATCGAAAATAAACTGACAACGCCAGGGCTAAAAATGAAAAGGCCAGATAAGTTGTTGGTGTTGATGACTAAATCTTTCTAGCGCTTATTTAATTTTGTTTAACTATACTTGCGATGTAGAGCTTCACGTATTGGTTGGACAGCTGTCTAGTATTGCCGACTATATTTTTCACTCTAGATGTTGTTTAAGTATGTGCATCATTTTGGTTGCTTGGAAAATTGTATGTGTCCTGCTTCTTTCAAAGAAAATAACTTGTTATGGCATGATTCAATTTAAAGTAAAATCAAAGAAATACTGAACTCCACGGAAAGTCCATTATCGAATGGCAAAGTCAAAAGCTAAAACAACTAAAACGTATGGACAGCAAAATGGTCATATTTCTGACTAGGTACAGCCATTTTTTAAAGTAGAAAACACTTGATTAAACCTTCTTTTATAGCTAGCTAACCTCTCAATTGTATGGCAGTCGCAGCAAATTCCAAAAAAATGACAACGATGTATAAACAGAACAAACAGACATAATTGGTAAACATGTAGAAATACGGGTACAGCAGTCGGCATTGTGTTGTTATCTTAATCACTATAAAAACAAACAAATAAGAAAAACAAACAAATCCCATCGAACAATAACACAATGACGGGATGAATACAGTACAGAGTCAAGTCATATTAACAAAGAATCACAAAAAGGCTTAAAGATAAAGCATGTTAGCAAGAATGAAAAATAACAGTACAAAAATTAATATAGAATAATAACACAATGACGGGATGTACAAGTACAAGGACACATCACATGTAACAAATAAACACAAAAAAGGCTAATAGACAAAGCATATTAGCAAAAAGGAAAGACAAGAATGAACAAGTTATCATAGAATAATAACACAATGACAGGATGTATAAGTAAATAGCCATGTGAAATTACTACCAAAAATCAGTTTAAACAGTTAAAAAGTAATATCCATAAAGACAAATAAAACAATAATATAACACGTTATAAAGATGATAAACAACGTCAGTACCCCAAAACTATACTTGAAGACCATCGTGTACTATTTGTGAAATTGATGCGGAATAATTATCAACAATATCTTAAAATACTTCAATGCAAGTTGTTGTGACCAAAGCTAAGCATTGTATAATAATCTATCAACAAAAACCTTAAACTGAGACGGAATGGAAACCCAGGGAGAGCAAATAACAGAAAACTTCATTCATTCATAAGACCATAGTCAGGCACACACATTGGGTTTTAATGATACAAAGCTCCTCGTAATTTTAGCTAGCAGTTACAAGTTTTCGTTTCTGCGTTGTTAACAATTTACGTAAATACATTTGTATTTAATATCTTTCTTTTGTATATCATTGTATAATTCTGTTTTAATATTTCATAAGTAATCTACTTCTAACATTTCCGTTTTTAAGTGATGTCGATGGATTGTTTATCTAGAGGTTTATTTGTTTTTTTTTTTTTAATTATGAAAGTATAAAAGTATAAGAATTTCTTTACAGATTTAGGACACACACTAGATTTATGGTTTCTTCTGTAAATGTGGAATTACTGATTTTCTTTTTTTAATTTAACATTTTTGTAAACTTGAATGAAACATGATAAGTAATCGAATTCAATATTATGGTATCACCTGCACATTTTGAAAACGATAGTGTCATAAATGTAATAGATAGGAGTTGATGACTGTACGTGAATGTTGTCATGATTTTCTTGAAATCTTGAATGAAATAAACCAACAGAAGTAATTCTCAAACATGAAAGAAAAATATAATGTAAATACAATATTTCCTCATACGACACCACAGCTAATAACATTATATAAATAACACATAGCTAAGAGGGTAATAGAGCTTGTTATCCCGCGAAAACATTTCAACCGCGGCGAATCCAAGGATGACAATGTTTATTCGAGGAGTAACAATCTGGTATATCATCCTATTTAATTTATTACTGAATGTCCTATCGTTATTGTCTTTTACAGATTTATTTTATCGTTAAAGAATTTTCTATGACGTCACGTTAAAACAACGTTACAGGTATAAGCAAAAAAAAAAAACAACAGTTAAGAAAGATGTATTATATTTTTTAATTTTAAACAGTCAAATTATAAAATCTGAGCAAAAAAAGTAGAACTTAAGCATTAATATTGTATTTAATGACTTGATGTAAATTAAATTCATTGTCCTTTAAATTGATTTGTGATTGGTCTGGACGAGAGGGTAACATAAAAAAAATTCGTCACCCTCTCAGCCATGTGATAGAGTCAGTTAACACCCTCGTATTAGCCGATCAAAATGTGGCATTTTAATGTAAAGTATAATTATATTATTTATTTATATTCAGTTAACTGTATACTAAGTGTCAATAATAACATTTGTCAAATACTAATAATGTTTAATGTTTACCGAACATTTTGTACTAAGTTTCAAATTAATATTACCAGACTTCATGCATTATTTGACAAATTACAATGTTTACCGAGCATTTGTACTAAGTTTCAAATTAATATGACCAAATTTCATGCATTATTTGACAAATTACAATGTTTACCGAACATTTGTACTAAGTTTCAAATTAATATTACCAGACTTCATGCTTTATTTGACAAATTACAATGTTTACCGAACATTTGTACTAAGTTTCAAATTAATTTGACCAGACTTCATGCTTTATTTGACAAATTACAATGTTTACCGAACATTTGTACTAAGTTTCTAATTAATATGACCAAACTTCATGCAATAATTGACAAATTACAATGTTTTACCGTGCATTTGTTCTAACTTCAAACTTAAGTAACCATACTTCATATAAGCAATACGACGGGTGCCACATGTGGAGCAGGATCTGCTTACCCTTCCGGAGCACCCGAGATCACCCCTAGTTTTTTGGTGGGGTTCGTGTTGTTTATTCTTTAGTTTTCTATGTTGTGTCATGTGTGCTGTTGTTTGTTTGTCTTTTTTCATTTTAAGCCATGGCGTTGTTAGTTTGTTTTAGATTTATGAGTTTGACTGTCCCTTTGGTATCTTTCGTCCCTCTTTCATAGTAAACAATCATAATTGAAATCTATTGATGGCACCTTTGTATATATAGCCCTTTGAAGCAATTTAATTTCGTGATTCTTATATTTTCTTGATGTAGTTGAGAAAGGAAAAAATCATGTTTTACATATTCTTGACGATTTATGTTCGCGATATTTTTCTACTTGCAAAAGTCGCGAAAAACAATGAAAAACAAATATCTTGTGTAAGCATCATTTGAACTAGTTGTAATACCAGCTCCAGTGTCAAATGCCTAATCAAAATGTTGAGATAAATAATGATCCTATATTTAAATGTATCAGTCGGAATGTGATGTCTACGTTTCTCAAAATTTGAAAAAAAACACATGGTAGAGGGAATTTATAGATTTGTCATTGCTTCTTCATAAAAATGTTACCGGTCAATTTGAAAGAACTCAAAATGTTATAAGTTACATTGTTTGATAACGCATCCGGACTGATGCATTGATAAATTATGTGAAGATAGTTATTCAACGTTTTCCAAATTTAGCTAGTGAATTGGATTCTTTTATGTCAATCAATTGAAGTACATCAGTGGTTTTTTAAGAAGATTTATCGTTATGCCCAGCAATTAAGATTAAGAATGGCAAATAGGTCATACACGGTCATAGATAATTGGGAACCGGAATGCTATACAAGTCAACGGACATGTGTAGGTAGTCATGCTAGACCATGCCAGGATTATAATTTTTAGGGGGCTTGTTATCGACATAATTGTTTTTACACTCATTCATGTTTAAGTTGAGGAATGGCAAACACTTTCACTGGCTGACATTATACATTTTTTAGACCCATCCCCCTGTTGAAAATGCAGCCCGAGACACGTATCAAAATACCATAATAGTTAATAAAGTTTGCACCTACGACTCAAAAAGGATTTCAAAGAGCAGCGAATTCGAATCAATGATTTAGAACGTGAGAACTCATATTCCTTGCACTAAGAATGACTGCACCACATAATTTTACAATTACGTATACATTTTTTTTCTTTTTCAGAATCTTCAATAAATGCATTTTTAGAAATTTTGGATCTCAATGCTCTTCAACTTCGTACTTTATTTGATTTTTATAGCTTTTATGGATTCGAGCGTCACTGATGAGTCTTTTGTAGACGAAACGCGCGTCTGGCGTATATACATACAATTTAGTCCTGGTATCTATGATGCGTTTATTGGACGTATGGTGTCTTGGTTTTACGCCGATCAATGTTACAGAATTGAATAAAAATTTACGATCGATTATCCAAAATCCTGAGGTCGCATGGGAAAAATTCATAAATGAAGCAAAAATGGTCGCATAGCTGGTCCATTTTTTACCAGATCTATATTTAATTTATTGTGTTCCCCTATAGGTGTAATTCCTAGGAAAACTGGTGGATTTAGATTATTTTTGCACTGATCTTTTCCGCCAAATTCTTGTATAGACAACTTTATTGATGAAAAGTTCACTACAGTAAAGTATTCGTCTTTTGACAATACTACTGTTATGATTAAAAGATTGGGTTCAAATGTTGAAATTGGAAAAATGGATATTAAATCCGCCTTCAAAGTATTTTAAATATATCCAGGAGATTTAGATCTATTAGGGTTTAAAATCAACATGCTTAATCAATATTATTTCATAGAAAAATCATTGCCTATGGGATATTCAGAATCAAATTGTTTATTTGAAATATTTTCCACTTTTATTCAATGGGCTGTCGTTAATGAGTACAATTCAAATCTTGATAATTATTTTGAACATTTTGTCTTGCCGGTAATAGTTATTTAAAAATCTGATGAATAGTTTTGATACAGTGTGTTGTCGTCTTGGAGTTATAATTGCTCATGAAAAAGCAGAAGGCCTAACAACAAAACTTAGTTATTTAAGCTCCCTTATAGATACATAAAAAATCTGTTAAAACAAGTTCCAGTCGACAAAGTATTAGAGTTGAAATCGAAAATTAAATGGGTATTGGTTAGGAAAAAGATAACTTAAAGGGACCTGGAATCTTTGTGTTTGTTAATAGATTTTTGTGCAAAAGCTGTACCTGAAGGCATAGCGTATGGCAAGTAGTTACGTAAAAAACATATTTGTATGTCAGAGTCAAAGAAGGTATGTATCAGGCCTTAATCCTTATCCCATGAAAACATGCTTACCCATATATTAGTATCATTACAAGTATATCCGATGACTGATTCAATACCACAATGTGTATCCTAATAATCACCAAAGACTGTATGCTGTCCAATACCTGACTCCAACGACACTATGCTTTCCATTTTGTTACTCCAATAACTACATGCTATTTCATTCCTGCTACAATCCTACTATGCTATATCCTGCTGATTTCTATTATTTGATACTGTCTCATGCCTGACCAATAAAACCATGCTGACCAAATTATGATTTTAATGACATAATAATATCCCTTGTCTGAATGATGCCTTACTCTGATGACTCGACTGTCCAACGAAATTTCAAAATGACACTGTTCCTCCTTTGCCTCACTACCATTTGCTGCCCCATGCTTGACTTCAATGAGTCCATACTTTCCCATTTCTGATTACAATGACACCATGCTGTCCCATGTTTTTATAACAATGGTAACATGTTATGCGATGCCTTACTTCCCTCTTTCCAATTTGATACTTCATTGACTCCTTGCTGTACAATATCTGACTTTATTGACTTCAATTTCGGACTTTAATTACTCCAGTCTGTTCCATTTTTGACTACATTGACTCTAATATATCCTTTTTCTAATCTTCATGACACCATTATGTGTTATTTATAATTCTAATGACTCCATGTTGTTCACTGATATCCTCTTTTAACACGGTGGTGTCACGTGCCTGATTTTAATGATTTCCCACTTTTCCATTACTAACTCCTGTCACTCTTTGGCGTCTATGGTAATACTTCAATGAATCCATATTACCCCATGCCTGACTACAGTCCCATCTTACTGTCACAAAACCTGATTACAATATTTTCATACTGTCTCAAGTCGAAATTTTATAAACTATGTTAGATTCCTATGTCATTTTAATATTTTCATTCCTGACTCTTATGCTGACATGAATTATGATTGATATTGGTATATTTATAAATTAACTGTTAACAAAATTTTGAATTTTTTGAAATGATAAGGCTTTTCTACCTCAGGCATAGATTACCTTAGCTGTATTTGGCAACACTTTTGGGAATTTTGGATCTCAATGCTCTTCAACTTTGTACTTTATTTGGCTTTTTTAAATTTTGGATTCGAGCGTCACTGATGAGTCTTTTGTAGACGAAACGCGCGTCTGGCGTATATACAAAATTTAGTCCTGGTATCTATGATGAGTTGATTTACAACCACTGGGTCGATGCCACTGCTGGTGGAGATTTATTTTCCCGAGGGTATCACATGCCCAGTAGTCAGCACTTGTTGTGCTGACATGAATTATCATTGATATTGTTATATTTATAAGTTATAGCGAACCCTATGATAGTTTTCCATAGATTCACCTGCAAGTTACCTGTCGATTTAAACTTTTGTCAGTTCTATTGTCCCATCTAACAAATACAACAGGTATTGTTCTCTGTATAGTTTATTCACCAGGACCTTTAAATTTCTTCCAAGAGAAATCTATCACTCATTGATTAATTTACCTGAACAAAAAATGTAACTGTCAATGATGGAAAAATACTTATACCAATACTAAGAAAGGACTCACAAAACTGCATGTGGTGTTCATGTGGTGTTGTATTTATTCAATACCAAAAACTCGTTTTTAATGTGTTCAATATTAATACTGATTTAAAAATTAAAAGTTGATTTCTGATCAAATATTCAATATTTTTGTGTGTTTGATAAATAAAAATTTGAATATTATTATTTTTAAATTAAAGTCTTCATAAACATAGTCTATAAATTAACAACAACAAAAACATGCAAATTCATTGGAAAATACTAAAAAATGTGTCTGAAATAAACTTTTTATTATTAAACCAGATTTTATATTGAACAGATTGAAAATATATTAATGATAGATTGAATAAATACAATATTGCTTAAAGTTTATGTGAGTTTATAGAAGTATTTCAATAAAAAAAAAAAATTTGGTCAGGTAAATTAATCAATGAGTGATATATTTCTCCTAGAAGAAATTTAAAGGTCCTGGTGAATGAACTATACAGAGAACAATACCTGTTGTATTTGTTAGATGGGACAATAGAACTTACAAAAGTTTAAATCGACAGGTAACTTGCAGATGAATCTATGGAAAACTATCATAGGGTTCGCAATAACTGTTTACAAAATTTTGATTTTTTTTTAAATAATATGGCTTTCTACCTCAGGCATAGATTACCTTAGCTGTATTTGGCAACACTTTTAGGAATTTTGGATCTCAATGCTCTTCAACTTTGTACTTCATTTGGCTTTTTTAAATTTTGGATTCGAGCGTCACTGATGAGTCTTTTGTAGACGAAACGCGCGTCTGGCGTATATACAAAATTTAGTCCTGGTATCTATGATGAGTTTATTATACCAGTATACGTGGTAAACTGTGTTATGACAGATTCGAATGCCATCATGAGGTTTTCCTATTTCTGACTCCAATTACTCCATACTATCAGATGTCTTACTCCTGTGAATCAATGCCTAACCCAGTTCCACCAAGCTGTTTCAAGTCTGATTTCAATAATTTCATACTGTCAAAACCTGAATTTAATGACACATGCTTATCCATTTCTTGTTAATGTTACAATTATATTCGATGCCTGATTCCAATACCACCATTTGTGTTATTATATTGTCACGGGTCTGGGTAGCGTGTACGTGACACATTTAACTCTACTAATAAAAATGAGGTTTTTGTTCATGGGATGGGGAAAATATACGTTAATCAGATCTAGGAATAATGTAATACTTATATAATAGTTCTTGAAAAACTGGTCATTATCGTGATATATGGACTGCCCACAGGACAGTGGTATTGACTAAGATAGTGATAATGACTGAGCCGAAGGCAAGGTCATTATCGCTGTCGCAGTCAATACCACTGCCCTACGGGCAGGCCATGTATCACGATAATGACCAGTTTTTCAAGAACTATTATGTTTATTTCATTGAGAAACCATGTTTTGGAAAATTCTCATAAATTCAAAATGCCTACAGCGAACTCGAGTAGTTGTACGATTTCTATGGCAAAGAGTGAAGACCAGTCGTAGTGATACTGCCATTCATTTAAGTGCAATTTTTCAGTATATAAATACTTATTAATCAAGTTATCTTTAATTTAGAATTAACGAAAACATATAATTAACAATTCAACAACTTAAATATAATCATATATTAAAAACAGGAACATGTTTTATAAAAGGTACATCTCTCTAAAAAGAGAAACCACGCCCCACCGGTCATTAACAGAGAAACCGCGCCCCACCGGTCATTATCATGTAAAAGTTTGTTAACGACCGGTTTTCTGGTCCGTTTTTTTCTGTTAATGACCGATGGCATTTATTACTGAAGAATAATGAATGTCATGTGACCCCTTTTAATCCAATAAGAGAATCTTATTCTTAACCGATATGAAATAAATGTATATAATAAATGATTTTTTGAACTTCTAATGCGATTTTCATGACAGGATTTTCAAGAGTTACAATAATGTTAATTGGTTCTTTAGTTGTCTTTTTCTTTACTTTTACTTTATAAACCAATCTTTTCAAACGGGATACTCTGCCTTGTACCAAATATTCGGGCCTTGTACCAAATATACGAGCCTTGTACCAAATCAATATATCGGTATTGACCCCGTATATGGATATACACAAATATTCTCTTTTCGGAATTATGTCCGACTAGAATTCACTTTAATGTTGAAATTATAAATAATTTGATCTGAATAGCTTGTTTCTCCTTTATATTTGCAACAAATTGTGAGAATCACCTCAGATAAGCAATTGTAAAGCTTAAATAAGCTATAAAATATATATGCATCTTGCTTTTATATTAAATAAAATAAATGTTCTCTGTACCTTTTCTTTTTGTGAATATCTGAATTTTTTTCCGTATGTCCTTTCCTCTTTGACTGTTGAATCCCAGAAGCCCGAATACACCAAACGCTCATGTTTTTATATGATGCTGCTATGTAGCTATAGCAATTGCTAAAATTTAGCTATCCCTATGGTATCCCCATAGTAACAGCTAAGAGTGACGCGAAATCCGCCATCTCTTAGGTAACGATTAGAATCTCGTTTTTTCATCCCAACAACATGTTACTTCTTTGTACTATCAATATTATTCAGCTTCCATTAAATAAACCTCAAATAAACTTTATTTCGTTGAAAACTATTACCAATCAGGAATCAGGATAAATCTACCCATATCGAGCCTCTGAAAGTTTCCTTCTATTTTCATCCAAGTACGCACATGCGCAAAGTCAACTTTCAATTTTTATTTTACTTTTTTTACCAAAATAAAAATAGGGATATGTGACATTATTGCCAATGAGACAACTATCTCATGATAAACATCAAAGTAAGTATAGGTCACCGTACGTTCATCAACAGCGAGAAACACTCATACCGTATAGTCAGCTATTATAAACGGATACAATGTATAAGACATATGTCTTTAAAATCCTTACTTCCGGTAATATTCAAAATGGCGGAAATAGGAATAACATTATTTTATTTTGATATTCAACTTTTTTTCAAAATGTTAAGAAAATGTTTTTTTTTGTAATGGTCATTAAACTTTTGGCTTTAAATTATCCTCTAAACCACTTATTTTATTCTATAGTTAATGTTTAAATACAAAATTAACACTTCCGGTAAATAAAACCAATATGGCATAAATTTCAAAGATGAGTCCTCACTCCAAATTTTCGATGTAGAGTTTTGGATAGATTGATTAAGATAAAATCAAATCACTTATTATGTACTAAACCATCTTAAGAATTACTGATTTATGGCCGTAAATACATGTTTATTCACAATCGGAGAGCTGATTTTCCTTATTTACAAAGACCGTGGTATTATTTCTTCCATCAATGATGTACAAGCTCCTGATAAGTTAAAGAGGCCTCACAAAGAGTTGTCCAAGAGGGTTCCAATGGATCATATTTTCTCCTTCGCAATTCATAAGCGTCTGGACAAGTAATCATAGGAACCAATTCCAAGCTTGATATTCATTCACACCCACCATGGTATATTGAACGTTGTAGATGCTGAAAAAAACTAGACCGAGTCGTTCAAATAGTCTCAAAAGCGTCTAGAATAGTTAGCATATGAATAAATTCCAAGCTTGTTACTCATCCACACCCGCCATGGTATATTGCACGTTTTACATGCTGAAAAACACTAGACCGAGTCGTTCAAATAGCATCAATAAGTATTTCCTTTTCCAAAAACATGTTTTCTTGCTTCGTAAACCCCATCTGATAAGTTTGTTCGATCTTACTACAAAACCACGTATCAATGACATTATCAAAACCATAGCTGGTGATGTTGGCTGATCAATCATCATTCGAATTGATAAAGTCACATCTTCAAACGCGATCCGGCATGTCAACAACGAAGTTCCCTTTCAAGTAAACGTGCATTTGAAAGGTCATGGATAGATATATTAATAGCTTTTCCCTCTTCCAAATGCAAGCCAAAGTTCGTCTGCCCCTAAATCATGGAATAACGAAAGATCAATAACAGCAACACCAGTATCGACTGTTCGAATAATTACTCAGTTAAGTATGTGTATCACTGCATCAGACACATGTATCTTGATTCTAGTATAAGCCTCTTCATGTTAACATGGGGCTAAACTTGAAACACCATCATGTGTTGGATAACACAGAACATCCTGAGAATTTGTTGCTACAACTACCTTTTCCTCAAAATCTATTGAGCAAGCTCCTGTGAATAAAAACTAAAAAGTTCTTTCTTAATGTCGTCATCACTCAGAAAACTTTGCCAATGTTGTGAAATCTGTTTTGACTCTGGATTCGTCTATGTATTCCCTTTCTCCTAAATGTAGCTCTTGTTTCTTGTTGCAGCCTTCAAACTAACAGTATAGTCTATGTACGCATCCGAGACTACATTCACTGTTGTTACAGTTTCAAGGTGTTTCATAACGAGCATGCTAGATGGGTATTATGCCCTTATCTTAAAAAACATGAAACTGCAAGTCAGAGTGGATGAAGTCTTAGATGCATATGGTAGTTGTAGCAACACATGTTCAGGATATTCTATCTTAAACACCACGTAATGTATTTCAAGTTAAACACCATATTCACATTAAAAGGCTGACACTAGAATCATGATGCATGTGTCTGATGCAGTGAAACACGAACTTAACGAGTCATTATTCGACCAGTCGTTACTGATAATGCGGTCATTACTGTTTCTCTATTCCATGACATAGGGGTAGACGAACTATGGATTGTGTTTAGAAGGGGAAAAGCTTTGGATATATATCTATCAATGACCTTTCAAATGCACACGTGATGAATGATCACACACACATATTGTGATCCATGTATATACCGGTTGTGATACGGTTCTGTGTTTGCTTGAAAAGCGAAAAAAGACGGCGTGGGAAACATTGATAGCATTTTAAGATATGACTTTAACATAAAGAATGATAATAAATCCGCTTAAATCACCGGTGTTTACTGTAAGTTCGTACAAACTTATCAGATGGGGTAAGCATGGTTAACAAAGCATGTGGTGGTCACTGGGAATTGACATGCTGTTTTTTTTACCAAATAGTGGTAATTTTTTAAATGTTTTAATGCTTAAATGATTTCATATTGTTTTAATCAAACTATCCAAAGCTTTACATCGAAGATATGGATTGAGGACTCATCTACATACAGTTTTTTTTTTTTGGCTTGCGTATTTGTTTGAGTCGATTGTTAGCATGTTTGTTCGGTGTGAGCCAAGACTCCGTGCTGACGGCCAAATTTTGACCAATAATGATTTACTTTTACGAATTGTGACTAAGATGGAGAGTTGTCTCATTGGCACTCATGCCACATCTTCTAATATCTATTGAACGTTAAATAAAGCTGGAGTGTGTGTCTGCGATGCATGCTGCTAGGTTCCATATATGGCAACGTAAAACAATTTAGCATGTTAGTGTTGATCCCCCAATTTGACAATATTATGGAATATTGAACAATTCTAATACAAGTGGACATATACACAAGCCGATGAAAACCAGGTTTAACCAACAATTTGTTTAGAAAAATTTCTGTGCCAAATCAGGAATATGACAGTTGTTTATCTGCTCTTTTGTTTTTAACAATTTCTTTTTATCAAACATCAGCAAGGATTTTCGTTTTATAGATATGAATATGCATAAAACTAATGGGCATCAGATGAGACGAATCACAGTTTTTGTTTGTGTTTAGGTCTGTTTTTCTTGTACTGTATGCAATAGGTTTACTATATCTGGTGTATGTAATGATTGTAAGGTGCACATGTCTAGCTAGCAGTTATAGTGAAACTAGTCGGTGTGGTTTAGTGTGGTATAATCAATCAATCAAATCCAATGGTACCAATTGAACCGTTTTAGCCCTATTCACAAACAAAAGTTAAGCGGAATAGGTCATGTAAATCCAATCTGTTGATATACTAGTTGAAACAATATTTTATTCGAATACATTGAATTGGATCGGGCAACAGGCATAGCCTATATAAACCCCTCTACAATATACATATTACAGGCATAAACAATGGGTAATAACAAAGAAAGATTCGTTATCATGGATTATATTTTAAAGTAAAGTATAAGCAGCAACAGATCTTTCAAGAGTCTTTTCACGATCATTCAAATACAGTACCCGATATTTCACGATCCGAATATATTTTTTTTAGAAATATTACCGTTTTTGTAAAGTTTATGAATAAACTGAATCAGAATAACTTTCAGAACTATTACAGTAATATTGGACGATATTTCTGAGGGAAAAATATTTAATGTATTTGAAATTTGAAAAAAATAATAACTTATTTACATTCTTATTTCTCTGAAATTTCGAATAGAAATCTGCCTTTTGCGATTTTATCAAGCCTTTGACTTTTGTCGCAGAAAGCTTGACATAATGAGGTGATCCAGCGACGGCGGAGTTATCTGATTTCTTTAAAGCTTAATATTTTAGAAGGTGGAAGACCTTGATGCTTCATACTTTATATATAGATGTCTCATGTAACTAAGTTTCCGTCTGTCACATGTCCATTGTCATTGACCTCAAGTTCATGGTTCAGTGACTACTTGAAAAACATGTAATTTTGTTGTGGAGTTAATTTCTCTCTTATAAAGATAAATGGGATCACTATATTTGGTATGTGCGTATCTTGCAATGTCCGCATGCCCGTCAGGCAGTTTATACTTGATCATTTCATGGATCAGTGATCAACGTTGAGTTTTGGTGGTCAAGTCCATATCTCATACTATAATCAATAGGTCTAGTAGATTCGGTGCAAAGAATGAGTGTAAGGTGTACATGTGGAACTGGCAGGTGCTGTCTAACCTTTACCTCATTTTCATGGTTCAGTGGTTATAGTTAAGTTTTTGTTTGTGTTTTGGTCTGTTTTTCTTATACTGTATGCAATAGGTTTACTATATCTGGTGTATGGAATGATTTTAGCTAGCAGGTGTCATCTGACTTTGACCTAATTTCCATGGTCTAGTGGTCAAAGGTTTTGAGATTTTGTTGTTTTTTATAACACTTTATGCAATAGATGAACTATATTAGGTGTATGGAAATGTTTATGGATGTGCATGTCAGTCTGACAGCTTTTATTTGCATGGTTCATAGCTGGAGAGTTTTCTTGGTTTAGTCTGTCTCATAGAAACTATAAGCAGATACTACCAGAGACATGAACAAAATTGAAAATCCTTTTCTAAAAGGTGCAACGTATAACAAACGTATTATAAGCGAATAAGTAACGAATAAGTAACAGGGTATTATCCGAGCGCTGGAACGGGTACATACGCGCTAATAGGATTATTTCATCTCTAAGAACACATTGTTACCACCACAGACATGAACACAATTGAAAATCCTTTTCTTAAAGGTGCAACGTATAACAAACGTATTATAAGCGAATAAGTAACAAATAAATAACAGGGTATTGACCGAGCGCTGTAACGGGTACATACGCGCTAATAGGATTATTTCATCTCTATGAACACATTATTACCACCAGAGACATGAACAAAATTGAAAATCCTTTTCTAAAAGGTGCAACGTATAACAAACGTATTATAAGCGAATACGTAACGAATAAGTAACAGGGTATTCACCGAGCGCTGGAACGGATACATACGCGCTAATAGGGTTATTTCATCTCTAAGAACTTATTGTTACCACCAGAGACATGAACACAATTGAAAATCCTTTTCTAAAAGGTGCAAAGTATAACAAACGTATTATAAGCTAATAAGTAACGACCAAGTAACAGGGTTTTAACCGAGCGCTGGAACGGGTACATACGCGCTAATAGGGTTATTTCATCTCTAAGGACACATTATTACCACCAGAAACATGAAAAACATTGAAAAACGATTTATTTCAAGGTGCAACGTACAACAAACGTATTATAAAGAAATAAGTAACGAATAATTAACAGGGTATTAACCGAGCGCTGGAACGGGACATACGAGCTTATAGGGTAATTTTATCTCTAAGAACACATTATTACCACCAGAAACATGAACACAATTGAAAAACTGTTTATTTCAAGATGCAACGTATAACAAACGTATTATAAGCGAATTAGAAACGAGTAAGTAACAGGGTATTATCCGAGCGCTGGAACGATTACATACGCGCTACAAGGGTTATTTCATCCCTTAGAAGACATTGTTACCACCAGAGACATGAACACAATTGAAAATCCTTTTCTAAATGGTGCAACGTATAACAAACGTATTATAAGCGAATACGTAACGAATAAGTAACAGGGTATTCACCGAGCGCTGGAACGGGTACATACGCGCTAATAGGGTTATTTCATCTCTAAGAACTTATTGTTACCACCAGAGACATGAACACAATTGAAAATCCTTTTCTTAAAGGTGCAATGTATAACAAACGTATTATAAGCTAATAAGTAACGACTAAGTAACAGGGTTTTAACCGAGCGCTGGAACGGGTACATACGCGCTAATAGGGTTATTTCATCTCTAAGGACACATTATTACCACCAGAAACATGAAAAACATTGAAAAACGATTTATTTCAAGGTGCAACGTACAACAAACGTATTATAAAGGAATAAGTAAGGAATAATTAACAGGGTATTAACCGAGCGCTGGAACGGGACATACGAGCTTATAGGGTAATTTTATCTCTAAGAACACATTATTACCACCAGAAACATGAACACAATTGAAAAACGGTTTATTTCAAGATGCAACGTATAACAAACGTATTATAAGCGAATTAGAAACGAGTAAGTAACAGGGTATTTTCCGAGCGCTGGAACGATTACATACGCGCTACTAGGGTTATTTCATCCCTTAGAAGACATTGTTACCACCAGAGACATGAACACAATTGAAAATCCTTTTCTAAATGGTGCAACGTATAACAAACGTATTATAAGCGAATAAGAAACGAATAAGTAACAGGGAATTATCCGAGCGCTGGAACGGGTACATACGCGCTAGTAGGGTTATTTCATCTCTAAGAACAGATTGTTACCACCAGAGACATGAACACAATTGAAAATCTTTGACATTTACGCCATATTGTTGTTTTTTTACCGGAAATGTTAACTTTGTATTTAAATATCAACTACAGAACATGATTAGTGGTTTAGAGGATAACTTAAAGCCAAAAATTTAATGACCACCATAAAAAAACATTTTAAAAAGAAGTTGAATATCAAAATAAAAAAATGATATTTCTAGGTCCGTCTTTTTGAATATTACCGGAAGTAAGGGTTTTAAGACATATATCTTATACATTGTATTCATTAGAAGCACCAAAGAAAGGTTCATGCACAATTTAATGATAGTAGCAATACGTTAAAACACATTTCAATCACCTACCTAAAAAATAAACCTATTTTCGTACAGTAACCGCCATGTTGGATTGTACCGGGAATAGGGTTTTTAAAGACATCTTATCTATATGACATATCCAAATATAGTACATAACAAAGGCTTGTAACAAATATTGATACAGTAGCATGATAAAAAACACCTTTTCACATACTAGCCTTCGATATTGGGCCAATTTAAGTATGATGTCCGCCATTTTGGATTTTACCGGAAGTAAGACATTATTTTTCAAATGCCTTCCTATCTAAAATAAAAGAGTAATAGTTGAGGAAGGTCTATATCAAATTTCTTGCTTGTAGCAGGATGTGCACAATTCGTCTGAAATATGTTTGTAGCCGCTGGACTACTACATACAGTTTGGCCTGATATATTTCGAAAGATAACAGACGAAAGAAAAGGGATTAAATTTAACTTATTAAATGGTAACTGGCATTTAATATAACAACATCATTTGTTTTGGTGTGTTGAGTGACTCGTTATGGAATTTTAATTTAATATGAGGCAGGAATGACCTGTGAATGGGGACGAAGTCTATAATTTTTTTTAAATCAACAATGTTAAAAAAAGAAACGGAAATACCGTAACGTTTCCGATTTTGGTTCTGTTGTAAGTGATTTTAGTTGTGACGTTATTAAAGTTATGACGTCATATTCAATGTAAACAAAGAAACGCTGTCATCAGGTAACGTTTTTTTTAAATAACAAACATTTTTTTTTTAAATGAATTAGTATTAGTTCCTTTCTAAGACTGATAAATATACATTTTATTCAAAGTCTCATGTAAACAAGACCGGAAACGGAAGAAGATTTCTGCCCCGATCCGAAAATTAAAAAACGCGACAAAAAAAATTTGAACGATTTTGAGTTCATTAGTACAATGAAAAATTCGGGAAATTTTCCCGATTTGTTTTTTTTTTTTTTTTTTTATTGAATTTACTACTGTAATAGGGTATTTCGTCCCCATATAATTGAATGAATCGTTGCGGATGGCAAATATTTTTGTGTGAGCATGTTCTTATAATTGTCTGTTTTCTTGGCACTGTCTGATTTTAGTCCACTTACAATTGCACTGCAGGAGTCATTTCTTCTACCTTGACTTATTAGACTACCAGCAATTTGATTGACTATATTAGAAAAAAATGATCTACCGTCATAATTCAAACATGAGTAATAGGTTTAGGATGTACGAATTGGAAACAACTTTCAAACTACTGACATGGTACAGGAATTTGCCTATGAATAATATTGTTTTTTTCGAAAATATCTTACAGTGAGCCAATAAATTTTCTACCGCAAGTCATTCCGAGATAAAAGGTTTTGTATCAATGACAATATACACTAATTTCATAGGCCAGAGCAAAGACTTATTAATAATTTTGTAAAATATCAATCTTTTTTTTTCTTATAGTAAATATTTTCGATAAATCAATACTGGTGGTCAATGTTTTATTGCGTTTCCTCGTCGGCTTTATCTATGGATATGCCAAAAATCATAGCGTCTAGTTGAGTGGGAAAGTACTTTGTTTTAACACTGATTAAGCATTGTTCGTCTTACGAAAAACTATTTTAAAACAGTAAAACCTTTTCAAACCGAACCTCTTCGGGACTTTAGATTTAGTTCGGTTTTGGTCAATATTCGGCTTTATCAGGTTCACAACGCACACTAACTGATATGACAGTGCTCACACTGAAATGCAGTCAAGTTTAGCGATTGATAGTTCATTGATAACATTCTGGCGTATCACAAACAAACAACTTGCAACCTCTCATTTCATTGGCCGAAAGATTCAAATTCAACAAAAATTATAGTGTGCCCGTAAATTGACACAGTCAGGTGACTGACAATGGAATGTACTATGTTACTACGAACGTAAAAACAAGGATGTATAGTTTACAAATCTTTGGTCAAAAGAATAAACTAAATAGTTTGTGAATTTCAAATAAATGTGTCGGAATATTATACTACAGCAACATAATTATCTTGTACCGCATTATGAAAATTATAAGGATAAAATAAAATAAAATACATGTGCCGCTTTTATACGGATGATTAAGGAACCACTTTTAATTTCTTTCAATGTCGTAGTTACTTATATTAAGGATCTCATAATACTGATCCATTACACTAATTACAATAATTTATAATGGATTGCACATTCCTCTTTTAGTGTTTGAAATCATGCTATAAATCGTACACACTTAACGTTTCACAGTAGCTAAGCGTTTGGTCATTCAGAAATTACGTATCATAAACAGAGCAAATTTGTCCCCGAAATATAAAAAAAAAAGAAAAACAATAATCGTAACATTTGTGCACGTGAATGAAGACGTACTATGCAATGTACTATCATGATCACCAATCATAATGGAACAATATAAATGTACTGTTTTCGATTTTAATTGGATGAAAACTAATATTTTAATTTCATACCGTAAGAATAGTGATTTGCAAAACATTGTTGAACTATCCACCAAAGTGACGTGACGTAGTATGCTTGAGTATTCAAAATGAACTCATACATGTAAGATAAACTGATAAACGAAATATTAAGAAATTATTAATAAGGATGACTGAATGCATGTACAAGAAGGGACTCACCTTTTTATCAGTATAATACATTTAAATAAATAAACACGCTTTTAAAAATTGATTGTTTTCTATGTAACTATTTAAATATTTACGGTATACAATTTACGTTCGTTTTGTAACCACGAATAGCAAAACAGTTAAGTTCACGAAGTATATCGCGTGAGTTTGTAAAGTACATTTTCTTCCACTGTGCCATGGTTTGCCATCTCCAATTTTCTCTAAACAAAGTGTGGTTGGTTACATGTTATGAATTTACTTAGAATCACGGGATTTAAAAAAAAAAAAAAAAAACAATTTAACTGAAAACAAATCACGCTATCCTTAGTCGAATACATAAAACTTGCGAAACAAATAAAAAGGCAGGATGAAGAACTTGTCCAAAAAAGGTTGACGATTCCTGTTAAAAAAAATCGGACAAACTATTAAAAAAAGACAGGACCTAATAGATTGAAAAATAAAACGACAGGACAGAGATTACAAAAAAAAAAAAAAAAAAAAAGTCATCCAATTCCCCCCAATCAAAATGAAATGGCAGATCTCTAAATTCAGGCCCAATCAAGAGGAGACAATTGAATTACATATTTGAAATTTAAAATGATGAAATCAATGAATTAAATTATTTTACATGCACTTGTATTAAAGCTAGAATTACTATGGGATAATCAAGAACACAATCATGTACGTGAATACGACGATGTGGGTTATAACAACCTTGACCGGCTACGTGAATACTGATCAGTCCATTCAACTTAAAATACGCGTGTTCAATTTTCGCAGGTGTGAGGTCGAAGGTTTGAATTGACCAATGACAACGATCATTCCTTTACGAGTTGACATATTAAAGTTTGTTTGACTGATTACGTCGCACTACATTTCGTTAAGCTTGGCCGCATTTAAGGGCATCCGATACAGTTTCAAGGGAGGTAACTCTTGGTGCGACGTTTGCCGAGTCTTTAATTTTAAAAGCCGTAAAAATTATCAACAGTTTGTAATCACTTTTCTTGAGATATTTCTCACTTAGACCACAAACAAAGAGATGTAGTTATGATTTCCATGACTTTTTTTTCCGAAAACAATATTAGCTATTTATAGGTAGCTCTTTATAAGCAATATTTCTACATCTGAAAAATGTCGCCGGTAATTTGCAGCGATAACGTCGAAAAAGTCTGCCAGCTACGTCGTGCACTTTAGCGATAACGTTGAGGTGACAAAGGGGGACGCAATTTTTAGGATAAATCGCGTTTATCATAGAATCCAGCACGGTGACATATATTTTTTATTTGAGATTTGGAGAAAGCATGACAAAATGTAGTTTATGCAAAAACATAATAAAAATGACCTTTTCAGAAACACTTTATTTCCATCTTTTTTGGATTAAAAAAATACCACTTTGAGCATCTGGTCCGCAAGGTCCAGCTAGGCTTGAATAATTGTATAGTCATTCGTGTAGGGATTTTTTTTACTTATTGTCACTTATCACAGCTTCAAATTGAACCCGATCATAATAATTTACGACGAAGAATATATGCTGCAAAAATTTCATAACATTGCCGACCTTTTTTTTTTTACAAAATTGCACAAATCCCCAATTTTAATTTTCTCGAAAACGAGCACGGTGACCTATGTTTTATTTTGTGTTTTATTTTATAACTCACCAAGGCCTACAACATATTTCAAAACCATAAAATGACATTATATCGAAAAACTGTATCGGATGCCCTTAAGTGTAAGAACATGTTTTGTTTATAGAGGTTTTTCAGTTTATGCAGGATTTGAGTAAGCCAGGTTTCACTGTAATATTGCGACTCCTCATCGGGGTGATTCCTGTAGTAAGTGAAGAGAATGTACCTAAACAAACTAGCTGAGTGTCGGAACCTAAACACGATGTCCTACCCCAACGAATAAATGTAAATGTAGAGTCTGCAACTAAAATATAAATGAGGTTTTATATTTCTGTATCTAGATGCATTCAATCAATATATACCAAAAATGTATGCATGCATTTATAAAAGAAACCCGTTAGAAAATAAACAAGAGTATATCATTTTTTTAAAGATTGAAAGTTTTGGTTTAAACATAAGTGACAAATGTAAAGTTTGTTATTTTACTTTTTTCATCATCTATAAAAAAGAAATAAGGAGATGTGACATAATTGCCAGTGAGACAACTATCCAATGATAAACATCAAAGTAATTATAGGTCACCGTACGTTCATCAACAGCGAGAAACACTCATACCGTATAATCAGCTATTTAGGCTTCGAAATAAAATTTACAGTTGAATTTTAGGTTTTTTACAAATAAATGTTTTTAACCCATCTTGACAATATTAGAAAATTGTAAAGGCGTTTTCTTCCTTTCATTGTTCAAAAAGCAGTATATATCTACATGTATGTCAACAATTATATAAGTGCTAATCATAGACTTTTGTTGATCTACTGTTTTGTACTTATGTATGTTATTTCAACTGATCGTGCAGAGTTTACATTTTAATTTATATAAGGACAGTCTTTTTGAAAATGTATGTGATAGGGATGATTGCCGTTATAATTTCTATTGATTTCCTATCACCTATCATTGTCACCAAACGAATTTACAAAAGAATGAGTGTATGATATGGGAGGAATAGATTAATTTTGAAATAAAAGAATATTTATATGTGTTATAGCTAAGTATTTGACAGTGTTGCCTATTGTATTATTCTTTCCAAATATTTCTTATTGTAAGATTTACATTATTAAAACAAATTTGTATTAAAAATCAGATATTGACATTCTTTTTCCTTCCTTAAATATAGCTGACTATATATGCGGTATGTGCTTTGCTCATCGTTGAATGCCGTACGCTGACCTATACTTTTTAATTTCTGTATCATTCAGTCTCTTGTGGAGAGTTGTCTCATTGCCACTCATACCACATCTTCTTTTTTAGCTATTCTGGCCCACAGGGCCAAGTGAGCTTTTCTCATCACTTAGCGTCAGTCGTCCGTCGTCGTTAACTTTTACAAAAATCTTCTCCTCTAAAACTACTGGGCCAAATCTAACCAAACTTGGCCACACTCATTATTGGGGAACCTAATGTAAAGAATGTGCCCGGCGACTCGGTCAACCAACCAAGATGGCCGCCATGGTTAGAAATAGAACAAAGAGGTAAAATGAAGATTTTGGCTTATATCTCTGAAACCAAAGCATTTAGAGCAAATTGACATGGAGTAAAATTGATAATCAGATCAAGATCTATCTGTCTGAACTTTTCAGATGAATCAGACAACCCGTTTTTAGGTTGCTGCCCCTGAATTTGTTATTTTAAGGAAGTTTTGCCGTTTTTGGTTATTATCTTGAATATTATTATAGATCGAGATTAACTGTAAACAGGAATAATGTTCAACAAGGTAAGATCTAAAAGTAAGTCAACATGACCAAAATGGTCAGTTGACCCCTTAATAAGTTATTGCCCTTTATCAGTCAGGGGCATTACTTAAACAAGTAACTTTTAAAAATACCTATATAAGTATTGTTGAAAACGAGGCTATTTTAAAAATTACTTATATAAGTAACTTTTCTAAATATTATTTTTAAAGGTGACCAATTATACAAATTTTACTAGTTTTAACAAATTGTCAAAGATGTACAAAATAACTTATTCTAGTAACATTTTTGTCACTATTTTTAAAGTAACCCTTTATGTTTTTTTTCTTTTCAAATCTTACAAATTCTTAGATGTAAAAATTCATGAAAACTACATTTAGTCCCTGCTTCTATTGAAATTTAATATAACACTATTATATAAGTAACTAAAACAAGTTACTTGTTTAAGTAACGCCCCTGACTGTTTGTAGTCCATGTTTAACAATTTTAATAAATTTTGTAAATTTTTGTAACTTTTTACAAAATATTTTCCTCTGTAACTACTGTGCCAAGTTCATTATAGATAGAGATAATTGTAAGCAGCAAGAATGTCTAGTAAAGTAAGATCTACAAATACATCACCATCACCAAAACAAAATTTTGTCATTAATCCATCTGTCTCCTTGGTTTAATATGCACATAGACCAAGGTGAGCGACACAGGCTCTTTAGAGCCTCAAGTTTTTTTGTTTTTTTTTATAGAAAAGATATTGGATTACAATAGATCAAAATAGGGTAAAAATATAGAACAATCAAAAAAAAAGAGAGACAGTGTAAACACTCGCCCAACACATTTAAAAAAACTAGATAAAGGAGAGAGAGAGAGAGAGAGAGAGAGAGAGAGAGAGAGAGAGAGAGAGAGAGAGAGAGAGAGAGAGAGAGAGAGAGAGAGAGAGAGAGAGAGAGAGAGAGAGAGAGAGAGAAGAACAACGTTCAACAATACATAAAAACATGGTTTAGAACGGAAGATTATCTGATAGTTCTGGTGATGATTTATTAAAATTTGATACTGACACCATCAATTAAAAAAATTTACTTTTTGAGTAAACATTTAAACTCATTTTCAATTTGAGGAGTATCTAAAAATAAACACAATAATATCATAAACAAGTGCACAATTGCAGAGTCTCTTTGCATGATCTGATAACAATAAAAGAAATGTTTATGTTTAAGTTGTCGAAGGGTTGGCAGGATGCATCTTAAATATTACAAATAGAAAGTATAACTCTTTGTTTGTAGACACTCATTTTCATTCAACAGTTTTGTACTTTTAGAGAATGGTTGTTTTTAGTACCATCATGGTATTGGTAAGTTTGTGTATTATTTCATACTAGTCAAAATCAAGCATGCGTTCATGTTTTTTTTAGAAGGTAAGTATTACTAAATTCGATTTGAGGGTTACAAAAAAGACATTCATATATTGAATGCAGGAATGTAATTTTAAAAGATTTCAGTGTCCAATAAAAGTTCAGATTCGATGGAAATTCGAGTCAAAACATAAGTGTCATACTGTAAACAGACTGTTCTTTGTAGATACATGTACTTTATTCTGCATGTATCCCTTTCGCGGTTAATTTATATATTTGCTATTTTCTCATTTCAGAAATACTCATATAGTGATAAATTGATAGTTTACAATTAAACGGGAAAACTCTACACACAATTAGGACTATGATTGATTTCTATCTACTACCCGGTATTCAAAATCGGTCCCAAAGTCTCAAACCGATGACGTATGTCAACCGAAAAAGTAACAAATATTCGATTTTCTCCGTTATAATATATTTGAACTGTTTGAATGTGTATTTTGATTGAACATATTTAGATGATAAGTTAAAAAGTGCAAGTGTTCCCCTTCCAGTATTATTAAGATCACACCACGAATACAGATGTTAAGAATATAAAAGTGAAATGTATGCATTGACGAATGTACAGGTTTGTTCGATTATTTAGTATCCCATATTCTTTGTCATTTTTTTGATAGCCTTGAATCAACGTTTAACTTACCACCACGGTATCTCCCTTTTCAAGAGTATTGAATATGTTCAAGAACTATTTGTAAATGATACACCTTTTTTACAAGAGTAATTACTTATAATTTCAGGTGAAATTAGTCTTCTTAGTTTTATGTGTTCAAATGTTTTTATCATCACATTTGAGTGAGATTGACCAGGAATCATATCCTGGATATTTTCACTGGATGACAGATACCGTAGCTAGTAACTTTGTTATGTGTCCAGATGGATGTGAGCACAATATACCATTTCGGCGTGATTTTGCAGGGAACAATGTTGCCACATGCTGCGTAGAAAATGCTCAACCATTCTGGAATATTTCTAAATCTAAAAAAATACTTGGCGCTTTACAGTTGAAACCAGCAAATGAATATGGGTTTGTTGCGGAAGCTAAAGGAGCTGGTGTCATGTCGTACTATAAGATTGTATACGAACAAGGACATTTAGAAGAAATTCCAGATATTTTATGTAAAAAAAACAAAAAAGTGGAAATCAATTTTCATGTAAATCACATTAAAACCATCGATAACATTGAATATTTACACATTCTTGACACATTAAACCTGACTTCTAATGATATTTCAAGATTGGAAAATACATCCTACAGGATGTTGAAATATTTGAGAGTTTTAGATTTATCTGATAACAAGATACAGTATATTGTGCCAATTCCGTTTAACTATCGTCCAGGTTCTCTTATGAAGATTAACCTATATAGAAACCTTCTGAAAAGCATTGATATATCAAACTTATATCTCAACTATTGGTTTGACTTTATAGTGTTGCTTAGGAATAGAATATCGAAGTTTACAAATGAATTATCTACTCAATTTAATTTTTCAAACGGTGGGGGAACAATTAATTTAGAAAGAAATCAAATTTCTGAAATACCGAATCTATTGGAATTAGGATTTACCTATAAAACTGTTTTAGGTGCTGTTTTTAAATATTCCATAAATTTGTATGAAAATCCAATTAGATTTGATTGTTAGTTTGGAAGTTATATTTGTCACTTTAAACGTGCTGCAAATCAGTTCGCAGGAATACATAGTGTAATGTGCAAAAATCCGCCCTTACTTCGCGAGAAAAGAATTATTGATATCAATGAAGACCTTTTAACATGTAATATCTCCATGAAAAATGGATGCCCACCGGAATGTAATTGTTTAGAACAACCATCGAGGTCGAGGGTTGTGGTTAATTGTTCCTCGACAAGAAAACATAAAATGCCAAGCGTGTGTCCGCAACATGATGATTTAGATGTAAAATTTAGCCATAACTTTATATCCGTTTTTGTATACCGTATTTATCTGAATAGAACATTTTCAATTAATTTGTCTAATAATAGAATAGCAAGTGTAGATCCATTTGTTTATGGAATCATGAAACTACGGAATATTAATCTTCAGCACAATAGAATAGTTCAGATTCATAAAAATGTACTGTTTATGAAAAATGATCACACAATATCGTATGGACGTATATCAATCAAGTGTTCCTGTGAAATGAAATGGATTGAAGTATGGCTAGAAAATCAGCACAGAAGACGTGGAGTAAATAACTCCATTTACTGTCATATACGTGGTAGAGATATAGATGCGATTTCGATTTCTGAGATTTGTTCCGCTGAAAAACCGAGTTCAGCTGTCAAATATGCATTGCTTAGTTTAATTATAGCTATATATATATCACTGTTGCTATGTTTGAAAATGAAATACGAACTGTGTCTTCTTTTAAGGAATTTCAAAAGACAGTACCTCAATAGAAACAATAACAACGATAGTCAACAAACTAAATTTGACGTGTAGATTTCGTTCAACGCAGATAATGACAATATAATGAAATGGATAAAGACAGTTGTACTCAATCTTGAAAATAATGACTTCAAAGTGTGTTTACCTCCAAGAGATTTCGATGTAGGGGTGTACACGTTGATCAAATTTCGACCGAAATAGCTTACTCGAGTTCATATTTAGTCATTTTAAGTGACGATTATTTAAAATCACAATTTCAAATGATTGAATGGAACAAGATTTGGGCATATTACAAGACAAACATTTCTCGCAATATTGTTGTTATAAATTATAATATTTCTGATAGTGTAAATATTGAAGATAGGAGACTAAAAGCTTTTGTAAGACTTTGACTTACTTTTGACTTTTGTAACTTTAACAACAAACTGATGGATGATACAGAAAAGAAGCTACGAACAACGAACCTACAGATTACAGCTTGATTATTCACATGATCTGGTTGACGAAGCTAATACTCCGTTTCAATGTTTCATGTTTTTTTCGCAAAGGTATTGAAATTCAAAGCGATAAATATATATGTATTAACCAACGAATCAATACCTTTATTTCCACGAATGTGACCTATGAAATAAATTTATTTACCTGATTTGTAATAACATGTGCAACACGACGAGTGCCACATGTGGAACAGGATCTTCTTACCCTTCCGGAGCATTTGTGATCTACCTCAGTTTTTGATGGGGTTCGTGTTGCCTAGTCTTGATTGTTCTAAGTTGTGTCTTGTGTACTATTATTTGCCTGTTTGTCTTTTGTTTTAGCCATGGCAGTTTATTTTTGATCTATGAGTTGGACTGTCCCTTTAGTATCTTTCGCCTCTCCTCTTTAATTCGTTTATTTTTTAATATATGTTCGATCCGAAATAGGATTATACACAGGCAAATATATGAAGTTAAATGCTTTATATTTTTTAACTTAGTTCACCAATACTTTTCAATTATTGACTGTTAATGAGGTTAATAAAATGATTTATCAACACCAGGGACATGATATTTGCCTATTTTATTAGCTTATTGTTAATATTTTATTAATATCGTATGTCTAGAGTTAATAAAGCGTTGTATCAACTGATACCAAAAGTCAAAAATTGTTTCACTATATGACTTCCTTCCGGAGCACCTGAGATACCCCCTAGTTTTTGGTGGGTTCGTGTTGCTTAGTCTTTAGTTTTCTTTGTTGTGTTTTTTTGTACTATTACTTGTCTGGGGGTTTTTTTTGGGGGGGGGGGGGTTTAGCCATTGCGTTGTCAGTTTATTTTCTATATGTGAGTTTAACTGTCCCTCCGATATATTTTACGGCTCTTTTAAAATAATGACCTATATATAAACGTAATGAATTCCTGGCAACAACTTGAATCTAGACTTAAAAACAAAAACAAATGATGTTTTGGGAACAATTTCTAATATATATAATCTTCATTATAAATTCAGGTTGTTCTACTTAATCATGTATATATAAATATTTGACAAACGAAGCAATTAACGATAGAGAATCAAAAAATAAAGAAATCGTATGGACACTTAACACTACATTTCTGTTGCCATTTCTTCATAGGTAGAAACAATACTCCATTAAACTAATGAGAAGTTATATGAGAGGCATAAAATAGGGGGTATCTGCACGGAAGAACGCGAAATAAAATTGCCATTTCACGATAAACGAACAATTGTAAATTTCTCGCACGTTGACCTTTTCCCCTGTTTCAAGAACCACGGCTGCACGTGTAATACAAATGGCAAAACACGTTGCACGAAAATAACCTTTTACCAACCTCTTATATAAGGCAAGTGTGTTATTGCATTGCTTAGTAAATGGTCAGAAGGATAACACAATTAAAATGTTAAGGGAAGTATATATCTTTGAGCGGACAAAAAAACCTAATCTTAGACTTATAAATATTTATAGCAGCCTTTTGCATAACGAATATCGAAATACAAAAAATGAGCAGTCATTTATCTTCACAAAAATGAATTATTTGTTATCAAAATTTGTTGATAATAAAAATAATGTTGATTTAAGGTCTCAGACTTTGTTTCATAAAAAATGATATTTGGTATAAATGCCAATGTGACAATTCTCTCCAATAGAGACCAAATGACACAGAAATTAACAGATATAGGTCATCGTAAGGCCGTCAACATTGAGCAAATGCCATACCGCATAGTCAGCGTAAAAGTTATTATCATTTAATATAAATATCTGGTTTTTTTCATAGTTTTTTCAATTTCTCAATTTCCATGTTTGTAGAAATGTATGATCCTATCAAATACATCAAGTACTTGACCTCATCAGAAGATGCAGATACATTTGGGTGTAGTTTTTCTATTTATAATGGTAAGACGGATACAAATTACAGTAGGCAATTGTATGTAGTGTTTTAGGGGAAATACCCTCGACATTACACCATCTGAAAAGTACATACTATAAAAAAGAGAACAATAGTATTGTTATTATAAAAGAAACAAGTAAAGCACGTCAGATACAATGCATCTATTATATTATTTCGATGCGGTCAGTTCTTTTGTAGACTAAACGCGAGTCTGGCGTATATACAAAATTAAATCCTGGTATCTATGATGAGTTTATCAAACATCAGGCAAAATGTAGATCAAAGTAGTGGTTACGATGTAATTCCTATTGTGGTAATTGATCATTATGCAACAGTCAATTCACAACTTCATAAGTGTTCAAAATCCTTCCTAAACTTGCTAATTTCTATTCCAAATTTGATCTTTTGTCATTCAAATACCTATCACTTAAAATTCAGTGTTTTTATATGTGTGTTGAAATTATATAGAGCCCTTCCTGTTTTGAGGAAGTTTAATGTATTTAAGATCTACTAGGTAGTAAGTTATCATAATTCTGTGGATAAATTAATATTCGTTGAATACTTATTTTCGTGGATTTCGTGTGTACAGGTTAACCACGAATTCAAATCTTCAAAAAATCGTAAACAATGACAGACTGTGGCAGAACAAAAAAAATACACGAAAATTGATAAATCCACATAAAAAAAGAAGAAGGTGTGGCACCTTTGACTTTCTAATAATTCTCACGGTATGAGACATAGATTCTATGTCACTCCTAGCTTTGGTGATTTAAGATTATGACGTAAGGGAAAGATGTCAATCCAGATAAAGAATTAATTTTCCGACCGTTCAAGGGCTGTAAAGCCAGTCAAGACAGTTAAAAACTTCAATTTGCAGATAAATAAAATATTGAACACGTTGAGAATAGAACAACATTTTTATTGAATAAGGCAATCACTCGAAATGCAATCAACGACTCCATTTTCCACATACGATTTTAAACTGGGCGTTATACATCAACAATTTCTTGTCATTACCGCTGATTTTTTCTCATACACTAAAAAAATGGCACTTTTAAACTCGGGAGCCTAAAGCGAATTTCTGAATCACCTTCATCATACACATTCAAATCGGAATATTTGAAAGGCAGGGATTTATAAGACTAACATTGTAGCATTAGTCGGCATAAGTACGATAGTGTTTTATATCAGACCTTTTGATTTTTGTTAGACAAAATCGACATAGTTGGTAAACTCATTATTTTGGGCGAATTCGTACGCGTAATAAAAAAACCCGATTCTTACCGGAAACGTTCTCGTTAACTAACATCCGAAAATATATCGAAAAAAAAACCCCACTTTTTCAATCGAATTTAAAAAAAAAAATAAAAGCATAAATTTGGTGTTGCCTTTATGCCAAACTTCAAATATATAATACATACTACAATAATAAACTGGACAAAGATCTGTTAATTAGATCGTGTAGTAGAAGGACACACTTGTTTTATTCTTGATATCAGGTTCTTACCAACCTTCCGGCCTCTTGCACTCGTTACACAAACATTTCCTTAAAGGATGTAGAAACCCCTATAATGTAACGTTTGTTCTTCTATATCACAACAATAAATATTACACCAGCCTCTCGACAATTAATAAGAATTATACAAACATTTTCTTAAAGAATGAAGAAACCTCAATAATGTAACTTTTGTTCTTCTATATCACAACAAAATATACTACACTAGTCTTAAAGGTCAAAGTACTATTGTCATGACGGAGCATTGGCTCAAACTAAAGAGCAAGCTATAAAGGGCCCCATAAATTACTAGTGTAAAGCCATTTAAACGGGAAAACCAACGGTCTAATCTATATAAAAGACGAGAAACACCTATAAACCACATCAACAAAGGACAACTACTGAACATCAGATTCCTGACTTAGGACATATTAACACTAGTGAACTTACACTGAACGAATACATTTGATAAATGATACAATGTTAATACAAAATCAATAAAATAATGGATGAAAAAAAGGTCTTGAAGACATGATAAGGGCAATAGAAAATGATAAATCAACCAACTTCCTTGGATTTTTTTAATTTATTTTAGCTTAAAAAAAATGACTATTTTTTTTCCTTATTTACCTTAAATATAATTTAAGATATTTTAAACATTCGAGTCTTTGGCATTTTTACTCAAACCTCAACTTAAGTTTTCGGTAATTTTAGACTGAAAATGCATGAATTCACCAGAATACAACTTCATACCCATTGATATATATACATAAAGTGTTAAATGATAATTGCAATTTACAAATAAGAATCCTAGTCATTAGTGAATAAGATCATTTTTAGCAAATAATGCATTTATACAGTATGATTTGATCTCGAAATACATTTCTTTTACAATAATGGGAATTTTATGCGACTGTCAGTACGATGTTTAGTTACATAAGGCTATAAAACCAGATTTAATTTGATATATTTGCCGATGTATAGTACTATTCAGGATAGAACCTAGTTTACAAAACCAATGAATTAAAGAAATCAATTCACTGCTTAATATATATATATATATATATATACATATATATATATCGCTTAAAATTGCAATACCTTTACGGAAAAAAACATGTCAAATTGATACGGAATTTTAGCTACATCAACAAAATTAAATGAATAATCAGTCTTTGATCTGTAAATTTGTTGTTCGTAGCTTCATTTCTAATACATTAATCAGTTTGCTGTTAAAGTTACAAAAGTCACAAGTCTGTCCAATTCTTACAAAGGCTTTTAGTCTTCTATCTTTGATATTCCAACTATCCAACATATCATAATTTATAACAACAATATTACGAGATATGTTTGTCTTGTAATGAGCCCAAATCTTGTTCCATTCAATCATTTGATATTGTGATTTTAAATAATCGTCACTCAAAATCATTAAATATGAACTTGAGTAAGCTATTTCGGTCGAAATTTGATCGACATGCACACCGCCTACATCGAAATCTCTTGGAGGAAAACAACCTTTGAAGTCATTTTGTTCAAGATTGAAAACGACTGTCTTGATCCATTTCATTATATTGTCATTTTCTGCATTGAACGAAATATACACGTCAAATTTAGTTTGTTGACTATCGTTGTTACTGTTTCTATTGAGGTACTGACTTTTGAAATTCCTTAAAAGTAGAAACAGTTCGTATTTCATTTTCAAGCATAGCAGTAATGATACAAATATAGATATCATGAAGCTAAGTAGTACATATTTAACAGTTGAATTCGGTTTTACAAAGGAACACATCTCAGAAATGGAACTCGCTTGAATATCTCTACCTCGTATATGACAGTTAATGGAGTTATTTACTCCATGTCTTCTGTGCTGATTTTCTAGCCATGATCCAATCCACTTCATTTTACAGGAACACTTGATTGATATACGTCCAAACGATATTGTGTGGTCATTTGTCATTAACAGTACATTCTTATGAATCTGAACTATTTTATTGTGCTGAAGATTAATATTACGTAGTTTCATGATTCCATAAACAAATGGATCTACACTTGCTATTCTACTATTAGATAAATTAATTGAAAATGTTCTATTCAGAAAAGTATGGTATTCAAAAACAGAAATAAAGTTATGGCTTAAATTAATATCTTAATCATCTTGTCGTGGACAAACACTCGGCATTTTATACTTTCTAGTCGAAGAACAATTAACCACAACCCTAGACCTCGATGGTTGTTCGTAACAATTACATTCAGGAGGGCATCCATTTTTCATCGAGATATCACATGTTAAAAGGTCTTCACTGATATCAATAATCCTCTTCTCACGAAGTAGCGGGGGGTCTTTGCAAATTAAATTATGCACTCCTTTAAATTGTTTTACAACAAATTTTATGGTTTTGATAAAACTTTCAAACTTACAATCACATCTAATTGGGTTTTCATTAAAATTGATTGGATATTTAAAAACAGCACTTAATAAAATATCAATGGTAAATCCTAATTTCGATAGATTCGGCATCTCAGAAATATGATTTCTTGCTAAATTAATAGTTCCCCCACCATTTGAAAAATTGAATTGAGTAGATAATTCATTTGTTAACTTCGAAATTCTATTGTCAATCACAATGATACGATTAAACCAATAATCGAGATATAAGTTTGATAAATGCTTTTCAGAAAGTTTCCGTCTAGATAAATCGACATGAGAGAACCTGGACGATAGTTAAACGTATTTGGCTCTATATACTGTATCTTGTTATAAGATAAAACCAAAGTTCTCAAATATTTTAACACCCTTAATGTTGTATTGTCCAATCTTGAAATGTTATTAAAGGACAGCCTTAATGTGTCAAGAATGTGTAAACATTTAATGTTAGCGATGTTTTCAATCTGATTATCAGAAAAATGTATTTCCACTATTTTGGTAATTTTACATAAAATATCTGGAATTTCTTTTAAGTGTCCTTGTTTGTAGATAATCTTATAGTACGACGTGACATCAGCTCCTGTGGTTTCCGTAACAAACCCATATTCCCCAGCTGGTTTCAAATGTAAAACGCCAAGTAAATTCTTAGATTTAGAAATAATCCAGAACGGTTGAGCATTTTCTACGCAGCATGTGACAACGTTGTTCCCAGCAAAATTTCGCCGAAATGTTATGTTGTGCTTACATGACTTCGGACACACAAGAAAGTTACTAGCAACTGTATCTGTTCTCCAGTGAAAATATTCAGGAATTGATTCCTGGTCGATCTCACTCAAATGTGATGCTGAAAACATTTGAACACAAAAAAAACAAGAAGAATGATTCCACCTGAAATAAAAAGTAAGTACTCTTGTATCTTGAATCATATACAAATAGTCAGAAAACCTATTTAAAAAAGTAAAATCACAACAATATTGAACTCCGGGGAAAATTCAAAAAGGAAAGTACTAATATTCCTGAATTGGTACAGGCATTTTCTTATGTAGAAAATGGTGGATTGAACCTGGTTTTATAGATAGTTAAACCTGTCACTTGTATGACAGTCGCATCAAATTCCATTATATTGACAACGATGTGTGAACAAAGCAAACAGACATAATAAGTAAAAATGTCAAAAATAGACTCTTGAAAAAGGAGATACCCTGATGGTAAGCAAAATGTTGATTAAAGGCTATCCCAATTGCTAAAAGAATGGAAAAATCGAACAGACCTGTAACACACTTCTACATTGGATAAATCTAATTTCTTTTTTAATGAAAATATATTTTTTCATAAAGCATGTAAAGTATGGCGTCACTTAAATATTTGTAGGTATTATTTCAATGTGTTTGAATATAAATATTAGAGGTTGTGGTATTATAACCAATAGTACAGCTATTCAAATTTCAATTCTTTGTTACAAATTATGGTGTCACGTCATAACATGATTAAAAACACATCTGTGTAAAACTTGTGAACCTAAGGGAAACTTTTCCGTAGGTCTTCATTCTTATTGGAAACACAAGTCAAGGATTCTGTCAAATGATAAGCCAAACGCAAAATGGAAGACGTAGTTCATCTTTCGGAATAGATGAAGAATATGTAGTCATAGATAAAGAATGTTGCAGAACAATAGTAAAATAACAAAATTACTGAACTTTGAGGAAATTTCAAAACGGAAAGTCTCTCCAAAAAAATCAAAAGCACAAACACATCAAACGAATGGACAACAACTGTCATATTCCTGACTTGGTACAGGCATATTCTTATGTAGAAAATGGTGGATTACGGCACATTACATCATGTACATACCGAATAACAATTTCGTTGGTGTTAATCATATAATATACATTATGTGACCAAAAAATTGACATTTAGTCACACAATTCTGAAATATAATAGGTTTGTTCTCTATTCTTTGTTCCTTCTAAATTTCACTCAAATATGAAGTGTATCTTTCTGCACTGTTTCATACCAATGTCCATTGAGTGTCTTCACAAACATATTAGTATTGTGGGTATGCCAAATTCTCAAACCCGACCTATTTCAAAACCATACACATCTTTTATGTTCGCCATCAAAGCCGGGTTTCAGAGCTAATGTAAAACTACCTACTAGATGGCTGTTTGAATCAGATTTGGATGCTAACATATTTCAAAGAAATGTAAAATATAGTCAATATAAGTTTTTCCTACTCGCAACAGTACAAATACATTTGACTTCTTTATAATATGTCAAATAGACAGAACAAGTAAAACTTTTTTTTAAATAAAAAAAAATTACAACAAAGACATTCAGATGATTCCAGAGCTAGCTTTTCCTTTCAAGTTTACATTTGAAGTATTAGGTAACGTATTCAATGATATTAAATTCTTATTTGAAGCTGTAACAGTTTATAAATGAAAACGAAAAAGATAAACGGCGACGTTTCAAAAACCAGCATTTGAGCGAAATATGTATAAGTTGTCACTTGAGGTATCCCTGAACTCCCCTTTTATTTCCTAGGTTATGGTAATTTTGGGTTTGAAATGGAAATGGTACAAAATGGTTATGGTACGAAATGACTAGCTACTGATCAAACTCGATGTTTGCTTTATTTTTACTGCATCACCGGATGTCGTACCGACTAAAATAGGGTGACTAATTTGATAATAGGATCGAACAGTTATGCTTTCTGTTCAGACGTGTTGTCGTTATTATGTAGAAAGTTGATTTCATGAAAACTGTTATATAATCAAGTTGAGGGGCATCGGTGGCCGAGTGGTCTCAGTAGTTACTACTGTAATCACTAGCCAGTCAACACTGAGGTTGTGAGTTCGAACTCGATTGAGGTGAGGATTGTTAGTTTTACCTTCGAAGGTCTGTGGTTTTCTCCGTGCACTACGGCTTCCTCCACCAATAAAAACTGACCTCCACGAAATAGCCCAAAAGTGGCGCGTAAAAGTTGCGTTAAAACACTAACAATCAATCAATCTTATAAAATTGTTTGTTGAAATAAAAATAAATCTTTATTTATTGCAATGTCACAAATATAGTTGATGTGTATCCCTAGATGTTGGTTTGTGGCCCGGATTTGTTTCCGCTTAATTGATTTATGACTATTGAACAGTGGTAAAATATTGTTGCCTTTTTTGACAAGAACTGAAATAGATTATTGAAATAAAAGTGAGTTTTCAACTTACAATGATAGTAATTTCCATCACACTTTCGTTTAGAACGCAGCTACAAAATTCATATTGTTTTATGCAGAAATCGTTTGTACTATATTCTTTTCAGTAATACAAAAGTGATATTAATTCATCCTTCCGACTACAAACATTTGTTATACACGTATTTCCATTGAGGATATATTGACGTAAATAATCAAACTATGTCCTCCTTAATCCCAAAATCTTTTCTGTGTTTTTTTAAACAAAAGGTCTGATGTTTTTCTTTTAAATCTGTAAAAATTCTTCATTTTGTTTCATGTATTTCAATAAAATGTTCAAATTTCATTCAACACTTACTAAACTATTTTGTGTTTGTGTAAATCTACACAAAGAATGTCACATGGATCCAACATTTTTATTGCATTGATTCAGGAAAATTCATGAAATTGGTTATTGATTTTGCCTGTAACATTGTCCAGGATCATAAGACGATATTATGATATTTTCATTGTCTATTCGTTAAGTCATTTATGACTTTCAACGGTTAAAATAAGGTACATATATATATAGGAAGATATGGTGTGAGTGCCAATGAGACAACTCTCGATCCAAATAACAATTTATAAAAGTAAACCATTATAGGTCAATGTATGGCCTTAAACACGGACTTTTGGCTCACACCGAACAACAAGCTATAAAGGGCCCCAAAATTACTAGTGTAAAACCATTCAAACGGGAAAACCAACGGTATAGTCTATATAAAAAACAAGAAACGACAAACACGTATAAATTACATAAACAAACGACAACTACTGTACATCAGATTTCTAGTATGTGTTGTCCATAGCAACGGATACATACGATTTCTTCAATAACAGACAAAAAAACACTCACACAATCGACTTAAAATTTTCTTTAAAACGACGTTGATTGCATTCCATAGCATACACAAAATTTATAAATATCTATTGTTAAACCTTGACGCCGGAAGAAGACAATATGGCGTCATACTGGTATGTGCAAAAGAAAAGATCACCGATTCGATGAGTTTGTAATTAAGTAACACAATGCAAGTGTTGATCATAAAGAAATGGGGTTAAAAACTTGTGAGAATTGAATCTTGTTTGATGTCTTAAATTTTTATTTAATTTGATTACGAACAAGAAAAATTCGCCAAAGATTCGTTTATTATTTTACTGAAATTAAATGTATTTATCAAAGTTGTACAAAAATCGAACATGTAAAAATGTTGTTTGTTTAAAGTTGACAGTAGCATTTTGCCAGATAATTTATTTCTGATTTGTAGACCAATACTACAAGTTTCTTAATGCCTGTGTATTACTATGAACTTTCCAAAATAGTATACTCATACTTATAATAAAATGTGCGCTTGTATCTGCAAGTGGCGTCTCCCATGTAAGAGTTTGGTTATTTGATAAATATGTTATGTTCGTTTGAATTTACGAATTAGAATTTAAATTAGTTAAATTAAAGTAGATATCAAGCGATATCTAATTGTCAGTCTTTACGAAACCTATAAATATTGAAAAACAGTGAAGAATATTCTTGCATATCAATAGTTTAACTATTTATAGAAAAACGACGATCGTTGATAAAAAATCACAACATTTCAATGCATTTATTGTGAGCAAACTACACAGTTGACTGCTTGGTTATCTTTATACGGAGGACACGACAGAGAGCCGCACTTAGTGCTGGTGAAATACAGATGTCGACCATCTTTGTTCTCCTGTCCAACGGGAATATAATCAGGTTGTGTGTCTCTGCAGATTAAGGACGTTGCACTAGAAGCATAATGATCAGAGGCTAGAAAACCGTTATATTCTTTTTTCCACCCTCTGTAACAATTTTCTCGTCTAGCAGGACCCAGTTGTTCAACTCTCGGTTAAATTTTAACCCATTGTTATTTTCTGTTGTTCATCACTTGGTTAAATTTAACCCTCTGTTAAAGATAACCCAGGGTTAAATAATTTAACCTACGGTTACTTACACTGCATGGAAACTTATCTTTTGTTTTCACCAAAAGATTGCTAAAAGACCACACTTGATATACCTTTTTTGATCTTTTCTAGACCTTTTAAAAAAAATACAAAAGATATGAAAGATTAACTATTGTTCACATTTTTATGCAACAAAAGGTAAACAAATGGCCCACTTTTGTTTTCACAAAAGGTAAACAACATGTTGCCTTTTGTTTACAACAAAAGGAAACAACTTGTGACCTTTTTTGTAGTTATGAAAAATGTGCAAATGAGATCTTTGAATGACAAAAGGTAATAAAAGATAACCTGTTGTTGATCAAAAGATGAGAAAAATATGAACTTTTTGCACATTTTGTCACAAAAATGTTAACAAAAGATATCTTTCCATGATAAAAAGGTGACCAAAATATGAACTTTCTATACATTTCTGTCCCACAAATGGTTACAAAATTTACCTTTCCATGGTAACAAAAGGTGACCAAAATATGAACTTTCTGTATAGTCTCGTCACACAAATGGTAACAAAAGATACCTTTCCATGGTAAAAAGGTGAACAAAATATGAACTTTCTGTATAGTCTTGTCACACAATTGGTTACAAAAGATACCTTTCCATGGTAAAAAAAAAGATGACCAAAATATGAACTGTCTGTATATTCTGTCACACCAAAAGATGATTGAAACCAAAAAATCTTCACATTCTTGCCACAACTTTAAGGTTGGTTACCATAGTTATTGTTTGAGGTAAAAAAATATTACCAATGATGAACTACCAGCAAATGTTTTGTCTCTCATATAGTAATCAAATTACTTGTGTTTTGTGAAAAAAATTCACATTGACTTCAATTGAAAGACTACCAATCGAAACCAGATTAATGGATTCAATGATATAACTGTTAGACATAGGTAAACCAGTTTACTATAACTGTGTTATATAATGCACAAATACCCTCCATGACTCATGGCTTGTTAATCAGGAACTGCTAACCTTTCCTTAATGCACTTCAGTTTTTAGTTTTTTTTGTTTAATTTCAATTTTGTTCCAAAAGCAGTACTTCTACCAAAAAAGTATGAACATGTATCTTTATACAAAACACACTTCTAAGTCCGTTATAACTGTATAAATGCTAAAAGAAATTTAAAATACAATTGGATTTCAAATTTTTATTGATTCCCAATATTCTCTGGCTCCAGATCTCGGACAATTTACTGGCAATGTTCAGCCAACTGAGGCACATCCTTTTGGCTTTGATTGCCAATTGTCCTTTTCTGCAGAAGCCTTAAACTGGCCTTTGAACAAACATTTTTATATGCATTGTTTAATTTTGACTTAAAGTCCTTAAATTTACTGGACTGCCAGGATGGTTGATGAGTTATGAACCCATCCTGGCCATTCTCCTCATCTGAAGACATTTATGCAGGCTTCATGACCTCCATGATCTTTGCTTTCTTGTTAACACCAAGCTCCATTTTCTCTAGAGCACAGAGTCTCCGTTTTGCTTTCTGAAAAGAAAAACATCTAAGTTATATTATAATTGTTCAATGTTTTATATCTAATTATTTCTATAAATTGTAAAAAGGTATTGAATAGTGAGTATAAATGTTTAGATTTTTAGAATTCAGGATTTAAATTTGTTAAATTGAAAATAAGAATTTTTATAACATACGTTTTACAAATGTGACACTGTTTACACTTGACGACTATAGAATGGATTTATCATGTTTTATTACACACCAAAACTTCCATATAACGAGATCTAATCCTAAACAAATTAATCTAATGACAGAACTACAATCATGTTATTCTAATTACCTCCTTTTTCCTTTCATATGCTGCTCTCCTTTTCCTCTCTCCTTCTAATCTGTCTTTCTTTATGGCTGTCTCCTCTTGTCTCTTTGTCAAAAAGTATCTTGACAAGGCACCTTAATAAAAAAATAAGAGAGTTTAATTTTATTACAAAACATATCTTTTTAGATCTAAGATTATGGCTGTGACATTTAAATGTCTTAATTAAGTACCTTGCATCCAGGTCACTTTTGATGAATTTGTCAATGATATGTCTGGAATAATAGAGGATTAATTAAACGCCTTTTTAAAGGAGTTTATTGGTGTATTATAAGAAAGACCAATTCACTCACAAACAAATAAAAGTCTGAAGGACTTTAATGATATGTTTGTGAGTGACTGTGTACAGTTCATACACTAATAAATTTCTTTTAAAAGGTGTTTAATCCTAAATATAATAATTCAATATGGCAGAAACACCCAGCTCAGACAAAAAATGGTTAAAGAAACCTAATTTTAGCAAAGATGAGGAACTGAAAGTTCAACATTAAGTTGAGAAATATTATCATATTCTAAATTCCAAACGAAACAACACAAAACAACAAACAAAAAAGGCAGAAGTTTGGCAAATTATTGCTCACCAGACCAGTGCCACTATATCCATTGGCAATTTTTCAATTGTTCAAAAGCAAAATTGATGTATTGGTTAACAGCTACTTTTTACTCATCCCAAGTAAATAATCCCAAAGCACAAATAAGGAAAAAAAACCTTAAATATTACGGCCAATATTACATATCCGGCCGTTCCATGCAAATTAAGATTTCAACTGCAAGAGTTCCTAATCATTTTTGTACACCATTCATCCACTCAAAAAAGGGTACAAAAGGATATTTTATTTAATGTAAACATAGCATACTGAATACACTATAAAGTTAGGGTAGACTGTAGTGTTGATATATTACACAAAGAAAATATCATCGTGTACCTTTGATCATAACCTGTAACGTAAACTTACAAAGAAGAAAAAGGGTGCTCTCTAACACGACCGCGTGTATGTCTTAAAATAGAAACTCTAAACCCGGAAGAAAATTATCATCACAGATTAAGTTCAGCTCAGCATTAAATTGTATGTTGATCATCAGTCATTTTTTGGTATAGTGAATAGATGTTCATTTTTATGCCCCATCTACGATAGTAGAGGGGCATTATGTTTTCTGGTCTGTGCCTCCGTTCGTCCGTGCGTCCGTTCGTCCGTCTGTGCGTCCGTTCGTCCGTCTGTGTGTCCGTTCGCTTCAGGTTAAAGTTTTTGGTCAAGGTAGTTTTTGAAGAAGTTGAAGTCTAATCAACTTGAAACTTAGTACACATGTTCCCTATGATATGATCTTTCTAATTTTAATTCCAAATTAAAGTTTTGATCCCAATTTCACGGTCCAAGGAACATAGAAAATGATAGTGCGAGTGGGGCATCAGTGTACTTGGGACACATTCTTGTTTATTTATGTTACGCTCCTTTTCAGGGGAGAGGGACCAATTATTTTTATATTTTTTCGGGGGGAGGGGGATATTAGAAAGAAAAAAACTTGGTTTGTTTTGAATATTGTTTAAAAATAGCGAAATAATTAAAAAAAAAAAAGACATTCATTGAATGTAATGTTTTCCAAAAAAATATGACGTTTTGAAAGGCTATGTTATTATTTTTTTTTGTTATGCCTTTCAAAACGAAATAACTATTCAGACTAAATGTAATATAAAAAAGAGGACTAACGGAAAGAAAACGTTAATTCATAATAAGTGATATTGACACACATATTTAAAGGTATTTCATATGGCCGGGTTATGTTCTGGATAATATGCATGAATACTAGGACTACAGGGAAACATATTCGTTTGGTTATTAACTGTCATATATATATGAGGACTAAGACAAAATAGATATTATGAAATAAATTAGAATGTTCTTCTCAGGAACAAAATGTTCTAGTTCTCCGCGTCAAAGTTTGCACTGTTTAATGATTGCAATTGTCTGAATCCTGCTCCATTTGTCGTTATTGGGTGAAACCACAAGTATTTAGGGGTTTTTATTTTAAATACACGATTAGATTTGGCATATTTAAAAACCCCGGTGATTCAATTTTTTATGAGACCAAATAAATTTTAATTTGGGAAAACTACGAAAAAGAAGTTCAAAAACCAAAATTTGAATACACAATTTAGCATATTAAAAAAAAAGAATTCAAGACTCTGTCGAAAAAAATTCAAGAAATGAGAAATTTATACAAAGTATTGGTAACTATTGTCCTGTATTAGTCTATTAATTATTTCTCGCGGTTAGGGCCATCATCCCCAAAATCAATGCCCCTTATTCCTACAAAAATAAAGAGACGAGGGAATGATCATGATTGACAAAGAGACAACTTTACACCTAAGTTCAAATGAAGTGGATGAAACCAATTATAGGCTACGGTACGACCTTAAAAAACGTGAAAAACCAATACCGTGTGGTTGACTACAAAAAAGTAGATCGTATGAAAATACGGAATAATATACTAAGTCAATAATCGGCAAAAACAAAACACTTTTATGTAAGAAATCCTGTTTCGTAATGCGTGCTTACCAAAAATTGAACAATTTTATATTTGAAAGAATATGTTCGGTCAAAAGTAACGGGAACTTCTCTTCACCTTCCTCAAGTTTCATTTTAATCTTTCTATGACTTTATATGCTGTGCTATAAATATAGATATGTATCAACGTCATGGCGGAAACCAAACGTTAAATCCAATGCCTCATGCATACGAATGTCACTATATCTGCACTTTAAAAAATCGTTGACATATCTCCTTGTGGTCTGAATGATCGTGAACCTGTTGCAAGGCCAGATTCCTGTCTTATTAAACACAGCCTCTTTCAAAAGAGCCAGTTTATATTTGTGCTTACAATTCTAGAAGACTTTGCATATTTTGTTTTTGTTCTGAATATGCATGAAATACTGCAATTACATGTGTATTCAACAGGAATCAATGATGCATGATTTTTTATTATCTCGATCGCCTTGGCAGAGTCAAAAAGTGAGACATAGGTATGCTGTTTCGGGCGTCGGCGTCAACAACGCCGTTAGTTTTCTCATTTTACATTTGATATTTCGGGGCCTTTTATAGCTGACTATTTGGTATGGACTTTGCTCATTCTTGAAGAACCTATGGTGACATAAAACTGTTAATGTATGTGTCATTTGGTCTCTTGTGGAGAGTTGTATACCTCATCTTATTTTTTATATTCACTTATATTAATATATTATGGGAAATATTCATTGGCTCCCTTTTATGCAAGTAAAAGTAAATTATAGCAATACGTTTTTAAAAAAAAGGTGTCAGTACATCTGTTTTAATAGAAGAAATATAAAAAAGCAATATCGAATTCAATTAATATTAGTTAGAGCTGCTACTACTATTTACATATTTGGTATCAAAATACGTACTAAATTGAAAAATAAGTGTTATAAGTATAATCAAAAGCAACAATGGCAAAGTGAAATATCATAGTTTTTTAGAATCTAGATTTATATATTTGTTTTAAATCTTTACCTTAGATCAAAACAGGTGCTGGGCACAGAGTCGAAGACTTATTTTATACCTCACATTAATGCAAACCTGATAGAACGCATGGCAACGTGTAATTACATTGAAACTATGGATTCATAATAATACGAATATGTACAACTCTAGATCTACAGTCCCTGTAACGTAAAAGTTAACATTTTTTTCGTTCGGGAATCGTACGTACAGCGTTCGGTAATCGTTCGTATAGAGATCGGTCATCGTCCGTACATCGTTCGTATAGCGTCCGTACAACGTTCGGTCAGCGTTCGTTCATCGTTCGTTCATCGTATGGTAAATGTCACCGTTGAGGGTTTTGTATAACGTATGCTTCATGGTATCGTTAATCGTTTTATTTGTCGTATGGTTTATGGTATCGTTTAGCGTTTAGCGTTTCGTTTATCGTATGGTATGTAATATCGTTTAGCGTTTCATCAATCGTATGGTATGTCGTTTTGTTAAGCGTCTGATATACAAGTATGTTAGGGTTTTATTTCAGATAGTTATTTCAATTATTATAGTTTTGAGTTAAAATGATTTAATATAAAAAGATGCGAGATAAAAAAAAACAATTATTAGTTTGGATTGGATTAAATCTCTAACTAATATCATTATGGAATATATATAAAACGAAGGGGAAACGTTTCCTCCCATCACCTTTTGACATGAACAACAAGAGACCAAATACCGCGATATAAGTCTATATGTCTCTCTCTCTCCTCCTCCAAATATTTCTCTGATCCAAATATTTCCTTGACACAATAAATTATATGTAATGTTATATAAATGAGGCTTTATATGAAGTAAACGTTTTATATCTAAATGTATTAGAAAAAAAGACAACACATCCATGGTATTTGTTCTCCTCAATGTCAGAGTCTGATATATACCGAAAACTGCCAGGGATACATAAAAATTCGTTGAAGATATCTATGGAACCAACGTCGCTTGTGATTCCTGCTGCCGGTGTTAAAACTGGTTTTTTTACTGTTAAAAGTGCTTAAGTCCATGTATGAGTAAAATACAGAATTAAAAAATAACTCTACCTTTTTTAGATTTCTTTATCATAGAGGTAAGCTTCTGGCCAGGTTTCACTTATTCTGTCGCAAATCATTTACCGTAAATAACCAATCAATTGTATTCTAAAAGAAGTTGATTTGTTCTTTGTACGAATACATGAAATATTTGTTACTGGGCGTTATGTTTGCAATCGATGATCAAATACAAATCTACAGTATTTACATAAAAGAGACTAAATAATATATCTTTTTGTTATTATTTTACACATATTTGAAGGATCGAAATAATCAGTTCTACAAATGGATGTTATTTAAAGACTTGAAATTTTACAATTATCACATGCATCTATGAAATTTTTTATCGACGCACCAAACTTTTCCCTTTCATCGTGCATAGTTCATTTTCCGATTCGCTTAAGGTTTCTAACGATCTTCTTTCTTGTTCATTACATTCTAAAATTGAAATCCTACACAAATTGCAAAAAATTTTATTCTCCGGCTAGATTGCGTAAAAGATGAATACTGTTTCGTTTGTGTACACACAATGTTTTGAAGGTCGATATCAAGTTTCGCTAAAAAAGAATTAATTTGCGCCACAACTTAATTACGCCAATTTCTTTTTTGCATCACTTTATTGTAAAAACTGCAGCATTCATTTGCACCAATAAAACAATAGACTTGTTTTCAAATGTTTGTTCTTAGTGCACCGAGGAGGTCCTTTCCGGTATTTAAAGGTACAAGAAGAAATACCGCAAAGCGCCTCCTTAGTGCATGCACTTAGAACAAAATAGTGCATTAAGGGCCTGATGGAATGATAGAATTGACACTAAAAACATAGCATACAGAAGGAGACTTTCTTAAAGTACATAATTTCAAATTTTAGTAATTTTAGTAATTATAAAGTTATTTAACAGTTGAAGTCAGTATACTAATGTTACATGAAGGTGTAAATAGGTTAATCGTTTCGAGGTTATTATAACACAATTAATAAAATAGAGAATGGAAATGGGGAATGTGTCAAATTCCATTTATTGGCGCAATTCATATTATAAAAAAAGAAGAGACGAGCGCGATTCAAACCTTTACAATATGACAAATTACACTTAAACGTTTTGACACACCAGTAAATTATTCGTCCGGGGATATACACCTGACATTAATCTTCCTTCAGTAACTTTACAATACCCAGCCGTGTCATTTCCATATATTGTTCATGTAGATACACTGTAAATATACCTGACGCCTGACGCGTCCGGACGCGTTCAAAATTTGTACACCGAATGTTCAATATTTTAACGTCATATGTTCATGCTTAGAGACGTGTTCAAAGTTTTAACGTTTGTGTTAAAAATATTAACATGTGTGTTCAGACACAGTGAAAACCGGTGTTCAAATTCTGATCTAAACCTCATAGTTGTTTGTCCGATTTTCTATTCTTCTAATTATTGGCAAATTTACAAAGAAGTTAATTTAAAAATATGATGATCTTGTGAATTTTTTACTAATATTTTAGTAATTGTGAAATATTAAAATTCCAAGCTGGCATATATGTATAGCTTATGAACTTATTTTATTATTATTACTAGTCTAGTTTTACTTATAAGTGACATAATTACGCATATCAATGAGGTCTGTTATGATAATATCGTAATAAAAATATGTCGATGTTTATCTTATTTCATGATCCGTTCAGTTTATTAACATTACATGTTCAATCAGTGTTCAAATCGCTCGAAATTTTGAACACCTCGCGTTAAAAAAATATACCAGGGTACCAAATACCGGAAACAGATATCGGCTGGTGATTAAGGCGGTTAAACGAAGAATGGATACACACAAGGAAGAGAACTGGAGAAGGGACTTCTATTCCACATGAACACGAAAGAAGTGAGTAACAAGTTAGGATAGGTAGTTAGATGGCTTCCTTGGTATTTGCTCATGTCAGATATATATCTGTCAAATATTCATAACTGTTATATCCAAATTTTCAATATTCAACATAAAAGACTTAAAGAACAGGATTAAGATTAAACGTAAATAACTATCAGCGTTGTTCTGATGATTTCCTAAACTGATGAATAACCAATCTGTGATCGTGTGTCTGTTATACAGAATAATGATGATTGTTGACATCCACGTATATTAGCTGAACACTAAGTGTTTAGAACTCTAACATCAAGTGTTCAAAAATGAAACACAAAGGCACCAAAAACGGAACACCACACATTCAATTGATGAACACTAATTGTTAAGAACTCTAACATCAAGACTTAGTGTTCAAATATGAAACACAAAGGCATTAAAAACTAAACACCACATATTCAATTGATGAACACTTAGTGTTAAGAACTCTAACATCAAGTGTTCAAAAGTGAAACACATAGGCATTTAAAACTGAACACCACGCATTCAATTATTGAACACTAATGTAAACATTTGGAACACCATTTTTTACTTAGAAAATGCATTCTTTTTTTATTATTTGCAGAATCGTTAGATTGAAATGTTTGAACTAGGAACCGGTATCCAATAATCACACAAAGGTCATTTCTGCATGCTATAGTGTTGGAAAAAAGAAAGATGTAAAAAAAGGTATGACAATATATGCATATTAATAGCTTATGTGGGTGTATCATTTCTATATCTGTATACCTTAGGTCAAGAAATCGCCTTTGTAATTTATAATGTTGAAACTTGCATTTCACTGCCATAGAATATCAATTTGTACTCTAGTATATATTGAAATTAAAGCATAACAACCATTGCATTTTTTTTATGCTTTATGAAAAATTCTCTTCTATTAATTTTTAATTTTATTTTGCAGGATATATAGGCTTATAGACATTACTTGTTGTGGAGGATTTGACATTAGAAGTTGATAACAACACATAAAATGCCACCCAGTTGATAGCTTTAAGTGAAGACGCACTGAAAAGTGGAGCGTGCATTATATGTGATCGTATAAGAACTGTTGGAATTTGTAAACTTTTAAATTTTCCTTGTGACAAATATCTATATCATAAACTATCTACTTATCACATTGACATGCTTTTTTGGTTAGGATACACTTGATGTAGCAACTATCTAGTCATGTAGGGGTACATCATTATTTGTGATATATTTAAGTCAGTTTGAAAACATTATGTATGTGATTTCACTGAATGTTACTTGTGATATCATAAGGTATTCTTGTGTACTTTTCTTACATATATGCTCATTTGATTATATAAAGAATTACTTGTTAAAATATGTTTTATTGTTATATTTTGCCTGATTCAATATAGTTTTTATAACAGTTTAATTAAGTTTAGTACTTATGAAAAATTATGTACTCTTGAAAATAGAACATGTTCCACATTTGAACACCATCATTTTGAACACTTATCTCAACTGTTCTGAATGTTAACATCTGGTGTTCTGAATCTTAACATTTTGGTTTTTGAACATGTTCTGTGTGTTCAAAAAGTGTTACATGGCCGTTGAACGCGTCGACGTATTAAGATTTTGAACATTCGGACACGTTAAATCGTTGAACACTAATGTTAAGGTCTCTAACATCAAGTGTTCAAAAATGAAACACAAAGGTATTAAAAACTGAACACCACACATTCAATTGATGAACACTAGTGTAAACATTTGGAACACCATTACACGTTCAAAAAGTGTTACAAAAAAGCGTTCAAGCAGTGTTCTATTTATTAACACTTAGATTTACAGTGTAGCACGTGTGATACATGTATATGTTCCGGACCGTATGAGTATTTGGACCGTACGCGTACGGTCTGGACCGTATGCGTACTTTTTCAAAATACTCATACGGTCGGACCGTACGCGTACGGTCTGATTAATATCATTAAGAAGTTGCTTAAGTTTATAAGTTACAAATGCATATAAAGTTCATGTACAGATCAACATAACTTAACTCTCAAATTAATATGGAAAAGTTCAATTGTAATTGGAATAAAAGCTTTATTTGTTAACTAATAAAAAAATAAGCGTGAATTTTTTTATTAGTAATAGAACTGCAAACATGTAAATGTAAAAAATATATCATTAATTGTGGTAGTAAGTGTCACCTTGGGCGAGAGTACCAAAATAGTATTCAGATATACAATTAAACAAATATTTAATGTCAATTGTTCAATAATTGTTCATTTTATCCATCTAAAAGTAATTGTAATGATAACAATTTATAAAACTAAAAATAAAGATTGTGATAAATAGTAAATGGTTATCTCGTACTGGACCATACGCGTATACTCACACGGTCCGACCGTACGAGTATACGTATACGGTCCGGACCGTACGCGTACGGTCCAAATACTCATATGGTCTGGAACATATATACACCAGAAATACCCATTCAAATGATTTTGATTTTTAGAAGAACTCCATATCGGGTAACATTAAATATACATAAACATAAAATTACAATTGAAAAAATGGTAATACTAAGTTCAAATGTTGTTTTATTAAATGCTGCTAGGTACATATGTATATGTAAACTTAATATGTTATTACGTTATTTCATGTACCTTTTTTGTTTTGGCTTCAATTACTTTTTTATCTTATTGACTTATTCGTAAATCGAAAAACGCACAAATCTGAAGAGAATCATATGGCATTGAATGATTTCTCTAACTCCAAACTAATTATACATGTACATGTAGATGCCTCTTAAATTTTATTTTTCTCATTGGGTTGCTTGTCCATTAACTGACGTTTACGTTGTTCGGTAGTTGTAAAAAAGGCTCATCTATCAATTTCACAAGAAATATAATACTCGTAAGTCATGAACATTGACACAAACATAAAATAAAATGAAACACTTTAAAGCTGTTTAAATTATGCAGTGCATTTTGAAAATATAGTTTTGAAAAACCGGTTATTTTTGTTAAATACTTTTTCTGTCCCTTTTCTTAAAAATAAGGACACGTGTCACTGGTTAATATAGAACTAGTCAACCATGAATAATCCTAAACAACAACTGAATTTGCGATTGGTTTGTCACACTTGCTTATATTATCAATATTACGTATTGTTTTCGGCTGAGACTACTACATCTGTCTGTGCTATCGCTCTGTGTGGGTTAATTATTTTAAGCATAACGTTTATCAATCGATCTCTTAAACAAATTATACATAAAAAAATTATATCATGAGAATTAAGTCAAAGTAAAGATTAAACTTATGCATGGCGGAAAAGAAATATATGAAAACGATAGTGCAATGTACATGCAGCCTTGCAAATGATATTTAAAAAAAATATATTTACTTTATAAAACTTAGGACTTTAATCTAAGTATTGTTGATGGGATGTTGCAGTTTCCAGAACATAGAAAATACACAGGAAAATCTATCAGTACACTATTCTATCAAAATGTGTTTGGTGTCCATTTTACAATATATTGTTTAAGAGTTTATAGTGTTTTCTTATTCATTCTGACATCTGTATCCATGGATCTGAACAAGAAATTGCGAAGACGTTATGCTAATCTGTTTACCTTTAATTTTAAAAATGATTTTTTTTTCAACAGAATATTATATATATATAAAACTGTTTAATTTGTGTTTTTCTTTGCGAAAACAAAATGACCCTAAAGCTAAATGTCATCGTCAGCATGTATAATGGAAGGCGATAAACACTTTAGAATATACACCACCTGCTGGATCTTTTTACCTGGGCAAATATCTTATTACGTAACAAGTATGAATGTAAAATTCTCGATATGGTATATTCAGGCGAATATACATGGTATCTCTGGACTGGGGAATTTAAGATATTTTGATCTCATAATGTATATGTAAATTTATTTGTGCTTTATGTAAAAAAAAATGCATTTAGCCATTTTATTTTCAAAACTTCTTTAAAATGAGTTGACTTTGAGCATATGTTTATTTTCAAAACCAGTGACAAATCACTGATTTCTCAATTTTAGACCAATCTCATTATTTTCAGCAGTGGGCAAAGTATTTGAAAAGAAATTGTATTTAAAAATGTATTTAATCACTTAATTAGTTATATTTCAAATATACAAAATGCGTTTCTGTTTCATATTTGCCTTTTTAGAATACTAATGCAGGAGTTCCACAAGGCTCTGTATTAGGTTCCCTACTATTCCTTATTCATGTATATGACATAGCTGGTAATTTGATAAGTCTAACTCGATTGTGTGCTGATGAAACATCCCTTTCTTATTCAAGAACTAGTCCTAACACAATAGCGAATGTCTTAAATAGCGATTTAGAACAAATTTTAGCATGGTCTAAGGATTGGTTTTATTGATTTTAATCGGAACGGGTCCGTAGAAATACCGCAAAGGACCTCCTTAGTGCACTAAGAACAAAAATGTGCATTAAGGACCTGATGGAATGATACAACTGTCACAAGGGACATGGCATCAAGAAATAGACTTTGTAAAAATTTCATAATTATATCTTTTTTTATTAGAGAGTTATTTAAGGTTTTCTCGACACGTGCCTCAATCAGTTGATTGTCACCTGTGTAATCGGTAGAAGTTCATGTTCGCCCAACCTTGACCCGTTTATAGTCCGCTTGTATACTGATTAAACATGTATATGGCATTTCAAATTGTTCTGGGTTTTTTTTCCCGTTTGTTTGTTCCTGCCGTGTTTATTCTGTATTTCTGTCTGTTATATTTTTTTACTTCTAATGTAATGGCGTATTTTCAACTCATATATTTTTTCTATCCTTTTAATTTTAAAAAGACAAATAATTGTGAACTCTTCACGGAAAGGTGAGAATGATATTTGGTTGCTTAAGGTCCATTGGCCAATATTTCATTCATTTTTCTAATGTCAACCAAACCTCACAGCAAGGTTTTTTAAAGGATAGAATAATGGCAAATGCAAAAAGATTATTTTGACTATCTTTGCTGCCTTGGTCTCTATATGATGATTTATTATGTTTTAAGGGAGACTAAACTCATGTTCTACAAAACCAAATATATTCAGTTTTAATGAGGTTTTAGTCTAATCTAATTTTTGATGTGATTTACTGAGAATGTATCATTTCTGTTGATAAGAGGCAGCACCAAAACATGTTTATCTTTAACATGTTGTCAGGTTAAATACATATAGGGTTAAACATGTTTAAATTTAAACACTTTCCTTCACGTGTTTAGGAGAGGAACATATTGAGGATAAGAACTTATTTACAAATGCATTACAAGTAAAAATATGTATAGCTGGATGTTTAGGCCCTACACACATTTTAAGAGTGTAAATATGACTTATTTATTTCCATCTACGTCATTTTAACTTTTGTGGAAAACCATAACACATCTCCTTTCGCTTATTTTTGTTGTATATATTCATAAAGTCATACACCACTTTCATTTATTTCCAAATCTTAAAATCATTTATTTCCACAGTTGTCCAGTTCTTTAGCGTCTCTTAAATTAATAATCATGGCAGAACGGGCTCTAGAGTCATATGATTAAGTTAACTAAATTATTAAGTTCTCCCACATTGTGCATTATATTTCTTACATCACTATGCTTATTACATTATAAATGAAAATGGTATTCATCTTCAATTGTTAAAATAAAGATGAACATTTTTTTATTCAGTAATAAATTTATCGTTCATAGAAGACACTTATGATTTATATTCTCTTTTTAAAACATAAAATAGTATTTACCGCTTGAAGTTTTAAAATTTCTATAATACTTTTGTAATCGGGTTTTGAAGAACCCTACGGACGCCACATACTTTCATGTGTCTTTCAAGGTAAAATGAAAGTATGTAAAGGAAATGAAAGCTCAGAAGCATTTTTTTTTCTCAATTTGTATCTCAAAATTGGCCTCTTTAAAAAAAAAAGAAGCTTACATATTCAGTTTCCTTAAAAACAAATTTTAACAAAGGCAAAGTAAACACAAAATTCAATTTTTAATTTTTCTTTCATCAACTTGAAATTATACCATGCTAAACCGTTAGGTGCATTGAACAACAACCATTAATTAATCAATTAGTACCGATCAATAGACAATTTTTTATTGGATAAGGTTGATTGAACATGATGATTGGTGGGTGGCAAGACAATTGTTTATTGGATAAGGTTTATTGAACATGATGATTGCCGAGTGGCACACGCCGATTAAAAAGCATTTTACTTCAAAATTACAATATCTTTTGATACCAAACTTTATAAATATGAGTTATATACTCATATCCTCTTATATCCATGTTATTTGGGGTCTCAAGACATCGTTTTAATGTCCTTAGTGCAAAAGCTTTCTTCTTAGTGCACTAAGAAGTCCTTTGCGGTATTTCTTCACACCGGTAGAATTGTCTCCTGTCATAAACATTTAAGTATTAAAATTGAGAATGGAAATGGGGAATGTGCCAAAGAGACAACAACCCGACCATAGAAAAAAACAACAGCAGAAGGTCACCAACAGGTCTTCAATGTAGCGAGAAATTCCCGCACCCGGAAGCGTCCTTCAGCTGGCCCCTAAACAAATATATACTAGTTCAGTGATAATGAACGCCATACTAATTTCCAAATTGTACACAAGGAACTAAAATTAAAATAATACAAGACTAACAAAGGCCAGAGGCTCCTGACTTGGGACAGGCGCAAAAATGCGGCGGGGTTAAACATGTTTGTGAGATCTCAACCCCCCCTATACCTCTAGCCAATGTAGAAAAGTAAACGCATAACAATACGCCCATTAAAATTCAGTCCAAGAGATGTCCGAGTCTGATGTAGAAGATGTAACCAAAGAAAATTAAAAAAAATGACAATAATACATAAATAACAACAGACTACTAGCAGTTAATTCCAATGGTAAATTCTATCCAATATAGAAAACTTTTTAAATTGTGCAAGCACTTCTAAAAAAAATTGAAATATGTATTGACTAGGAATTATCTTATTCGCATACACTTATAAGATCAATTATGTAATATGCACGTGAGTTATGGAATGACTGTACTAAACAAGATTCCAACAATCTGGAACATGTCGTTCAGTTGGAAGTAGGAAGATTAGTAACTGGGTTGCCTGTGTTTGCTAGTCCGGAAGTTATATATATAATCAGTGGTACAGGCAGACATTTGCTAGTGGACAAAGAAAATCCAAAAAAGCTCAATATGTTCTATTCTTCACATAACGTGGGACTGCCTCTATGATTTAATGCCATTTTTTTTCAGTTAAAGATATAATATCAGAAAATCCTTTTTTTTTTCCATATACTACTATCGAATGGAATAGCCTAAACCCTGACATATGTACGTCCAGAAATATGAATATATTTATCTAACTTGACACAGACACAATTGCACGTCAATCTTTATTATTAAGGACAGTTGATTGGATTAAAGTGATGGATTTCCACGCCTATATTAAAAATGAGATCCTATGAACAGACTTCAGATAGCTCCCAGTATTCGAATTTGATAAAAAAAATATTTATATCTTGCATTGTTTCAATATTAAAAGTGTTGGGGAACGTAGTTGAATTTTAGATTAAATTTGGGAAGTCGTGTTTACATGTATCCCCATTTGTTAGGTTATTCAACATGATGAATAAAAACATATCAACTGGTTTTAAGAGTTGCAAATATTAAGAAATTAAATTTATGATACAGAATTATTTTTTTAGTTCTGTTCCTCAACAGTGTTTGCTAAATTTGTTTTCCTCGAATCCCGAAAAGTGAAGAGTTTTTCATACTTGTAAATCCAGAATTCACACAAACGACGTTCATGAATGGTCTGTTCAAGAGTTTAGTTTCACTTTTCAAAATATTTCAGACACGTAAATAATATAGGTTATTAGTGCTAGCTTTACAAAGAAAATATCCATTGACATGCATAATATCTAATGCCATGGGTCACGCATGGACTGTCTTATTTTATAGGAATGCCCATGTGGCACATCAAAGTTAAGATTGATTTAACCATTGTACTTTAGAATTGCAACACATCTTAAATTCACTTGAATACATTAACCTGTTATCTTGTCGACTTTACAGCTAATTTCCTATTGCTTGTAGAGTAAAACTTTGGTAGGCTTGCTTGCTCTGTTTGTATCAACATGAATTCAAGCTTTGTGAATAACATTGACATCTTCAAACAATATAGAGGCATATTTTAATCTGTATATATTATATTTGAATTTGGTTGGAAACTATCCAAATTACAATTGTAAATGATACAAACTAAGCAATCAAGCTAACCAAAGTCTCGCTTTACATGCATTAGGAAATTAGCTGTAAAGCCAACATATAGATAGCCGCTATATCCTGAGAAGAGAACACGATGAAATTTGAAAGTTAAACAAATCTTAGTTTTCACGGGAACGGTCGGAAACAGTTCTAGAGGTCTAATAGCAAGAAAGTCTCCTCACTCAGCTTGTGGTTATGTGTTGGTGGTGGATAGAGTCACACCGACTTACAATTGACTATTTCTCTGCGGTTAAAATTAAAGATCGTTGTCGAAATTAACACTAGGGAGATACCATTAAATTTTTACAGGGTAGGGGTGGGGGAGTTGTGGCCAGGATGAAAAATGTTGTCCTGCATTTTTCTTTCAATGTAATCTCAATGTAAATGTAGTCCTGTTTTTTTTTTTTATTTTACACTCTATTCTGTCCTGTCCTTCTTAGTTATTAATGTATCCTGACTTGTTTTTCATAAGTTCATCATGACTTTTCTTTTTGGCAAGATGGCCATACTGCCTTTTTTCTCTTAAACTCCTGTCATGCCTTTTTTTCTTTTCAATTTTCATACGTCAGACAAACTTCTTCGTGCATGTGACTTCATATATTTATATTTCAAAAGGGATAAGAAATGTTTTAATTGATAAGTTCTACATTGCATTTAAAACATCCATTGAAAGAACATTGTATAATTAGAAATCATTGTCCGCTGTTGGAAGTTCAGTTTCGCCATTTTTCGTGCTTGTCATAAGACGAAATTTCCGGGAATTCGATTGTTAAACTCGTTAAATCAAATAACGAACATATTCCATCTCAACCTGAGAAAGAGTGGCTCATTTACATTAATTTTATCAATGATTATCGTTTTTGAGCTGTTGTACTTTCAATGCTATTTATAAACGCCGAGGAAAATTTTAAATGTTTGGTATACAAATTTTTAATTATTCATCTTTAAAAATATTCAGAGGACAATGCGACATATCGAAGAATCTTTGAGTTCTGACGAAAATTATAGTGTTTTTCTATCTTTCCACAAAGTATATAAAAGTACCAAGCGTTTTTCTCAACTTTGACAACCTTATTCTGTAACAGATCTTGGCAGTATTTTCCAACGGCAATTTTCAAAGTGCTTAGACAATTCCAGTGCACCGTTACGATTCAAATATGATGTAATGGTATAGAAAAACCTTGTAGTTTTGTAACTGTTGACAAAAACATGCTACATGCTTTTTGTAACTTCATAGGGTTGTAAAAGCGTTGACCGTGCGCAATTTTTTAGAATGAAGCGCTTCCACGCTTCATACAAAATGTACTTCGGTCAACGCTTTTACACCCCAATGAAGTTACAAAGAGAAGCATTCAATAAATAAATATAAAAAAGGACATCCTGTGTTTAGCAAACATGTGTATCACGGCACAAGAGATCACCTATAGACCGTGTATATCATATGTATATTTAGGGTGGGTTGCTCCGAATAAAGGAGATATAGATACAGGAAAATAAATAAAAAAAATAAAAATTTAGAATAGTGTATAACGGGTAAAATAAAGATCAGAGGAAAATGGTATAAGAAAATTAAAGAATAGAGGGAGTGGTCTAGTTTTTTGCCGGACAAATGTTGATGATTATTTAAAGTCAAGTGCATTTATAGGATAAATAATACACAATCGTTTGTACATTGGTAGGGATTTATGTTTAGAGTTGATGAGGCACATATGAGAAATTGATTTTATTTGAAATTTTTCGAATAATTGTTTTTTTCTCGTCTGATTTTAAAATGAATAAAAAATATCTTTAATCTAAAAACATATGGTTTAATTACGACATATAGATAAAACTGCTATTCAGTCGATTTTAAAATACATGCTATAAAAGAGAATACATAAAAATACTTAACAAATTTAAACAAAAAGTCAACCTTAAGACCCCGAATATACTTTTGTAAGAACATTAGATTAATTCCGAATTTCATCTAAAATACATTGTTCATTTAAAGAAAAAAATGGTGATTCCTTAGGCTATTTTCAAAAAAAAAATGACTGAATTCTCTGCAGACTGTAGTTTACTCGCACATTCATCAAGTACGTATTTCTACGGCTAAAACAAATCATAATTGTATCTTTTAATTTGTTTAAATTTATTTCAGTGTTTATTTTTCAAACTTTTTATGTAAATAATGTTGGATCAAGATCGAGTCAGATTAAATTATTATCTATTAAATTATTAATTAAAAACTAAAACATGTATCCATTCTAAATTTTACACATATTATCACCTACATCAAAAGATTAAACAGAACACAAATTTTGTTTTATATTTAAAAAAAAAACATGTACGCTAAACTATGCACGCCAAGAAACGATGTACGCTTAAACGATACGATATACGCTAAACGAAACGATGTACGCTAAACGATACGGTATACGCTAAATGAAACGATGTACGCAAAATCATACGATGTACGATAGAAGGGCGCTTATATTATCGTTTATGGTATGGTTTATGGTACATGGTTTCGTTCGTACATCATTCGTTCAGCGTCCGTACAACGTTCTGTCAGCGTTTCGTTTGCATTCGTACATCGTTCGGGAAGCGTACGTACATCGTTTGGGCATCGTCCGTACATGGTTCGGGCATCGTTCGTATTGTTAACTTTTACGTTACACGGACTGTATCACTGGTACCTGTATATTAAATGCGTGCAATTGCAATGAACCATTACCACTATATATGTTGATAAAGTATTGTTTTCTTAATTTCTGGACTAATAATCGCAATGTGAAAATTAAAGAACAGCGTCTGTGCCCTTGGAAGCCGGACACTGCTTTCAATGTTAATAAAGATGACACGGATTTATAAATTGACATGTATATCATTATATGTATTATGAGTTGTTGACTTCATGTTTACCAAAATAAAACACCACAACTTGGCACAAGTGAGTGTTTACTGTGTCCGATATACGAGTCAGGAGTAAAGTGAAGATTTGTTTTAAGGGGGTGGGAGGAGGGGGTGAAATTTACACCGATATCAAATTGTCATGGGGTTTAAAATACCACTTATGAAATATATTTAGGTGGGTTATAAACAATGAAATTATCTGAAACTTGAAATATGAATTAAAAAAAAAACCATTGTAAATCAATCTCAATGCCGTGTTTAACCAATGACAAACTTAACCAGCCTTAAAGTATTGGCTAAATGTATCCAGCGGATTGAACATTTTATCCACTTGATACATTCTGAACAATAGAAATAATTCTCAAATAAACCTCACATTAATGCAAACCTGATAGAACGCATGGCAACGTGTAATTACATTGAAACTATGGATTCATAATAATACGAATATGTACAACTCTAGATCTATCACTGGTACCTGTATATTAAATGCGTGCAATTGCAATGAACCATTACCACTATATATGTTGATAAAGTATTGTTTTCTTAATTTCTGGACTAATAATCGCAATGTGAAAATTAAAGAACAGCGTCTGTGCCCTTGGAAGCCGGACACTGCTTTCAATGTTAATAAAGATGACACGGATTTATAAATTGACATGTATATCATTATATGTATTATGAGTTGTTGACTTCATGTTTACCAAAATAAAACACCACAACTTGGCACAAGTGAGTGTTTACTGTGTCCGATATACGAGTCAGGAGTAAAGTGAAGATTTGTTTTAAGGGGTGGGAGGAGGGGGTGAAATTTACACCGATATCAAATTGTCATGGGTTTAAAATACCACTTATGAAATATATTTAGGTGGGTTATAAACAATGAAATTATCTGAAACTTGAAATATGAATTAAAAAAAAAACCATTGTAAATCAATCTCAATGCCGTGTTTAACCAATGACAAACTTAACCAGCCTTAAAGTATTGGCTAAATGTATCCAGCGGATTGAACATTTTATCCACTTGATACATTCTGAACAATAGAAATAATTCTCAAATAAAACTCAATCCTGAAATCCCATAGAAGTTAAAGATAAATGATTAAACTGAAAAAAGTTACAAAAAGAATGTACCCAGCTAACAATGTTACGCGCGTCTGGCGTACTAAATTATAATCCTGGTACCTTTGATAACTATTTACACCACTGCTGGTGGACGTTTCGTCCCCGAGGGTTTCACCAGCCAAGTAGTCAACAATTTGATGTTGACATGAATATCAATAATGTGGTCATTTTTATGAATTTCCTGTTTACAAAACTTTGAATTTTTCGAAAAACTAAGGATTTTTTCTTATCCCAGGCATAGATTACCTTAGCCGTATTTGGCACAACTTTTTATAATTTTGGATCCTCAACTTTTCAACTTTGTACTTGTTTGGCTTTATTAATATTTTGATATGAGCGTCACTGATGAGTCTTATGTAGACGAAACGCGCGTCTGGCGTAGTAAATTATAATCCTGGTACCTTTGAAACTATTTACGTCATAATTACGTCGTGACAATGTCATGTTTTCGTCGCATTGACGTCGGGTTATTACGTTGTATTTACGAAAAAATGTATGTTTTTCTTGACGTTGTCACAACGTCGTACATCAACGTTGTGGTGACGTAAAATTACGTTTCTACAACGTTATTCCTGACATTACAACAACATTTATATCACGTTATGTCGATTTTGTCACAACCTCATACATCAACGTTATGGTGATGTAAAATTACGTTTCTACAACGTTATTCCTGACATTAAAATAACGTTTATATCACGTTATAACAACATCATACATTAACGTTGTGGTGACGTAAAATTACGTTTCTACAACGTTATTCCTGACATTAAAACAACTTTAATATCACATTATGTCGAGGTAATATAATTGCACTTTTATATTATGCTATATAATTGGCCCAACAATGATCATATATATACACACATAGTATCAACTGTGTTTGGGACCATGAATTAAGTGACCTCTAGATGATATATGTTGGTGTTATTTTCTGAAGGAATTCGTATATTCTGCATCATCATCTTTTTTTTTTTTTTGTAGCTTCAATCGAATTACTGTTTCAGTAAATGTGATATAACAGAAGTGAATCCTAGGGCCATCCATAGCTGAGTCGCTGCCTATTCGTATGCAGTTCTTGATAGTTAGTGCTTGTAAAAATAATATGCATTTATCATATATGTTACTCTATAAGAGGGATGTTGCCTCGGTCTCTTTTAACCCGTCTTTAATTGCTGCCTATATATGGGATTTGCCCATTGTTGAAGGCCATACAGTGACCTCTATAGTTAATTTCGGTGTCGTTTGATCTCTTGTGGAGAGTCTCATTGGCAATCATACCACATCTTCTTTTTTTATATTCAATTTATTTCATCGTAGTATACATTTCTCATTTAGCAACTCGAAGGGTGACTGGGGAATAGAAATATGGTCACTTGGTCTTCACCCGACCGGCAGTAAAACGCTTACCGAAGTGAGGCGTCCGTTTGGCTGTGCGGGATGTATCAAGTTCGCAGTTACGTCCGGTTAGAATGGGGACGTTAAATCCGATGTCTCGTGTAAAGAGAGTGCTACGCTCTTTGCACGTTAATAACCCTTGCAACAACTCTTTGAAGGGTCCGTGGGTGGCCTGTTGCAAGGCAAAATGTCTGTCCCTATCCATTATATACCCTCTTAGCAATTGGTTCCTGCAATGACAATACAAAAACTTATTTGTACAAAAAGTTAAATTGTAATTATTCTAGGTCTAACATTATTGAAATAAATACTAGATGTAGCTGTGTGTAAGACGTGGCTCTCCAAATCTCTTCGAAAAACACATAAACCACATAATTATATAGTCAGTTCAATTTAATGTTACCCTTTATTGTCCCAAAAAGAGTATCATGATCTTCACAATGCTAGTTACAAATACATATCTATAATAACAATTCCGGACTGAATTAAAAAAAAAATAACCTACATAGGATACAAACAATAATAATTTTGGGAAATAATCCAAGATAGGCTGCACTATACGGGGAAATAAGGGTATTCCCTAAGTAAGGTGTTCCGCCTGGTTTTGAGGGTGCACGTTTTAGGGTTTCTCCAATCAATTCTTCAATATCCAATGTCCTTGCTGAAGGGTAGTTCTTCATGTAAGACTACAAAAATTGACATTGATGGTGGTTCCCTAATTTCAAAGGCAAATTCGGTATTTTCATTAAATATTTATGAGTTTGAAGCTATATGATTGATATTGTTAGATTGCATAATGATTTATCATTTATCAAATTAAATACACAGCTCCTTATTTTTTTTTATTAATTTTTACATTATGACATATATATATATTCCAATCTTCATTATGACTGATATATCGTTTTAAACTTCACAAAAAACCGGTGAAATAACAAATTCACAGTATTGCCAGCGCCGGCAAAATATCCATTACTTTTGAATTATGCTATTTGTAGCTCGCTTTTAATCGAGATATTTTAATCAGATTATAATTACTGTTTCACCGGCAAATTAGCCACTGCCAAAATATAAAAAAATAAATATAATTGAAAATTATGATCAATAAATGTACGTTTTACATTTACAAATTTGTCATATATATGTTTCAGATCATATTCGTATACTAGTACGGTCCGACCATACGTGTGCGGTCGGACCGTATGAGTATACGCGTATGGTCCAGTACGAGCTGACCATACATGTTATTGGATCATATGGTCTACATTTAGACAACCATTATCACAATCTTTATTTTTAGTTTTACAAATTATTATTATTACAATAAGATGGACGTATTTGTTTTGCGTTTACATGTTTGCTGTTCAGGCATGTTCCCTTGCATTTACATTTGTGTTTGTAAAGTTGCTAAATATTGTCCTCCCACACTATGTTTTCTTCTGATATCTTCAATTTCAGTGGTCATATAATTCAATTAATGTATTACTGGTCGACATGTTAAGACATACAAGAAATTAACAGATTTAATAAGCGTGAATTTTTTTGATAGTTAAAATATAATATTTTTATTTCAATTACATTTGAACTTTTTTTTTATATAAAATTGAGGGTTAAGTTATCTTGATTTGTTATATGCATTTGCATTAAACTTGACCAACTTCTTAATATTAGTTCGACCGTAAGAGTATTTTGAAAAAGTACGCACACGGTCCAAGAACTCATAGATACGGTCTGGAACATATATATATATATATATATATATACAACTCGTCTAAACATCAACCCAACAATGTTAGATCTGTAAATATATATATATAAGATTAATCGTTGACTATTTATTCAGTCCGATTCAGCCATTTTATATATATGATAAAAATAATTAAAGGAGCAGTGGTATGATTTTTTTGTAAATTATATTGTCCCTTGCAAAATTTAATAATTATAAATAATAATTTATTTTATTAAAGTGTCACATACTCGTCTACAGATGTTTATATACTATTATACAGATAATATATAATATACATTGCACAATAGTAAGATAAGACAAATACCCAGCCTACATAGGCTTATGAGACACTATATACAAATATATACCTATTTAACAAATACAAATTGTAAAACATAGTAAAATGTCAAAAATGTTTAAATTATCCGGATTTTTCAAATAATAATAAAAATTAAAATATGTAATTAAAAAAACATAACCTTTAAAAACAGAAATATAAATATAAAAAAGAAGATGTGGTATGAATGCCAATGAGACAACTCTCCACAAGAGACCAAAATGACACAGAAATTAACAGCTATAAAGGTGATTTTTGTAAGAAATCTTTTGTATTTATTCATACTAAATTTTTATCGGTTCTTTAGTTTATGAGTTCAATGCACAAGACATTATGCTGTAAATACACTGGAGTTATTTTCAAGGTATGCCATCACTGTGTCTGTGTATAATGTTAACATGACATGGCAAATACATACCACTGATAGCTTGCTATCCTGACCTCAATAGAATCAAATTAGCAACACGTGTGTAAGGTTTCTGCAGACGAAATTAACAAAGTTTTTTGTAAAAATAATTTATAAAGCAAGAGTTCAACAAAATTTAATTTCTTATCTATCTTCTAAAATGGTTTTATATACTACATCATGCACGTGTTGTACAACCAGAATAGTGGTGCGATATGTATAGATTATTGGGTTTTCTACACGCTGATATCGTAAAATATCAGCCGCGAGCCACAATTTGAACCTTTTTGATGAGCGGCTGATATTTTTCGATATTTATACGAAGAAAACGAACCTTTTTGACGAGCGGCTGATATTTTTCGATATTTATACGAAGAAAACCCGCATTGTGACGTTGCTGCTAAATTCACCTCTCACATTGTGACGTCGTTGAAAGTGATAATGATTGGAGCACAAAAATCATGCTCGGAACACCAAATCCTGTATTTTTACATATACCGGCCGCATGAACTTTTGACAATCACTTTTCCATTTTGGCGTTAAATATTTTGTTTTATGACGTCAAAATTTTACGGGAACATCATTCTGTTCCTTTATAATAGAAACTTAATAAAAAGTTAGAAGAAAAAACAACAGTTAGAGAACACAGATAAATGTACTTACATTGAATCCAAGTGCAGTGGCTTGGTAAATGGCGTTTACTTTGAATATGACGTCATCACCTAAATAGCGTCACAACTAAAAGCCCTAACAACAGAAGCAAAATCGGAAACGTTACGGTATTTCCGTATCTTTTTTAACATGTTTGAATCAAAAGAATAAATTCGTAAAGACTTCGTCCCCTCTCACAGGTAATGCCTGCCTCATATCAAATATAGTTCGTTATTTCTACCAATAGAAACAAGACGAATTAAAATTGAATTAAGTGCATAATGAAAGAAGAAATTTTGCTATTGTAAATTTTAGGGATGTCGATAATTACGTTGCAACAACGTTTAAATTACGTGATTTATTTGATCGATGTACAGTACATATTGCAATTATTTATTTTTTATTTTTTTTATTATTACGATGTATTATTGAATGATTGATGACAAAAACATCGTTCCTCTTTTATAACAGCGTAAAAATCAACTTTATACTTTATCGACCAAAAATATGACGACGTTGCTATAACGTCAGAGATACATGACAGATGACATTGCAACAACGGAAAATAAACGTTATTAAAAACAATAATAACGTTGTCCTGACGTCAGTTCTACGTCGCATCTGACGTGAGGTAAAATTACATTCTCACAACGTTGCAACAACGTCGTAATAACGTAACGTTAGTCATGACCTTCCAGCGACCAATACATAACGTCGCAAGGACGTCATGTGTTTCCTGGGTATATACTGATAATAGGAAAGAGTCTATTAAGTTGGGGATATTACTTTCTCCCCGAAATTCTTGCGGTTTTCTTACATAATAATTTAAAATATTAAAAATAATTTGTTTTGAAAAATTCAACCCTTGGTTAAATATTTAACCCAACCCCTAAAGGTGGGTTATATATATCTACTTTAACCAAGGATTTAACAGAGGGTTTAATTTAACCACAGAATGAATAACAGAAAATAACCAAGGGTTACAATTTAACCAAGGGTTACAATTTAACCAAGGGTTATGATATTTAACCCTTGGTTAAAATTTAACCGAGAGCTGAACAACTGGGTCCTGCTGGACGAGAAAATTGTTACCAAGGGTGGAAAAAAAATATAACGGTTTGCTAGCCTCTGATCATTATGCTTCTAGCGCATCGTCCTTATCTGCGGAGACACACAATCTGAATATGTTCCCGGTGGACAGGAAAACAAAGATGATCGACATCTGTATTTCACCAGCACTTAGTGCGGCTCTCTGTATAGTCCTCCGTATAAAGATAACCAAGCAGTCAACTGTGTAGTTTGCTCACAATAAATGCATTGAAATGTTGTGATTTTTTATCAACGATCGTCGTTTTTCTATAAATAGTAAAACTATTGATATGCAAGAATATTCTTCACTGTTTTTCAATATTTAAAGGTTTCGTAAAGACTGACAATTAGATATCGCTTGATATCTACTTTAATTTAACTAATCTAAATTCTAATTTGTAAATTCAAACGAACATAACATATTTATCAAATAACCACAAACTCTTACATGGGAGACGCCACTTGCAGAGACAAGTGCACATTTTATTATAAGTATGAGTATACTATTTTGGAAAGTTCATAGTAATACACAGGTATTAAGAAACTTGCAGTACTGGTCTACAAATCTGAAAATAAATTATCTGGCAAAATGCTACTGTCAACTTTAAACAAACAACATTTTTACATGTTCGATTTTTGTACAACTTTGATAAATACATTTAATTTTAGTAAAATAATAAACGAATCTCTGGCGAATTTTTCTTGTTCGTAATCAAATTAAATAAAAATTTAAGACATCAAACAAGATTCAATTCTCACAAGTTTTTAACCCCATTTCTTTATGATCAACACTTGCATTGTGTTACTTAATTACAAACTCATCGAATCGGTGATCTTTTCTTTTGCACATACCAGTATGACGCCATATTGTCTTGTTCCGGCGTCAAGGTTTAACATTAGATATTTATAAATTTTGTGTATGCTATGGAATGCAATACACGTCGTTTTAAAGAAAATTTTCAGTCGATTGTGTGAGTATTTTTTGTCTGTTATTGAAGAAATCGTATGTATCCGTTGCTATGGACAACACATACTAGAAATCTGATGTACAGTAGTTGTCGTTTGTTTTATGTAATTTATACGTTTTTTGTCGTGTCTTATTTTTTATATAGACTAGACCGTTGGTTTTCCCGTTTGAATGGTTTTACACTAGTTATTTTGGGGCCCTTTATAGCTTGTTGTTCGGTGTGAGCCAAGGTTCCGTGTTTAAGGCCGTACATTGACCTATAATGGTTTACTTTTATAAATTGTTATTTGGATGGAGAGTTGTCTCATTGGCACTCACACTAAATCTTCCTATATATATGTGTACCTTATTTTAACCGTTGAAAGTCATAAATGACTTAACGAATATCCAATGAAAATATCATAATATCGTCTTATGAACCTGGACAATGTTACAGGTAAAATCAATAACCATTTTCATGAATTTTCCTGAATCAATGCAATAAAAATGTTGGATCCAAGTGACATTCTATGTGTAGATTTACACAAACACAAAATAGTTTAGTAAGTGTTGATTAAAATTTTAACATTTTATTGAAATACATGAAACAAAATGAAGAATTGTTACAGATTTAAAAAAAAAAAACACCAGACCTTTTGTTTAAAAAAACACAGAAAAGATTTTGGGATTAAGGAGGACATAGTTTGATTATTTACGTCCATATATCCTCAAAGGAAATGCGTGTATAACAAATGTTTGTAGTCGGAAGGATGAATTAATATAACTTTTTATTACTGAATAGTATTTAGTACAAACGATTTCTGCATAAAACAATATGAATTTTGTAGCTGCGTTCTAAACGAGAAGTGTGATGGAAATTACTATCATTGTAAGTTGAAAACTCTCTTTTATTTCAGTAATCTATCTCAGTTCTTGTCAAATAAAGGCAACAATATTTTACCGCTGTTCAATAGTCGTAAATCAATTAAGCGGGAACAAATCCGGGCCACAAACCAAAATCTAGGGATACACATCAACTATATTTGTGACATCGCAATAAATAAAGATTTATTTTTAGTTTTATAAAGCAAATTTCGGACTGAAAAGCACATCCAAGAACATAGGTGCTGGTTCAAAGATAGATTTACCTTTACGTTCCAATCATTTTTTAAATTATTGAATAATTGTTAGTGTAACAAGGGATACATCCTTCTAAACTACATTTCAACTTATCAAATATTTAAATGTACCATTAGTTAGTGAGTGTTAGATACATATCTGAAATGTACTTTAAAAAAAAAACATAATCATCATCTGAACATGGGAATGGTTCAGAAAATACTAGAAATAAAAATGTATATAGATATCGTAAACAATTAGTTGGTAAGTATAAGACACATATAGGAAATATACTTCAAAATTTATAAAAACATAATCTTCATCTGAACATGTAAATAGTTCTGACATTACTGAAAATAAAAATGTATATAAACATCGTAAATAATTGCATAAATGCAAAAAACAATTGTTTATTTTTTAAGTTATCGAAAGAATGACAGGATGTAACTTGAATATTACATAATAACTAAAACTACAAATCTCTGTCCGTAGTCAAAACGATTCATTTGATACTTGCATACTATTAAAGAAATGAGGTATGATGGAGTTAAATATCGTCGATAGCATCGTCAGTTAAAAAGTTATATCAACATTTGAATTATGTATGCGTTCCTGGTTTTGTTAGAAGGCATGTATTACTAAATTCGATTTGGGGGTTACAAGAAAATAAATTCAGTAATGATTTGTTATTTTAAAAGACTTTAGAATCCACATTGGCAGGGAACAAACTCATCATAGATACCAGGCTTGAAATTTTGTATTTGCGCAAAACGCGCGTTTCGTCTACAAAAGTCTCATCCATGACGATCAAATCAAAAAAGGTAAAACGGCCAAATAAAGTAAGAAGTTAAAGAGCATTAAGGACCAAAAATTCTTAAGGTAGATTAGGATCATTAGGTCATGTAGGTGTCATATTGTAAACAGACTTATCTTTCGGCTTTTATTCCTTTCTAACCGACTTCGTGGTGAATTATGTTCGTTATTTTCTATTTTTCAAAATTATTCATATAAAGTGATTAACATTTTACATAATCGCAAAGATCTAGTTTCACGTTATTTTTCTAATCAAGACGCGAAATTAAGTTGGTATGCAGTTTGAGTTAAACAAAAAGTTTACATTTCGTGAGCCTCAATTTTTTTATTTAAAATACGACTTTGAAAATTCAATGCACTCAGAAGAGGTTATGCCGAACTGTTTCATAATAAAAAGGGAAAAAAGAAGAGATATTCTTTCCAAATTGTTTAAGACTACAAAGTCGTTAATGCAAAACAAATTAAATAACTGAAAGATGCTGTTGACTTTTGAAAAATCAATAAGACGACAGATCAATATGAAAATTAATTTACTTGTTAATACAAATATTTAGTATATAGCACTAACACGTTTCATTTTTTTCTGGATTTAACGTATAATAGCAAGCGATATTTATATTTTTTCGTTTGGGCTTGTATCATATTTCCCTCCGGTTTATATGATCCGTTCATCCTATATTGACTCTTAAAATATATATATACGAGTCTAAATTGAAAACTACGTTCAAACCTATGATTGCGTTGGATAAAAACCGCAATTTTTATAACTACGTATATATATATATAAATTATAAGTATGGTACCTGTAAATCACTATTGGTATACTATAGTTCGTTTCTGTGTATTTTAGTATTGTGTTTCTTTTGTGTCGTTGTTCTCATCTTATATTTGATGTGTTTCCTTCAGTTATAGTTTTTTACCCAGATTTGTTTTTTCCTCAATCATTTTTTAATTTCGAACAGCGTTTTACCACTGTTGCCTTACATTAACTACTTTACACTAAACAAGAATTATTCAAATTTTGGAGCTGAGATTTACAATAGATTTTTCAGCTACTTACAGTCTACATATAACTAATAATTAGCATAACACTAACAAGATACATCCGCAAAGCCAAAGGAATAGTAGGTTCAAAGGATATGTAGTCAAATTCATCTGCGTTCATCCTCGGAGTTCAGTATTTTTGTGATTTTAATTTTTACCCTAGTGTGTTTAAACTATAGTTTCTTAACAATATCGTAATTGTTCAAGAAGAATTTTAAAAAAAGTATAGTATTGAATATACTTAGTATGCTGATTTCTCTCAATGCTATAAACCTTGCCAGAACAAACGCATTGACTCTGAGCAGTCAACACGGTATAATTTTGAATGCAACAAAGAAAATCAGGACGTTGAAGACTGATCAGTGACGCTAATATCAAAATATTTATAAAGCCAAACAAGTACAAAGTTGAAGAGCATTGAGGATCCAAAATTCCAAAAAGTTGTGCCAAATACGGCTAAGGTAATCTATGCCTGGGATAAGAAAATCCTAAGTTTTTCGAAAAATTCAAAGTTTTGTAAACAGGAAATTTATAAAAAAAAAAAAAAAAAAAAATGACCACATTATTGATATTCATGTCAACACCGAAGTGTTGACTACTGGGCTGGTGATACCCTCGGGGATGAAACGTTCACCAGCAGTGGCATCGACCCAGTGGTGTAAACAGTTATCAAAGGTACTAGGATTATAATTTAGTACGCCTTACACGCGTTTCGTAGAGTATATTACACTTATTTCTGTAGTAAGTGAATAGAATATACCTGAATAAACTAGCTGCCTGTCTGAACCTAAACACGATTTGCTCAATGCTCTTCAACTTTTTACTTGTTTGGATTTATAGCTATTGTGTTATGAGCTTCACTGATCAGTATTATGTAGACGAAATGAGCGTCTGTCGTACTAAATTATAATCCTGGTACTTTTGATAACTATCTACCCTAACGAATATATGTAGAGTCTGCAACTTAAATATAAATCAGGTTTATTATTTCTGTATCTGAGGCATGCCCAAATGCATTCATTCAACATATAAGAGAAACCTATACATGCATTTATAAAAGAAACCCGCCCCCATTAGACAAAAAAAACAAAAAAACAAGGGAGATATAATTTTGTTAAAGATTACAAATTTAGGTTGAAACATAAGTGACAAACGTAAAGTAAATTGTCATTTTACTTTTTTCTTTTTTTACCAAAATAAAAATAAGGATATGTGACATTATTGCTAATGAGATAACTATCCCATGATAACCATCAAAGCAAATATAGGTCATCGTACGTTCATCAACAGGAGAAACACTCATACCGTATAGTCAGCTATTATAGGCTCTGCAATGAAATTTATGGTTGAATTTTTTGTTTAATCAAACTGAATGTTTTTAACCCATTGACAATATTAAAAAATTGTAAAGGCGTTTCCTTCCTTTCCATTAGATTTTTTATTTTTACATACAACTAAGAGGGGGATGAACCTATATCGGGGCTCCGGGATCGGGTGTTTTTAAACCAGGGAATTCGGGATCAGCACCCCTCTGACCTCCCCCGTTTTACTACTGTTGCCTCTCATTTTGTTAAACTTTTAAAAAAAATCGAGTTTGAATACATTAGATTTAAGGTACTCTTGCCATATGGAATCACTAGGTATCGCTGCAGGCGATTCTCTTTTGGTTTATCTTGGTTGAAGTTGTATTTTTGCATAAAGAAGATCGGTAAACAACTGTTGCCTCTCTCTTATTGAAGAAAACGTGATCGTAAATGCCGAAAGTCATTCTTAATTACCTTTTGGGAGTCTAAAGCAAAAATGATAGAATTTGATCAAACTTTGACTAAATGTAGTATATAATGCGATATGTTTAAAAACATATTAAAAATGATTGGTCACTGTGCATTTGCTCAAGCTACAGGCTGTGATTAAATGACACATTTTGTTTGGATTATACCGGGAAAATCATCATCATGTGATTAGAAACTAAACTAAATGATAGCATTGTAAATTAAATACGAGAAGATAGCTTTTAGAAAATGCTTTGAGAAAATCAAAAGAAAAGATAGGGTCACCGTGCGTTTTTTCTGGCTAATAAACAAAATCTCAAAATTTCATGTAGACTCCTTCCGAAAATGCTCTATTTCAGAGTAACCTCCCCTAAAAATGCCAATTTTAAAATATTAAAAGTCAAGCAAAAGGAGTAGGTCCGGTAAGGACCGATTTTGGCCTCAATTTTCAAGTTCATCTAACGAAATGTTTTAGATACTTTTTAAACACTTAAGTGTCTATTTCAATTGATTCAATTAGTTTATGTGAAAGGTTTAAACTGATAAAGTCATTAAAAACGCTCCTATTCACACTTAGATATGAAAATCTATCAAATATGCCAAAAATCGTCACTTTTCATATAGTCAAAACTGAAAGTGGCCGCATCCGTGTTCATCCTCATACTTTATTATGTATTATCATCAAATACAAGTTACATTTCAATATTATGAATGAACACGAAGGCGGCCACTTTCATTTAGGACGGAAACCGTATAGAAGGAGTAGGTCCGGTAAGGACTCATTACATAATGTACACAGCCATGTATCACCATCATTGCTGGTGATCCGATGGTTAAATCTGGTGTAGAGTTGTCACTGACTCAGACGTACTTATTAATATAATTATTTTCTGTGACTGTATCTTGCATAAATTTGTAGGATCCTTTACTATAGATAATTGAGCTGATATGTAACAATAACAGCTCAATGCCTTATATATCATGTACTATAGTACGCCTCTAGATTAAAACTGACGAGGAAAAGTACCACACGGCCACCGAAAGCTTTATAATTTGTGAAGCCCAGGTGGTCGTGTGCTCTAGCGGGACGGTTACAGTGCAGGCGATTTGGTGTCACGATATCTCACTAGCATGGGTTCGAATCCCGGCGAGGGAAGAACAAAAAATTTGCGAAGGCAAATTTACAGATCTAACATTGTTGGGTTGATGTTTAAACGAGTTGTATATATATATATATATATGTACACAGCCATGTATCACCATCATTGATGGTGATCCGATGGATACATCTGTTGTAGAGTTGTCACTGACTCAGACGTACTTATGAATATAATTATTTTCTGTGACTGTATCTTGCATTAATTTGTAGGATCCTTTACTACAGATAATTGAGCTGATCTGTAACAATAACATCTCCATGCCTTATATATCATGTACTGTAGTACGCCGCTAGATAAAAACTGACGAGAAAAGGTAACACACGGCCACTGAAAGCTTTATTTTTGTAGAGCCCAGGTGGTCGTGTGGTCTAGCGGGACGGCTGCAGTGCAGGCAATTTAATGTCACGATATCACAGTAGCATGGGTTCGAATCCCGGCGAGGAAAGAACAAAAAATTTGCGAAAGCAAATTTACAGATCTTACATTGTTGGGTTGATGTTTAGACGAGTTGTATATATATATATATATATATAGATATATTAAGCAGTGCATTGATTTCTTTAATTCATTGATTTGTAAACTAGGTTCGATCCTGAATAGTACTATACATCGGCAAATATATCAAAACAGAAGAGTGATGGAGTTTATAATTATGGTGAGGTATGAATTATTTCATAACTCAAATTATGCATGCTTTCAAGTAATAGGCAAGTATCAATAATTTCTATTGGGGGTTACAGACACATATATAAATATATATAATAAAATTTTCAAATTCGCAAACTACATTTCACATCAAATAATAACAGTTCGTTAAAATATTGTCGCTAGCGCTTCCATGCCTTCTGGCAATCTTCAGGCGACGTTTTAACAATGTCCTTGACGACACTGCCATTGGTAACGTTTATTACGTTACAATATCGGTAAGGGGAGATAAATCAAACGTGTTTACGTAGATCCTTTTAACTTTGGCTGAAAGTGACAAAATTTTAACGAACTGTTATTATTTGAGAATTTTATTATATACATTCTGTACACCTTGTTTATTTACTTTTGCTAAATTATCTATATATAAGTTCGGGAATTATTTGTTATTTAAAGACTCCACATGAGAAGAAAAGTAAAGAAAAATCAAAGTTTGGCATTTCCGTAAAACAAATGACTTATCTTATTCTTAACGATTTGAATACAAATTGAAAGGCTAATTAACAATCTGCATTTATTTTATTTCTTTCGCACGATAAAACTACGAACTGATATGCATTTGTTTTTCATTTAAAAAAAAACATTTTGTTGTTGCTAGGCAATATTTGTGTTGCTATGCTCAATATCGAACTTGTTAAAAAATATTGATAAATAGATAGTATATTAGAATGCTACCTGATATGTAAAAGGTAAATACTCGATAGATTATTTCTCGAATCATTTCTTTCACAGGAAATCATCGTCAATAACGTTCGCTTTGATGACGCCAAATTATCAACTACAGGTCACCTTTTTTTAATTTTAAGTTCTTTTTGAAAAATGTCATAATTTTGATACTTCATAAAACCCGTTGCTAAGCAACTGTCCTCAAAACAGAATGCAATCAAATCATTGTTGTATTATACAAGTTCATCTGTTATTCCTTACTGGGTTGATTATGTTTATATCTGAATATTTTGATATGACCTTTTGGTACTTTGCATTGATTGCAAATATTGTTTTACTCTTTTAAAACTTATTCATAACGTTCCTAGTGAAAATATCCGATATAACAAATGTATGAAGTCAAACAAATATATCATGAATCTCGAATATTTCCTTCAAATTATGTTGACAGCTTTTAAACATATTTTTATTTCTTCATTATCCGACTTATTAATATAGAACAATCGAGTTCAAAATATTATTGATTTGCTTTTTCATAAATAAAACTAATATATCTTAATTTTCAATTGATTATCATTTTATCAATAAGCAAAGTTAATTGTGTCATTCATTTCACAAGAAACGCTATCACAATGAGACGACACGTGGCGTATCTTTCGTCAAGAAAAACACATAAGTTGTTATCCGGTTTTCGTGAGGTTCATGTTGGACATTCCTTAGCAGTTTCAGTGGCAAGAAGATACAGTTGCTAGTGAATACCTAATGTGTTCGAATTTATGTCAACAACAAATCAAGAAAGGGTTTACGTTAGCAGGAAACAGTGTTACAACGTGTTGCGTGGAATATTCACGGCCTTACTGGATAACTTCTAAATCTAAGAATTTAATATGGTCATTATGTTTAGAACCAAGAGGAGAACAAGGTTTTGTTAAAGTTCCTGTTGGCGCTAATGACACATTGTTCAATACGATTTTATACCAGCACGGCAATTTAAGTGTTATACCAAGCAGGCTTTGTGAATTTTGAGACATAGTGTATATAAACTTTTCTCAAAACCATATTGAAAATATTCCTTACATCACATGTTTCCACATTCTAGACACGTTAAACCTGTCGTTTAATAGAATTGAAAGATTGGAAAATACAACTTTCAGAGTGTTAAAATATTTGAGAGTTTCTGATTTATCTGACAATAAGACACAGTATATAGAGCCAAATACGTTTAACTATCGCCCAGGTTCTCTTATTTCAGTGACTTAAACTATCACTTTATATTGCCAAATGCATATCTTCTTTTTTGAAAATTTATTATATAAACAGTTTTGACAAGTTTTGTGAAATTCGAAAATATTGATTATTTCCCTTCTTTTTCAGATGAATATGTTCATTGATGTTCTTCATCAAATTTTTTTTAATATTTTTGTTTATTTTTTTTTTTAGTCTTTATTAAGTTCTGCTCTCAATGTGATTTTTTTGTTAAAAAAATAAGGTTGATTAATATCACAATGTTTTGGTCAAACTCCGAGTTCCCACTGTGTATAAACTACCCCGGCAATAATTTTGAACCCGATGGTATCTAATATCTAGCACGGTGACGGAGCATTGATAGAAATATAATTGGTGGGTTTCTGTTCATTTATTTGGTATTTTTATGATATCAAAAAATATATATACATACATAACTATTTTCTATTGTGAGATGTAATATTTCTACTACTGTTCTATATTAACGGAGAAATATGTAAAAATGACGAATTTAGTTACCCTTACCTGAAATCTGTTTTTAAATAGATCGTTTAATTGTCTACATTGAATAGACAGAATGCTAAGGAAAGTACGACATTGACATGGAAATTGCACAACTAGCCACTTTGCGCACCTCAATACTTGTATTTGTGTGTATGGAAGGAAAGAAATGGGTCATGTAAAAATGGAAAACCTGGTTTTGTCTAAGTATATTATATTCAATCGTACGGCCTTTAATAATGAGACAAATTCATACCGTATAAACTGGATAATGATCTATTAATTAAAATCGTGTGCTAGAAGGACAAGCTTACTTTATTCTCGCTATCTGTTTCTTACCAACCTTCAAGCCTCTTACACTTTTTACACACAAATTTCTTAAAAGGATATAGAACCTTATATAATGTAACTTTTGTTCTTCTATATGACAACAATAAATACTACACCAGCCTTTTGACTAATAATAACAATTATACAAGCATTTCCTCAAACGTCAAATAAGGGCAACAGTAGTATACCGCTGCTCAAAACTCTTAAATCCATGGACAAAAAAAACTAAATCAGGGTAACAAACTAAAACCGAGGGAAACGCATTAAATATAAGAGAACAACGATATAACATTAAAATGTAACACAAACACACACACATAAAACGGACTAAGCATTAGACAAAATATATAATACGTACTAGAGAAATAAACAGGATGGTGATATGTTGTAGAAGGAAACACTTGTTTTAATTTTGAAATCCTACCAACCATCCGGCCTGTTACACCTGTTACACACACATTTCCTTAAAGGATATAGACATTTCCATAATGTAACTTTTGTTCTTTTCGCAACAAAATATTCTAAACTAACCTTCTGACAAATTAAGAGTATACTTTTGTAATGTAAAGAAGATATTCCAAATCGCTTTACAAAAAATATGCATGTGTTTTTATTTTGAAACAAAAAAATAAGAATGTCTGTCTATTATGTCTAAGGAATGAAATGTAAAAAGAAAAATTAAGTTAATGTATAAATTTTCGAAACATTTGGATAAGTAAAAAATAGCCTGTATGCAAATTTTTGTAAAAAATCACTGTATGATCAAAACTGTATGGAATGCCCTTTAGAATGTACTAGGCCACGTTAAGGAATTTTTGTCAAATGTACGGAATCTTGGTGGTTTTTTTTGTACGATATAAGTGTATTTCGGTACTTTGCCGGCTAACACCCATTTTTTCTTTAAGACTTCCATAGCCCGAAAAAGGCTATTTACAAAAAAATACGCATATTCTATATTGAGATACAAATTGTCGAATATCACTTGCTTGTTTTGATATTATAAGAAAAATTGAGAAAAAACAACCGGAACGTTACCATGATTATTATACGAAAGAAAGAAACTAAAATTGAATTTCAATTAACAAGTAAATAAATTTTTATATTGATTTGTCGTCTTATTGATTTGTCAAAAGTTTTCAGAAATGACTATTTAATTAATTTTTCACGACCTTGCAGCTTTCACAAATAATACTACACAAAACACAACATAGTAGACTGACAAGTAAGCAACATGAAGCCCACCAAAATCTGTGAGTTATCTCAGGTGTTCCGGAAGGGTTATCAGATCCTAACTTATTTATCACCACGATATTGACAATAATAAAGTATATCATACCTCATTTCTTTTAGAGTAGGCAAGTATTGAATGAATACAGACATTGATGTAATATTCAAGTTTCATCCTGTCATTCGTTCGATAATTTAAAAAGTACACAATTAGTTTTTGAGTTTATGCACTTGATAACGATACTTATATACTTATAAGAAGATGTCGCATGAGTGCCAAAGAGACAACTCTCCATACAAGTGAAAACTTATAAAAGCAAACCATTATAGGTCAAAGTACGGTCTTCAACACGGAGCCTTGGCTCACGTCGAACAGCAAACTTGGAAGGTTTTAAATGACTGTAAAACCATTCAAACGGGAAAAGCAACGGTATAATCTATATAGAAAACGAGAAACGAGAAACACTTATGAACCACATCAACAAACGACAGCTATTGAACATCAGTAATGATGCTATATTTGTTATTCTCATCGGATTTTATCTATTGATTAGTTCGTTTCTGTGTGTGTTACATTTTAATTTTGTGTCGTCAAAGCGATCCCCAAAGCGAACAAAAATTTTATCTAGTAAAAATTCAAGGGCATATATAGTATCAAAGCATGTCCAATTGACATAGTTTTTTTGTTTATTGCTACTAAAAAATGACCTAAAAGAGTTTGAACATATATATTCACATTTTGACTTTTTAAATGCCCATTTAATTAGGTGTGTGATTTTTTTCTTAATGAGAATGTGAGGCAATGTGGTATACAGGGTAGAAAAATCAAAACTTTGAACAGATTTAAAATCACCAATATAAGCATGCAATTTATCAAGTACTTCCAACGAGTTCTTGACACTCCAAAAGTAATTAATTCCACTGTTTTCGAAGGTCTTATTTGAACAATTTATTATCAGGTTTATATTTGTACCAAGTGTGCTGGTAAGAAGAATAGATAATTTAGTAGTGGAACAATGGCTTGAAGACGAAATAAATCTATATTTGTAAGGTGTTTTGTGTAGCTTCGGAAGCCAGTACATAGTTGTTTTTTTTAATATGCAAACATTTAACATCGGAGGCTACTCTGTTGTCCTTAAGCATGGTTTAGTTGATAGTGTCTTTGTTTTCAATGTACTATTATTTGCTATAACCTAGCTTTGAGTTCATGCCGCGTTTAATTGATGACATTGAGAAATTGAAGAGAATGGAAGAGATGCAATTTTTGTTACATTTATTTGTAAGGCTATACATGCTTAACTCATAACTCTCCATTGACATAATTTGCGAGTATGGTATTGAGAAACAACGATAGTCTGTTGGATAGGGACGATAAGTACCTGACTAGTGTTAAGAGAAAGCCACATCTCTTGCACGTAAAAGACACCCTGGTACATTTCGAAAAAGAGCAGGTCAGGTCAGCATTTTGACAAATAAATAATATTATTAATTATATTATTTATTTTCAGATTTGTAGACCAGTAGTTCTTGGAAACAAGTATATTTTCAGATTTGTAGACCAGTAGTATAGGGAAACCAGTACAAGATTCCTAATACATGTGTATGTATATGAACTTTCTACAAAATTATACTCATATTTATGATAAAATGTACTCTTGTCTCTGCAAGAGGCGTCTCCCATGTCATTTTTGCTAGCCAAGGGTTACAATTCACTTCCCTCCTCTCCACCCTTGGCGGATTGAGATAGAATTTCGGAGACACAAGGTAAGGATTTTCGTTGGTTGCAGTTCAAACTCGCTGCAACCAATCAAAAAGCGCCTATAACATGATCACGTATAAATGTAGAAAGTGTATGTAAACAAATGCCAATTGTTTATTGTGCAACAAGTCTTTACATCCCTAAACACGCGACTATATTAAGTTATAATTTCAATATTTTTAATCAACTAATAGAAGTTCCTGTGTATATTTCTTGCATTAATTCATGAATGTCAACGTAATTGTGTTTCCTACTTTACTGAGTGTGTAAACTCTAGACGCTATTGTGTTTTACCTCCCAATTAAAGAATTCAAGTGCTACCATTGGTAAAAAATTAAGTATTCGGAATGGGCGTGACTTTTATCTACCGATAGATGACGCAACATTGTTATCACCAATGTTTGCTTAATCTGCCAAAGGTGGAAGGATGGAAGTGGAAAATAACTCTTGGCTAGCGAAGATGCTCCCATGTAAGAGTTTGTGGTTATTTTAAATATTGTATGTTCGTTTGAGATTACGAATAAGAATTTAAATTAATTGAATCAAGCGATATATAATTTTCAGTCGTTACAAAATCTCTGAATATTGAAAAACAGTAAAGAATATTCGTGCATAGCAATATCTTTACTAAAAATAGAAATAAAACCGATGATAGCTGATAAAAAAAACTTACAATATTTCAATGCATTTATTGTGAGCCAATTACACAGTTGACTGCTTGGTTATCTTTACACGGAGGACATGACAGAGAGCCACACTTAGTGTTGGTGAAATACAGTTGACGACCATCTTTGTTTTCCTGTCCCCCAGGAACATACTCAGGCTGTTTGTCAACACAGATATAGGACAATGCGCTATAAGCATAATGACCCGAGGCTAGCAAACCGTTATATTCTTTTTTCCACCCTTGGTAGCAATTTTCTCGTCCAGGAATCATGAGAGATATATGTGTATTAACGCTTTCGGATACTGCACAGGGAATATCTTCGTCTATTGCATCTGCTTTAGGTATATTTTCTTCAGATTCCGTACCAAACATATGACTAAAACCAGCGGTTGTCAAGGTCAATAACTCTGGATTATTTGGCAAACAAAGAAAATATGAAGTACCTCCAAAGCGGGCACTGTATTCCATTAAACTTTGGCCAGCCGTAATCCTGTAATGTATTCAAAATAATCAAACGTCAAAACATGACAAGTGTTGACATATTTTTATACATTTATCCCATAGTGTTTAAAATAATTAATCAAAACCAAATTGTTGCATTATTTCCTATGCAATTTGCAACTGATTTTACTGTTAATTCTTATCGAGTACTTGCCCACTATTATTGTATGTGAAGGGGAGGGTTGGACACCCACAAACATGTTTAACCCCACCTTGTTCGTTAAGGACCTGTCCAAAGTCATTCATTGCATAAATTGGGCCGTTCTTTCACTCTTTTGAATTATTTACATTTTTTATGCTGTGGATTTTTATAACTGACTATACGGTATGCGTTTTTATTTCTTGTTAAAGGTCGTACGGTGTCTCATTGGCAATCATGCCACAGCTACATATTTTTTTGCTAATCTGTTTACGTAAGGGTTTGTTTATTTGCGTCGAAAAAAACCCGTTTGTTTTGCTTCATTTATTAAAGATTTAAGTTAATGATTGATATTAAAAATAACAAGTAATGTATTCTTTAGGTGCCTTGGAGTTTACTATAAACCAACTTATTTTCGCGAATATTTTTTCGCGTGTAGGCATTACTAGTCCATTTTGAGGCGATTTAAATTCGCGATTCTCAAATTTACTTGATGTATATAAATCGCTCGTACATACCTGAATAAACAAGCTGTGTATCTGAACCTGAGCACGATGTCCTTCACTAACGAATATACGTAGAGCCTGTACCTTTAATGAACATTAACATTTGATTATTTTTGTATCGGGAACATATGTGTATGCTTTCAATTTTCGGAAAACAACTATCATATAAAAAGCCAATTTGAATTGTTGCAAAATACATATCTTATTTCATGTCTAAATAGTTTATGAAAAGGAAAATCATAAAAATGCTGAACTGCGAGGAAAATTACAAACGGAAAGTCCCTTAACATATTGCAAAATCAAAAGATAAAACACATGCAACGAATGGACGACAACTGTCATATTCCTGACTAAATACAGGCATTTTCAAATGTAGAATATGGTGGATTGAACCTGGTTTTATAGCGTTTACTTTGGTGCAAATATATGATATCAGTTGTTGGACCAAAATAAGATATCGTGTGACTGAACGATTGTTAGAAATACGTGTCAGTATATGTATTTTCAAATACTGTGGATTCATTATTATTCGTTGGATACCAATTTTCGTGGATTTCGTGGGCACAGTCAAACCACGAAATTAAATATTCAACAAATGATAATTTTTCTATAGGTTTGTATGCAGACTTCAGTAAAACCACGAAATTAAATATCCACGAATATGCAAGTATTTCTTAATCCACGAAAATTGGTACCCACGAAAATAAATGAATCCACAATAACCTTGAAATGAAAACTTGCTCGATTCCAAAAAAGGAACGCCAGTCTAAATAGAAAAAGAAAAAGAACAAAAATATAACAAGCTACAATAAAAAAAGAAAGAAAAGAAAAATAAGAAATAGTTTTGGTAATGAATTCATAAGATCGAACATTTAACAATTAAATTTCCTTGCTTGTTGTCTCATTGGTGTACGTCACATGTCTGCTTGGTCATTTCTTTTATAGTGTCACACATTCTATGTAAAGTATATGTTAGCCAACAATGCTATATACCTGCACTCTTCTGCATCTGGACTGCAAGGTCTGATTTGACAACATTCAGAGCAGTAGTCAACTGCTGCTTCTCTGCTGCAAATTCTAATTTCACTTCATTTAGACTAGTTGTCAACTGCGAAACATGATTTGTACAGTCTTTAAAAAAACAATGAAACAAAACAAAAATATAACCAAAAAAAAAAAAAAAGCAAACATTACATACCACATAAGAAAAATTAAGACAACAGAGAAAATAAAAAGTAGAAATAATTTGAGATGTGTAGTCATTCGACCTAAAATGTTATTTTTTTAAATTTTGTTCACTTGGTTTCATTGTTATTAGAACACGCTAAATGTCTTCTGTATCTTTTTTGTTAAAGTTTTTATTCTTTGTAAAGTAAATAAAAACAAATTATGCTACATACATGCACTCTTCTGCTTCTGTTTTGCAAGTTCTGGCTTGGGTTCGTTCAGACTAGTTGTCAACTACGAAACCTGATGTGTAAATGTTTGCAAGTTCTTCGCCATTTGATTTATCTTGACCTGCAACATCGGAGTCATTAAGAAGTAAGCGTTTTAGACCAGCATGCCCTAAAACTTAATTGTCTCTTTGGCAATCATACCACACCTTCTTTTTATATATACACCAAAACTATGAAAAACTCTACATGAAATTTACGCGAGTGCATAATGAACTGCACTACAGTACGGCAGTTTTGTGAAAAATTGTACACATCCTGCTACAAGCATGAAATTTAGCATAACCTTCCTCAACTATAACTCTTTTATTTCAGATACGGAGGCATTTGAAAAAAAATGTCTCACTTCCATGGCGGACATCATACTTGAAACAGTCCAATATCAGAGGCTAGTGTGTGAAAAGGTGTTTTTATCATGCTGCTATAATAATATTTGTTACAAACCTTTGTTATGTACTACTTTTGGATATATGATATAGACTAGATATCTTTAAAAACCCTACTTCCGGTAAAATCCAACATGGCGGACATTGTACTAAAATAAGCTCATTTTTAGGGAGGGTGATAGAAATGTGTTTTGGCGTATTGCATAGGACAAAATTCAAAGATTGTTACTCATCAACATCCGCCATGGTATATTACACGTTTTACATGCTGAAAAACTCTAGACCGAGTCGTTCAAATAGCATCAATAAGTATTTCCTCTTCCAAAACCATGTTTTCCTGCTTCGTAAACCCCATCTGATAAATTTGTTTGATCTTCCTACAAAACCACGTATCGATGACAATCGATCGTTTTATCAATGACATTATCAAATCCATATCTGGTGATGTTGGCTGATCACTCATCATTCTAAATCATAAAGTCAGATCTTCAAACGCCGTCCGGCATGTCAACAACGAAGTTCCCTTACTAATTTGATAGATCATGGATATATATATCTAAAGATTTCCCACTTCCAAATACAAGCCAAAGTTCGTCTGCCCCAATGTCACGGAATAACTAAACATCAATAACAGCAACATCAGTATCGACTGTTCGAGGCATGACTCAGTTAAGTGTATCACTGCAACAGACACATCTATCTTGATTCTAGTATAGCCTCTTCATATTAACATGGGGCTAAACTTGAAACACCATCATGTGTTGGATAACACAGAACATCCTGGTCATTTTGTTGCTGCAACAATCTTTTCCTCAAAATCTTTTGAGCAAGCACCTGTGAATAAAAACTAAAAAGTTCTTTCTTAATGTCGTCATCACTCAGAAAACTTTGCCAATGTTGAGAAATTTGTTTTGACTCTGGATTCGTCTATGTATTCCCTTTCTTTTAAATGTAGCTTTTGTTTCTTGTAGCAGCCTTCAAACTACCGGTCTAGGCTATGTACGCATCCTAGACTACATTCGAATTCACTGTTGTCACAGTTTCAAGGTGTTTCATAACGAGTATGCCAGATGGGTATTATGCCCTTACCTTAAAAAAAACGTGAAACTGTTACAAGAATGGATGAAGTCTTAGATGCATATGGTAGTTGTAGCAACACATGTTCAGGATATTCTATCATAACTACCACGTGATGTATTTCAAGTTAAGAACCATATTCACATTAAAAGGCTGACACTAGAATCATGATGCATGTGTCTGATGCAGTGAAACACGAACTTAACGAGTCATTATTCGAACAGTCGTTACTGATGATGCTGTCATTACTGTTTCGCTATTCCGTGACATAGGGGTAGACGAACCATGGATTGTGTTAAGGAGGGGAAAAGCTATGGATAAATATCTAGCAATGACCTTTTAATTGCACTAGCGATGAATGATCACACACACATATTGTGATCAATGTATTTACCGGTTGTGATACGGTTCTCTGTTTGCTTGAAAATGAAAAAAAGACTGCGTTTTAACATAAAGAATGGTAATTGATCCGCCTAAATCACCGGTGTTTTACTGTAAGATCACACAAACTTATCAGATGGGGTAAGCATGGTTTGCAAAGCAAGTAATAACTAATTAGGCAAAAGGGAAGTCTAGTCTTTTCTAGCATGCAAAACGTACAATACACTAAGACACGTGTTTAGGGGACGAGCTTGAAATTGGCTCTTATGCTACACAGTCCAGGCGCTTATGGATGACGAAGGGTCAAAGAGGATCACTTTTAATAAACTCTTTCTGAAGCCTCGTCATTTTGTCAGGAGCTTGCACATTGTTGAGGTAAGAAAGATTGCCGCGGTTGTTGTTAATTTGGAAAATCAAGTCTCCCATGCCCTGCGTCGTGTGCATGTGGTGGTGACTGAGAATTAACATGTTGTTTGTTTTACCGAATAGTGGAAATTTTTAAAATGTTTTAGTACTTAAGGGATTTCATATTGTTTTAATCAATCTATCCAAAGCTTTACATCGAAGATATGGATTGAGGACTCATTTTTGACGTTTACGCCATATTGGTTTTTTTTTATACCGGAAGTGTTAACTTTGTATTTAAATATCAACTTCAGAACATGATTAGTGGTTTAGAGGATAACTTAAAGCCAACATTTTAATGACCACCCAAAAAAAAAAGAACACTTTCTTCCCATTTTGAAAAGAATTTGAATATCAAAATAAAAAAAATGATATTTCTATGACCGCCATTTTGAATGTTACCGGACGTAAGGGTTTTTAAGACATATGTTGATACATTGTATCCATAAGAAGCATCAAAGAAAAGTTCATGCAGAGTTTAATGATAGTAGCAATACGTTAAAACACATTTCATCACCCTACCTAAAAAATAAACTTAATTTAGTACAATGTCCATGTTGGATTTTACCGGAAGTAGGGTTTTTAAAGATATCTAGTCTATATGATATATGCAAAAGTAGTACATAATAAAGGTTTGTAACAAATATTATTATAGCAGCAAGATAAAAACACCTTTTCACATAGTAGCCTTCGATATTGGGCCAATTTAAGTATGATGTCCGCCATTTTGTTTTTTACCGGAAGTGAGACATTTTTTCAAATGCTTCCCTATCTGACATAAAAGAGTAATAGTTGAGGAAGGTCTATGCCAAATTTCATGCTTGTAGCAGTGTGCACAATTTGTCTGAAATATGCTTGTAGCCGATGGACTACTATATACAGTTTTGCCTGATATATTTCGAAAGATAACAGACGAAAGATAAGAGATTAAATTTAACCTATCAAATGGTAACTTGCATCTATTATAACAACATGATTTGTTTTGGTGTGTTGCGTGACTCATTATGGAATTTTATTTTATAATTGAATGAATTGTTGCGGATGGCAAATATTTTGTGTGAGCATGTTCTTATAATCGTTTGTTTTCTTGGCACTGTCTGATTTTAGCCGACTTATGATTTTCGATTGCCCTGCGGTAATCATTTCTTCTACCTTTCTTGACTTATTTAGACTTACAGAAGTGATCTACCTTCATAATTCAAACCTGAGTAAGAGGATTAGGATGTACGATTTGGAAACAAGTGTCATATTACTGACATGGTACAGGAACTTTCTTATAAATATTATTGGTTTTTTTCGATAATTACACCTTCTGTAAGAATCTTGGATTTTGATTGGTTAGTAGCCAGTGTATTTTTCACCAATTTACTGTTATCAAATGAATATCGCTAATTTTTTAACCCCGCCGGGGTATTTGGCAAAAGGATATGCCTTTTTTACCCTCTCTGCCGTGGTATTTGCCATAAAATACTCATTTTTGAACATTAACATTCCGTGTAATTAAACATATATGTATAAGTACCGGGCCGCGTCCACTTGTATTTTTGTCCATCTGATGAGTTAAGCCTTTTTCAACTGATTTTTATAGTTCGTTCTTATGTTGTACTGTTATACCACTGTCCCGGGTTAGGGGGAGGGTTGGGATCCCGCTAACATGTTTAACCCTGCCACATTATTTATGTATGTGCCTGTCCCAGGAGCCTGTAAATCAGTGTTTGTCGTTTGTTTATGTGTTACATATTTGTTTTTCGTTTATATTTTATTATTTTTTTATTTTATTTTTTTTTTACATAAATAAGGCCTTTAGTTTTCTCGTATGAATTGTTTTACATTGTCTTATCGGGCCCTTTTGTAGCTCACTATGCGGTATGTTCTTTGCTCATTGTTGAAGGCTGTACGGTGACCTATAGTTGTTAATGGCTGTGTCATTTTGGTCTTTTGTGGATAGTTGTCTCATTGGCAATCATACCACATCTTCTTTTTTATATAGCATGTTCTTGAAGGGTATTTGTATTTTTCGCAAATACCCCTCCTTAACATGATATATCTGCTTAAAATGTCTTACAGTGAGCCAATAACTTTTCTACCGCAAGTCATTCTGAAATGAAAGGTTTTATATCAATGACAATAGACACCACTTTCATAGGCCAGAGCAAAGACTTATTAATTTATGTGTAAAATATCAATAGTATTTACTCTAGTTGTTGATATTTTCCATAAATCAATACTGGTGGTCAATATTTAACTACGTTTTCTCGTCGGCTTTATCTATGGATATGACAAAAATAATAACGTCTAGTTGAGTGGAAAAGTACTTTGTTTCAACCCTGATTAAGCATTATTCGACTTACTAAAACCGTTTTTTATACAGTGAAACCTTTTTAACCGAACCTCTTCGGGATTTAAGAATGGGTTCGGTTTTGGTCAATATTCGGTTTTATCAGGTTCACAACGCATAAAAATAAGAACATGTATGGTTTATACAGGTCATCAGTTTATGCAAAATGCGGTTTAACCAAATTTACTGTAATAATACGACTCCTCATCGGAGTATATTTAACTTATTTCAGTGAACAGAATATACCTGAATAAACTAGCTGCGAGTCTGCATCTTAACATGATGTCCTACCCCAACTAATATATGTAGAGCCTACAACTTAAATATAAATGGTATTTTGTATTTCTGTATCTGAGATATGTCCGAGTGCATTCATTCAATATATACGAGAAACTTATTCATGTATTTATGAAAAAACCGCCCCCGTTAGAAAAAAACAAGGGATATGTCATTTTGTTAAAGATTGAAAATTTTGTTTTAAACATAAGTGACAAAATAAAAATATGGAGATGTGGCGTAATTGCCAATGAGAAAACTATCCAACTATAAGCATCAAGGTAATAATAGGTCATCGTACGTTCATCAGCACCGAAAAAACACTCATATTGTATAATCAGCTATTTAATGCCCCAAAATGAAATATACGATTGAATTTTATGTTTTTTTAAACTGAATATTTTCAACCTATCTTGGCAATACTAGAAAATTGTAAAGGCGTTTTCTTCCTTTTCATTGTTCAAAAATATATATCTACATGTATGTGTTAATCATAAGAAAGGTCAATTTATCTACATAGACTTTTGTTGATCTCTTCTTTGTTGTTTCTTGTCTACTATTATTTGTCTCTTTGTCTTTTTCATTTCTAGCCATGGCGTTATCAGTTTATTTTCGATTTACGCGTTTGACTGATCCTCTGGTATCTTTCGTTCCCTCTTCTAATGTTTTGTACTTACAACATACCAATTGTCAGAATAGGTAACAAAAGAAACTAAGCAAAACGATAATCATACATAAAAGAGGGACGAAAGATACATGTTTAAAATAAACTGAAAATGCCATGACAAAAGTAGAGAGACAAACAAACAAATAATAGTACAGAATACAAAATATAGAAAACTAAAGACTAAGAAACACGAACCCCACCTTAAACTTGGGGTGATATCGCAGGTGTTCCGGAAGGGTAAGCAGATCCTGTTCCACATGTGTTTTTATCTTGGTTGATGTTCTATTTATGCAGAAGAAGATCGGTAAACTACTGTTGCATATCTTTATGTTAAATCTATTTAAGAAAACGTGATAATAAATGTTGAAAGTCATTCTTAATTGCCTTTCATCCTATAAAAATAAAAATATGTCAGATATATGTTGAAAATATACTGACAGGCAATTTCAAAATCTTTCCTTATTGGGGAAACATTTAAGCTCACTGTTAATTTGAGGAGTATCTAAAAATAAACAGAATAATATCGTTACCACAATTGCAGAGTATATTTGCATGATCTGATAACAATCTAAAAAATGTTAATGTTTAAGATGTCGAAAGGTTGGCACGAAGCCACTTAAATAATACAAATAGAAAGTATAAATCTTTGTTTGTAGACACACATTTTTATTCAATTGTTTTGTTGTGATAGAGAAGAATGGTTGATTTTAGTACCATCATGACATTGGTAAGTCTATGTACTATTTCATAATTTAAATCATGCATGCGTTCATGGTTTTTAATAGGTAAGTATTATCAAATTCGACTTGTAATAACAAAAACGATATTAATGTATTCAATTCAGGAAGGTCAATTTCCAAAATATTTCGTAGGAATTATTTAGATTTTCATCAATATCAATCATTACACCCAAAATGGGTGTCGGAGCTACTGTTAAACTACCTACTATACCGGCTGTATGAATCAGATGTGGAAACTAGCACATTTTAAAGAAATTTAAAAAAAATCAATATAAATCTATTCCCACTTGCATACCTTTTACCTTTCTGAAATAACAAACACTTTCTACAAATGTTCTCTTCACAAATACTTGAAATGAATGTCGCAATTATTTAGGTTAATAAAAACGGGTTTAAAATCAGTAAATGACTTGTCTTCAATGAATATTTCCAAACAAAATCGTAATTATTAATATACAAAATTAAATGAAAAATACCCAAACCATCGGAATATTTATTAAATCCATGCAAAACGTTACATGTGTGTTCAATTTCTTTCAATATCTTTTGTGGTTATAAGCTACGAGGAACGGTCATCAGTAAGCTTTTACTTACGAGAAAATTCGACATTAAGACTATGATTGATTTTCATTTCTTACCCAGCAGTAAAAATCGGTCAAAAACGTCACGAACCGATGACGTATGCCAACCGGAAAAGTTACAAATATTCGAATTTCTCCGTTATTAAGGAGAATATATATATTTAAACTCTTTGTATGTGTTATATATTATAATTAACATCTTCAGATGATTAGTTGAAAATCGCGATTTTTCCCTTTAATTTATACCTGCAAATATTTAGATGACACCCTAATTTATAAATAATCAAGATGTTATGAATATGGAAATTACATATATCCATTGTAAAAGTTACAGGTCCGTTCGATTTTCCCATCATTTTTGCCATTTTTGATAGCCTTTCGTAAACGTTTTACTTGCCACCAACACCCTTTGTTCAAGAGTCTATTTAACGTTTTATGATATTCTAAGATAGAAAAGTCCATATTTTATATTTCAGGTGGAATTATTCCTCTTAGGTTTTGGTGTTCAAATGTTTTCAGCATCACATTTGAGTAAGATTAACCAGGAATCATATCCTGGATATTTTCACTGGAGAACAAATACGGTTGTTAGTAACTTTCTTATGTGTCCAGATGCATGTCAGCACACCATAACATTTCGGCGTAATTTTGCAGGGAATAATGTTGTCACATGTTGCGTAAAAAATGCTCAACCATTCTGGAATATTTCGAAGTCTAATTTACTTGACGTTCTACACTTGAAAACAACAAGAAAATATTGTTTTTTTGAAGGAATCGACACAGCTGCCGTTAACTTGTACTTTAAAGTTGTGTACCAACAGGGAGACTTAACAGAAATTCCAGATATTTTATGTAAAAATAAAAAAATAGTTGAAATTAATTTTTCTGCAAATCAGATTGAAAACATCGCTAACATTGACTGTTTAAAATTTCTTGACACATTAAATCTTTCTTTTAATCGAATTTCAAGTTTGAAAAATACAACATTCAGGGTGTTGAAATATTTGAGAGTTTTGAACTTATCTTATAACAAGATACAGTATATAGAGCCAAATACGTTTAACTATCGTCCAGGTTCCCTCATGAAGATTAACCTAAATGGAAATGTTATGAAAAGCATTGATGTGACAAACCTATTTCTCGATTATTGGTTTGACCGTATAGAGTTGATTGGCAATAGAATATCGAAGTTTACAAATGAATTATCTAATACATTCAATCTTTCAAATGGTGGTGGAACCATTAGTTTAGGATACAATCTAATATCTGAATTTCCGAATCTACCAAAATTGGGATTATCCATTGATATTTTGTTACGTGGTGTTTTTAAATATCCGATCAGTGTAGATAAAAATCCAATAAAATGTGATTGTAAGTTTGGGAGTTTAATTAAAACGATTCAACTTGCCGCCGAACATTTTGAAGGACCGCGTAATATAATTTGCAAAGACCCGCCCCTACTTCGAGAGAAGAGGATTATTGATATCAATGAAGACCTTTTAACATGTGATATATCGATGAAAAATAGATGCCCTCCTGAATGTAATTGTTACAAACAACCATCGAGATCTAGGGTTGTGGTTAATTGTTCCTCGACAAGAAAACGTAAACTGCCGAGTGTTTGTCCGCGACAAGATGATTTAGATATTGATTTTAGTCATAACTTTATATCCGTTTTTGAATACCGTACTTATTTGAATAGAACATTTTCAATTAATTTGTCTAATAATAGAATATCAAGTGTAGATCCGTTTATTTATGGAATCGTGAAACTACGGAATATTAATCTTCAGCACAATAAAATATTACAGATTCATAAGAATGTACTGTTTATGAAAAATGACCACAAAATATCGTTTGGACGTATATCAATTAAGTGTTCCTGTGAAATGAAATGGATTGAATCATGGCTAGAAAATCAACTCAGAAGACATGGAGTTTATAACTCCATTAACTGTCATATACAAGGTAGAAATATTCAAGCGAGTTCAATTTCTGAGATTTGTTCATCTGTAAAGCCGAAGTCAACTATTAAATATGTACTTCTTAGTTTCATGATATCTATATTTGTATCATTACTGCTATGCTTGAAAATGAAATACGAACTTTGTTTCCTTTTAAGAAGTTTCAAAAGACTGTACCTTAACCGATACAATTATTACGACAGTCTTGAGCCGACCCGATTCGACGTGTATATTTCGTTCAATGCAGAGAATGACAATATAATGAAATGGATAAAGACAGTCGTTTTCAACCTTGACAAAAAAGACTTCAAAATTTGTCTCCCACCAAGAGATTTCGCTGTAGGGGGTGTGCACGTCGATCAAATTTCGACCGAAATAGCTAACTCAAATTCATATTTAGTCATTTTGAGTGACGATTATTTAAAATCACAATTTCAAATGATTGAATGGAACAAGATTTGGGCTCATTACAAGACAAACATATCTCGCAATATTGTTGTTATAAATTATGATATGTTGGATAGTTGGAATATCAAAGATAGAAGACTAAAAGCCTTTGTAAGACTTGGACAGACTTGTGACTTTTGTAACTTTAACAATAAACTGATTAATGAATTAGAAATGAAGCTACGAACAACAAATTTACAGACTACAGCCTGATTATTCATACAATCTTGTTGATGTAGCCTAATTTGCGTATCGATTTGACATGGTTTTTTTCCGTAAAGGTTTTGCAATTTTAAGCGATATATATATTAAGCAGTTAATTGATTTCTTTAATTCATTGGTTTTGTACGCTTTGTTCGATCCTAGATAGTACTTTACATCGGCAAATATATGAAATTAAACCTGGTTTTATAGCTATATGTAGCAAAACCTCGTACTGAAAGTCGCATACTTATACATCCCGTCATTGTGTTATTGCGTCATGACTGCTGTACCCCCATTTTGGACATTTTTACCTATAATGTCTATATTGTTCTGTTCAAGCATCGTTGTCAATAATTATGTATTTCTTCCACTAGAATGAGAAATATTAAGATCAAAACACTTATTCTTATCAGTTTTTTTAACGCGAAAGAGAAATGCTATGGGTTCTTTTCAAGATGAAAAATAAAAAAACAAGAAACATGTTAGTTTTAAACCAATACGCATCAACTTTGATTGCAAGGTCGATTTAATCAGAAATATATTATATAATCATTGTAATCTACAGCTCTGACTTAACTATAGAAGTTTAATATGTGTTGTACAATTAACTAGTTGAGCAAGGCAATTATGTATGTTTATATTCAATGTTTGGATTGTTTTAAAAACATAAAAAAAACTAAAAACTTGGCATAGCACAAGGTCATGATTTTTTCTCTGGCCGTTTATGACGTCTTCACACTAAATGCATAGGATGTTTGATGTGTACTAATTGGCCGTTTCAGAATCTAAAGCATCATGGGTAATTTCATTGTTCGTACCCCAAAGTGAAAATAACGTTACGTCATTGGTTGAATTTCGATTGTTTAGGACGTTTTAAACCAATCAAAACGCTTTGGTGTACGCTTTTGAAAATATTACCCAGGATGCATTAGATTCTGAAACGGCGAATTGACTATTTAGTCTTGGATACATGAATTTTTTTATTAGTTGTTATAAAATAGTTTTGAATGATTGGAATGTAAATCTCACTTTGACCGAGCACCTATGTTTGAGGATGTGCGTTAAGGTGGTACCTAACACTACAGGGAGATAACTCTGTAAAGTCAGCTAAACGTTTTAATGACGTTGTGTTGTTAAAGGAATATTAAGCTTCTCAATGATCAAAATTGGTGTTTGTCAAATTGCTATATAACCAGTGTAATTTTTCTGACAAAACGGTTGGTTCAAAATTTTTAAATTTTTTATATTTTTGTTAAAGTGTCAAAGTAAATACTTTGTCAAAATTTTAAGGAAAATTAAACGAGCCAAATTAATTTTGATTAAGGTGTTGGGTACCACCTTAAGTCCGAAATTTGCTTTATAAAACTTAAAATGAAACTTTATTTATTGCGATGTCACAAATAGAGTTGATATGTTTCCCTAGATTTTGGTTTGTGACCCCCGGATTTGTTTTTGCTTGATTGATTTATGACTATTTAACAGCGGTAAAATACTGTTGTCTTTATTTGTCAAAAATAAAGATAGCTTATTTAGATAAATAAAAGCAATAGTAGTATACAGCTGTTCAAAATTTTTAAATCGATTGAGAAAAACAAATCCGGGTTACAAACTAAAACTGAGGGAAACACATCAAATATAAGACAACTACGACACAACAAAAACACAACACAAAAATTTAACACACACAGAACATAACAATGGACATTTTCCTGACTTGGTACATGACATTTTAAGAAAAGAATGGTTGGTTAAACCTGGTTTTGTGGTAAGCCAAACCTCCCTCTTTTATGACAATGTTAAATATAACATTAAAATGACAACATTACATGACATGACTACAATACAAATAAATTGGAGAATATATAGGACAGAGAAACTCACGAAAAATAGCTATCAAAAGGTGCCAGGTTTATAATTTAATACGCCAGACGCGCGTTTCGTCTACACAAGACCAATCACTGACGCTCAGATCAAAAGCGTTCGAAAGCCAAAATAAGTACAAAGTTGAAGAGCATTAAGGACCAAAAATTCCAAAAGTTGTGCCTCTTCGGCTATGGTTTTCTGCCTGGGATAAGACCATCCTTATTATTTAGAATAATTCATACTTTCGCAAACAGTGAATTTATACAAATGACTATATATAATAGATTTACATGATAACACCGAAGTGGTGACTAACTACAGAATAAAAACGAAACATAAGAGAGAGTTTTTCAACTTACAATTATAGTTATTTCCATCACACTTCTCGTTTAGAATGCAGCTACTAAATTCATATTGTTTTATGTAGAAATCGTTGGTATTCTATACTTTTAAGTTATACAACAGTGATCCTTATTCATCCTTCCAATTACATACATTCCTTTAAGGATACATGAACGCAAATAATCAATCTATGTCTTCCTTTATCTCAAATTGTTTTCTGGTTTTTTTTCAACAAAAGGTCTGGTGGTTTATTTTTTGTTAAAACTTATTTTATGTATTTCAATACAATGTTTAAAACTTTATCAGCACTTTCATCACTTTTTTTATATTTGTGTAAACCTACACATTTATATTTGTGTTAATCTACACATTTATATATTGTGTAAATCTACATATTTCTATTTGTGTAAATCTACACGTAAGATGTCAACTGGGGCCTTTTTTCATGACGTTACAAGAGGAAAATTCGGAAGAAACCAACAAAATTTTACGTCACAATTAAATTATCATTTGCCGAGAACAGATTTTTCACTAGTGAGGAGAAATATTTATCTCACACCGATTAGGAAATGTGAAAATAGCACAAAAAATAGGGAATATTTACTACCAAATAAGTGTTTTACATTGTCATTTTGGGGCCATTGCTCATTGTTGAAAGCCATATGGTGAACTTAAGTTTTTAATGTCTGTGTCATTCGGTCTCTTGTGGAGAGTTGTCTCATTGGTAACCACACCGCATCTTCTTTTTTATATTAGACTCAGCAGATATAAAAATTAAAAGAAAACAAATACTTAAATAAAGGCAACAGTAGTATACCGCTGTTCAAACTCATAAATCCATGGACAAAAGACAAAATCGGGGTAACAAACTAATACTGAGGAAACCGCATTAAATATAAGAGGAGAACAACGACACAACACTACAATGTAACACACACAGAAACGGACCAAGCATCAGACAAAATCCCACGAGAATAACAAATATAACATCAAAACCAAATACATGAATTTGGGATAGACAAGTACCGTGACACGTCTTATCGCAATGTGAATTTACACTTAAGAATAAAAGAAAACAAACGAAGCAACGTTAAAATGTAACACACACACAGAAACGAACTGTAATATAACAATGGCCATATTCCTGACTTGGTACAGGACATTTTTAAAGGAAAAAATGGTGGGTTGAACCTGGTTTTGTGACACGCCAAACCTCCCTCTTTTATAGCCATGTGAAATATAACATTAAAATGACAAGTCAACACCACAGGACTACAATATAAATAAATTGGAGAACACAATTGACAAAGAAATACACGAACAACAGCCAACAAAAGGCAACAAGTTCAAAATTTTAATACGCCAGAAGTGCATTTTGTCCACACAAGATCTACTAGTGACGCCCAGATACAAAAGTTTGTAAGCCGAAACAAGCACAAAGTCGAACAGCATCGAGGACAATAAGATCGAAAAAGTTGTGCCAAAAACGGCCAGGGTTTTTTGTTAGTTACCAGAACATCCCTATTATTTAGAATAATTTATACTTTTGCAAACAGTAAATTTATAAAATTACTATACAGAAGATGTACATGATAAAACTGATGTATTAACTAATTACAGGAAACAACTGAAATACATTACATAACCAGACATTTGCAACACAAAATGTAGACACATCCGAATAAGTTTAAACCTCAACGCCAAGTGACGTCATATTTGAAATTGTAAAAAATGACAAAAAAATGACGTCATTTGAATTTGTAAAACAGATCATCAAAAAATGAAAAATGACGTCACATTTGAATGAATAAGATAGAATTAGGATTGATTTAAGATTATATTTGAACTAAATACTGATATTGCATTTAATAACAATGCTCATTTCAATACTTATTAATAGCAAACTAAGGTAGCAATTAACTATATTATAAAGCTATGTCCGGTTTGTTTTTAATCTAACTTCAAACGTAAAATATCGTACTGATTACGTTGAACAAAATCAAATCTAATAAATGAATGCGGTGATTAATTTTCTTTACCATTACACGTAAATATAATAGAAAAGACGTCAACACATTTGACAAAATCCGATGAGAATTACAAATATAACATTAAACATTTAAACTAAATACATGAATTTGGGATAGACAAGTAACGTAACACATCTTAACTCCGAGGAAAATTCATGCTGTAAATGTTTTTAATATATTGTAAACACATAATTCTGTCATTAGTCTTGGGTTGTTTTGTCGTAATGAATTCGAGATATCCAAATCTACAGATTGCAAAAAAGTATGTATTTGTTAAGATAACTTTAAAACCAATTTAATCAACTATTTTCTACATAAGAAAATGTCGGTACCAAGTCAGGAATATGACAGTTGTTATGCATGTGTTTGAGCTTTTGATTTCCCATTTAATTTGGAACTTTTCTTTTGAATTTTCCTCGGAGTTCAGTATTTTTGTGATTTTACTTTTTTTCATATACAAGTCAAGTGGTTTATATAATAAGAAAGATAACTTGTGTTTTCTTTAATATGCCAACATTTAACATGGGAGGCTACTCTGTTGTCCTTAAACGTGGTATAGTCGATAGTGTCTTTGTTTTCAATGTACTGTTATTTATTATGACTTAGCATTGTGTTGATGTCGCGTTTTAATTAATGAAATTGAGAATGGAAGAGATGCAAGTTTTGTGACATTTCGTGAGGCTTTACATGCTAAACTCTTAACTCTCCATTGACATCATTTGCGAGTTTGGTTTTGAGAAACGATTATAGTCCGTCGGAAGGGGACGATAATTTGCTGACTCGTGTAAAAAGAAAGCTGTATCTCTTACACATAAAAAAACACCCTTCTAGATTTCGGAAAAAGAGCAGGCTAAAGCTGCTTCAGGGCAACACTCAAGAGTTGCAATAACTTGTTTCCTAATCCCCTATCAATAAATAAGTTTAAACTCGTAACATAATTCATAATGAATTAACAATAATTAAGGATCTCAGCAAACAATATGCATGTACCTATACCAGCCTAGTATGCATGTACCTTTAACAGCCTAGTAGTCAACACTTCGGTGTTTACATGAATATTAATACTGTGGTCATTTTAATAAATTTCCTTTTTACAAAACTTTGAATTTTTCGTAAAACTAAAGATTTTCCTATGCCAGGAAGAGATTACCTTAGTCGTATTTAGCACAATTTTTTGGAATTTTTGATCTTCAATGCTCTTCAACTTTGTACGTATTTGGCTTTATAAATATTTTGATATGAGCGTCACTGATGAGTTTTATGTAGACGAAAACGCGCGTCTGGCGTACTAAATTATAATCCTGGTACCTTTGGTAACTATTTTGATCATACTCCGGCAGTAAATAGTATGTTGTGTTAAATATTTCTTGCATGAAGAGATATTTTTCACATCACACTGAATGGGGTGTGATACGAAAACTGTACTAATTTGATAGGATTGTCCAGGATCATGAGACGATATTATGATATTTTCATTGGATATTCGTAAGATCATTTATGACTTTCATAGGTTAAATTGAGGTACACATAGTATGTTTTATCTATAGCAACGGATACATACTATTTCTTCAATAACAGACAAAAAATACTCACACAATCGACTGAAATTCTTCTTTAAAACGACGTTAATTGCATTCCAAAACATACACAAAGTTTATAAATATCTGTTAAACGTTGACGCCGGAACAGGACATTATGACGTCATACTTGTATGTGCAAAAGAAAAGATCAACGATTCGACGAGTTTGTATTAAGTAACACAATGCAAGTGTTGATCATCAAAGAAATGATGTTAACAACTCGTGAGAATTGAATCTTGTTTGATGTTTAAAATTTGATTCAATTTGATAAGGAACAATAAATTCGCAAAAGACTGGTTTATTATTATACTGAAGTTAAATGTATTGATGAAAAATGTTCAAAATTCGAACATGTTAAAATGTTGTTTGTTTAAAGTTGACACGTGTTTGGTTAATTATAGTGATGTCGGTTCGATTGGTGGTTTAAAGTCATTCGAGCCATTGAAGTCAAAATGTACAGAATCAGTTTGCTGATTCCTATTCCACATACAGAATCAGTTTCTGATTCCTTTCATTGATTTGGCTATACTTTTTGGACCTTTTGGATTATAGCTCTTCATCTTTTATATAAGGTTTGGATTTCAAATATTTTGGCCACGAGCATCACTGAAGAGACATGTATTGTCGAAATGCGCATCTGGTGCAAGAAAATTGGTACCGTTAATTTTATTGCTAAATACATAATATTATTAATTATATTATTTATTTCCAGATTAGTAGACCAGTAGTATGGGGAAACCATTACAAGCTTCATTATACTGTAAACCAACTAATTTCGTGATTCCCAAATTTACATTATGTAGTTCAGTAAGGAAAAATCCAAGTTGTACATATTCGTGAGCGATTTATTTTCACGACTTTTGCGATTAGAAGAGTAATGCGATTAAAAATCGTCGCGAAATTAAATAGAAGTTGGTTTACAAGACCTATGTATTTATATGAACTTTCCACAATATTATACTCATATCTATGATAAAATGTGCGCTTGTCTCTTCAAGTGGCGTCTCCCACGTAAGAGTTTTTGGCTATTCGATTAATATTTTATATTTGTTTGAGTTTACGAATTAGAATTTAACGATATCTAATTTTCAGTCGTTACGAAACCTCCTAATATTGAAAAACAGTGAAGGGTATTCGTGCATACCAATGTTGAAACCATATATAGGAAAACGATGATCGCTGATAAAAAAAATCACAATATTTCAATGCATTTATTGTGAACAAACTACACATTTGACTGCTAGGTTATCTTTATACGGAGGACATGATAGAGAGCCGCACTTAGTGCTTGTGAAATACAGTAGACGACCATTTTTGTTATCCTGTCCACCGGAAACATACTCAGGCTGTTTGTCTACGCAGATAAAGGACGATGCGCTATACCCGTAATGATCCGAGGCTAACAAACCGTAATATTCTTGATTCCAACCTTGGTAGCAAGTTTTTCGTCCTGGAATCATTAAAGATATATGTGTGTTTACACTTTTGCATACAGCACAGGGAATATCCTCGTTGATTGCATCTGTTTGTAGTGTTGCCTCTTCAAATTCTGTTCCGAACAAGTGACTTGACCCACCGGTTGTCAAGTTCGATAACTCTGGATTGTTTGGCAAACAAAGGAAATTTGAAGGACCTCCATAGCGGTTACTGTATTCGTCCGAGTTTTGGCCTGCAGTAAATCCTGTAATGTATTCAACATATTAAAAGTGTAAATTTGGCCCAAGTTGATGGGTTTTTTTTCACACAAAATCATTATAGCCAAATTTATGAACGAACAAGAGCATGAGCTTTGGCAACTGATGTAAAATAGTTGTAATTTATTTGCAATTCTTTGATTGAATTGTTCAGAAAACATACCACGTTCAGTCTGTGATTTTTGCCTAATGTGTTTTGCTTTAAGCCCTTTTCAAGTGAATTTTATAGTTTGTTTGTATCTTGAACTGTAATCAGTTTGTAACGAGTGAATGACGCCAGCAAACTAGTTTTACACCGCCAAATTCTGTGCCAAGTCAGGAGCCTGTTGTTCAATTGTTGTCATTTGTTCGTATTTGTCGTATTTGATTTCCGTAAATTGTTTTGTTATAATTTAGACTATAAGTTTTCTCAGTTCAATTGTTACATATATTTTATGTAGGGGCTTACATACGGTATGGGGTTTTTCTTCTTCTCGCTAATGGAGGCCGTTTGATTGCATATAATTGTTTACATCCAACTTATATGAACTTTGATGGATAGTAGTCTCAGTGGCATTGATACCACATCTCCTTATCTTTATATAATATCAGGAATATGAATTCTCTATTTCCTTTCTTCGACGTTAATTGCAAACAGAACATAAATGAATTCATGTGTTTAATGCTATTGACGGATGATATTATCTGATTTTCGACAGCTATATCAACATGTTCAAATCTATCGTTTCATGTGGTTCTATGTCTAAAACTCAGTATACACTACGTTCAAAACGCTGACAAGATATACGTCTTTGTTAAATTTGCACTTTTCAAAACATTGTGCAGAATTTATCTTTGTTTATAAGAAAGAAATACCTGGCATAAGTAATTTTTTTATCCTGTCCAGTACTATAGACAAATATTTCACATAACATTTCATTGCATATATGAAAATAACCACCACTGAAGTTATCAAATCAAAGTGTAACCTCTTTTTTTTTTCTTTCTTCAAGCCTTAGTGACCATGTAACCTCAAGTTTCCAAAATGTTCTATAGAAACACAAAATAAAAAAATAATTGTGCTTTGAAACACCGAAGATATGTTTATTTCCCAGACATTTTTTTAATGCAAAACTGGACATAAACATGCTTTGTTTATTATAACACAATATAAGCATCCTAGGTTAAATTTTAAGCTTCTTGCATTGGTCGTTCCTGGATGTCGGATTCCCTAAGTATATATTGTACATCGGGTTTCATATATGGCCTGCTTAAAATGATATTTTGCGGTTGACCATTTTTCAGTTATCAAACGATAACTTAAAGTAATAGTAGCAATTACAAAATAAAACCTACAGTAAGGTTAATATATTGCCTATTGTTTTTATATTAGTTGGTCAATATATAGTTTTTTTATTGAGTTCAGCTAATTTCAACTGATTTTTACAGTTTGTTTTAATATTGTGTTGTAACACCACTATCCCACGTAGGGGAGGGTTGAGCAATCACAAACATATTAAAACCCGCCACATTCTTCGTGTGCCTGTTCCAAGTCCAGAGCCTGTAATCGGTGGTTACCGTTGGTTCATGTTTGCCATATTTGACTTCCGTATTGAATAAATTAAGCAATTAGTTTTCGTGATGGAATTGTGTCCTTTTGTCATATCGTGGTCTTTTACACCTGAATTTACGATACGAGTGTTCTTTCAATGTTCTATGCCGTATGGCACCCTTTGAGTGCTTTTTCCTTCGTGATTACAATTTTTGGAGAGTTTTAGTTTTGGCAATCAAATATAAATTGTTATCTTAGATATATAAAGTTGGCCAATCTGATAACGTAAGGGTTTGTTTTGATGCTTCGAAATTATTTTGTGTTTTTTTTTTCTCCATTAAAACTTTAAGTTAATGTTTGACATTTAAAATATTCTAGCAGTTAAATAATTTAGACTATAGTTCTGTAACCGTCATGTTTGAGTATATCTAGCGCATATACCTGAATAAACAAGCTGTGTATCTGAACCCGAGCACGATGTCCTTTCCCAACGTGTATATGTAGAGCCAGCACCTTTAATAAACAGATAAAAAAACATACATACTTTTGATTATTTCTGTTTCTTGTGTTTGATAGTGTGTATTCAATAGTTTGGAAAACAATAACTGTATCAAATAATACGCCGTATTTAAAAGTCACAAAGGAGATATCTTTATTTCATGTCTTAACATGATAAGCGTTAAACTATAATGGCAATTGTGAAGCTTCAGAGGCTATCTATTGTTAGTGAATAAACTCATCATAGATACACAGGAAAAATTGCAACATATGTTTATCATATGTTTTCAAAACATATGAAAAACATATGAAAATCATATGTTTTTCATATGTTTAGGACAAACATATGATAAACATATGTTTACAATCATATGTTTACATATGATTTGAAACATATGAAAACATATGTTAGCAAACATATGTTAACATATGTTTTATGACATATGTAAACATATGTTTACAAACATATGAAAAACATATGGTTTTCATATGTTTTCATATGTTTTAAAAAACATTAATGAAAATTGGAAAAATTTCTAAATTAGTATTGAAGCCTTTATCCCAACAGCAGAGCTTTCTAATTCTGAATTAAACAGAATGTAAAATAAGTGAATGAGTTATGATTAATAGGTAATAATATGAATAAATATTCTTTACTTTTTATAGTTTGTTCTTTATTCTTAATTAATTTTTTTATTGATTATTCCATTATTCTCTATCTGTTCTTTATTATTTATTTTTATCATTTATTCTGCAATTTTTTTTCTTATTCCCTTTTCTTTTAGGGCATGCCGGTCAAAAACGTTTACTTCTTACTGACCCGGATGTTGCAGGTCATATAAATCAAATGGCGATGAACTTGCAGTCACTTATACATCAGGTTTCACAGTTGACAACTAGTCTGAATGATGTCAAATTAGATTTTGCAGCCCAGAAGCAGCAGCTGACAAACAGTATGAATGTTGTCAAATCCGAACTGACTGTCCAGAAGCAAAAGAATTCGGGTATGTATCAGTACATAGGAAAAATTGCGACATATGTTTTGATATGTTTAACATATGTTTTTCATGTGTTTGAAAACATATGTAAACATATGTTTAGGCCCGACATGAAAACATATGTTTTTGATCATATGAAAAACATATGTTAAACATATGAAAAACATATGTTTTTCATATGTTTTCATCCCAGACCTAAACATATGTTTTCATATGTTTGGCCTAAACATATGTTTTCATATGTTCGGCCCAAACATATGTTTTCATATGTTTTTATATTGGTCCAAAATATATATATATTTTTTTATTTTTTATTTTATTTTTCAAATGCATTTATTTTTTCATGTATACATACATGTATTTTTGTTTGGTTTGTTTTTAATGGTAATGTTTTGATGTTTTTCTTCTTCATCATCTTTTTTTTCTGTCAGGAACTCATTTTGAGTGTAAATACTTCAATATGATGATTTGAATAACCCCAAATACTTGACTCCACAGAAAATACATGGCAAAATCCAAAGCTCTAACAAATAAAAAGCAACTGTATACATTAGATTTCCTTTATGCAGAAAAATAATTAACACAGTCAGTGCTCCATAATTTGCATTGTATATCTAGTAAAACTTTTTTTATTAAGTTGTTGTCTCTTCTATTTTCATATTTTTGTCTCTTTGACATATCCCATTTCTATTGTCTATATTCTATTTTCATGGTTTTGTCTCTTTGACATATCCCATTCTATGTTTGCCTCTTTGACATACTCTAATTCTATTTTCATCTCTATGACATATTTTCATGTTTGTCTCTGTGACATACACCATTTCTATTGTTGATAATCTATTCTAATCTGATGTACGTGATATTTCTATTGTCTATATTCTATTTTCCTCTGATGTCTGTGATATTTCTATTGTCTATATTCTATTTCCCTCTGATGTATGTGATATTTCTATTGTCTATAGTCTATTTCCCTCTGATGGATGTGATATTTCTATTGTCTATATTCTATTTCCCTCTGATGGATGTGATATTTCTATTGTCTATATTCTATTTCCCTCTGATGGATGTGATATTTCTATTGCTATATCACCATACACATTGATATGTACATTGTAATTGTCTACACTGCTAGCTATAACAGGTGCTAGTGTATGCTGCCGCTTTTGTGGCCCTTAATGGCTTGCTGTTTCGTGTGAGCTCTGTTTTGAAAACCGTACTTTGACCTGTAATGGTTTACTTTTACAAATTATGACCTGGATGGAGAGTTGTTTCATTGGCACTAATACCACATCTTCTTATATCTATAATTAAGAAAGACAACTAGATTGAATTTTGAGTTCAATATTGTATTAATTTAAAATGAATGTTCTTTGGTTCTGTTTCTTTACTTTTCTGACAGTTCCTGAAAATAAAAATAACAGAACAGAGTTTCAATGTCCACTGAGTTACACATATTTTATCTAGCATGGGGCAATAATTAAAAAAAGACACTTGAATAAAATTATAAATAAAAAAGTGTGCTTGGAAAAAAAGTTCTTTTTCTTGTATACGAAATATTTCAAACAGACCTTCAAGGGCATCACTTACAGTATACTATGTGTTTTATAAAAAATTGAAACGATGAGAGCGCTTACAAGGCCATTTTCCTTTATTTAATATTTTCAAGGGGCATAACTCTTTTGAAAATAATCAATCGGTCAAAAGTAGTGAACTTGACCAAGATATTGCTGATATTAAAGTATAGTATAAGTTTGATAAAAATCTGGCAAGAATTGCGCCTGCAAGACAAATATAAACACCTTACAATCATTCTATAAACATATTAATTAATGTCTGCCATACAATATGTGGTTTTAATTTTTCAATGGTTCACATTTTACATTCTTAAACATATTTTACATCCTTAAACAAGTTGAAGGTTACTTTATGGTATGGATTTTGATTATTTTTCATTGCTGAACAGTGACCAGTAAATGTTTTATCTTCGTTCTTTAGTTTTCTAATTGATAGTTGTCACATTGAGGATCATACCCCATCTCCTTATATCAATATTCCAGTTCTTTAAAAACGCTCTACGGTTAAAAGAAAATTATTAAATTAATTTCTCTTGTTTATATTAATGTACAGTGGCAAATATTTAATGTATATTCAAGACAAGAACAACTTTTGATCATGTTAAATATACAATTCATAATATACGGTCTGTGATGCAAATGCTATAATTATTTGAGCTTCTAATTTCTCATGTGTGTGCAGCAGAAGCAGATGAGACTGGTAAGGATTCCTCGATGCATACTTGACATCAAAAAGACAGAAAAATAAACAACTGTATACATGTACAATTACACTTGAAAAAGTTTTGAATAGATAACATTAAATTATTCAAATCAAATACAATTCTACATATGAACTTACTTTGGTACCAGTTTTTTTTTTACAGGACATCTGCACCTACATGTACATGTACATCGTAACATGTACCTCAGTGATTCTAATACTGCACTTTCCTTTCATTTGGTAACAAGCTAAAATTATAAATTTTAAGTTAATCCAAAAGTCCAGACAAAAACTACATGTACATGTAGTATGAACTGATGCTCACTAATTAATACTTTTACTTTTGAGTTAATGGAAACAATCTATAAACAATCAACAAATATATGTATAGCATGAACTTTCTCATATATCATGTATAAATAATAAACTATTATTCTACCTAAGTTTAAAAAAATCCATTTAGGCATTAATTCCAGTTTATTAAATCTTGATTTGCTGTTTCATAGGCAAAATTGTTGAAATACAACATTTATATATATAAATATCAAACTCATGAACATAACATGTTGTCATTTGTGTTACCATCTGTATACTTCATGCATATAATAAAAGAACAGTGTGTCAATGTACCTCACCAATTGATGGATATATAAAATTTGCTGTCAAAAAGCAATAACCACAACAAATAAGTATGTTCTTTTTTTAACATTTTTCATAAATTATAAAAATAATCTACAAGAAAAGTAGACATGTGTGGGATGCAATTTTCCTTACAAATTCAATATCTATTTCCAAGAGGCAAAACTCCTGTAAACATATTTTATTAATAGCCTGTTAAGTTTCTCTTTGTCTTCTTTATTTCTTGCTCAAAACACAAAAGAGGAAAAGATTGCAAAATTTACAAGAAAGTTGTTAAAAATTGACTATAAAGGGCAACAACTGCTTAAGGGGTCCATTGGAAATTTTGTTTATGTTGACCATTGTAGATCTTACTTTGCTGAACATTATTGCATGAAACTTTTCAAAAATCAAAAATTTGAAAATTAAAAAAAAAAAAAAGGAATCCCTTAAAAAATTTGTAAACAAACTATCCCCCCTCAACTTATTGAAATCCCCCTTGGAGCAATAACCCTAAAACTCAATCCCATCCTTTCTTTTGTAGTATGGAACCTTGTAGTACAATTTCAGAGAGATCCATACACTCGGTGGCGGATCCAGAAATTTTCATAAGTGGGGGCCCAGTGACTGCCTAAGAGGGGGGCTGATCCAGACATGCTTCAGTGATTCCCTATATAATCAACCAAAATTTTCCCAGAAAAGGAGGGGGGGCAGGGCCGCCTGGACCTCCCATCTTAATCCGCCTACGAGTCACTTAAACACAAGTTATTGTCTGGAAACTAGAAACATACTTCTTTTTGGCCCCTAATTCCTACATATTTTGGGCAACTAACCCAAAACTCTATCCCAGTCTTCCATTTGTTATATGGAACATTGTGGTACAATTTCAGAGAGATCTATAAAATTACACACAAGTTATTGTCTGGAAACTAGAAAAATGCTTGTTTTTGGCCCCTTATTCCTAAACTTTGGCCCCATAACCCCTAAACTGAATCCAAACCTTTTACTTGTGGTTTTAAACATTGTGGTACAATTTTAGAGCAATTGAAATACTTATAAACAAGTTATTATCCTGAAACTAGAAAAATGTTTGTTTTTGGCCCATTTTGGGCCCCTAAGTCCTAAACGGTTGGGACTTCCGAAGTTCCAACCATTATCCCTAAAATCATCCCAACCTTTTTTGTGGTATTGGACCTTCTAAACAAAATTCATAAAGATTTATGCACTTAAACCTAAGTTATTGTTTGGAAACCAATGTGTCTTCGGACGCTGCAGATAACGACAACACCTTACCATTACACAATCCCCAAAAATTGTTTGTGGTCGTATAAAAAGAACAAGCAATGGAGTGTATATACATGTAGAGCTTCCAATGATATTTTCAATAAAATGGTCCAGTAGAAAAAATATTTTTTCACTGCTTTCACGAAATCAAAATGTGTAACATGTAGATAGTCGGACAACAACAAAATATTCAAACAAAGTTTATTACATGTACATACCTCTCGTCATAAAATAATTGACGGCTGCTCTTTATATGCACATTTATAAATCAATATGAAAATCTATGAATCCATCATATAATCTAGAAAGCAATGCCTCAGACAATTACATTCTGTTGCTTAGCTTCTTCTTCTTGAAGTACATGTACTTCCATAGAAAATGCTAAAAGAAATAATGTAAAATGAAATGAAGTTAAAATATCTGACAAATTGCCTTAAATATTTTTATACATGTTATATGGCAAAATTGGCTTATTTTGATCTTTTAAAACAAGACCAACAGATCTAGACTTGCCCTGAAAAAAAATAATACTAGTACATATACATGTATAATATAAAAGTATTAAATTATTTGAATGTTCTAATCCATCTTATTAAATCCATATACCTGTTGTATGAATTCAATGGTGAATTCAATGGTGTATCAAAGTGGTTAAATTTGATCTCTGACTAAATAAGTTCTTGTTATGATTTACAAATGTATAATGCCAATCTTTTTCATCAGTTAACAGTACAAATGTACATGGTTAAGGGGATAACTTGTAACTCAGTGGTTGTCGTTTGTTTACAATGTATGTGTTACATATTTGTTTTGTGTTCATTTTTTGTACAATTTACATAAAATTTACTCTTTGTAACACAGATCAAGTTTTGAATTCTAGAGGAATTACTTATACATTTCAAGAGTTATGCTCCTTTACAATCGACAAGTTACTCAATTCAATTTATCTGGTTATAAGTGGAAGAAGAAGTAGAATCTATCTCTGTCCATTCTTAAAACTTAAATAAACAGCTGTAGACTGCTTGCAATGATCGCGTGAGCGTCCATGGTTTGCGTCATAGTGCACAAAACGATAACGGTGAAAATATTTCCGAGTTTTCCCGGTTTTCGAATTCGACGTGCCAAGTACGTAATACGAGGTTCTGGAATCAAAATTAGGGATTTAAGAAAAGGGAATAAGAAAAAAAAATCCAGAATAAATGATAAAAATAAATAATAAAGAACAGATAGAGAATAATGGAATAATCAATAAAAAAATTAATTAAGAATAAAGAACAAACTATAAAAAGTAAAGAATATTTATTCATATTATTACCTATTAATCATAACTCATTCACTTATTTTACATTCTGTTTAATTCAGAATTAGAAAGCTCTGCTGTTGGGATAAAGGCTTCAATACTAATTTAGAAATTTTTCCAATTTTCATTAATGTTTTTTAAAACATATGAAAACATATGAAAACCATATGTTTTTCATATGTTTGTAAACATATGTTTACATATGTCATAAAACATATGTTAACATATGTTTGCTAACATATGTTTTCATATGTTTCAAATCATATGTTTTCATATGTTTCAAATCATATGTAAACATATGATTGTAAACATATGTTTATCATATGTTTGTCCTAAACATATGAAAAACATATGATTTTCATATGTTTTTCATATGTTTTGAAAACATATGATAAACATATGTTGCAATTTTTCCTGTGTAGGATTACAATGAATTCATTTATTTTCGAGGGTACCAATTTTTGTGGATTAAAAAGACGTACATGTTCCTGGATATTTAATTTCGTGGTTTTGCCGAAGTCCACATACAGGCCTAAAGGAAACCTTTTATTCGTTGAACATTTCATTTCGTGGTTCACCTGTACCAACGAAATCCACAAAAATTGGTATCCAACGAAACATACTGAATCCACAGTATTACAGTTGTTTTGATTTTGATGTTTGATAACGTCGAGCGTTTGTCCTTTTTTAACCAGCGACGCTCAGATCAAAAAAGTTCGAAAGCCAAAATAAGTACAAATTTTAAGATCATTGAGGACCAAAAGTTCTAAAAAGTTGTGCTTATGCGGCTACGGTTTTCTGCCTGGGATAAGGACATCCTTGTTCTTTTAGAATGATTCATACTTTTGCAAACAGTGAATTTATAAAAATGACTATATAATAGATTTACATGATAACACCGAAGTGGTGACTAACTACAGAATAAAAACGAATACATAAGAGAGAGTTTTTCAAAAAATGATAGTTATTTCCATCACACTTCTCGTTTAGAACGCATCTACAAAATTCATTTTGTTTTATGCAGAAATCGTTGGTGTTATATACTTTTCGATAATACAAAAGTTATATTCAATCAGCCTTCCGACCACATACAGTAAAACCTGGCTAAACCGAATCCTGCATAAACCGAAAACCTGTATAAATCAAACATGTTTGTAAGCACCGTCGAATCAAATTGTATGCGTTGTGAAGCTGATAAAACAGAACAATGGCCAAATCCGAACAAAATCTTAAGTCCAGAATAGGTTCGGTTTAAACAAGTTTCACTGTACATTTGTACATGTATATTTTGAGGATATATGGACGTAAATGATCAAACTATGTCCTCTTCTCAAAATCTTTTCTGATTGTTTTTTCAACAAAAGGTCTGGTGTTTTGTTTTGGTTTTTTTTTTAATCTGTAAAACTTCTTCATTCTTTTTTTTATGTATTTCAATATAATGGTTAAAACTGATCAGTACTTACAAAACTATTTCATATTTGTGTAAATCTACATATAAGATGTCACGTGGAGCCAACATTTAAACTGCCTTGATTGAGGAAAATTCATTAAATTTGTTATTGATTTTGCCTGTAACATTTATTTAACATTTATTACTATCTACTACCAAATATTTAAAAACTTGTGGTGCAACATTGTCATTAGCTGACTATGCTGTATGGGCTTTGTCATTGTTGAAGGCCATACGGTGACCTATAGTTTTTAATTTCTGTGTCATTTGGTCTCTTGTGAAGAGTTGTCTCATTGGCAACCACACAACATCTTCTTTTTTTATATAAGAATCGGCAGAGATAAAAAGTAAGAATAAAAAAAATACTGAACTCCGAGGAAAATTCATGCTGTAAACATTTTTTAAACACATAAATCTGTTATTAGTCTTGGGTTGTTTTGTCGTAATGAATTCGAGATATTCAATTTGTCTGATAACTGTTTATATCAACCTATGCCTAAGTATTATTCAAATATTAATAGTTGGATCCTCTGCAGATTGCAAAAAAAGTGTGTATTTGTTTAGCTAACTTTAAAACCAATTTACTCAACCATTTTCTACATAAGATGATGTCTGTACAAAGTCAGGAATATGACAGTTGTTATTCCTGTGTTTAAGCTTGTCTTTTTAATGTTCCTCGGAGTTCAGTATTTTTGTAATTTTACTTTTTTTTCATATACAAGTCAAGTGATTTATGTAATAATAAAGATAACTTGTGTTTTTTTCAATGTGCAAACATATAACATGGGAGGTTACTCTTTTGTCCTTCAACTTTGTTTTCCCTGTACTGTTTTTGCTATTTATTATAACCTATCTTTGTGCTCATGTCTCGTTTTAATTTATGAAATAGAGAATGGATGAGATGCAAGTTTTGTTACAGTTTATTTGTAAGGCTATACATGCTAAACTCGTAACATCATCCACGTAATGAATTGACAATAATTAAGGATCTCAGTGTAATATACAAACAAAATGTGTATTAACAGTATACATGTACCTATAAAGTCAGTTGGACCATACTCCGGCAGTAAATAGTATATTGTGATAAATATTGCTTGTTTGAAGAGATATTTTTCGCATCACACTAAACATACATGCTAAATGGGGTGTGATACGAAGACTGTGTTAATTTGATAGGATTGTCCAGGATCATAAGACGATATTATGATATTTTCACTGGATATTCGTTAGGTCATTTATGACTTTCAAAGGTTAAAATGAGGTACACATGGTACATTAGGTCCATAGCAACGAAGATACACGATTTCTTCAATAACAGACAGGAATCTGAAAAAGAATGAAAATCTTGTTTAAAACGACGTTTACTATATTCCAAAGCAACGCAAAGTTTATAAATATCTGCTGTTAAACTTTGACACCGGAACAAGACAATATGACGTCATACTGGTATGTTCAAAAGAAAAGATCAACCATCCGAGTTTTTAATTAAGTAACACAACGCTAGTGTAGATCGTTACAGAATTGTGTTTAACAACTCATGAGAATTCAATATTGCTTGATATCGTATCTGCTATCTAATTTGAATATGAACAATAAACTCCTCGAAGTATTTTGAAATAAAATAACGCAATTCTCACTCATTATGATAATAAGATACAATGAAGATATTCGTGCATACCAATATTGATACCATATAAAGGAAAACGATGATCGCTGATAAAAAGAAATCACAATATTTTAAGGATTTTATTGTGAGCAAACTACACAGTTGACTGCTTGGTTATCTTTATACGGAGGACACGACAGCGAGCCGCATTTAGTGCTGGTGAAATATAGACGACGACCATCTTTGTTCTCCTGTCCACCGGGAACATATTCAGGCTGTTTGTCTACGCAGATGAAGGACGATGCGCTATAAGCATAATGATCCGAGGCTAGCAAACCGTTATATTCTTTTTTCCACCCTTGATAACAATTTTCTCGTCCAGGAATCATGATAGATATATGTGTATTAACGCTTTTGCATACTGCACAGGGAATATCTTCGTTGACTGCATCTGCTTGTAATATTTTTTCCTCATATTCTGTACCAAACAGGTGACTTACACCAGCGGTTGTCAAGTTCGATAACTCTGGATTATTTGGCAAACAAAGAAAATCTGAAGGACCTCCAAAGCGGGCACTGTATTCCATTAAACTTTGGCCAACCGTAAAACCTGTAATGTATTCAAAATAATCAAACGTCAAATCATGGTAAGTGTTGACATGTTTTTTCTTACATTTATACCAGTGTTTTAAATAATTAATCAAAACCAAATTGTAGCACGGATATTTGATACTAGTGGAGAAAAGTTCCAATCTATTTACAAGTCTTTTAATTTAAAGCTAAGAAAACATATATGATTAGAAAATACACTAATAATAAATTTTGAAATTATTAAGAAACTAAGGTTTCAACTCCCTCAGGCAAAGTTGGCTTTAGATGAATTTGGCTATTTATTTTAGGTTTTTTTGCCATAAAGCTCTTCAACAGTTTCGGTACTTATTCATCTTCGGATTTTGAATGTTTGGCTTTAAGCGTTCCTGATGAAGGTAAATCCAGAAAAGCGCTTCGGACGCAAGAAATTATTCAACGTGTTGTTTTCAATTTTTTTCCCAACAAGTGTTTATGCAAACAGCACATTACTGGCAACATATATGTATCCTCATGAGTTTTCTTAATACTATTCAATAGATAATACAATCACTTGGAAATTTTCTGGTTTTCGTTTGCGCTACAAAATAGAAATAAATGTTCATTATCTGATTCTATAACAGTGTGTCTAGCTGTGCGATCCCTTAGTATGTTGTGTCTAAATATATTTTGTGACTGAAAATTTTCTGAACTACACACTTAAACCAAAAACTATGCCTACAATTTCCTACGGTAAAGTTAATCTAGTGTATATTTTGTTTTATATTATTTGTTAAGCAGCTTCTTTGACTGTTAATTATTATCGTGTACTTTCCCCCACTATTCTATGTGAAGGGGAGGGTGGGATACACACACACATGTTTCGTTCGTTAAGTGTCTGTCACAAGTCTTTTATTACATAAATTAGGCCATATTTTTCTCTTTTGAATTTGTTAACATTTTTCTGGTCGTAGCTTTTTATAGTTGACAATACGGTATGAGGGTTTTTTGTTACAGTGACCTATATTTGCTTTTATCTCTGCAATTTGAATTGTTGGATAGTTGTCGCATTGGTCATCATGCCACATCAACACATTTTTATATATTTACTGATTTTTGTCTAATCTGTTTATGCAAGGGTTTGTTTTGGTGCTTCGAAAGCACTTTTGTTTTGCTTCCTTCGTTAAAGATTTTGTTAATGATTTATACTAAAAAGAACAAATGAACCTTCTACTTTAGGTGTCTTTGAGTAAACCAAGATTACATACCTGAATAAACAAGCTGTGTATCAGAACCCGAGCACGATGTCCTTCCCCAACGTGTATATGTAGAGCCTGCACCTTTAATGAACATTAACATTTGATTATTTTGTATCGGGAGCATATGTGTGTGCATTCAATACTTGGGAAAACAACTACTGTATCAAATAACATGTTTGATTTGATTTGTTTTGTGTTTTGACGCCACTTTTAAGCACCGCAGTTATGCTATTTAGTGGCGGCCAGTTTTTATTGGTGGAGGAAGCCGGAGTGCCCAGAGAAAACCACCGACCTTCGATAGGAAAACTGACATTCCTAGTCAATTAAGATTGGAGTCGATTGCACCAACACGGGCGGGGTTCGAACTCACAACCTCAGTGTTGACTGGCTGGTGATTACAGTATTAACTACTTAGACCACTCGGTCATCGAGGCTCCTACAAATAATAGAATAAAATGCCAAGTTTATATGTTGGAAAAGAGAAATCTTATTTCATGTCTGAATAGATGATAATTCTAGTGGTAAATATAGCTTCTGAGGCTGTTTGTTGATAAATTGTCACATAAAATTTATCCCTCGTGAATAAACGATTTTTCGAAATACGTTTTTTCAATTATCACAAAGCCAGTCTTTCAAATAAGGAAACCAAAACGAACAAACTTAACAAGCTGTCAAATATGCAGTTTTGAGCGTTCTAGATGAAGGTAAATCAAGAAAAGTGCTTCAATCGAATAAAATGTATATCGTGTTGGGTTTTTTTTCTACAATATAGAAATAATCAACAAGAGAGAACAGAAAAGTAAGAACTAATGTAAGATATGTATTCATCGATCGGATCGAACATTTAACATTTATCTTCCTTTGGTTGATGTATGAATAACGTACGCCAAATATCGTCTTTATTATTTAATTGCTGTATTTTGCAAAACCTTTAGCAATTTAGGTCGTCACTGCTCTTCAACTGTATACTTTCCATTGCTTTTTTTACTCTTTTTATATTAGAGCGTCACTGATGAACCTTTTTATAGGAGAAACGCACGTCTAGCGCAAACACTAAATTTCAATCCCATTATCTCATGTATCTATTATGAGTTTATTTTCTTTCTGTCTAATTTAAATATGATTGCGTTGTGATATATACCTGCACTCTTCAGCTTCTGGACTGCAAGTTCTGATTTGACATCATTCAGACTAGCTGTCAACTGTGAAACCTGATTTGTAAGTGACTGCACGTTCTTAGCCATTTGATTTATCTGACCTACAACATCCGGGTCATTAAGAAGTAAACGTTTTTGGCTATCATGCCCTAAAACGGAAGCAAACATATACTGTAATACTATGAAACATCCTAAACTTAAATTACCGAAGAGCATTGTGAAATGCACTACAAGCACTCTGGATAAAGTTGGAAAGATAAACGACGAAAGATAAGACATTAAATTTAACCTATTTAATAGTAACGTGTATCTGTTATAACAACAAACTGAGACACTCGTTATGAAATTTGTTATTATAATTGTGTCACTGAATGAATTGAGTAAAATATTTTGGAATTTCCGTTCTTTACTTGACTTCAACTTCTTATGATTGTTTTGCAGCCGCTCTATTGTTCGATAACGTCTAGCGTTTGTCTTTTTTCATTCCTCTTTTTTTTTGCATTTTACGTTGAGTTCGATATACATTATATATTTATTATAATAAAAAATATAAAGATGTGGAATGTTTGCCAATTGAACAACTCTCCATAAGAGACCTAATGACACAGAATTGAACAACTATAGGTCATCGTACGACCTAAATTAATTAGAAAAAAAACATACATTTTAGTCTCCTTTAAAATGTCCAGACATGACAAATGTAAAACAAGAAAATCAACAGCCTGATTTATATACCAAAACATGAACAAAAAATAAATATGATATACAGCAACAAACGGCTGCCATTGAATGCAAGAATACAAAAATTATATAGAAGAATAACATAATGTATAAGTATAGAGCCACGTCAATTGTATCAAAGACACACAAAAAGGCATATAGACAAAGCACATTAGAAATTGACAATGAGGGTCGATTGAAAACAAAACTTTACGACAAAAGAGTTGATTTCAGCTTCCCAATTGTGAACTTTCCATTTTAATGTAGCAGCATTCCAGCAGCGCCTGCATACTGAGTATATATCTTCCGATTGATACGATATTCCCGGGCTTGTTTTTCCTATCATGATTTCCTTGATAGAGGATTGCTGCTCACAAGGAAGCTATTAAACCAAGACTTCCAAATTGTGCAGTTAAATCTTGCGGACGCCATCACAAGTTGGTTGATCGTTATGAAATAACCGTTTCACAAATGATATCGGATATGTTCCTTTTATCGTTACTACAATACCCTTCCCTTTTCACGAATGTGACCTACCGAATTAGACTATTTACCGGATTTGTTATAACATAAGCAACACGACAGGTGCCACATGTGGAGCAGGATCTGCGTACCCTTCCAGAGCAGCTGAGATCACACCCGGTTTTCTTTGGGGTTCGTGTTGCTTAGTCCTTAGTTTTCTATGTTGTGTCTTCGGTACTATTATTTGTCTGTTCGTCATTTCATTTTAAGCCATTGCGTTGTCAGTTTAATTTAATCTATGAGTTTGACTGTCTATCTGGTATTTTTGTCCCTCTTTTAGCAACAATGAAAGACAAGAAAACAAAAATAATTAGAACAATAACATAATGAGGGATAAATAAGTACAAAGTCACGTCTAATGGATATCACCAAAAACAGACTAAACAGTAAAAGTACTATTCATTAAGATAAAAGAATAATATAACACGTTATTATGACGATAAACAACGTCAGTACTCAGAATCTATACTATAAGACCAACATGTATTATTTGTGAAGTTGATACGGAATATTTATCAACAAGGTCTCGATACCTTCTGATCAACCTTTTTTTTAGAAAAATTACCAGGTATTCTTTGACATACACCTGGTTCGTTAATTTTTTGTTCAGACACTGTTGGAGTACGTCAGAAAGCAGAAAACAGAATAAGTCACATAGGCAGAAATGTGATATTGAATTCCATACATAACTTCTTAGAAAAGTTACAAGCAACCGTACATTACATATTTATAAAAAAAAATATCTATTCAATGTCGTTTTGTATTGAACATGTTCAAAAAATGCATACTACAGTAGTATCGGATAGGTATCGGCATCGTGTTTAACAGTAGTAGCACTGCGGGCGTCACATGTGCAGCAGAAACTGTTGGCCTTTTCGGAGTACCAAACGCCAGTCACCTTCCTCTCCCAATCGCAGTCATTAACGGGTTTTTGTTTATTAATCTTTTGTTTTCTTTGAACCGTCTGATTGTATTACACATATGGTTTTCGATTGCTCCGCGTGAATCATTTCCTTTACCTTTCTTGACTTAATAAACTACAAAAAATTGTATGAAATCAACTTTGAAAAAAATTCTAATTATCTACCTTGATACTAGTAATTCAAACATGAGTAATAAGATTTGGATGTATAAAAAGAAGATGTGGTATGATTGCCAATGAGACAACTCTCCACTAAAGACCAAAATGACACCGAAATTAACAACTATAGTGCACCTTATGGTCGTCAACAATGAGCAAAGCCCCTGCCGCACAGTCAGCTATAACAGGCCCCGAAATGACATGTTCAAATGTCAAACAACTGTGTTATTACGGACATGGTACAGGTATTTTGTTAAAACAGAAAAGGGTGGATTAAACCTGGTTTTGAAGCAAGCTGAACCTCTCACTTGTATTTCAGTTTCATATTATTTCATTAAAATGCCAAGAATTCGTGAACATAACAAACAGGCTTAATACATATAAATGTAAAAAAAGGGATACAACAGTCAATGTTATGTTAAAATCTTGATCACTTTAGAAACAAACAAATATGTCATAAAAAACAACATTATGGACTAAGCACAAAAGCAAAAATGCAAAATAATAATATAAAATAATTAGTAGAACAATTACAACATGGCATGATATATACATTCTGAGCCGTGTAAAAAGTATATCAACAAAAATGGACTAAACAGTAAATGTTTAAAATATACAAAGAACAATAAAAAGAACACTTTAAAACTTAAGATGGTAAACAACGACAGTACCTATAATCTATACTATAGGTGAAGCGTGTGTATTGCTACTAAATCAAGGAAATTGATAATTTCAAAATAAAAATCGTCTCGTCTGTCTTTGCTTCTTGTACCGCTTATGTCAAATTGGATATTTTAGTCTGAAAATGAGGTGGAGGAAGCCGTATCTGGTGCTTCTTTAGTTGCAGGTTCTGGAGGATATATAAATGAAACCCAATCAGAAAAGTTTAGATTAATAATTGAAAGAACAGTAATAGTCAAATCAAAATGTCTATTTGACTAACATATACAAATAAACAGTAGTATACCGCTGTTCAAAAGTCATAAATTGATTGAGAGAAAACAAATCCAGGTTAAAAACTAAAACCGAGGGTAACACATCGACTATAAGAGAAAAACAACGAAACAACAAAAACCAAACGACAATGCAACACACACAGAAACGAACTTTAAGATAACAACTGCCATTATCCTGACTTATTACATTACATTTTAAGAAATAATTGTAAGTTAACCTAGTTTTCAAACTAGCTTAACCTCTCACTTGTATGACATTCGAGTCAAAGACAGGACATAGTTTTTATGTAATTTCATACCGTATATCTAGTTTTATTCGCGTTTAATTTTTATTGTTTTATTTCTATTTAAACAGATTAATTTATAGTGGACTCTTCTTACACGTTTAATGAGTTCTATGAAAAAAACTTTACAAAGAATCGTACAATATGTGATCTAATTCCGATAAATAAGATTCTCAAGAAATGCATATAATAAGAAAACCCAATACTGAGTGAATAAAGATGAAAGTAATTTATCGATGTTCAAATGTCATTAATTGATGACGCAAATCAGTGTAAAACACAAAAACTTATGGAACTGCATGAACTATGTTAACCGGGAACATTCATTGTCACAGTCATAGTTATTTTATCTATCACAACCCAATGAATATGCGATCAATATTTTTGCTTTGTTGATTAATTTTCTAAAGAGAAATTTCAAACTGTGATATGCGTGTATGAGTTCTCTCTAAAGTCCATTTACTTCATTTGAACATCGGTTAAATAATATTGCCTAAGATCTATAGTGAAACCTGGCTAAACCGAATCCTGCATAAACCGAAAACCTGTATAAACCACACATGTTCTTAAGCACTGTCATATCAATTAGTATGCGTTGTGAACCTGATAAAACCGAATATTGGCCAAAACTGAACACAATCCTAAGTCCCAAAGAGGTTCGGTTTAAACAGGTTTCACTGTACATTGTGTTTTGTGACTGTTGTTTGTTGATTCGTCGATTTTCGTTTTTTTTTGCCATGGCATTGTCTGTTAGCTTTCGAGTTTAGAAGTTTTTTTGTCCTCTTTTTGTATTCTTCTTAATTTCATTTTTAAACAAACTTCAGTTTTCGACCAAGTTTATCATAACACTATGATCAATACGGTTTTCCAAGTTCAAATCAATCATGTTTACCAATTCAGGATAAAGTTAATTTTCTTATAGTTCGGTCTGCGAAACAAGAAATTGAGTTACGACCTTCGATCAATTGAAGCCCTGTGACCTTAACCTTTTTAATTATCTCCCACTATATGCCTGCTTACCCGCGTTAACTACGTCATTGTACGTGTCCTACTTAGGTATACATTGTTAGCCTTTGGCATAATTCTTCCGATAGAGACTGCAGACTTATTGATTTCCGTATAGTGTGACGTCAGTCCCTGATTGTTTTTCCTAACTGTTGAGTACAAGTTGCCTTCCATGAATCTTAAACGCTTTAATTATTTTTTCAAAGTGAATGCCTGTCGATTTTGTATTAATACAAATAAATCAGGTCAGGTCAGATTTTTAATGATTTTGGTATAAGTTTACGGTATATTTATTGAGTTTTCAAATGCAAAGGAATTCTTACAAAGTAGTAAATATTTCTGGTATTGGAAATATAATTTGATTATAACAAGGTAAGAAATTGTCAATAATTCCTTGAGAAAAAATTTTGTTCTTATCTAAACAAATGTTTTATCTATAAACAATTAATTAAACCTCTTTTTATTAACTATCGCGATCGAAATATTTTAAAATGCATGTATCGTATTAATGTTGGACATAGTCAATAATAAACAAATGAATATCAAGATTAAAAATAAAAAGTCTGCAAATTGTATCCTTTTTGGAAAAGGACGCAGTATCACATGTATAAAAAAAGTTAGATATAAAAAAAACTCCAAAGAAAATTCAAAACGTAAAGTCTGTTAACAAATGACAAAATAAAAAGGACAAACACATCAATCATATGGAACAGAACTCGTATATTCTATACTTGGTACATGTATTTCTTTAGGCAGAACATCGTGCTTAAACATGGTTTCATAGCTATCTAAGCCTCTCACTTGTATAACAGTCGCGCGAAAATTCAATTATATTAACCAAAATCAATGTGCGTTCAAAACTAACAGACAAACTTGGCAGTAATGTCACTAATTGAGGTTAAAATCTCACTATAATCACAAACATTCTTGTTTGAATGGTTTTACTCTATTAATTTTTGGGGGCCCTTTATAACTTAGTGTTCGGTGTGAGGCAAGGCTCCGTGTTGAAGACCTATAAGGGTTTACTTTTATAAATTGTGACTTGGATGGAGAGTTGTCTCATTGGCACTCATACCAAATCTTCTTATATCTATAAGGGTAAGAGACAAATTCATTCAGGGATTGATATTTATTTATATTTCGTTTGCTTATGTTAATCACATGCTTTCAATTCCTTTTCCTGTGCGAGAAAAGTTTATGTTGAAAACAGTTTTTAACGTGCTTTAACGTTGTAACATACATTTTGATTTTGTAAAACATTAAGCCAATTAGAAGTGAAATAAACCATTTACTCATTTCAATAGCTATTATTTCCAAAAACCAAGTGCTTATACTTTCGAAAATAGCTTAAGTTTCAAATTAGACAATAACGCTTTGAGTTTTTTCCGAGTTTAAACGAACGTCTTGAAATGTCGTGAAAGGGTCTCACTCCTTTATGAGAGGGTCGAAAGATACCAGAGGGACATTCAAACTCATATGCATAGATCAAAAATAAGCTGACAACGCCATGGCTAAAAAAGAAAAAAAAGACGAATAGAAAAACTATTGTACACAATGTACACAAAATAGAAAACTCAAGACTAAGCAACATTAGCCCCACCTAAAGCTGGCGGTGATCACAGGTGTTCCGATAGGGGTAGACAGATCCTGTTCCACATGTGACAACCGTCGTGTTGCTATTGTTATTACAAGTTGAAGAGATCCCCTAGGTTCTTGTTCAATTTGATTGTATATATCAAATATCTTTGACGAGATTTGAACATCAGGAAACTATTGTATCCTCCTATCTATATAAAGTCTTGTCTACTTCTACGAGAGTTGTAAAGTTGAAACTATAGTATCCTCCTATCTATATAAAGTCTCGTCTACTTGTACGAGATTTGTACATAGGAAATCGATTGTATCCTCCTATCTATACAAAGTCTCGTCTACTTGTACGAGATTTGTACATAGGAAATCGATTGTATCCTCCTATCTATACAAAGTCTCGTCTACTTGTACGAGATTTGTACAGCAGGAATCGATTGTATCCTCCTATCTATACAAAGTCTCGTCTACTTGTACGAGATTTGTACAGCAGGAATCGATTGTATCCTCCTATCTATACAAAGTCTCGTCTACTTGTACGAGATTTGTACATAGGAAATCTGTTGTATCCTCCTATCTATACAAAGTCTCGTCTACTTGTACGATTTGTACATAGGAAATCTTTGTATCCTCCTATCTATAGCGAAATCTGTTGTATCCTCCTATCTATACAAAGTCTCGTCTACTTGTACGAGATTTGTACAGCAGGAATCGATAGTATCCTCCTATCAGTATAAAGTATAGTCTATTTCAATGTGATGTTGAAGTGCAATTGGTCTTTTCCGACATTGAACTTGTTCATGTATATCTATCATTACAACAAAAATAACACAACAAGGAAGAAAATAACATAATCGATGATAGAAAAATAAATCAGACAAACTCTTTAGAAAGCAGCCATGCGATTAGAATTCCTAACACGTTTTTGTTTTCTTTTATTATTATGACTAATATTATGCTTATCTTATCTATTAGTATTTATTGTTTATTATATAAATAACACATAGATGAGAGGGTGATAGAGCAGATTGTGACCCTGAGAAAACATTGTCAACCGCGGCGAAGTCTTTTACAGATTAATTTTATTTTAAAAGTATTTTCTATGACGTCACGTACATAACAACGTTACGGGTGTTAGAAAAAATAACAAAAGTTATTCAAGATGTTTTATTTTTTTATTTTAACAGTCCAATAATAAAATCTGAGCCAAAACGTAGAATTTTAGCATTGTATTTAATGACTTGATGTATAGTCAATGAATTGTCCTTTAAACTATCGGTTTTGATTGGTCTAGACGAGAGGGTAACATTCAAAAAAATTGTCACCCTCTCAGCTATTTGGTGGAGTAAATTAACACCCTCTTATCAGCCAATCAAAATATGTCATTTCAACGTGAAGTATAATAATGTGAGTTGTCATCTTCATTTTATCTATGTTTTGAATACTGTTTTTCTATGTTTTGTTTTGTGTACTTTTGTTGTCTGTTTGTCTTTGTCTTTTTATCCTATGGCGTTTGTAGGTATTTTTTTTCGATTTATGAGTTTGACTTCCCCTCTGGTATCTTTCGATCCTCTCTTGTGTGACTTTCGATTGTTAGAACAAAAGCTTGCTTAATTTGTGTAAAAGAGAAAATTTAATAATTGTTCCCTGCAGTTTTTTATATATTCTGTTTTATTTTTTTTCTTTAAAACTGTCCTGTACCAAGTCAGAAAAATGGCCATTGTTATACCATAGTTCGTTTCTGTGTGTGTAACATTTTACGTTGTGTCGTTTGTTTTCTCTTATATTTTAGTGTGAATTCACATTACTATGAGACGTGTCACGATACTTTTCTATCCCAAATTCATGTATTTAGTTTTGATGTTATATTTGTTATTCTCATCGGATTTTGTTTAATGCTTAGTCCGTTTCTGTGTGTGTTACATTTTAATGTTGTGTCGTTGTTCTCCACTTATATTTAATGCGTTTCCCTCAGTTTTAGTTTGTTACCCCGATTTTGTTTTTGTCCATAGATTTACGAGTTTTGAACAGCGGTATACTACGGTTGCCTTTATTTATTATATAAACATCGGATTATGGTTTTATTGGCACGTTTAATAACATACCAGGATTCTCGGTTACATCATATATTGCTGTAATGTTTAGAACATAACTTTTCCAATACATTTGTGCTTTGGTTTACAATAGCAATATCAAGTGCAAGTACGCAAGGTAATCTAATCAAATGAGATTAAAACAAAATTGACAGACTGACATTAAAATTTCGTTTTATTAAAATAAATATATTTCAGTATGCTCATGATTACCAATTTTTTTATTTCTGCATTAGCAGTAAATAAATTGAGATAGCCAAAACAGGGGAAAAAAATGAAAAATACCAGGCTTATAATTTGATAAAAGAGTTTCACCCATATAAGACTCATCAGTGGTGCTAATTCAAAAATTTAAACAGTAAAATCGAATTTGAAAAACATTAAAACCACAAATTTCGAAAAGTTGAACCAAATACGGTTAACACAATCCACATGGTGGTGTTGTGGGTTGGTGGGTGCTGGTGGTAGAAAGGGGGAGGGGTAGAAAACCCTTAGTATAAGTCATAATTGAACATTTTGGAAACAAAATCATAACAGAAAATGAACATTCAATGATATATCATGTCATCACTAAAGTGCAGACTTCTGAACTAGTGGATTCAGAAGAGACTCTGAAAATGTACATTTATTCTTAAAACTGGAAGCCAAAGTAATGCTGCATCAAAAGTAGGTAGCTAGATAAGACTTGTTTGTTTTATATACCTACACAGTAACTTTTGCATAGTTACTACTTCTTTACCATAAATATGTAGGTACCTGTATATTACAGTACTTGATTTGTACTTGAATTTTAAATACTACAAAATTTGGTCATACCGTTACATTTTTAGCATTTTGAAAGCTTGGTTATTTCAAATCTCTTAAATGTATTAATTTCAAACATGGAATATTATGATCCCTGTTGGTATTACTTCTGTACCAAAAATTTGTAGTACAAATCAAGTACTGTGAAATATAAGTACCTAAATATTACAATGATTTAAAAGTTAAGAAATAGTACTAAATTTTAACAGTAAATTCTAATACTACTGAATTTTAGTACAGAAAAAGTACATTATGCATAGTAGCAGTGTAAATATATACATGACCGACAAAGCAGTAAATCCTGAAATCATATGGACTTGTTGATGTTCTCGGTCGTCATCAGTACTTCTTAAACGCAGAGCTGACCACTATGAACTCATAACGAGGCTCATAACCTAACAATATTCTTGTCCATTCATTAACACTCTCTGTCACACTTTTGTTTTTACTTCATCACACGACGCCTTCTACCTTTTATCGTATTAGCTTCCGCTATTGATCTTTAGCTAAGCAGACGATCATTCTCTTTCCCGCCAGCACAAACAGTGACGTCAAACATTTTGTATGAAGAAGGGAAATCGCTTTGAAATTTAATGGACTCTACGTAGATCATCAACTGTTTACCAAATTGAGTGGTAATATCCTAAATCATTTAACATAAAATGACGAATGACTTTTTTATTCTACCCAAACATTGTCTTATATAAATAAAATGATAGTTTTGAATTCTCTTTTACATATTGGTAGCATTAATCCAAAGGATTATGTGACTCCATGGGTGAGTTATTTAACAATCATTATCATGTATGTACACTCTTTTAAAACGTTTGTTTTTCTAAGAGAACGACCATTTAAATCTAAAAGGGGTATACATTTTGTTCTAAAAATAAATTAGATTTTCAACTCTGAAAAATAATTTCAAAATCAAACAAAAAAAAATCTGATTGATAAAATTTAATGTTTACGTTTAATTCTTAAGATAATAATAATTTGATTTGATGCTAGCGTTGTATGAAGAAAAAAATGAAAATAAAAAAAGCAAAGAGCCCACTCAAAGTTAAATGGTTATTCCCATTAATGATATATTATAGTATCATCTGAATTTGATCTGATTATGAATTTTATGAATTTTGGTTACTAAAAATAAAAAAATAAAAACAAATCATAAATCTTTATTAGCAAACAAGTTACAAAGATATTTTAATTAAGGATGTACTTAGGTGATGTTTAGTAGTTTTTGTCAAATGTTCGGCCTTGGTTTTTTTCCTACGATGCAGGGTAAAATATCTTACCCTGTAACACATATTTTTCTTTTCATATAAGACTTAATAGCTCATAAAAGTGCATTTATTAAATTTAAACCGAAGAGGTTCGGTTTAAACAGGTTTCACTGTAAACAAAACTTTCTTGAATGTTTTAACTCTTGTCATGCTTGTCATCCCTGTTTTATAATCTCTTGAAACATTTGAAGAAGAAACCATTAATTGGATATTGCGATAGAAGAGTTATTTCCGCATGAAGTTAACTGAAATTTAAATCGGACGTAATAACCTTTATGGCTTTCGAGAAATACTTCGTGTGCATTGACAAAATTAAATGTTACATCTAAGACAAATCATCTTCAAAAACGTGTATCATAATTGTGTGAAAAAATTACATGCCACTGTTTGATGACGTTTCGTCCCGAGGGTATCACCAGCCCAGTAGACAGCACTTCGGTGTTGACATGAATATCAATTATATGGTCATTTTTATAAATTTGCTGTTCGCAAAAGTATGAATTATTCGAAATACTAAGGTTTTTATTTTCGCAAACATGAATTACCTTGGACGCATTTGGCACAACTTTTTTGGAATTTTGGGTCCTTAATGCTCTTCAACTTTGTACTTGTTTGGCTATTTAACTAAATTTTTTATCTGAGCGTCACTGATGAGTCTTATGTAGACGAAACGCGCGTCTGGTGTATTAAATTATAATCCTGGTACCTTTGATAACTATATACAATTATGTGGAAATAGGTTTGTATGTTTTCCTTTTTTTTTCTTTTCAAGTATTTTAAAGTGACTAAAGCTACCATAACTGCCCTTTTCTGTCATTTCTTATTTTCATTTTTTTTTGCCTTTCTATCAATGTAAGTTTTTAAGTTTTATTTATGGTTTTTATAACTTTATTTCAAGACTGAACAAAGAGTTTTTGCGTCATGTTCAGTTGTGTGTTTTGTACTATTATTTGTCTGTTTTTATTTTTATTTTTTTAGCCATGGCGTTGTCAGTTTATTTTCGATCTATGAGTTTGACTGTCCCTCTGGTATCTTTCGCCCCTCTTACAGTCTTAATTATAAGACGTAACGACTGCTCATCCAATTTACTTACAGTCAAGTATATCTGTTCAATCTATATTCAAACTGTTCAGTAGAAGAGGGACGAAAGATACCAGAGAGACATTCAAACTGTTCAGTAGAAGAGGGCCGAAAGATACTAGAGAGACATTCAAACTAGTGTGTTTTAAGGTGCTCCGGGTGGGTAAGCAGATCCTGCTCCACATGTGGCACCCGTCGCGTTGCTCGTGTCATAGCTCAGAAGCTGGTTTTTTTTTTTACCTGTAGAAAACAACAAAATACAGAATTGTATAACACTATACAGAACAGTACCGGATTGACTGCAAGTAAATTGATTAAGCAGTACTCAATTTACTACAGATCCTGCATAAACCGAAAATCTGTTTAAACCACAGATGTTCTTAAGCACTGCCATATCAATTTGTATGCATTTTGAACCTGATAACACGAAATTGTCAAAATACCGAACACAATCTTAAGTCCCGAAGAGGTTCGCTTTAAAAAGGTTTCACTGTACAAAGAAATATCTTAAAATAACTGACAAATAACAAGTCGGGAAAATGACAGTTGTTATCCATTCATTTGATTAGGGTTTTTATTTTTTTATTTTTCAACGAAATTCTGTATTTTTGTGATTTTACTTTTTAAATAAAAGCAATAGTAGTTTACTACATTACAATAGTCAAAAATAGATTGAACTGATACAAGTCTGGGTCAAAAACCAAAACTAAAAAAATATTCCTTACTTGGTACAGGACATAATAAGAAAAATTGTGAGTTGAACTTGGTGTTATGACTAACCAAACCTCTCGCTCCTAAACTCTTATCAAGACTTAATTTTTTAGTTTCATACTTTTTAGTTGGTGTCAAAATGACCGTTTAAGATTAAAATTCATTTACTAGTGAATTATTGTTGAACATCTCTTATTGATTTGGATTATCTTTCCTTACCACTAAGTAGATATATAAATGAATGTACATTTTTTGTAAATGGTTCGGCGCTGTGTCGTGAAACACAGCTAGAAGTCTTCCTTCCTTCATATTTTTACCAATATATATTGAAAAGGAAAATAACTCTTCATGAATTTGGAATTATTACAACTTTTATTGAAACAAACACTTCTTGAATTTGGTGTGTCCAAAGCGCTTTTCTTGTCTTTCTTGTTGTACATTTAGGGAGCTACCATTTGATTTTTATGGGGGGGGGGGGGGGGGGGCTAGGATGAAATTTTTGTCCTGCCTTTTATTTTTCACTCTGTTCGGTCCTGCCTTTTTTTTTTTAGTTTATCCTGACTATTTTTTTACCTAAATTGTCGTCCTGACTTTTTTTTTGCAAGTGTCTCATCCTGCCTTTTTTTTTACTCAAACTCCTGTCCTGCCTATTTTTTCGAATTTCATCCTAGCCCCCCCACCCCATAAATATCAAATGGTAGCTCCCTTATCAGAACGATATAAACAAAACCATTTCTACATATTAATACTATTCCATTAAAGGAGTTTTATGATCGAAAGGGATTAAAGAAAATATCCCTTATCGTCTAAAGTCAATTTGTCATTAAGGAAAACCCTACAGATTCGGATCCAGTTTTCCAAAAGGGGGGACGAATGAGACAAAATGTGTTGTGGATCTGGTTAAAAGACTGGATACACCATTAATGAATCTCTATAAGGAAATCCCGGGCACCATTTCCACCCCTCCTAAATCTGGTTTTACACTATTGTCTTAAAGGAGGGGGCAATACCTTTTTATGGTAACCTGTTTTGGCCTTTTTTTAAGGTGTTGTTAGCTGTTATCTGAGATAAATTTAAACTGTTAACTTTTTTCAACCCACTGGTTAACTGTTATCAGTATTTTTTGCTCCCCTCTTAAAGATTTCTGTTATTAAGTGAAAATGTAAAAAAGACGAGGAAAAAACCCCAAATGTTATGAAAGACGAGGCGGCAGATACTTAGATATTCAAAACTCATAAAAAAGGGAATATGACTATGCCATTATTTCTATTTATAGCCTAATAGAGAACTCCCATAAAAAAACTGGGGATAAAGAATCACATTTTTTTCAATTTTATGTATCATTTCGTTTTGTTCCTTACTTTTAAAAATGTAAAATTAACTATATGGTCAAAATTACGAATATAGTCCCTATTGTAAACAGTGTATAACTTGCATGTTTTATTTAATACACTTTCCCAATTTATTTCTTGCTATTAAATGCATGAAATATTAAGTAGGGGATGCAATTACATGTTAAAAAAATTTGGGTGCTGAATCTTTATGTTAAGTAGTGATTTGGTCCAGTTCAAAAAGGTCAAATTTTATCACGTCTGAAGCTGTCAAACTGAATTTTACAGCCCCTTAACACAGAATTGTCAATATTTTGAGTTAGAGCTTGTAGAAGTTTCTATAATTTTGATATTATTTGTCTCACTGGTAGTACACTATGCTGTAAAAATCTTTTTGAGAAAGAGCAGGTGCGATTTTTTTTAATTTGAATTTATGGTCTAAAAGAAATGCGCTACGAAATAACTGTGTTCTCGGGCCAATTGACGTGTATAATATACGGAAGTACGTATTTGTAGGTTTTATAATTTATATAATGACGAAGATAAACCCATGCATTATGTAAATATATTTGTAATTTCTCATTCATTAATTCATCGAGATTGCAAATTATACACAATTCACTGTGAGAACTACACGGAAAGTACAGTGATAACGTCTTAATTCGCATAAATAGATGTGTGAAATTTATTTTTATACTTCACCACAGATGAACATGTAATTACCTATATAGTAATATGCTTTAATTTATATATACATTGTACATATCTATTGGTTTATCGTTAGGGAGCTACCATTTGATTTTTATGGGGGGCTAGGATGAAAAAATTTGTTTTAGTTGTAATCTCTGTCCTGCCTTTTTATTTTCACTCTATTCGGTCCTGCCTTTTTTTTTTAGTTTATCCTGACTTTTTTTTACCTAAATTGTCGTCCTGACTTTTTTTATTTTGCAAGTGTCACATCCTGCCTTTTTTTTCCTCAAAACTCCTGTCCTGCCTATTTTTTTTCAAATTTTATCCTAGCCCTCCCCCCCCCCCCCCCCATAAAAATCAAATGGTAGCTCCCTTAGGGTGTGTCCAATATTGTGATAATTGTCTGATTCTTATATGTATACTGTATAGGCCTTAAAAGAAGATTTGTAATATAATATTTTGACTTTAACATTCTAACAATTAATTTATAAAGGACGTATCTTCAGATTTTTTTAATTTTTGATTTATTGATCATGTTGATTTTTCACATATAGTTTATTTGTTTATCTTATCGACTGACCATTAATTTGTCCTTTAGCAAGAAAAACTACCCCCTTTCCCTTTTTGTAAGAAAAACAAAACGTCACCAGGATAAGATATGGTTTAATGAGGGTTTCAAAGGAGGAATCATACAAGGATTCGATCATGTATGGTTCAAAGGACCAGCACATTGCATTCTTGCAATCAGTCGTTGTAAACCGAAGAGTAGGGCGTGAAGAAAATTGACGTGAACTGTGTTGATAAGGAAAGGAAACCCTGCAGTATGGAAAAACAGGAATGGGACAGAAGTCAAAGTGGCGGATCCAGTGTTTAGTCCGGGGGTTGGAACCCAACTTTTTTGTGACGATCAATGCATTTAAATCGGGACATATGGTTGGACCCCCAAGCCCCCTTATCCCGGGTCCTTTTCGGAATTGGCTGGATCCGCCTTGGAAATAAGGAATATGATTGAAACGAAATTATTATGAAAATAGATATAAGCACATATATGATGTATATCGGCTTGGTAATTTTACCATGTTTAATATAGCTCCCACCCACCTGTTATAAATAACAATAATTATGTTTCACTGGTTTTCGTTGAATGAATATTGTTTCTTGTGGCCATCAATAGTCCAAAAACTCTTAAATTCCATCTTGTTTTAATATTCTCAATCATCATAAACATAATCCTTCAAACTTTTCCTTCGAAAAATTAAAAATATGGTCCTTCATTCATAAAATGTCTTCCATCACCTCGTTTTCATTCGTGATATGATAAATTTACACCCACCCACGACATGTATTTTATGAATGGGTGTTTTTCATTGATAATAATCTGAGTCCTGCATATATCCATTCATGACCCTTATTCATAAACAATTTGATTAATAAAACGACATTTTAAGCAGATGGGACACAGGGTATTGACATGTGGGACTCTATTGAGCTTATTTGACTTCACATCGAAGTTGTCCGGCTCGCAATATTGTGGATGAATATAAAGCGATAGTGTCACAACTATATATAATACTTCACACGCCCCCGCTCAAACTATACTACGATTGTGGAAAGGTAAAATATGTTGGTAAATTGTCAGTCTTATTTCAAAAACTAAAATGTTAAAAAGGACTTTGAAGGAAACAATCATTCACTCGGAAGCTTCTACCAGTTATATTTTTCAAATCAAACAAACCAAATTGACAAACAAATGACAAATAATTCAGAATTATATTATTTCTATGTATGTTCTTCTTCAAAATCGAAATTTTCCATGTAAAATGTTAAGTGAGAAATACGAACAAGTCTAATCAACTTTCTGTAAACTGGCGTGGGTACAGGGGAGCTTGGATGGCAAATTTTGTCCTGTTGTAATCTCTGTCCTGTCCGTATTTTTAATTTTTCACTCTAATCGGTCCTGCATGTTTTATAAGTTTATTCTGACTTTTTTTAACATGAATTGTCATCCTGCCTTTATTTTGTGCAATATGTCCTGCTCTTGTTTACTTAAAAATCCTGTCCTGCTTTTTTTCTTCAAATTTCATCCTGTAATCTATTCGGTGTTTTTTCTTCATGCAAATATACACAATCCTTCTACACATGCACGCGACTCAAGGGGCTGGGCAAGTTTTTAGACAAGTTCTTTTTTTAGGACAAATGCCTAGAATATAGTCCATGAGATAAGATAAGATAAGATAAAAATTTTATTAATCTAAATTAAGAACCCATAAAGGGCATCATTTTACAACAATATTATATATAGTCCTTTTATCATAGAGAAATAAATATGTAAACTACTAGAACTATGAACCACAGATTATTCAACGGAAAAGGATGGGGAAAGCATACACTTCAATGATATTCATTGAAGAAGATCATCAGTTAAAAATACCATATTATATACTTTAGGCTATTCATAGATCGTAATAGTTTTACTGACCACTAGTACATTTACAACTTATATATATGTACGTACTATTTTGACCACTTCCGCTGTAAAACGTTTTATATCTTATATATACTTTATTTATTTATTTATTTATTTATTTATTTATATTTATTTATTTATTTATTTATTTATTTATTTATTTATTTATTTATGAACATGTAGTATGTGACACTATTTAATACTATTACAACGGAAAGTCACGAATTCTGTCTCAATGACGTATCTTTTATATAGATAATTGATGGAATATTTATACATCATGGGCAATCATACCACATCTTCTTTTTATATCACCAAATTACACGATTATTGATGGGTTTTTTTTCTTTCTTGTCTTTTTATTAATTATCTTGTCGTATATCATAATTGCGATGTATTGGTATTTATAAAAGTTCTGATAATTTGGCTATTTTTTCTTTGATTAATCCGAAATTACCTGTTTACAAAAAATAATCGAAATACAACTGTACAAGGATTTTCTACCATAAGAACTTTAGAAAAACCTTTAGGAATTTTGAACCCCCAATGCTCTCTGACTTCGTCCTGTATTATGCTTTTAAGACTGTTTTATTCGATCGTCATTGATAAGTCTGGTGTAGACTAAAAGCGTGACATATTCAAGCCTAGCATATATGATGAGTTTATTTGAATTATGTCCCTTATACTACAGAATCTATACTACACCGATTTAATTTAAAATAATAATGACATGGGGAAAAATAAATATGCTTATATCGTATCATAGAATGTTTCGCAATTCATTAAAGCTTTCTCAAGTATTGAACCCGCTGATATAAAAGCACGATGTCTTCCGGTCTAGTATTATTTGATGTGCTTCTTAAAACATTCCATACATCTTTTATTATGTCGTATCGTGCGTCGTTCTCAGTGGCGGATCCAGAAATTTTCATAAGTGGGGGCCCACTGACTGATCTAAGAGGGGGCCCGCTCGAGTCACGCTTCAGTGATTCCCTATATAAGCAACCAATTTATTTCCCAAAAAGAGGGGGCGGGCCCCACTGTCCCCCCCTAAATCCGCCTCTGGTTCTATAAGTATGCATGAACCGTACTATTTGCCACTGGACATTAACTTAATCAGCAAACAACGGTTAGTGAATCTTTTGGTGTCTCATGTGTTTGTCATAGGGAATATTTGAAAAACCTACGAAATCTTATATATACATTGTACTTTAGAAAAGGAGTTAGTGGGTTGCTGACTTATAGACGTATAGTCCCATTTTATTTTTGTCGTTTTTACGATTTTTTAGTAAATAACAATAGTATTGCGTCTTTCTATAATGTGGACAATTGTTAAATAAAACAACGAGGATACAAAGAAATTGGAAAAAAAACAACAATTAAGAGTGATTTCTACCAAAACAAATGTCCAAATAATTTTCCCTGAATACATATCAAGTCAAAACAGAATCTATTGAAAATTATTCCAATGTGCATTAAAAAGTCAAAATATTATAACATACTATATAGGCATTATACACAAAAAAAAGTCATAGAAGACTGCATTACATGCAGGAAAGATTTAAAAGCCAATATTTTTTTTTATTAAAGATTGATAGTCTTTCAATCGAAAGTATCTAAAAAGGCATGGGCTATGGACATTGTCACATTTTATGTTTATTGTGCGCGCTTTGGTTTCATTGTTGTTAGGATTGAGTTTTTAACAATTGTTGATTGATATTAAAGTTTTAGGCTGGACATGACTACAGGACACGAATAAAAAAAAATAACTATCCGTCACTTTACCGGTATACTCATAATAGACGAGAGATCAATAAGTTATACGTATATTTAAACATTTAAAACAAGGTAAATACATTTCAATAGACCATATATACATGCAGACATTTGATAGTGGTTAACCAAATATTTACCCGGATATTGTTAATCTAAAGATCACTTGAGCGTGACGGTATAATTTACGATAACGACTCCACCTACACTTTTGTTTAATCAGACAAATATAGCCTAATACACAAGAGCAGACCCATTATATAAAACAAACATTATATTGTTCACAGCTCAAACAAGTGGAAATACCGGATACGGGGCGGATCCGTGGAGCACCCGTGGTTAAAGAAAATTAGTCTTAAGATCCGTGTAAAAGTTAAACATGCACTAAAATGACTTTACTAAACGTGCTTTCGTTTATAACATTCCGACATACCTTATCGGTTTATGTTATTACTTAATAAACAAGGCACAAGTTAATTCAAAATTTGAAACCTGTTACCTAACTGTAATTTAAAAGAATAAGAAACTTTTTTTCTTGCCTAAAAGGTTCTTTGCAACCAGGGGTGGGGGGTTGTTGGGTTGTTGATGGGGGGTTACTTCCTATATTTTTAATGGTATGAGTGTGCCGCAAAACAGGGTCGGGTTTTCATGCCCTCCTGGTTAGAACAGGGTCCTTTTTTCATGTCCTGCTGGTTAGAACGGGTCGATTTTTCATGTCCTTCTGGTGAGTGTCTTTTTGTAAGCAAAGTATTTGTCTAGAACGGGATCGCTTATTTAACTGTTTAAGATACAATCTATAACCCGGGTCTCGAACAGCATCTATTTTATATGGTCTAGAACAGGGTATACTTCTCTGAGCGTGTCTACAACAGGGTATGTTTTTCAATATTTCTGTTTAGAACAGGGTATGTTTTTCAATATTTCTGTTTAGAACGGGATGTTTTTCAATATTTCTGTTTAGAACAGGGTATGTTCTTCAATATTTCTGTTCAGAACAGGGTATGTTTTTCAATATTTCTGTTTAAAACAGGGTACGTTTTTCAATATTTCTGTTTCGAACAGGGTATGTTTTTCAATGTTTTCTGGTCAGAACAGGGTATGTTTTTCAATGTTTTCTGCGGGTTAGAACAGGGTATGTTTTTCAATGTTTTCTGGTTAGAACAGGGTACGATTTGGCAAGTGTTGTCGGCACAGTTATCCCCAAACGAATAGTCAGTAACTCTTCCCCCGTGCTTTGCAATTATAGTATTCTAGTGTTAAGAGAGATTCATATCTCTTGCACGTTAAAGACACCCTTGTAGATTTCGAAAAAAGAGCAGGCTAATGCCGCTACAAGGCAGCACTCGCACCCTAATTAATTAATATAAGTTGCAAACCTTGTTTCCCAATCCACTATAAATAAATATGTTTAAACTAGTATTCTAGGAGAGGGCGACGGAGGGCGTCAAATCTTTTTCAGGATATTTTGACTCTTAACGTTGACAAGTTTTTCTCAATTGTTAGCAAAACCGTTTCGTTATAAAATGCTGTAAAAGAGGGACGAAAGATACCAGAGGAACAGTCAAACTCATAAATCGACAATAAACTGACAACGCCATGGCTAAAAATGAAAAGGACACACAGACAAACAATAGACCACATAACACAACATAGAAACTAGAGAATAAACAACACGTATAACGATTTTCAACGGAGTACTAGTTGACCAACAGGACTGATACTTTGTGATCCACCGCCAAAACTGTTATTGACGTTACATATAAAATAAGAAGATGTGGTATAATTGTCTCCAGACAACTCTCCATCAAAGGCCAAATGACATAAAATTAAACAGCAGGTCACCGTACACCCTTTAACAATACCTCATAGTCAACTTTAAAAGACCCAGAAATGACAAATGTAAAACGTGCAATTCAAACGAGAAAACCCCTGTGCCTCAAACAATGTAAAAATATATATGACTAAAATACAAATATGATATATACAGCAACAAACAACAACCATCGAATTACAGGAACATACAGAATGACTTCGGACAGACACATACGCAAAATGAGGCCAAATAAAAAAGTATGTGTGGTTCCAGTTACATCTGAAAAAAAAGTTAGGGTAGGTAGGTAGGGAATTTTTTTTATTGTATGTTTTTCTTTTACCTTGAGTCTATGGGAGCAACATTCTGATTTTAACAGTGCTTAATGAAAAATGACAATAAAATCTTTAGGGTAGGCTATTTTTAAGCCGAAAAAGTAGGGACGGTAGGGTTACTGGAATCACACATATATTTTTATTTGGCCTGCGGCTGAAAGTTACTGTCTATTTTATTGACTTATAGAAATAAAAATGTCAATCAATTAATTTATTTAACTACTTATTCTTTATGACAGATTTCAAGTTTAATATGTAATATCATTTCACAGTGGCGGATCCAGGGGGCTGGGGTTCTGAGGGTTGCATTTGAATTGGACCCTCCCTTTTCCGACTGGGTTGGGATCCCCTTTATTCATTGGTTGGTAACCTCCCTTTTTAAAATTGCTCGATGATGGATCCGTCCCTGATTCATGTACAATGAATTAGATGATGTGATAAAAGACTGGAAATTCCTTTATAGTAGATCTAGGATTTACAAAAAAAAAAATACTATTAAAATCTTTGAATAGAATCAGATCAAACATACAAACTAGAATTGAGGTCCAATCAGTACAGTGGCGGATCCAGGGGGGGGGGGGTTCCGGGGGTGCGCACCCCCCTTTATTTTTGCCGATCAATGCATTTGTATCGGGACATATGTTTTGCACCCCCCCTTTGCCCTGGGTGCCCTGAGTTAGCACCCCCCCTTTCGAAAATTCCTGCATCCGCCCCTGCAGTATAGAGTATAATGAATGTACCGAAAAAACTCGTATGTGTCGATACAATCGAATGTACTTTTAACAGCTCTATATTAAATTTGGAAACAATTACTTTGGATATTGGCCTAAATACATAGCCCATAATATTGGTGATTGAATGACCTTTATTTTCTAGATATTCTGTAACATAATGTTAACCATGATCAGATTCGTGCACTTCTGATTTGTCGAGTTATGATGAAAAATATATATATATGTCACCAAAAATTCAGAATCTCGACCAAGGTCGAAATTAAATTAAGTAGAAAAGCCAAATGCTGAAATAATTGATGAAACAACAGTACAAAAGACGTCATGCTATTATTGATCATTATTATTTTTTCGGATATATGTTTTTTAAGAATATTTACAAAGTCCCGTAGTATGTTTGACGTCAGAAAATACGCAAGTCTATCTCCTAGTTACCAGTTTTTCAATAATCAATAACGGGAAAAACGATACAGTTCAAATTATTATGAGAAAAAATGTTATAAGAGTGTCAAACTCAGCAGAATCGTATTTGCACGAACGATTGAAGAAAGAAGCACTCATATTATATTTAAGCAGATATTTTTCGTTATTTTTTACCGCTAAAATCGAGTACGAAACTGTGGCTATATACAAGCTCATGTAGAAAGGTTAAGAAGACCTTATTTTGCGTGGGAGGGGAACGAAATTCAAAAGTGTTGCTGTTATTTCTGTGACTTTGTTTACTATTTAAGTTTGCGATCACTTTTTCCTTGGAATTATTGGCTGACATGTGACACAACATTGATACGGATGATTTGCGTATTTACATTTTGGAAAGCGACAACTCCCTTCAGAATACTATTCCATCTTAAAAACAAGACTCAGGGGGAAGGATCATTACAAACAGCCTCGATAATAATCAGTACGTATTTATTTATTGTTTTCCTATGCCTTAATAATGTTCATCATTGTTGTGATGTTTTATTTTCGTATTTAATTGACCCACATTCTATCGCAGCAGGTGCACGTGACCTGAAGAAAAATGCAGACGTAAAAGGTCAAGGTTGGATTGAATACACAAACTTTATCTGGTGAAGGGGTCATCTGAGGTCACGCTCTTATGGCTATTATTGGATACGTCGCGTTATCTTGAACACATTGCTTTTATGAAAACTTTACAAAAATGATATTTTATAGAAAAAAATGCTATCGATATTTTATTTACATAATTATCCAAAAAATGACAAAAAAATTGAAAGTGAGATTTGATATATAAATTTATCAAGGATTTGTATAGTTAGTCTTACTATACAAATCCTTCAATTTATTGACAATATATTGTACTGAAATTAAATAAATTGAAAATTAATGTTTTAATTAAGAATTGAATGCTTCTTTTTGTAACTTTATTGGGGTGTAAAAGCGTTGACCGAAGTACATTTTGTATGAAGCGCGGAAGCGCTTCATTCTAAAAATGTGCACAGGGTCAACGCTTTTACAACCCTATAAAGTTACAAAAAGAAGCATTCAATACTTATAATTACATTTTTTAGCTATGATCATGAAAACACGAATTTTATATATTTTTTTATTTAATTCACCTGTGCACTTTATTGTGGGACGACGTGTTATCATGAATGAAAAGTTGTATTGAGCAATGCAAATGCTTACGGAATAACACGTGATTTGCAGTTAGCCAATCAGAATAAAGTATCATAATGAAACATACATCTAATGTAATTATTGATCTATAATGTACAATGAAAATGTCTATTACATTATTCATAAAAAAAAATTGATGCAGCTGTCTGCTGATCTGATAAGACGAAGTCATTTCAAAATGATATATAGTTTGTCCACTGTTCAAGCTTAAGAAAATGACTACACTTCAGATTATGCTTAACCCTGCCACCTTTTTTTTTTATTACTATCCAAATGAAAAATATTACAAAAATCATTTATATCTGCCAACCTCTGAAATATCCAAAAGGGAGATCTCCCAGTCAGCTTCATATATGCGGAGGGATAGGACCTTTATCAGGTCTCCAGGATCATATTTTTTGAAGCTGGGGATTTCAGGATTGACCCTTACGGGATCTGGGAATTCTTTTCATGAATTTGGGATGTCAGGATTTAAATTCATTTAAAGGGAAAATTCACGATTTTTTACTTATGGTTTAAATATGTTCATTATGACATAATATATATATTCACAAAGTTTTATCGCTATATGTGCAGTAATAAAGGAGAAATTCAATAATTAATGAAAAAATATCAACTACTTCCTGTAGGTCGTGACGTTTTCTCCTGATTTTTGCATGCCGGGATTTAAAATACAATCATTAAAAGTCTTGGTTTTTAATCATATTTTAACGTAATCGTAAGCGCGCCGATGACTTATGCTTTATCTAATAACCATCCGATAATAAGAAGATAAAACGCACAGACGTTCAATTGTACTCATTCGTGAGATAAATTATCTATGTTAAACGTATATATTCGAATTATGTTTGTAGACAACACAAAAAGTTATAAATTTATTTTTAATAAATGCATTTTCGGACTGATAAGGTGAACAAATTAAAGTACAATAATCTGTAAAGACAATATTTTGGTGTACTCATGATTATTGACCTTTTACTATCTCTGCTATGACTAGGTTTATACGATGTGTGTATGTATTCACGGTTCTGTGGCAATACTCGTAGATGGCTTGTTGAAAGGTAAATTGTTATTTGCACTTCGGTATTTAACCACGCCTCTAGGGCACACCTTGCCAGGTGTGACTGTCTATTCGGATCAGTGGGAGCATTTAATACACACATTACAAATACATATTCAAGTTGATGACAAATAAAAATTGGTCGCCGTGGAATTATTTAATTATATTTGGTGCTATTATTTATTTGAATTCAAATAAGTTAATTTACTAAGAAATACACAATTTTCGGTTAAAGACGGGAAACTTAATTCATATGTCAGAATGAAATGATATACAAGTCTTGTCCTTGATTTATGTCTCATAAAAAAGGGGGACTTAGAAATTAGAAATAGCTTTACTAAATCATTTTTATTTGTCTTTATTGGGCGAAAAAATGTACGAGAACACTTACATTTAGACTTTTGAAAGCCATGTATTAATTAATATATGAAACTATCTGAAGATAACTCTACCGAAGCGGAATATAATATGTACGAATAAAGAAAAAATACTTTTGTATTGGAATGGAATCGAAAAATTACGAATAGATATTCTTTTCAAGTGTGAAAAACGTCAACCAAATTTATTCATAATCGGGAACGTCCTTATTAAAATCTGAGACTACTATAATAATCGTCGTCTCCCAACGTATATATATACTTAAATAACTATTTGACCAACGATGTTTAAAATTAAAAGACAACGAATTTAATGTTATCATTCCCTATTTTTGAATGTTATTATAAGTCTGTTCAACTTGCAAGAATACCCCTAAAGCGGACAAATATCCGACAAGCAGTTTATTCTTTAAATTGCTGTCATTGAATATCAAGAAAGAAAATAAATCCCGAAATTGATACTCAATAGTTTTCCTAGAAAATATTCACATCCCTTGGGGATTATTAGTGTACGTCCAGTTGCATATATTTTACATGAATGTTGGAACAATTGTGATGATGACAAATTTCGTCCTTTATTCGAGAACAATCTAATTGATATATAAATCTGTGAGTTAACTATGTTCTTAACTTCGATGAACCAAAGCAAGTTATAAATTGACCTGTATTTAAATCAAATTGTTTCTTTTTTTTCTTCTTCTTCTTTTGGTATACAATAGTCTATCGAATTCGTTGATTACATACTGTTGGCATACGTGGACTAGTCTATAATAATTTACAAAACTTTTACCACAATTTACACAAAATGTATGTTTCTTTCTTATGTTCAATGTATACATGTATACATATTTTAAATTGCGCTACTGACTATATAGTTCCGTAACTTTCTACCAGGCGTATGTATACACGAATCGTCGACAAGTGCGCACATTTTTTTAAATCAATAATTCTGGTATGTTCCAATCTGTCCTAAACTATTGACAATGAGTATATATTACATTTTCCCAAATTAACCCTTGGAAAAATATGTAAATAGATTTGTATTTCTTCATTTTTTTTTTTGTATTAATTTTTTTTTATAGATAATATTCTTTACACCAGAAATGTTATTTATAAACAAGCGTATGAGTTCAGTAATGACTAGTATAAATATCACTTTCGGACACGCAAGACAAAAATGTATATTATACATGCACCTGATAGTTCAAAATGGAAAGTTATAAGTAACGGTCGTGTACACTGATCAATACCTACAGAAGTGAAACGATGCATGAACTTGCAAGCCAGCCGGACAGGAAATCGATTGAATACCTGGACGTGTCACCTTACACCCCTTCCAATACCTTTGGGAGTAATACCTTTAGCCATGCTGGTGATCAGATGAGGGAAGATCCGGATTTATTTAAATAAAGTTTATTACTTGAAAGAATTATGAACGAATTAGATTTTCGAAAACAATTTCCACGGAACACTTATTTATGATTTGAACTTTGACTTTTTAACTAATTACAATATTATCAGTTTAAAAATAACAGACTATATGGTTATTTAAAAATATAAGACCATTTTCCGTATCAAGTTAGTCAGTCAGATAAAACAACCGTACGATTGACAAGATATCGACACGCAATTACGACCATCGTTTACTGTAGTTTTGTTCCTTTGTGGTTTATAGACATATCGGGATTTTTCATCGGAGAAGGTGACAAGATGGCGGAGAGCAGAGAACTGATACTCAAAATTTAAAATCGATGGTGATCTCTTATTTAGCGGAATAAAACTTTAATATCTATAAATTTGAGCATTTTTATACAGAATGGACATAATATCAATTTTTGATTTTTTTGCGAAGTTTCCCTTTAAATTCAGACCCTCAGGATTTTGTGTTTTTAAGACCGGGATTTCGGTATCAGGACCCCTCCTACCCCTCCCCCCACCGCCACCATATATGACAGCTGAGGGGGTCATTTTGCATAAACAACATGTTCAAGTTAAACATACATGTATGAAACCTTTTGACTTATTCGTCTATAATAGGCCAATAAGAATTAATGAATATATTTTATTTCTTAATTCAATGGTTTATATTTTAATTTTACAAGGATTATAGTTTTTTAAATTTTATTTTCAATACCTGCGAGTTTTCAAAACTCAAAACTATTAACATTGATTAACATTCCATATTTTGATTCTCAAACTAAGCATACTGGTTACATCTTCTGACATCAGACTCGAACATCTCTTGGACTGAATTTTAATGGGCGTATTGTTATGCGTTTACTTTTCTACATTGGCTAGAGGTATAGGGGGAGGGTTGAGATCTCACAAACATGTTTAACCCTGCCGCATTTTTGCGCCTGTCCCAAGTCAGGAGCCTCTGGCCTTTGTTAGTCTTGTATTATTTTAATTTTAGTTTCTTGTGTACAATTTGGAAATTAGTATGGCGTTCATTATCACTGAACTAGTATATATTTGTTTAGGGGCCAGATGAAAGACGCCTCCGGGTGCGGGAATTTCTCGCTACATTGAGGACCTGTTGGTGACCTTCTGCTGTTGTTTTTTTTCTATGGTCGGGTTGTTGTCTCTTTGGCACATTCCCCATTTCCATTCTCAATTTTATTTTAAAAGTCGTACAGACCACCAGAAGCATCAGAAGAGTTGTCTGAACATAATGGGCAAAATAAAAATTCATAACATATGAACTTGTTTGTAAAAATTGAAAATCTTTTACCCCAATCAGCCTGAAATTTGTAGTTATATATCTTCATTTTTACACTGTTGCTAATGGTCAAAGCAGACCTCTATCTTGTAGGAGTTGACATAGCATAAATGATTATCAATATCTTATAAAATTTATCGAAAAAATAATAACTAGTAAACAAAGGGGGTCTCATTTGGGGGTTCTGATTCTGGATCCCTCTTACTGTTTTGTCATATTCCCCTTATTCCGCTTACACTACAAAATGTATGTACGTACGCAATTTTCATTTTTTTTCTCTCGGTCTGTTATGATTTAACAAATATGGCTGCTCAATAAATGCCGTGTTTTAAAGCAGAATTTTACCGATTGTCACCTTATAGTAAATAAATAGCAAAAAGCATGAGCACGTGTTTAACATGTACAATCAGATAATTGTTTATTTTAATGAGAGATCCATGCGTATTGTGATCGCTGGATTTTTACCAGGAAGGTTAAGCTCAGGCCACTATGCATATCGAAAATATGTCGGCGAATTGCTTCCTGGAAGCAAGCAATTAAAAACGAATAAACTTCTTCTAATTGTGGACAAATTAAAGAATTTTCCTCAGAAAAAAAGTATATATATGTACATGATGTTCATAAGTTGTATAATGAAAACTATCCATTTAGTTATAAAAAACATATGCATGATTTTTTTTTAATTTGAGTTTTCTTATGACTTTAAGTATCTGAAAAGTTTTTACTGTAATGTAATTACATCAGCAGTGTCATTTGATTGTGACATTAAGGTAATTTTGATATTGTCTAAAATTGCTACATGAAATTTAAAATAAAATACTGATTGATTTAGCTGAAATGATATCATATATTAAAAATGTAAATCATTCCAGCAATAACCATGATTATAAACTGGACAATCGAAACATGCATAGAAAATATTTGTCCTCTGGTTATCCTTAATGAGAAGTACATGTATGAAGTGGGGAATTTAGAATAGTTACCTGTCCATATGAAGGATATAATTAAGGTTAGTAAAAAACTAGACTACATGTAGTATTGACCATGCCGGCAAAAAAGTAGCTAGGATTACCATGCTGGCAAAAACTTGTCCAGAATTGACCATGCCGTAAAAAAAAAACTAGACCAGAATTGACCATGCACGCAAAAAACTAGACCAGTATTGAACATGTCGGCTGTAAACTAGAACACAATTGACCTTTCCGGCAGTAAATACCAGAATAAACTGGTAGATAATGATCAATTGAAATTTTTATTGGACATTACTATGAAAAAACCATCACTCTACTGCAGTTCAATAACACGGTTACTTGTTAAATAAAAATAGGTGTTAGAGTCAGTATACTCATCAGTAAATACCGGTAAATACCAGTGGTAAATGAATGTAGGTAAATACAGGGGTGGTATCTTTGTATTTGCTGCTGAAACTTGATAATTAATAAAAATTATATCACCTTGATTATTATGATAATGCTTATATGAGAAAATTAGCGTTGACCAAAGAACACTATATTTACCAGTATGTTTAAATGTAAAGGAGTGTTTACAGTCATTTTGACAGTCACATCTGTTTAAAAAAAAGTTTATTTTGATAAGGGAGCTTTTATTTGATTTTTTAGGGAGGGATGAAGGCTAGGATGAAAGTTTTGTCCTGTATTTTTTTTAGTTGTTATCTCTGTTTCATGCCTTTCTTTTTTCCAAGTTGCTCATCCCGCCTTTTATTGTACTCAAAACTCCTGTGCTGCCGTTTTTCAAATTTGATCCTTGTCCTAATTCCTTAAAAATCAAATGGTAGCTTCCTAAGCATGTCTACAAATTTTGATAAGTATGTCAGCAACGTTAACAGATGTGCATGTTTTGTTTTAAACTTGTACTGTTCATGCTGTTGTACATCTGTTCAACTCTCCATTCATCCGACTTATTAATGTAAAACAGTTTGTTACTAAAACATTAAGTATTTACATGTCTGAAGGAGATTTTATTCCCTTCTGTTGTTGGTCAATGTTGGTGCACGTGTTGTAAATCTGTTCATCTTTCTCCATTCACCTGACTAATCAATGTAAAACAATTTGTTACTAAAACATTAAGTATTTACATGTCTGAAGGAGATTTTATTCCCATCTGTTTCAACCCTTTAAAAAAAAAGTTTGACATTTGTAAACTTGTACATGTACTGTTCATGCTGTTGTTCTGTTGTCCAGCTGTTCTCCATTCATTCGACTAATCAATGTAAAACAATTTGTAACTAATACATTTAAATATTGACATGTATATGAAGGAGATTGTAACATGATTTTTGATTCCCTTATTAATTCTGTTTTAACGATTTTTTTTCTAAGAATAAAAGGTGTCCAATACATGTATCTGATGTTCAGTAGTTGTCGTTTGTTGATGTGGTTCATAAGTGTTTCTCGTTTTTTTTATATAGATTATCGTAGACTGTTGGTTTTCCCGTTTGAATGGTTTAATTACACTAGTCATTCTTTGGTACCCTTTATAGCTTGCTCTTAGGTGTGAGCCAAGGCTCCATGTTGAAGATCGTACTTTGACCTATAATGGTTTACTTTTATAAATTGTGACTTGGAAGGGATGAAGAGTTAATTGTATCATTCACCACTCATACAACATCATCTTAAATCTTAATATCTATGTGTTGTCTTTTTTTATGTACTAGTATTTCTGAAAAAAGAATTATTCTGGTTATTTTGTTTCTGACTAGGTGACTTTTTCCCACCTAAAGTTCCTGTCAAGTATGAATACATTGAACTTTGTTTAAAGGACAGCTCCATCCTCCCTCACAAATTCAGAGACAAATGATAATGACAGCCATGGGTGCATTCAGCCATTTTAAAAAGGGGGGTTTCCAACCCAGGATAAAGGGGGTTCCAACCATATGTCCCAATTCAAATACATTGATCAGCCCCAAAAAAAGAAGGGGTTTCAACTCCCAGAACCCATCCCCTGGATCCGCCAATGTGTAGCCTTAATAGTTGTACTGCTATAGACCATTTTTGAATCAACCAATCTTTTACCTCTGATCTTCTTAACCTACAATCATGTTAACCTGCATTGCAGACGTAACCTATCAACCCACAACCTTGACCTTGAACTCAGTAATTGGTAATCAGATAGTTAGCTTTAAAGGCTATTTTTAAACTGTGTATATATGAACAATGATTTACATACAAGCCTCTGGCCTTTGTTACTCTTGTATTGTTTAACTTTAAGTTTCTTGTGTACAATTTGGAGTTTAGTATGGTGTTTATTATCACTGAACTAGCTACAAAAATGTATATATTTGTTTAGGGGCCAGCTGAAGGACGCCTCCAGGTGCGCGAATTTCTCGTTGCATTGAAGACCTGTTGGTGACCTTCTGCTGTTGTCTCTTTGGCACATTCCCCATGCATATCCATTCTCAATTTTATGTACTTGAAAATTATATAATTAGTCCTAACTGTAAATTGATGACCAGGCCTACAAATTGAACTATTTTTTGTTGTAGTTCTTCAAATTCAATATACTGAGTAAAATATGTACCAATTTAAAGACAAGTTTATTTGCCCAATCAATTGTTTGCTAATTGTTTAAATATTTGCATTGATTTTTTCTTGCTGTCAATAATGTCTTTCAAAAGAAGGCTGTCATACATATATACTGAACTTTCCAGAAATAAATGGCCATCATTTCGTTTTGATTTAATATATATATATATATATACCATGTATACAATTTAGTTCAGTATATATGACTGTGACACCTAGGGGGAGATTTAAATTAATATACTGTCAGACTGTAAACATAATTGTAAAAGAACATTTTTGCAACCAGTTTATTTTCTTAAATCATGCACACACTACTTAAATCCATAGATGATCATGAGGGGGAGGGGGAGAAGGGGTCCTGATCCCAAAATAACAGGCTTATAAACATGGAATCCTGAGGTCCCGAATTTAAAGAAATTTAAATCCTGACATCCTGATTCATTCGAAAAAAGAATTAAGAAATCCCAGATCCCATAAGGATCAATCACGAAATCCCAAGCTTAAAAACACCCAACTCTGATGTCCAGGGATGGGGTAATCATAATCTGTAATCGTAATCGATTGTAATTGATTACATTTTTTCAAGTAATCCACAGTAATCTGTAATCAAAGACATTTTCGATTACATGTAATCGTAATTTAATCGATTACAGCAAAAATTTGGATGTAATCATCGATTACTTTTCGATTACATTTCGATTACTTTAGTAAAATAGTTTGATGAAAAATAACCTATTTCAGAGGAAAATATGTATGTTATCACTTTGTGGTACCGATAAAATATTATGCATCATTGAACAATACTTGAGAGTTTAGCAACTGCCTTATTTCTATCTATTGTCTCAAGCTGCATTATGAGCAACCAAATCCCCTACCTAAATTTACTTTATATCTAGCTTTTGAAACAAATGGATGCATGTGCTTGTCAATAATTCAAGAGCTTTAATATTAAAACAAGAAAATAGATTTGAAATAATAAAATAAGATCTGAAATAAGAAATGTGTCTGTCTTTCGTTAAGTTCTGTACTACATTTTTTAAAAGAAGTAAGCTTATTTGTATTAAATTTCCTGAAAACATCATTTTCGATCAGAGTTGAAATTAAAGCTTAGAATAGATAAACAGTTGATTTCTTAAATGTTATGATATACATGTATATAAATTAAATTAAAAAAGAACACAAAATCCTTTTAACAATGAACCAATGGCAATGCATAGCAATTCTATTTAGAAATAGATACATGTATCCCTTTGACACTATAAATATATTTTGTATATAATTTGATTGAAGAAGTTAACAAATCTTAACAACACATTCTTGCCTTTACTAATGAGATGATCATACTTTGTTTTTATTTCAATTATCTTATGTCTAATTAAGAAGGAACTTTACAATATTTAGCCCCAGGTTATAAATTGTACTCCAGTAGCAGTTAAATAATCTGTAATTAGGGTGGTTATTCAAACAAAAGGTTTAAATAATGCATGTCATTATAAAAATAAATTTTGATCTTAAAAATTAGCTGAACTAATTAATTATTCTACTTTTTTTTATATTTCCTTAAACATTATAATTAACTATGCTAAAATAATTTTTTTTTAAAGAGTAAAAACAAAAAAACTAACCTTAGTCAGTAAGAAAGCTAATTTTTTTAAAAACAATTAGTTATGAATAATTGATTATTGCAATGCAATGACATCTTCCATTTATGTTGAAAGTCAAAATTTCAAGATTTTTTAAATATTTCTAATCTTCATCAAGAGATTTGATCTAAGATACAGCTATTAACTTATAATTTAGAAACAATGCTTTGAATGATGAATTTGGTTACAAAAGATCTTAATTTCCACTATACAAATGTTGAGCAATATAATTGTGTTTTACTCATGTTTTTTGTTGTTGAAATGTTGAAGTATGTAATTGACAGTAATCGAAAAGTAATGTAATTACTTTTGATAAAGTAATCGATTGTAATCGATTACATACTAAAATTTGAGTAATCGATTATTAATAGATTGCACAAAAATCCTTCATGTAATCGATTATTAATCGATTACATTTGTCAGTAATCGTGCCCATCCCTGCTGATGTCCCAGTAAAGGTCAATTCCACCTTATAGCTGTAATATCACAACAATATAGCCTTCAATTACCTTACAAGTTTGGGCTCACTTCAACTTTAAGTTAGCATTTAGTTTACTGTCAGGTAAGGTTAGGTTTAATAATAATGATCTAGTTTACTATTAAGGTTTGCACCCCTACAGTAAATAAAGAAAAAAAAACAAATTTGATACGGAGGACAAGCAGCTAGCTTACAAGTCAGCTTTAGCACCCTTAAATTGTCTGAATATCATCTGTCAGTTAATTCACAGTACAAAGCAGGTTTTTTTAATATTTTTCATTTTTCTGAATATATTTGCCACTGTGGAAATTGAGCACCCGCGCGCCATCTTTCAATTTCCTAATCTTGATCAAATTGACTTAGAAACATATTTGACTAAAGGTATCCACTGAAATAAAACCCATTCTAGTTCTCAAGTTAGAACATTCCTGAAATTTGTGAAAAATTCTTACAAATATAATGGAAACATTTCTTTTATCCAAGCTAGCTAGGACAATTCATGTTATAAATTATAATAAATAAGACATAGGAATTGTGACTGCATCTTTGCATCAAAATGAGAGAACAAAAAAAGAAAAAGTCAAGCACCAATATATATAGCAATGTTCCTTAAAAGTTACGTTGATAATTCTTATGAAAACTATTTAAGAATAAGAAGGTGGCATTTAAGTTCTGTAATTTTTTACTAAAATTTTAATGACAGTACACAAAAAAAAGAAGAAAGAAGCACCAATATATATTAATATTCCTTAAAGGTAACTTTGATCAGTCTTATGAAAATTCTTTAAGAATTGGGAGGGCCGGCTGGGCCGGGCATTTAAGCTTGTAAACTTTTTTCTATAAATAACACTTTTCGGCTCTCCCTATACACCATTTGCGAGTATGGTCTTGAGGAAATGATGATAGTCTGTTGGACGGAAATGATGGCTGACTCGTGTTAAGAGAGGGCCATATCTCGTGCACATAAAAGACACCCTTGTAGATTTCGAAAAAGAGCAGGCTAATATAATACTACCACAAGGCAGCACTGGCACCCGCAAAGTGGAAAGGGATTAATATAAGTTGCAAAACTTGTTTCCCAATCCACTATAAATAAATATGTTTAAACTAAATAGCACTTTAGAATTTCATAATGAAAGAAAAATTCACCAGAGACCTATTAACAGGATAACTAAAGGCGGACAAAAAGAAATCATTTCACGAAGAACCAGTGTAATAAACGACAAGTCAATACAATTTATGAATTGAGGGGTATTTCTCCCTCAAATTGACGTCAATTCTTTATTCAAAGGATGAACAATATCAGATAGGTAATTATCCTAATAAATTTTACGATCAGCGTCGATCAGCGTCGTAGAAACAATAGGGAAATCTATTTGAAATAGTCACCTTCGTCAGATGAACGTATCCAAAAATAAACCGATTGTCTCTGAATTTAGAAATGTTACAACTATTATTAGTTTTATGAGATTTTGACGTAGGTTCAAAAATAGCATAGCACATTTATGGAAGATATATATATATAGGATATATAGGATATACGATATGTATCCTATATTGAGTTTTGTTAAACCTTAACCAGTTAATATGATATTACGACAGAAAATAATCAATTTTCTTCTAATGGCTTTTGAAACAATAAGATGTTTTCATATATAGAAGATTATTATCAATTTATAGTATGTTATTTTCATCACTATAACATAAATATATATACATATCAGTTTCTGGGAAGTAATTAAGTTTATACGGAATTATGACAACCGTAAGTGCAATACAAGTTCAAATTGGGAAGGTAAGAAAAGAATATTGTGGATTTTTTACTATTTGTTGAATACCAATTTTTCGTGGATTTGTTGGGTACACGTGAACAACAAATTTGAAATTTTAATGATTTAGTAATTTTCTATAGGCTTGTATCAGGGGTTTCATTATCTTTCATGTTGACTGGTACTTTCCACGTTTCTAGGTGGTAGTTTTCAATTTGTTCCATGAATATCTTATATAAAAATACCTACATTTAGGCGGTACTTGTCAATAGCATAGGAGGGTAAAAGTACCAGGTACCGCCTCCTAATGAATGGCCTGAACTTGTATGCCAAAATTGACATTTAAAATTAAAAAATCCACCAAAAATGTAAGTTTTCCGCAATCCCCATAAATTGGTACCCACAAATATATATATAAATCCACAGTAAAAAAAAAAGTTATACCGTAATCATTATCTTTTTAAAGGGTTTTCATAAGATTTAATAGAGGGTAATACTACTAAAATGAATTCAGCAGAGTTCTTGAAAAGTGATGCTCCAAAAGATTTGACTGACCTAATTTTGCAAAGGTCCGACACAATTTTGGTATTTTGTAATAGAAAAAGTAGTGAGGACCAGCAGTTTTTATTCAGGGACCACCAGATATGAAAAGATTATATATCGTTTTGCATTTGTCATTTCAAGGCCTTTTATAGCTGATTATGTGGTTCAGGTTTTACTCATGGTTGAAGGCCATAGATACAGTGACCTATATAATGTATATAGTATCTATACAATCATGACAATGGTCTCGCAAAGGTTGAAACAGTGGGTTACGTACAAATGTAGGTAGGCATTTTCTCTTGATTTTTTCGGATCAGGACAATAAAATATTTTGAGTAGGCAGCTATTTTGGGGGGTAGGTAGGGTTAACAATTAGGACAAAGAAACTTAATCTTTTTTATGGCCTGGGTGGCAATCTTACCAAATCTTCTTATTTTCATCTTTGTTTTTCAAATGTCAAACTTCATAAATCTTATATAGCAAACAGAACTGAAACAAGGAAAAAGAAAACTTTGGCCTTGGGAATATAAAAGAGTAAGTTATTGACTTAATTGCATAGTACATGTAGCTGTATATATTTATTATGTCATGTATATTGCTCCACCCTAATTTAAGTGGTACTCGGTGCATTAATGTAACATTAAATATACAGTGAATTTGATCAAGGATGAGGGTGTTTAAAAAAGATTTATTGATAAATAGTTAATATATTATAGACCTTTTGCAATCATAATTGACTAGGATTGTCAGTTTTCCTACTGAAGGTCAGCGGTTCTCTATGGGCACTTTGGCTTCCTAGTTCCTACACCAATAAAAACTCATGACAGCCACGGAATAGCACAAGTGTTTAAAATTGCATTTAACAACAATCAATCAATCAGACATCTCTATTAAACAAAAACCTGTCTTTTTACCACGTGTGGGCCCTTTTGATAAATATTTTACCCTGAGCAAATGCAGGGGTAAAATATCAGCATAAAGGGACAACCCGTGGTAAAATCACAATATATTTAAGCCCCCATGAATTATTTCAATTCTAATGGGACAAATACGGCAATTATTTTGGATGGAAGCACTCTAGGTGAATTTAAATAATAATTTACTATTTGTCTTATATGTATAAAAAAAAGCTTCTTTCACATTTATACCACATTTTAGCAACTTTGTTTACGTTTCCTTGTTGTGATGATTTTCAGTACACAAGCGTGTTTTTTCCTGTAAAATGCTTATATTCTTACGTCATCTTTCTATGACGTCAGGCACCTCGATCATTCATAAAAAAGCATATCACGTGGGAGTACGTTCGGAACAGGCCTGGCAATATATTCATATTTTACTACAGGTGTGTACTCAAAGCGCTAATGAAGGATGTTATGTTAGAACATCACTTTTCTTATAAGTTCTGAGTTTTTTCTGGTCTTATTGGTCATGCTTAGCCTGTGACATACCTTAATTGCTGTCAGAATTGCAATTACAGATCTGTAAATATGATCTATACAAATTTTTTCAGCATCAGGCCTCCGACAGTAGATGCTAAAGTTTACAGTGATAAATAGTATCATTGGTACCTTTTTAATGCTTATGAAATAAAGGTTTTACTGTATGTCTTTGTTATATTTGTTACAGACAATTTGATGTTGATGATAAAAACTTGATAATTTAATTGTTAATAAATAAAAAAAATCTAGACTTGGGGTGACCTAGACCTTGACATTTTGTATAAGTACTTGCAATTATCATGATTATCCATTATTGGAAGTTAAACTAGAAATCGGTTGACCTCTAGATGTCTTTTCATGTTTTGTGCACTGGTAATTGGGTTGCTGTTTATTGATGTAGGTAAACCCCATCTCTAATTCAATACACACATCATATTCAGAGGAGACGGTCATGCTATATATGAGTGTAAGAGTTTAAGGCATCATTTTTGAATCGGTGAAACTATCTCAGATGCCTATTTTTCATGTATGCATAATCATGATAAAGAAGGAATACACCCACATGTGGACAGAGGATGGTCTTGGATAAGTACTTTCTTTAAAAACCAAAATTTTCACCTGCAACAAACAGTTACTTTTCTACAAACATCCCTCACTTTATTGATTGATTGATTGTTGGTTGCTTAACGTCCAGTGGCAAATACCCTCACTTTATTGTATGGCTTACAAGTACCAATTGGTACTTCTTCTGCAGAAATAAGCATGCTAGAAACTTAATTAAATTGCCACAAGAAAAACCACGAAATAGGACTCAATAATGATGTGATTGTATGTTTATATGTGCTTTATTGCAGTGATATATAACTTAATAATTTCCCTTTTTTATTGGGAAAATATGCGTCATTTTTATCAAATTGGGAAATTATAATGAAAGATGAATTTGCCTGGAACTTCAATTTGCAAACCCCCTTTTGAGAGGTAAACCCTCATTTGAAATAAGACCCCTTATTGTCAGTGATGATAAATAAATAAACCCTCAAATCTGCACATATATATATAGTCATTTAAGGCATGAAAATGGTTTAAATGAGTGTTGTATTCATGCACAATTACTATACTGAGACTGCACTGTTTGGGAAAATAGTTGTCTTTTTGGGAATAATTTTAAGCCATTTTTTTTTCAAATTGGGATTTTTCTCCAGGGGAAAAAGCCTTTATTCTCATTAATTTAAGACAAACAATATCACTGTATTGTAACTATTCTGGAACGGGAAAAGAAAATGGAGAAAAACCACAAAATGGGACTCTTCAATAATGATGTGATGTATGTTTATATGTTAGCAATTTATTGTAACAATCCTGTAATGTGAAAAAGTTCGCTCCAATCTTAAAACCACATCGTATTGTGGTCTGTATTTATTGATTGGTTTTCTCGATTGACGTAATAACGTAACTAGATTATAGATATTCCAATAACATGTATGTAGTATTGTTCATTGTGCGATAAAAGTACATTGTGTTTATTATTTCTGTAGGTTAATGCTGATTCTCATTGGGTTTTTATATTGGCGGAAAAATCAGTGCAAAGGAAAATATTGTGGTTGAAAGTCCTTATCAATTATTGTGGTTTAGTTATATATCTTATAATTAATAACCTAGAAGTAAGGAAAAAATAATCTTGTGGTTGAAAGTCCTTATCAATTATTGATGCTTTAGTATATATCTTATAATTAATAACCTAGAATAAGGAAAAAAAAATCTTGTGGTGAAAATCCTTATCAATTATTGTGCGTTTTATTAATTAATAACTAGAAGTAAAGAAAAAAATCTTGTGGTAGAAAGTCCTTATCAATTATTGTGGTTAAAAATTGTACTAACTTGAACAAGAAGTAAGGCAAATATTGTAGATGAAAGTTCTATCAATTAACAATGATTATAGTGGTTGAAAGTCTTAATCAATTGTTGTACTATTTAAGTTTGAACAAGAAGTAAGGAAAATTCTTATATATATGTATCAGTTATTGTGTAAGTTAAAAACCAAGAAGAAGGCCTAGGGAAAATATTGTGGTTGAAAGTCCTTTTCAATTGTTGTACTTAGCTTAACCAAGAATTAAGGCAAATATTGTGGTTAAAAATCCTTATCAGTTTTTGTACTACCTTAAGATTACTACATGTATATGCTGATTGTTGAAGGCTGTAGTAGCTTAAGGTGACTACATTTAGGTGCTCATTGTTGAAGGCTGTACTAGCTTAAGGTGACTACATGTAGGTGCTCATTGTTGAAGGCTGTACTAGCTTAAGGTGACTACATGTATGTGCTCATTGTTGAAGGCTGTACTAGCTTAAGGTGACTACATGTATGTGCTCATTGTTGAAGGCTGTACTAGCTTAAGGTGACTACATGTATATGCTGATTGTTGAAGGCTGTAGTAGCTTAAGGTGACTACATGTATGTGCTGATTGTTGAAGGCTGTACTAGCTTAAGGTGACTACATGTAGGTGCTCATTGTTGAAGGCTGTACTAGCTTAAGGTGACTACAGGTAGGGGCTCATTGTTGAAGGCTGTACTAGCTTAAGGTGACTACATGTATGTGCTCATTGTTGAAGGCTGTACTAGCTTAAGGTGACTACATGTATATGCTGATTGTTGAAGGCTGTACTAGCTTAAGGTGACTACATGTATGTGCTCATTGTTGAAGGCTGTACTAGCTAAAGGTGACTACATGTATGTGCTCATTGTTGAAGGCTGTACTAGCTTAAGGTGACTACATGTATGTGCTGATTGTTGAAGGCTGTAGTAGCTTAAGGTGACTACATGTATGTGCTCATTGTTGAAGGCTGTACTAGCTTAAGGTGACTACATGTATGTGCTCATTGTTGAAGGCTGTACTAGCTTAAGGTGACTACATGTATGTGCTCATTGTTGAAGGCTGTACTAGCTTAAGGTGACTACTTGTATGTGCTCATTGTTGAAGGCTGTAGTAGCTTAAGGTGACTACATGTATGTGCTCATTGTTGAAGGCTGTACTAGCTTAAGGTGACTACATGTATATGCTCATTGTTGAAGGCTGTACTAGCTCTAGGTGACTACATGTAGGTGCTCATTGTTGAAGGCTGTACTAGCTTAAGGTGACTACATGTAGGTGCTCATTGTTGAAGGCTGTACTAGCTTAAGGTGACTACTTGTATGTGCTCATTGTTGAAGGCTGTACTAGCTTAAGGTGACTACATGTATGTGCTCATTGTTGAAGGCTGTACTAGCTTAAGGTGACTACATGTATGTGCTCATTGTTGAAGGCTGTACTAGCTTAAGGTGACTACATGTATGTGCTCATTCTTGAAGGCTGTACTAGCTTAAGGTGACTACATGTATGTGCTCATTGTTGAAGGCTGTACTAGCTTAAGGTGACTACATGTATGTGCTCATTGTTGAAGGCTGTACTAGCTTAAGGTGACTACATGTATATGCTCATTGTTGAAGGCTGTACTAGCTTTAGGTGACTACTTGTATGTGCTCATTGTTGAAGGCTGTACTAGCTTAAGGTGACTACATGTATGTGCTCATTGTTGAAGGCTGTACTAGCTTAAGGTGACTACTTGTATGTGCTCATTGTTGAAGGCTGTACTAGCTTAAGGTGACTACATGTATGTGCTCATTGTTGAAGGCTGTACTAGCTTAAGGTGACTACTTGTATGTGCTCATTGTTGAAGGCTGTACTAGCTTAAGGTGACTACATGTATGTGCTCATTGTTGAAGGCTGTACTAGCTTAAGGTGACTACATGTATGTGCTCATTGTTGAAGGCTGTACTAGCTTAAGGTGACTACATGTATATGCTGATTGTTGAAGGCTGTACTAGCTTAAGGTGACTACATGTACGTGCTCATTGTTGAAGGCTGTACTAGCTTAAGCTGATTACATGGATGTGCTCATTGTAAAAGACTGTAAGGTGACCTGATAATTTCTTTGTAATTTTGTCTCAGGAAAAGAGTAGTCTCATTGGCAATTAATATCAGTGGTTGATGTAAAAGGGGGGGTGCTACCAGGGGGATTTTATTTTGGATTATATAGGAAATCACTGAAGCATGACTGGAGCAGGCCCCCTTTTTGGCAGTCAGCGGGCCCCCACTTATGAAAAATCCTTGATCCACCACCGAATATTATTATCACATCTTTTTATTCTTTTAAGCAATATATAATTATGGAAATAGAGCTTAGCTTTGTCACCAGTGGGTAATTGGGCTCCTTTCTTGTAATTTCTAGAGAGAAATATGATAACAAGGGATCTTTTATAGTTGACAATGGGGTATGGGTTTTACTCATTGTTGAAGTCGATGGTGACCCATATTTGTCAATTTCTGTGTCATTTGATCTTTTGTTGAGAGTTGTCTCATTGGCAATCATACCAAATCTTCTTTTTATTATTATATTCACATCTTGGTAAAAATTCATTATAGACATGATAGAATTGCACATACATTAAGCAACTACATGAACTATTTATAGCTATTAAACAATAAATTATTTCCACATTATCAACTTTTGACTCCAGATTATATAATTTTTCAACAGGTTTACATGTTACCTTTTCTGTGGTAAATTATCCTGGTACTAAGTCGATTGAGTGAAACCAAAATATTTAAAATCAAACAGATGATTGGTGTAATTTGAGGGGAAAGTTTACTGTTTTCTGATAATAGTGCCCAGTAAAAAGGGTTACAACCAGTCGAAAAATTACATATAATCTGGAGTCAGAAGTCGGTAATATGAAAATAGTCTATTCTAAACATCCAATAATGGTCAATAACTGTTAATATCCCTTGCAGAAATAAATCCTGACAATTTTTTTAACCAGGATATCTCAAGATTATCCTGGGAAATCCTGAAAATATCCTGTAAAACAATTAGCCCCTTTTTAGGGAAAAAGTTGATGGGAGAATTTCAGGAAATGTCAGGACTTTCAAATCAAGCAGCTGTAAACTAGGGGAATTCTCAGGATATCTCAAGACTTTCAAAAATAAATATAATATAGACCAGGATATGTCAGGACTTTTCCTTCAACATTCTTCCTACTTTCAGAAACTTTACACTTTCTTCCTGAATGAATAAACTGAAATAAAGTCCTTAATGATTCCTGGTATTGGGACTTAAGAAATAATATAATCTGTATCACAAATTCAAATAAAAAATATCTTTGGGACTGAAATTAACTGTTGTTTGTTAAATTAAATAAGATTTTTGGCAAGGATTTGTGAAGGGTGATAGAATAGGGGAAGAAACAAAAAGTATTTTGTCAAACATTTTTAAAATACCCAAATTATGGTGTTAATTAAATATATTAAACATATTTTGACAGTTAACTTATTTACACAGTTACTGCTGATCTCCCTGTTCAGGAAGCATAACGAGTTTCAGTTTTACAGTATTTCAAAGTCAGAGATTTTTGTGATAAAAACAGCAGGGTGTCCAAGAAAGCTTGTCTGGCATAGTGAGGATTACTCTGATGTCCAATGGCAGTTTTGCAAGACAGGGCCACAAGTTAGGGCTACGCCCCAGCTTGTCCAGAGGCGGATAAAGGGAGAGCCCAGGGGGTAAGGGACCCCCTTTTCTGGGAAAAATTTGGTTGATTATTTAGGAAATCACTGAGGCATGACCGAAGCGGGCCCCCTCTTAGGCAGTCAGTGGGCCCCCACTTATGAAAATTTCTAGATCCGCCACTGTTGTCTGTACTTTAGAGTAATCTTGGACTAAGCCTAAGCAGGTTAAGATCATAATTTAAATGACATCAATAATAAATCACATTTGTATCTATGTATCTATGCAAATCAATAGTCTTTTTCCTTATTCATGTATGCTCTGTATGCCCCTTGTGGGCCCTTAATTGGATATAAGATATGTTCTGTTCTGTTCTGTTCATTCCAGAAGTGTTGAAACTCGCATAATTTTGTCATAATTTTGCCGGATATGCAGAGTTGTTTGGTTTTATTTATCATACAGCTAAATTTTAATTTTATCTTCATTATATGTGTGTTTAGAATCAGAGTTGTAACTTGTCATTATGTCCCGTTAGGGGCCCTTAATTGGAAAATAAAGAACTTTGAACTTTGAACTTACAGTGCCGGTGGCGGTGGTACATTTTTTGGGTACAAGTCAAATCGGCACCTGGTCAAATCGGCACCCATAGAAAAAGTCAAATCGGCACCTGGTTAAATCGGCATCTAGTCAAATCGGCACCTATTTAAAGTCAATTCGGCATCCAATAATATTTGATATAATATATGGGACTGGGACTATTATGCTAAGTTAGTAATTTAAGTATACTAGCATAATAGTCCCAAATATATATAGATATTTCTAAAAATGTATAAATTCGATCATGATTTATTTTGTTAAAAAGCATCAAGCTGTAAAAATACAAAAGTTGATCATTTAAAGTTTTCTCAACATTATGTGACTGATGTTTTCATGGTTTTGATAAATTTTCTTTTCAATTAATAAATAACTTTAATCAAGTACATAGTGAAAACACAATGTAACACCAGCTTTTGTTTCGCATAAATATTTCTAACATATTTTCACAACTATATGTAATAGCGAGAATTAATACACAAACATGATTAGACCACAAAAAGACTTTTTATGGATATATGTGGTATCAGGAGAAATTAAAATTCGAATGTAAACTATTCAGGTATCCTCATTTCCATTGTGAGGACAAGGATAATAGCACGAAATGTTAGGTTAAAGTATATAAATTTGAATTTAAAGATTGAACTAGAACATTTTTAAAGATAAACTTGTATCACCTGGTGTAAGAAAATGTGTGTCAAAAAACTTATAACTTGTACAAAAACCCTGTACAAATTATAAATTGTACAACGTTATATTTTGTACACATCATATATTAAACAAATTTCACATGGGTGCCGAATTGACTACATCAAGTGCCGATTTAACCAGGTGCCAATTTGACTAGGTGCCGATTTGACTATACTGGGTGCCGATTTGACCAAGTGCCGATTTAACCAGGTGCCGATTTGACTAGAATTCCATTTTTTTGTAACAATGTAACTGGTATCTTTTGACCCTTCCTAGCTTTCCCTACAGATGTAAATTCTGATTTTCTCCAAGTTTATATATGTGCCTTTCTATTAATTGTCGTCCGGCATATACATAACTTAGAAAAAATATCAGATGAACAGCAATGATAGATTTCTCAACGTATGCAAAATGTAAACAAATTGTAGGACCTCGCGGTTTTTCGTAATTGTACTGAACAGGTCTGAACAGTTCGGCCCTAAATATACCGTCCTAGATGGTGACTCCACGTCGGCACTTGTTCATTCGCATGTACCATGTTCCGTTCAAACTAAAGATTATTTTTATTATACTTCATAAAAAACTGCATATTAAAAAATATTTGTTTGCGACATCCTTGATTTATTTTCATAATACCGGTACGGTGACGGATCAACTTTTGACCGATATAATTTGGGACGAGATTGTCACCTCAATAAGAGCGTAAGTGCACTCTTGATTAATACGTCACCAAAATGGAGCCTACGCTGATGAAAACCCGAAACAGACATTTCCAGACAGAAAGATTTCAGATAAGTGCATTACAAATTTAATTTAACATTACAGACATGTGTGTACATTATTATAAAATATAATTTATTGAAGAACTATTATTCTTTTTTGGTTTTTATTTGAGCAAAGCAACATCAGAAAGTCTGAAAGCATATTTGAAAAATAATTTTTACGTAAATTAAACCACAGGAGGTTGAAATCCTATCAATGAGGGTCTATAAATATGTCAACTCGACTATCACAGTAGAGCTTCTCTCGTAGAGAGAACTGTATAAACAGGCAACAACATTTCTATTGATTGTACTGCTTTTAAACGTCTTAGAACAATTGATTCTTTGTGGATTTTTTTATACTTTTAGGGGATTGAATGATTCCATGCAGATTTCAGTTATTTATTCAGCAATACTACTTGGAAGAACAGACAGCAACATATTACAGAAAGAAGCAGAACTTTACATGTATCCTTTTATATATCTGAAGCATAATTTAATTTTTAATATTGGGTAGGTACAGGGGCGTCTCCAGCCATTTTGAAAAGGGGGGGGGGGGGGGGTTCATACTTTATGTTCTAAAAAAAGGGAACCCCCTTTGATACACCACTGGTGTACCATTTTTATTGGTAATTTAACAATATGAACAGCCATTAATAAAATTGGCCAACAAGTTTGCTTTTCGGAAAAACCTTTTTTTTTTTTGCATTTAAGCAATGTATCGAACAGGTCGAAAAAACAATTTTTCTTTCAATTTTAGCATTACATGTAGTTGCAGCTGAGGGCGAAACAAACATTTTTTTTCTCAGGGTCAAAAACAAATTATTTTTTTCTCCAAAAACTAAAAACAAACTTTATTTTCCAAAAAATCCATAGCCCCCCACCCTGCAAAAATTAAATGGTTGCTGCCTAACTACATGTAATGTAATTCAAACAGTCAATGGCAGTTGTAACCTACATAAAAATAACCATAAGATACCGCCATTGACAGTAAGATCTCATGCGACTCACTAATGAGCCCCTGTGTACCAGGGCAAACATACCTTATCAGTCATTCAGTGGCGTATTTAAGAGAGGGGTCTTGTTGTTTTTTTGGACAATCATTGCATTTGAAAAGGGACATATAGTTGGACCCCCATTTATCCTGGGTGGGGAACCACCCGTTTTGAAATGGCTGGATCCGCCCTTGCTTAGAATGAGGAATATGGATTTAAACTAATTTAAGAAAATATTTGCAATAGAAAAATTAAAAAAAGGACTTTACTCAAATTTTGTAATTTCTTATAGAATTAATGTAAGACATTTATTGGTCCTGAACTAAGGACATTCTCAGGATATTCACAGGATATACCAGGATTATCCCAGGGCCAACTCAATGCAAGCAAATCTGTAAATCCTGACATCAGGATAATTTCCTGAGACCAGGACCTGAGAATCCTGAGAACAGGATTATCACAGGATTTTCTACTAGGAAATTTATGGTCTGGATGGTCCCTGGATATCCCTGGAATATCCTTGTTCCAATACCGTCCCATGTTTGACCCTATCTCAGGATCAGGATATCTCAACATTGCCCTGTGATTTTTCTCAAGATTATCCTGAGATATCCTGGGGAAATCTTGTGATATCCTGCACTATTTTCGCAAGGGAATTGACCTTAGAATTAATAAGCAAAAAAAAAATCTGACTTGCAGTCTTAGAGAGCCAACAATTGATATATCTATGGCAATGTATATAATTACAAAGCTGAAATAATAGATTGTTTGTTAGTGTCCAAAGATTTGCTTTGAAAATATATAATTCTTTATCATTTGATTAATATTTGTTGGAATAACCCATCTTTATCTTAAAAGTTCATTAACTTTAACTCAACAGAAGAAAATTAAAAATCAAAAATTTATAATCAGTCTCCTAAACCATGTAAACTATAAATAATTATAGTTAAAAAACATAAACTAATTCTATTTATTTTAGAGTTATGTCCCTTACTGCTATAAATAATGTAACTTAAGTTGATCAATACAAACGAAATAGCTCGATCCTTATGTATTTAGCTTGACAGATTCATTATTGAACACAATTTAAGAATATTATTGTTATTTTTGGTAGTTTTTGTCAATCTCGTCAACAAAATGCCCAAAAAGATATATTTATGATTTTTTTGGGGTTATAGAAATTGCCTCATCATTATTGTTGTATAGTTGTCTCCAACTAAGCTTTAATATACAAATGTAATATCATAATTGCAAGGATAAAAAGTAAAAAAAAAGGGGGGTGCACATGTTGTCTGATTCTTTGTGTCAGCAATTAAAGCTTGGAAACAAGTTTGTGTTAAAATCAGATTGAAAATCTCGAGCCCTAAAACAATATTTTTTTAGCTTAAAATGATAAACATCTGGTCTTGGGCTTTAATAAGTTGTTTAAAGTTGTGGGTGTTTAAAAGTATTTGATCCCCAAATTAAGGTTAAATACCTGTGAAAATAGATTTAATTTCCTCAGTTTGTTAGAACTTTATTAAATACAAATATTCATAAATAATCCTACCAACATGTAAACTAAACATTATTAGTTCGTATGCACCTAACTATTAGATTTTATAGTGGGAGGAAAAAAACGGGTATGAAAAATAATTGCTTTTATACATTTAATGCAAGTGATTAAAAAACTGGAGGTTGTTGAAAAGTTTATAATACTGGTCAGATTACAATGATGTTTATAGTAGCTTAATATTTAAGACACTAAAAGACATAGAATTTTTAGTTCAACTGTCCTTAATGTTTATAATATTTTAAGTCATTGATTTTATATGTCAAGGTCATATGAATAATAAGAAAATGTCAAGGAGACAGTTAGTGAACATTGTGACTGTTACAATCAGTGTTAAGTAACCATAGTATACTCAGTGCAGTTAACTGTAGCTGTTATCATGATTATTAAAAAAATGTTTTCTGTTTATATACCAGAAATAAACTATATATATTTTATAGTGAAAAAAAATCAGGTTTGAAAATAATTGTCTTACATTTAATGTAAGTGGTTTAAAAACTTTGTAGGGTTGTTTAAAAGTTCAAATCTAATAGGTCAGATTACATAGCTTAATTTTTAAGGCATTAAAAAGACATAAAATTTTCAGTTCAACTGTCCTTAATCATTAATGTTTATAATCTTTTAAGTTTAATTATTTATATTAAAAAAGTGTAAAGGTCATAATGAATAATAAAAAAATGTCAAGGAGCCATATACCATTGTGACTGTAACAGCCAGTGTTAAGTAACCATAGCATACTCCCAGTGTAGTTAATTGTAGCTGTTACATGTATCATGATTATTGAAAAAATGTTTTCTGTTTAATTACCAGAAATAAACTATATATTTTATAATAAAAAAAAAACCAGGTTTTAATTAACCTACATTTAACATGTTTAATGTAAGTGGTTTAAAAACTTTGTAGGGTTGTTTAAAAGTTCAAATCTAATAGGTCAGATTACAATGATGTTACAATTAGCTTAATTTTTAAGGCATTAAAAAAACATAAAATTTTCAGTTCAACTGTCCTTAATGTTTATAATCTTTTAAGTCATTTTATATTAAAAAAAAGGTCAAGGTCATATAAGTGATAAATATGTAAATGTCAACATGGTCAAGGAGACAGTAACAATGTGACCGTAACAGTCAGTTTTAAGTAACAGTAGCATACTGCCAGTGAACCAAGTCACATAGCTGTTATTGAAAAATTGTTTTCTGTTTAATTTGCTTGTTTTTCTTTATAGTTAAGTGTCATGCAGTCATAATTTTATTTAAAATAAATAAAAACATATATATCTTTGTAAATAAAAAAACATATGATTTGAAACATCTGTTTATGTAGGGATATATAAGCCAACACACTTCTCTCCTGATGTGAAATTAAACATTTAGAGTTTATATTCAACGAATTCAATTCAATTCAAAGTTTTATTGCCATATACAGTTTGTGACAAATAACAACAACAAAAACAAATAAAGACAATAACTAAGTTACTCAATATATATATACTAATTCAGGTAAATATTAAAGGTCCCCTGTCCTCAGTTCCATTGACTTTTTTATAAAGGATACTAGTTTATTCACTTGTGTTGGTGTTAATGGGTTAAGTATATATATAACTAGTTTAATTGTCTTATCAGGCCTGGTGGCCGAGAGATCTTAGTAGTTATTTCTGTAATCACTATATAGCCAGGCTTCTTCTTATAATTCATAATAGTCCTCGTCTATTTTTTTTGCACAAAATATTATATAAGGGTCCCAGGTTAATTATAAATGATATAAGTATAAGAAGTAATCAATACCTGACTTCACCCTTCCCTCCCTCCCTCCCCCTTCATCAACCCCCTATATCTTATATTTTTTTTAAAAACTAAGCCACTACTGAGGGTCATCAATCTCTTTATACAATGTCTAATAAATCTAGATCACACACAGTATTCCGCCGTAGAATAAATCAATACCATATATATCCCTAGACCTCCCCATCCCCCTTTCCCTAAATCCCACCCCCTTTCTCATTTTTTGATTAGTAAACTAAGCCACTATGTATCAAGACACATAGAGAAAATTAATACAACCTCCCCTCCCCTAGCTACTCCCTCTCCCCTTACTCCCACCCCCTTTCTCATTTTTGTTTAGTAACTTAAGCCACTTAACCAAGACTGCAAGAGACATCAATCTCTATATATACAATGTCTAATTAATTAATCTAGTTCATTCACAGTATTACATAGGAGTATAGCATTAATTAGAAAAGTATACCTTATCACACCTCTCACTAAGCAAGGTTAATTACAGGTAAGTCAGTGGACAGGTGTCTGAGGTGTGTGTTGAAGTGGCGTTGATGTAAAGGTAAGGATCACTAAACATTTTTGTTTGATGAACAAATCTCTATTTTCCCAATTTTTGCATGAATTTAAGTATTCATGTTTATAGGCTTCTATGCAATTAATCTCCCTTTTGACTGAAGAAGTACACATTTTGTTTCGTGGCAAGCTGAGCAGGTCTCTGGGTGTAAGATTTTCTCCCTGTATTGAAGACCCATTAGTGGCTTGTGGCTGTTTTCTGCTCTTCGGTTGGGTTGTTGTCTCTTTGACACATTTCCCATTTCCATTCTCAATTTTTATTTTTTATGTGGTAATTTACTGTCATTTTATACTGTCAGCTCTAGTCGTTTGATACATTTTTTGTTTGATATTAATCAAACCTCTATTTTTCAAATTTTTGCATAAAAGTCTTCATGTTTAGACTTCTATGTGACTTATCTCCCTTTTAAGAGAGATCTTCTTTACTTGGTCATTTACAGTCATATTCTAATACAGACAACTCTAGTCGCTAAACAATTTTGTTGATGATGATATTAAGCAAACCTCTGTTTTTCTAATTTTTGCATGAAAGTTTTCATGTTTAGACTTCTATGAGACTCAATCACCTCCATGTAACATGTGAAAGGCGATCTGTGGAAGTTATCTCCCTTTAAAATATCCTCTTTGTTATGGTTGTATACCGTCAAGTCTCATCTTCTGAAAGATGAAGATGATTAGATCTAAGTGTATAGAAATAAAAGTAAAGAATACTGTTATGACAGCACCTAAACAAAAAAATTGACACATCATGAGGTCAGGTTGGTACAAAAGTAAAGATGTAATTTTTCGTCTTGATTTCAACCAACAATGTCTGAATGTCATGAATGTATAGAGCTGCATTTTTGCACTTGTAGATGTATATACTTCCCCTTACTATATGTTGTTTGCATTGAGTGATTTATTATGAACCCAGACATGATTGCTGATGATTTAAGGTGATAAATACTTAAATTAAAGCTTGTTAATGAGGTGTTTCTTCTTGCACTGGGTTAAGGTACACCACCCAAGTTTTTAGCCCACTACAATAGTAGAGGCATTATGTTTCTGGTCTGTGCGCCGTATCGTTCGTCCGTCCGTCTGTTGTTCTTTCGTCGTCTGTCCCGCTTCAGGTTAAAGTTTTGGTGAGGTAGTTTTTGATGAAGTTGAAGTCCAATCGATCTTCAAACTTGGTACACTTGTTCCCTATTGATATGATCTTTTTTAATTTTAAATCCCATAATTAAAGATTTTACCCAATTTCACGGTCCAGAACATAAAAATGAATAGTGCAGTGGGGCATTGTTTACTGAGGACACATTCTTGTTAGTATAAAAATATTTATTTGGTCTGAAATAAGAAAGACGTACAGATATATTTATTTTTTTCTTTGACAGAAAATGGGAAGAGTGGCAGAATCAGGATTTTATAAAAAAAAAAAAAAAAAGGGGGGGAAGGGTAAATTAAGGGAAGGGGAGGGTCAAACACTTTATTTGAGAATCTGTGGCCACAGCAATCTTTTAATTTGTCTTTCTCTGAAAAATTGGACACTGTGTTTCATAATGGACCATAAGCCTCTGATGATGATATTACATGTCTTAAATATATTTAAAAAATCATACTTTAAAATTTTAAGCAAATTGTAACTGGACAGATTATTCTTATGATGCAATCAGATACGCAAAGCAATTTTCTACTTTCATGCCACGATCTTATAAGTATGGCAAAGTACCATATATGTTATAACCTTAGGGTTTTCTTTTACAAATTGTCTTTGTGGAGGGTTGTCTTATTGGCACCCACAACAACAATATATATTTCCACTATATTCAATTAGGAAGTCATTGATTTTTATGGCAATGAAATGTGAAAACTAATAGCAAGACATCGAATTTCATGTCAGTAAACACAACAAATGGGTTGGGTTACAATTGCCAACCAAAAACATACTCATGATGACAAATTAAGGTAAAAAACGTCAATACTAAAAAGAAAAGCAGGAACGATTGAGTGAAAGTATAAAAGCGCAGGAAACAGAATTTCCACTAAAAATACAATTGAGGACAAAATTTCATCCTAGAAAAATAAATGTTGCAATCTATCATGCAACAGATGTTAACAATGTTTAACATTTTTGTTTGTAAACAACAGTGGTAATTGAATATGCATATAACTTCTGTATCAATAAGATGTAGTTGGCACAATTCAAGAATATTGTATTGGCAGTGTATTATAGTAAGTTCTAAATAAAATTGCATAAAAAATGTTCATAATAATGTAAATGTGCCATAATTGTCAACTGTGCAATTTTTCTGAAATGGTGAATAAATTATAAATGGAGAAACTATGTTTTTTTTTTAAATTATAGAACTACTGTATGACTATTTAGAATTTACTGATTAAAAATTATTAAGACCAATGGCTTTTAATTTTTTGTTTTTAACCATACTTAAATAGTAATTATTAAAATAGAAAAAATCTATGTCATGCATTTTTGTTTCACCTAATTTATAAATATATATTATATTATAAACAATAACTGACAAACAGTCATGGCATATATACACGAAATTGATAACAAGTAAGTGTAATGATAAATGGACTAAGGTTATTTTGCAGTCAACATTAAATGGAAACACTTCTTTGGTAAAATAATGTTTTAGACATCTGCATAGCTTTGTTAAACCTTCATGGAATTTATAAATTTGTCAGAGGTTGTTCATTGTCTCTGTATACATTTTGTTGAGTACCTCACAAAATATACATAACAAATACAAAACTTTGGTGGCAGTGGTGCAAATGTGATGCTCAGTTCACTACATGGCTGTTTAGCTAGGTGTTTTCCTATCAGTATATATAGTACAACTTTGGTGGATAATTAAAGGTGTATGAAGGTTCAGTATATAAAGTATACAGTATATTTAGTACAAATTTGGTTGATTTAATGGTGCAGGTTAACTGTTGTTCAGTATATAAATATGCAGTATATTTAAAATAATTTTGGTAGATAATGATATAGTTGGTTGTTCAGTATATAAAGTTTAATTGTGGGCGGCAGTTGTTGTAGGTTATGCTCCGTTAATCAACATAATCTTGGCCAACTATCAAAATATGTATACTTTAAATAAACAATGCCAATGACCAGGTAAGCCACAGGTAAAAACTGTGAAGGTTTTTTTTTAATCATTAAAAAACTTAAGTGGATTTTCCGAGTAGGTCATATTTCTGTTTAAAACTTTTACTGATCAGGAAGCGACATGTGATTTGACGATCAGATATATTTTCTGATTGCTATTTTGTTCTTGAGGTAAGAGAGCCAATTACTTATATTATAGTTTTGAGGTCATTAAGGAATGTAAATAAATAGGAGTGGTAATAATTGAGGTTTTCAAGGCCTCCCTTTTATTGACTATAAAGTGGAACTTTTCTATTGAGTTTCTGTTTTTGCCATGTCTGTCATTTAGACTTGGTTCCTGGAAGACATTTGGGGTAAAGGTGGGTTCTGTTTTGGGAGACTTATGGGGTCCCCCAATTATGTTACATATTTGAGGTCATTAAGGATGTAAATAAATATAGGAGTGGTAAATAGTTGAGGTTTTCAAGGTCTATAACTTTTATTGATGTTGAAGGAACATTGATATTGAGTTTCTATTTTGCCATGTCTGTCATTAAACTTAGTTTCTAGAAGTCATTGGGGCGGTAATGGTAGAGGTTTTCAAGGCCTAACTTTTATTGACTTAAAGACAGAACTTTTATATTGAGTTTCGTTTTAGCCATGTCTTTAATTAGAATAAGAATTAGTTCCTGGAAGACTAACTAGGTCATGAAGGGTTAACTTATTCTCCCAATGCTAAAACACATTTGGAACACACACAATTTTCACAGAAATTGATTACATGTACAATTATTTGCCTTTGAGCAATTCTCCAAATGATTTCATTATTGTGCTTTTTTGCAATGTTAAGGGAACGATCATTTAAAAGGGGGGGGGGGGGGACAAAAAAAATATTCTGATTGCAGATTTACCCCATACCTCAATATTGTGTTTTGATAAAATAATATGATCCATAGGGTCGAAACTTAAAATAATGGTGTTTGCTCTTTAAGCCATATACTTGGCCCATAGTCATAACTCCCATTGAAGTTAAATGGTTGCTTCCTAATTTGAAGTCATGTCATGGGGGTCATTAAGCTAAAAGTGTATGTGGGTGGAACCAGCTGATGGGGCCAAATAAAAAAGTATGTGTGGTTCCAGTTACATCTGAAAAAAGTAAGGGTAGGTAGGTAGGGATTTTTTTTTATTTTCTGGTTTTTTTTTACATTGAGTCTATGCGAGCAACATTCTGACTTTAGCAGTGCTTAATGAAAATAGACAATAAAATCTTTAGGGTAGACTATTTTTGAGGCAAAAAAGTAGGAAAGGTAGGGTTACCGGAACCACACATATATTTTTATTTGGCCTGGTCATTGTTTGTGAGAGACTGGTCAATTATGAAGTTGACAATACAACATGTGATGAATATTAATAATTAATTCTTGATTTATATGATTTTCATAAGGACAAATGTACTTATAATGTGTGGTTTTGTATCATTTTCTGTACTGTTATATTGAGTGTATAGACTTTATATATAAAGTCAGGTCACTTGACTTAATTATAAAAATATAAGAAATAAGAAGATGTGGTATGATTGAGAATGGGATAACTCTCTAACAGACACCAAATGACATACAAATTAAGATCTACTGTGGATTCATTTATTTTCGTGGGTACCAATTTTCGTGGATTGATGAAAACTTGCATATTCGTGGATATGTAAATTCGTTGTTTTGGCAAAGTATGCATACATTCCTTTAGAAAATCTGTATTTCGTTGATCACTTGAATTCGTGGTTCCTCTGTCCCCACGAAATCCACGAAAATTGGTATCCAACGAATATTAATGAATCCACAGTATATGTCGTACAAACTTCAACACCCAAAACAATCTTAAGTCAGCTATAAAAAGTGTATAATTAAAAGCAATAATTCAAATAAGAAAACTTATGACCTAAGTTTTGTAAAAAAAAAAGAAATAAATAATAAAAAAGCAACAAATCACAACAACTGAATCACATGCTCCTGACTTCTGACTGTGAGGCACATTAGGAATGTGGAGGGGTGGAACAAAAATTATTTCCTTTTTGTGTTTCAATGGGAAATGGACTCCAAAAGAGATAGAAATGCTTCAAAATTCAGTTTAAAAGATTTCGAGATGAGTGAGCTCCCCCTAAACATTGGTAAACTGGTACAGTGGTGTAACAATTATACAACTTTATTTTATTTGGACTCTGGAAATTGGCATACATGTCTTAATTGTACAATACAAATGATAATGAATTTGCTGTGTCATTTAGATCATTATTTTAGATTGATATCTCAATTCTTTGATGTTCAACACAAGTTTTAGATTGTTTATAGTTTGTAGGAAGAAGATCGATTTTAAGGTGGTTACCCAACACTTTCACTAAAATTAAATTGGCTCGTTTAATTTTCATGAAATTTTGTCAAAGTATTTACTTTGACCCTTTAACAAAAATATAAAAATTTCAAAAATTTTTAACCTACCGTTTTGTCAGAATAATTACACTGGTTATATAGCAATTTAACAAACACCAATTTTGATCATTGAGAAGCTTAATATTCCTTTTACAATACAATGTAATTTAAACGTTTAGCTGACTTTACACAGTTATCTCCCTGTAGTGTTAGGTACCACCTTAATCTACATCCTGTACAAAAAACCTTGGCATATTTTCTATTTTTTCTTATTCCGGAAATTTGCTAATTTTAAGTGTGTAAATGATTCCAATAATTGTAAACCGCAACTTCATAGTACTACTGAAAGAATTTAGTGTCTGATGAAGATGGAATTTTGTGAGGTTTAAAGGTCCTAACTAACACTGTTTATAATATTTTCCCCAACCTGAAAGATGGAATTTTGGTCACATGTTTTTTTACACCAATTATTTAGCTGTTTCCTTGAGATTTTTTTTTTTATTACATTTTATGTCAGAATCTTGGGTTTTGATTGGTTGATAGCCAGTGTATTTTTCACCAATTTACCATTATCAAATGAATATCGTTCATTTTTTAACGCTGCCGGGATATATGTAAAAACGATATGCCTTTTTTACCCGCTCTCTGCTGTGGTATTTGCCAAAAAATACTCTATTCGACTGGACGCTTGTAAAGTCACGATCATCAATGCATTTTGAACATTAAACATTTGGTGTAATTAAACAGATATAGCATGTTTTTTGAAGGGTATTTGCGCAAAATAACCAGTCTTAATAATAAATTTCCCTCGCCTTATGGCTCGTGAAATTTAACATTCTCGACTGGTATTTTTCACAAATACCCCTCCTTAACATGACATATCTGTTCTAAATTATCATTTTGCAGTAATTTTTGTTCCTGATAGATAATCTACACTAAACAGGTAAATTATGAAAATGAAATAATGACTCGCATTTTAAAATTTTGAAATTTACATTCTCATTAAGTTATTTTAAGCAGATTATGATTGTCTACCTAATTTTTAAGCTATATATATATATATATATAAACGACCTAAAATCCATGTAAAATTTATTAGTAAATATATTAGCTGTCAAACATTCATGATAAATCATAGATCTTGCTGTCCATCTATGGAGAGCTGCAGTGGCGGATCCAGGGGATGGGGGTGGGGTGGGGTCCCAGGGGTTAAGGGGGTGGAACCCTCCTTTTTTTTGGACTATCAATGCATTTGAATGCGAGCATAAAGTTGGAACTCTTTACTCTGGGTTGGACCCCCATCCCCCCCCCCAAATTACTTAAAGAAATAAATATAGTTTTTCAGCATGTCCTTTTATTCATGAAGATATAATTATGCCGGAAGATGAACCACAAAAGGTCAGAAGAAGATAAAATGCAAATGTTGTTCAATTGACATTAATAAGAAAATAACATATTAGGCAAAGAACAAATCTCCTGTCACATGACCTTTAAGATATGACCTTAGCCTCAAAGGTCATATTGTTTTATTTTGAAGATATTCATGTGTCTTGCTTAGGCCTGGCATTATACCTTTATTTTTTGTCATTTTCTTTAATGATTTCACTCTTACTTCCAAAACAATAGCTTTTTATGAGAATTAATTAAAGTCCTTGAATGTTGTTGATGATCTTTTCTCATAACTGCTTAGTCAGCAGTTTGTGTTGGACTGTATTAGGCATTTTGTGTACAATTTCATTTGAATGACAAATTGAATGAATTAATCTCTAAGCCAGGATTAATTATACCCTCTGACCCAATGTTTGTTGGTAGTAGATGTTATTACAATGCCTATAAGACACTACTACAACCAGGGGATATACTATTATATATATATATACATTCTACAATCATTCAATTTAGAATTTTTCGTTTGGGCTTGTATTATATTTGCCTGTGGGTTTGTATGATTCGTTCACCTATTTGGACTCAAAACTTAAGAGTCTAGCTATCCTTATTTGAGGTAAACTATATGTAGCCTTTCAAATATTTATAATTTCAATTCCTAACATCACTGAAGAGACATTAATTGTTGAAATACGGATATGGTTTACCAATTTTTGCACTTGTTTTTAACTATCATCTTTTCTGCAAGTTTATTGTTTTCGTATAAAAATTGCAGTTTTCATCCAACGCCATCTGATAAGGATTGAACATTGTTTTCAATTTAGACAGTGTTTATTTTATATGTATTCTATAAATCAGGGAAAATTATGAAGTATTTTTATGCCCCACCTACGATAGTAGAGGGGCATTATGTTTTCTGGTCTGTGCGTCCGTTCCTCCGTCCGTCCGTCTGTCCGTCCGTCTGTCCGTTTGTTCGTCCGTCCGTCTGTCCCGCCTCAGGTTAAAGTTTTTGGTCAAGGTAGTTTTTGATGAAGTTGAAGTCCAATCAACTTGAAACTTAGTACACATGTTCCTTGTGATTTTATCTTTCTAATTTTAATGCCTAATTATATTTTTTACCCAATTTCACGGTCCATTGAACATGGAAAATGATAGTGCGGAGTGGGGCATCCGTGTACTTTGGACACATTCTTGTTTTTAATTATTTTTATTCACTATACATATATATGAACATTGAAATATTTATTTTTATATATTTGGTATTCAAAAATTCAAAATTATAGAAAAAAATCATTATTCCAATAAGACCCAATTTGATGGTCAACTTTTACAAACTTTCAGGAACTTTTAGAATTTGCCCCACTGAATTTATTTGTTGAAATTGCAAAATATCTTTCAAAGTTTTAAGCCAAAATAAATCTTGCTGTATTCTATAATTATTATACAAGTATTTCTGTATTCAAATATTTTTTTTGTCAAAAATCAATTTTTTTTTTAAATTTTATAAAAATGGGTAAACAAGCCAAATCTATTTTTAATCAAAAGCCATTATATAGGTACCCCTTTAAAGTGTGAATACACATTGTATAATGCTGTTCAGTAACATTCTTACACGGCTTGAATGACTAGTACAAGTTTATTAATTATCTAACATTATAATTCATGTTGACACATTGATTTTTTATCAAAATTTTATAAAAATGAATGGAATCAAATTTATTTTTATCAAGAGCCGGTAGGTACCCCCCTTTTAAGTGTGAATACACATTGTATCATACTGTTAAGTAACAGTGTTACAAGTATTAATGTGGCTCAAATTTTTTTATACTTTTTTCATTAGTATATAGTTATTTTTTTATTTTTTATAATTTTTATAAAAATCTTATAAAAATTAACCGATTCTATTTTAATCAAAAGCCGTTAGGTACCCCCCTTTTAAGTGTGAATACACGTTTAATACAATACCTGTTTAGTAACATTCTTACAAGGCTAATGACTAGTACAAGTTTATTAATTGTCTAACATTATAATTCATGTTGACACATTGTTTTTTGTCAGTAGTACAATGATAAATGATAGGTATAAAAATAACCTATCGTTAAAGACACTTGACGAGGCGTAAAAAAAAACTTGGTAGTGACTGTATGTGTAGAGTACCACCAGTCGTTAAGTTGACAATATGGCCGTCTAGTATCATGGAGTTTTTGTTTTAGATTGTTTTATTTTGGATGGATTATTTTCTTGGAAAATGTTCGGAATATTTTTTTCTTGGTAAATGATGATCTAAGTGTCAAATGGTATATTTGTTGGTTTTTTATATTTTCATTATGTGTAATGAAAGAAGAATTTAAGAAGTTATAGGTAGACTTAGTTATAGCTATATTACTTAGGTAAGAAATTAATCTTTCAGTTGCTTTTATTTTTTGTAGTACTATCGGATAGCTAGAGTCATCAATAAAATTAGATGTATAAAAAAAACAAATATTAAAAAAAGATTTAAAACTATATATATTTTAACTTTTGTTAGTTGGATACATGAAGTATCTTTTCCTTACTCCAGCCTTTGTAACCATAAAGATATATATATATATATTAGCTAAATACATGGATTCAGCATTTTAGCTATAAAAATATTGTTTTTGAAAAAAAATGTTTGCAAACATCTTTTGCTTCAAAAAAGAATCTAGTAAAACTTTAGCTGTATTGCAAGGTTATTGAACAATCTTGAAACTTTGAAATGAATTAAACAAAAAAATAAAACAAATTGTAAGGAAATGGGTCCTTGCAATTTGGATTATTTCCCTTTTGCTTCATATGTAGAGTTGTCTTTCTTTATATATGTTCTTTGAAAAAATAATGAAACATTGTTATTAACTGTATTTCATCAAAACTTTTAACATGGAACATAATTAGACTGTATAAGCTTTAAAAATACATTATTCATATTTGCTTTATTAAAGTGTCATGATTGTAGAATTCAGTTTCATTTTATACAGAGAAATAAGCATCTACTGAATGAAAAGGGGGGCTTGCTTAAGTGCATAGTTTCAATATATAATTTCTCATTTTTAGCTGTTAATTTTATGAACTTATTTTAACATTTGAACACTTATTACAATGCAATTTATTATCATTTTGTGATTAGTTTGGTTGTTTTCTGTCAATTTCATTCATTAAGGTGGTACCTAACACTACAGGGAGATAACTCTATAAAATCAGCAGAACGTGTTAATGACATTGTGTTCATTAGGGAATATTAAGCTTCTCAATGATCAAAATAAGTGTTTGTCAAACTGCTATATAACCAGTGTAATTTTTCTGATTAAACGGTTGGTTCAAATTTTTTGAAATTATTATATCGCTGCCAAAGGGTTAAAGTAATTACTTTGTTAAAATTTTAAGAAAATTAAACGAGCCAAATTAATTTTAGTTAAAGTGTTAGGTACCACCTTTAAAAACAGGAAAGAATTTCTTATTAATATATAATATATATTACATCTGAATAAATGAGAAAAACCTGAATTTATAAAATGCATTATTAATGAAAAGTGCTATATATATTATTAGAAAAATCATGTTTTTTTTAAATATATATGGCTCAAGGCAATTGCGTTCTTTCTATAATAATGTATTGTATTAAAAGTTTATACTAGACATTGATAGCTTCACTAAAATCCATTTTACAAGAACCTGTTTTATATATTAGTGTTGATATTTTTAATGGATTTAATTGTATAATATATTTTCATGTTTGAACCATATAAAGCTAGACAGGTGAAATATTATATACCAAAAGGACATTTATACTCATTTAGTCAGAATTAAAAGTGGCAATACCATATCCCCTTCAAAAATCAAAACACATCATAGAAAACCAAAGACTCGATCAGAGCAACAAGACAACGGTGGCTCCAGCCATTTTTAAAAGGGGTCCCAACCCAGGATAAAGGGGGTTCCAACAATATGTCCCCATTTAAATGCATTGATTTGCGGCAAAAAAGGGGGTCCCCCTGGATCTCTCACTGCAAGAACCCCATCGAAAACTTGGGTGACTTCAGGTAATTTAGAGGGTCAGCAGATCCTGCTCCACATGTGGTCTTTTCTATATATGGGTAAATTGTGATTGTTATGATTAAAAAATTCTGTCAGATTTTCTTTTAAATTTTTTAGAGTTTAGAACTGAATTATATAATGGTTCAGCTTGAAGGCAGTTTCAAACTTTTAATTCCAATGGCCATTATTTAAAAAAATAAAAAATGGCTGTTCTTTTAGGAATTACATTTAATTGAAAGCTTATCCAATTTAGCATGTTTAGTTAAAAAATTTCCAAAATCATATTCACATTTTACGAAGTATAGAAAATATCTTCCATTTCTGCACGTTGTGGAGCCATTAAAAATATGCCTTTTTCATTAAGCGAAAAAAATGGACGATCTTTTTCAACTGCATTTTAAGTCAATTTGAGGCACATGCTATATTTTTTTGGTTGTAATGCAAGACTAGCATTTCTAGTAACAGGAACTCTGCTACCCGTTTTTCCCTAGTTTGTGTAGTCTTCGAGAAAATAAAAGAACACCAGTGGTACCCTATGAAAAATGTATTACGAATAATTGCCCTCTTGTAACCTTAATAACCTGTAGTATTGCCACCTTGTGAAGTGATTTGGTTTACAGATGAACAGTTGTGGTATATAATAATTAATGACCGTGCTAGCTATAAGGGATGTGTATTGTACCATTATTGTGCTCTGAAAGTCATTATAAACTCTCCCCAAGGTCAACATTTATCTTAAACAACCTTATACTGTAAATTCAGAAATTATTGTGTGCATTTATTATTGCGATTTTGTGATTTGAGATTAAAAATGTGATTTTCATTTTTGCATATTAAGAAAAATCTGTTCAATTCATATATGAAAATTCAAAATGTGAGTTTATGTTATTGTGATTATAACCTTGTCACATTTTTGCAATAATAAAAACATTTGAATAATTTCTGAATTTACATATTAGTACAAAGAATTTAAAAATACAGTTGATTCCCCATTTGACTTCAATCTTGATAACACCAGGCTGAGTGAAGTTGTAGTCATCCCTGGACTTTAATGGATATTCAGTTGTCCCTGAAAGTAAATATTTCATAAGAAGTTTGAATTTGATCATGATTTATTGCAAATGTATTAGCAACTTACATGTAAAAAGGGGAGGGCCAATGACATGATGGGATATTTTTAACGACCTTGACTGGCTATACAGCCCCTGCACAGTCAGGCAGTGAGATGATGGAATAACTTTTTAACAGACCTTGACCTGGCTATTAACAGCCCCATGCACAGTCAGGCAGTGCTCCAGAAGGATTAGCAATTCATTATGACTAATGACAGGTGTAAAAGGCTGTTATAGGAAAAATAGCACACTTCAGAACAATCAGGTCTCTTCTAAATTTCAAACACTGTTCACGTTGAAGGAACACTTATCAATAGAAAAAAGAAAATGTTATATTTGCCAATGAAAGACTATTCACCTATAAATGACACATAAATGACACTATAGGTCATATAGTACAGCATTCAACAATGAGCAAAGTCATACATCACCCCACTCTCAGTTGTATATGTAGTATATGTCCTTGCTAGGAACACTTAGTACACTTAAGGCCAATGGTCTCTTCTTAAATTTCAAACACTGTTCTTCAGACTAAAGGCATACTTACCTATAAATTACATCTCCCTATTCTCACTTACATATATGTAGTATACACCGTTGCTATGAGTAAATAAGTGCATACTGAAAATGCCACTAACTTTTTTGTATTTTTCTTTTGTAGAAAATGCATTGTGCCAAAGTGAACTGTAATATGAAGATGTTTTTCATGGTAGTTTTGGATATGATATAGATCTGGATTTATTAAATGTTTATGGTGAGTAGTAGATTATCCCATTTGTATACATCCCCTTTTTTTTTTGGGGGGGGGGGGGGGATGATTGAAGAAATGAGAATTCAACAGTTTGCCTGTACATAATGCAAATTTACTCCTTTTGAACTGTTGGAAAAATTATTGATGAGACTTTATTAATTACACTTGTATTATCATTTAAGGCCAGGGGCCTCGGTGGCCGATTGGTCTAAGTATAGTTACTTCTGTAATCACTAGCCAGTCAACACTGGGGTTGTGAGTTTGATCCCCTCATGCAGGTGCACTCGACTCCAATCTAAATTACTAGGATTGTCAGTTTTCCTACTGAAGGTGGTGGTTTTCTCCAGGCACTCTGGTTTCCTCCACCAATGAAAACTGACTGCCACGAAATAGTCTTAATGCGGTTTCTTAAAAGTGACGTTAAAACGCCAAAATCAATCAATCATTTAAGGCCATAAAAAATATGTTTGTTTGTCCTAACCCTACCTTCCTCGAAAATATATTATAAAGGACATGAAATCTATATAATGAATAAATATGCCATTTCTATAGTGCATTAGAACCCAATATTGCATAAAACATGAACAAAACGATTTTAACAAGTACATTGGACTCATTTTTTATCAAGCTCTCATAAACTAATAAAAGTCTCCCTGCTTGACAAGCTGTGGAAAAATTTACATACAACTACCTTGTCTGACCATTCATCCGAAAAATAGAATTAATTAATCAAGACATAACCATTTATTGATAATAGGTGATCAAAGCTGGTTATTTATTCCTCTGTTGTAATAGATCTTTAATGTGAATAATTCTGTAAATTGAAATAGATTCTATTAATTGTGAAATAGATTCTATAATGTAATAGATTAATTGTGAAATAGATTCTATTAATGTGAATGATTCTATTAATTGTGAAATAGATCTATTAATTGTGAATAGATTCTGAAATGGGGGCAATATGGAAAATTATGGCAATAATCATTTCTAAGATATGAAATAGAAACTTTATGTATCAGTGTATTTGTTTATTAATTTTTGACATCCTGGCGCCATAAAATGGAATTGCGCGATATGGATATATATATGCTGAATTGTTTGTTTCCTGTTTTGTCATGAAATACTGTGGATTCATCTATTTTCCTGGATTGAGGAAAACTTTTATTTTTTGTGGATTTTTGATTTCATTAATTTGGCAAAGTCAACTAAGATTCTTTTAGAAAATTTGTAATTTCGTTGAACATTTAAATTTGTGGTTCTCCTGCACCCACTAAATCTTCAAAGTTGGTATATGACGAATATTAATGAGTCCACAGTAAGATAAAAGTGTGATGAATTACCCCCCTTCATTTGTTATAACGAAAGCTTTCATTTTTGTATCAGGGTCCTCAGTGGCCTGGGAACACTCAGAGGTTGTGAGTTCCAACCCCGCTGGTGCGGTTGCACTCGTTTCAAATCTTAATTGACTATATATATATATAATAGGGTTGCAAGCCTGTCTTCCTATCATAGGTTGGTGGTTTTTTCCGGGGCACTCCAACTTCCTCTACCAAGAAAAAACATACGTAAAATTTGTAATTTTTCCAAAGAATTAATTGTCTTATAACAGCTGCTAGAAAAAAAGAAAATGGATGACATATTATGATTTCTAGGAAATATATATATGTATGTTAAACGTACTGACTTAAAAATTAAAAATATAAATTGTTGTTAAATATATTTCCGGGAGAAGTTTTCGCACAGCCTCTTCTTTAACATAGAAAAATGAAGGTTCTTTTATCCCAGTTTTAAAATACATTAATTGTTAAGTAAACTTGTTTGGTACCTTTTATAGCTGACTAAATGATATGGTCTTTGCTCATTGTTGAATTCCATACCGTGACCTGTAGTTTTCATATTTGTGTCATTTGATCTCTTGTGGTGAGTTATAATCATTGGCAGTATAATACCACATCTTCTTTTTTATATTGTAAATTGTTGTTATCTTTTTTTATTGGTTCATTTAAAGTACAAATGTTTGTGTGGTAAAGGTTTATGAATTTATTAAGCCTATATATTACATTTTGATTAATATCTTTCATAGAATTAAAATAAAAACATGAAAAATGAGAATTTATTTCAAGTAACAAAAAACATGTATGAATGAGTCAATCTCAAAAGTAGCCTATTTATTATTCGTATCATTTGCATGAATATGCAAATTTTGACTAAGGGGTCTAGATAACAAAAGGTGTACAAGAAATTTCTGTGTATTAAAAATATGCAGTGCAATGCCCCCTGGGGGTAGACATTACAAGATTTAGGTAGGAGAACTTGTCATTTTTTTAGGCCGCGTAGGTGTTTTTTTGTTATATACAGTTGTCATCTTGTATGTATGTTAAGTTTATGACTTGTCCAAAAATGATATATTTCCGAAATACATAAATTGACGATTATATCAGGACAATTAACCGAGAGGATATTATAGCGATCACCTGCGATTCTACTGTATATATCGTTTGTAAGGACATTAACTAACTGTAAAACTTTATTGTTAAATGCTTGGCAAACATTTTGATCAGGTGTAAGTTATAATTATTACCCAAAATAATTACACCCACATTTTGAACTTCCAGTTTTTACTTATATGTCAAGGGTAAATAAGCTGATATAAGTATAATACACTTAGTGCAATGTGTTCTGCCTTTTGAAGTATGGTAAAAAAAAAATGTTTGTCTTTTGAAGTATGATAAGAAGTTATATAAAAAACCATCATCTTGAAATTTGACCATATTTTTTGGTAATATATGTTTAATTTCATTTTCTTGCATTTTAAAGGTGTTCTAAAACATATAGTTTTACATTAATTTATAGTTTGTTACAAAAGTTTAATGAGTTAAAAAAAATATTTTAAAGTTTTTAAAGTTTGATAAGTACCTGAAATGATTTAGATTTCAAAACTTTCTTTAGTCTCATAATATTTTCCTTTTAAACCATCCTGACTGATGATTATTAACAATATTCCTAGTTATATGGTTATTATTTTGTGAAAATTGGATGAATTATACTTGTGGAAACAGAAACTTAGATTTGTTCGATATTTTGCATGAAACAATGTAAGCTTATAGGATATAAACTGATGTGTCCTTTAGCCCACAGCACATTATAAATTTTAAAAACAATCATTTTTTGGGCTCTTTATAGCTTGATGTTCAGTGTGAGTCAGGACTCCATGTTTGGGGACCTTAAATTGTACTTTAATGGTTATAATTGCTTTTTCAACTTGTGACTTGGATGGAGAGTTGTTTCATTGGCACTTTTACCACATCTTCTGCATGTTCTAATACATCTTTTGGTTCCTAAATCATTCCTGAAACATTATGCTTAATCCACAAATTATAAGGATGATAAGTATGATATTTATGCAAAATTGCAATCTATACAAAAGTATGTACTAGATTTGAGATTGATACCTCCCAGAACTTAATTATTTCCTCATATTTGACATCTATAAACTGTCAGTTTTTGTAAATAAATATTACAACAAAGGGGACAAAGTACTTTGTGGTGGGGGAAGAATGTAACAGTAGTGGGTGCATATCTATTTTAGTAGGAAATCTTGGCACACAGTCACTGGCACTATGTTACTGTGGGTGTATAATTAAGGGGGTATAAATAAGATGTAGGTTGCTCTAAATTGGGAGGTTCAATCCAGGGATTATTGTTTTTGTTTTTAAAAGAGTGCATTTTTCTATTTGTTTCCTCTTCATTGTCATGTGCACTTAATTGTGAATGAATTATGGGACATCATTTATACATGGCCATGCAGGTATCAGTACAAGTTTGGATTAGTTACTATCAGTTTGTGTGAAGCTGGTTATAAGAGTGAAATTAGTAACTGAAAACAAGAGGTGCCAACTTTAGGGGTCCAAATATAAATATAAAAAAGAAGATGTGGTATGATTGCCAATGAGACAACTGTCCACAAGAGACCAAAATGCCACAGACATTAACAACTATAGGTCACTGTAAGAACAATGAGCAAAGCCCATACCGCATAGTCAGCTATAAAAGGCCCCGATAAGACAATGTAAAACAATTCAAACAAGAAAACTAACGGCCTTATTTATATAAAAAAATGAATGAAACACAAATATGTAACACATAAACAAACAACAACCACTGAATTACAGGCTCCTAACTTGGGACAGGCACATACATAAATAATGTGGCAGGATTAAATTTGTCTATATTGATATTAGTAGATTTTTCCTCTGTGTATTTAAATAGTTGCTCAGATAAAACAGTTTTGAACACAAGAACAAATTATCCTGATAAACGTACTACGTTTCAGGTTTTGTTACTAAATTATTGAATCCAAATATCTGATGCAATTAAAATATATATTTTTAGCCTCATTTGTTTTACCACAGACATATTATTTTTCATAATTTAGAATAATGAAATATTATCACTTCTAAAAATATCATTGAAAATTTTAATAGTTAGTAATGAGTAAATTTGAAACAATAAAATGAATGATATACAGTGAGTAATTTTTTTTATATGTTTCCTTGTACTGTCAAAGACCCTGAAGGAATGACAAACAAATCATTAAATTGCATCTTGTGTGAATTATGTTTGGTTAGATCTGCAACAGATGATTCAGAAAATCAAAATGCACATTCAGAAAGGGCGACGTGCGGGACCGGATGAGATGTTTTTAATGAGACGGCAAACCCCACAATACATTACAACCAAGTACAATGAAAGGCCTTTTGAATGTTGAAAACTTCTAGCTCGTTTTGAATAGGCGTATGTAATTAGACGGCAAACACACAATACAAGTTAAACAAAGAAGAACTATTGAATTTATGGAAAATTTTGAAAACTTCTAGCTGTTTTGAATAGGCATTTGTAATGAGACGGCAAACACACATTACAATTTTAACAAAGAAGGATTCTTAAATGTGTAAAACTTTGAAAACATCTAGCTGTTTGGATAAAATTTTTTATCAGATAGCAAACACACAATAGAATTTCAACAAGAACAATAAGGACTCTTGAATTTTGAAAATCTTGAAAACTTCTGCTGTTTTGGACAGACATTTGTAACAAAACGACAAACACACAATACAATTTCAAAAAACAAGGACTTTTGAATGTTAATGAACATTTGAAAAAATTCTAGATGATTTAAGGTTTTCATAATTTAAATTTGGTTTTGGGGGAATAATTAATAAGAAGGGGCCTTTAGTTTTCATGTCTGCATTAATTTACATGCAATGCTATCTTGGTGTAAATTAGATACATTCAATATTAGGTCTTACGCCCTAAAAGTGTATCTAATGCTTTATTTTCAGTCACAGATATGGGTGGGTGCTGCATGATGATATTAATTTTCAGTGGATTAATTGTTATTGAGACCAAGAAAATTGATACTAGACTTAATTGCTGTGTAGTTGAAATGAATATATATTGTTTATGAGGAATTTTTTTTACTAATTCCCTGATTAAGACAAAAATTAAGATAAGATGGCTTAAAGGATCCATTGAAGGGCAAACAAGAAAAACATGAAAATGACACTTTAGAATGTTTTCAAACATGTTTTGAGCTTAGGATTGTGAAACTTGAAACAATGCAAAAATTAAATGCTTTGCAGTATCAAATAGTGTGAACTAAACAGCCATATTAAGGATTACTTGTTATTTAAGTACTAATAAGCAGCTATTCTGGTAAGATCATGGCCAAGAGGCATGCAAGTGTTAGAAGAGGGTGCCCAGTAATTAAGGGTTATTTACGTGCAACATGTTTTGCCATTTTCATTTCACATGCAGCTGTGAAAAAGGTTCGTAATTCCCTATGTTTTGTGAAATTAGCAAAAAGATCAGTGTGGATGTTCAGCGTTTAATTGTTCGTTCATCATGAAATGGCAATTTTATTTCCCATTCTTCCGTGCAGATAACACCCCCCCCCCCCCCCCCTTCTGGCCAGTAATTTTTTATGCTGAAGTTTTGAAATAGTGCACTTTTAAAAGTATTTTGATTATTCCTAAATTAGTGTCGGGCATGCTCTTTCCCCTGTCTTAAATTAAGTCCTCAAATCAGGTCTCATTTCCTGGTCGGTAACTTCTATGCACCGAACCTCATCAATAAGTTGTTGACACACTGGGACTTTGTAGATCTAATTAAGTATTAAAGAAGATTGATTTTTCTATTTACTCATCTGCCTTAAAAATAGAAAGTAGGCCATGCAAAGATCAATAGATGTGTTATGTCTTTTGTGTCCATGAAAAATAGAAACAAGGCCATGCAAAGATGAATACATGTATTATGTCTTTGGTCTGGTGAAAAATAGAAAGTAGGCCATGCAAAGGTAATTACATGTGTACATATGTTATATAAAAAAGAAGATTGGTATGATTGCCACTGAGACAACTCCACAAGAGACCAATGACACAGAAATAAACAAAACTGCAAGGCCTTCAACAATGAGCAAAGTCAATTACCAATAGTCTTTTGTCTCAAAAATAGAAAAGTAGGCCATACAAAGATCTTTAAATGAGTTATATAAAAAAGAAGATGTGGTATGGTTGCCAATGAGACAACTCTTCACAAGAGACCAAATGACACAGATATTAACAACCCTGTAAGGCCTTCAACAATGAGCAAAGTTAATACCACATATGGGTAGTCTTTTTTCTCAAAAATAGAAAAGTAGGCCATGCAAAGATCAATATTTGTGTTATGTCTTTTGTCTCGGTGAAAAATAGAAAGTAGGCCATGCAAAGATCATTTCTTATGTTATATAAAAAAGAAGATGTTGTATGATTGCCATTGAGACAACTCTCCATAAGAGACCATTGCAAATGACACAGAAATTAACAACACTGTAAGGCCTTCAACAATGAACAACTCCCATACCACATAGTCTTTTGTCTCAAAAAAAGAGAGTAGGCCATACAAAGATCATTATATGTGTTATATAAAAAAAGAAGTTGTGGTATGATCAATTGCCAATGAGACAACTCTTCACAAGAGACCAATTGACACAGATATTAACAACACTGCAAGGCCTTCAACAATGAGCAAATCCCATAGCACATAGTCTTTTGTCTCAAAAAAAGAGAGTAGGCCATACAAAGATCATTACTTATGTTATATAAAAAAGAAGATGTTGTATGATTGCCAATGAGACAACTCTCCACAAGAGACCAAATGACACAGATATTAACAACACTGCAAGGCCTTCAACAATGAGCAAATCCCATAGCACATAGACTTTTGTCTCAAAAATAGAGAGTAGGCCATGCAAAGATCATTACTTATGTTATATAAAAAAGAAGATGTTGTATGATTGCCAATGAGACAACTCTCCACAAGAGACCAAATGACACAGATATTAACAACACTTTAAGGCCTTCAACAATGAGCAAAGCCTATTACCACGTAGTCTTTTGTTTCAAAATTAGAAAAGTAGGCCATACTTTAAGATCAATAGATGTGTTTAATATGTCTTTTTGTCTCAGTGAGTCACACCTGTTATACATTTGTAGTAAGAACATTAAATGCATATATGCATGTATATCCTTTTCAATTACAACATTCCTGTCTCATATATAGTGCATATAGTTTGTGTCCAGATTCTTAATTAGAGAAAAGTACATAGCTAATTGTCATTTGTTGATGTGGTTCATAAGTTTTTCTTGTTTCTTGTTTTTTATATAGATAAGACCGTTGATAGTGTAAAACCATTCAAACAAGTTAACTAGTCATTTTTGGGGCCCTTTAAGTTTACTGTAAGAAGTGAATCAATGTGGCTCCATGTTGATGACTGCAGTATAATGGTTTACTTTTACAAATTGTGACTTGGATGGAGAGTTGTCTCATTGGCACTTATACCACATCTTCTTATATCTATATATATATACTAACTTTAAAGCTAGATAATGCCCTAGATTCATGTTCGTCATATTTGTTTTTTTAAGCGGTTATATAGTTTTCTTAATTGAATTGTTTCATATTTTTCATGTGGGGGCCAATTAAATTTATGGCTGAACAAATGATTTGAGATTTTCTCATTGTTGAAGGCTGTACAGTTACCTTTAATTTTCTTACATCCACTTTATTTGAAATTTTGTGGATAATTATCTCATTGGCAAATATGAAACAGTTTTATATTGAATATTGTGGATTCATTTATTTTCGTGGGTATTAATTTTCGTGGTTTGCTGAAAACCTCCATATTCGTGGATATTTGATTTCGTGGTTTTGCCAATGTCTGTATATAAAGTCTATTGAAAATATGTCATTCGTTGCACATTTGAATTCGTGGTTCACCTTTACCCACGAAAACCATGAAAATTGGTATCCAACGAATAATAATGAATCCACAGTATTTGCTAATTTTAATTTGAAGGTCCCAGACTGTCATATTTATAAAGATTTCAAATATGTTATCATTTGTATGGCAACAGACAAATGCCTGAAAAATACGTTTGTTTAAAAGTTTTAAATTGGCCTTTTTTTTCTCTCACTTTGTGCTTTAAGTATTTAGTAAGCATAATATTTATAACTCTGAAGTTGTTTGGATTAAAGTACATGTAACATGTGTTAATGATTTGGCCTTTATACTCAGTAAGTGAGAGTGTTTATGACTTTAAGGTACTTTAGAGTAATTTTAAAAAAAATGTAACATGTTGGCCTTTGATATAAAAAAAATCTTTGTGCTTTATAAGCTTAAGTAAGTGCGATGTTTCTTAGAACTTTAAGGTACTTTTAGAGTAATTACATGAAACATGCCTTTGATTTTCAAGTTTTGGCCTTTTATGGTCATTGCGCCTAAATGTTTCTTAGAATTTTAAGGTACTTAAATTAGAATAAATTACACTGTTGCCTCTGATTTCAAGTTTTGGCCTTTTCTTTGGTGCCTACATAAGCACCCTTGCGAAAATAGTGCAGGATATCACAAGATTTCCCCAGGATATCTCAGGATAATCTTGAGAAAAATCACAGGGCAATCTTGAGATATCCTGATCCTGAGATAGGGTCAAACATGGGACGGTATTGGAACAAGGATATTCCAGGGATATCCAGGGACCATCCAGACCATAAATTTCCTAGTAGAAAATCCTGTGATAATCCTGTTCTCAGGATTCTCAGGTCCTGGTCTCAGGAAATTATCCTGATGTCAGGATTTACAGATTTGCTTGCATTGAGTTGGCCCTGGGATAATCCTGGTATATCCTGTGAATATCCTGAGAATGTCCTTAGTTCAGGACCAATAAATGTCTTACATTAATTCTATAAGAAATTACAAAATTTGAGTAAAGTCCTTTTTTTTATTTTTCTATTGCAAATATTTTCTTAAATTAGTTTAAATCCATATTCCTCATTCTAAGCAAGGGCGGATTCAGCCATTTCAAAAAGGGTGGTTCCCAACCCAGGATAAATGGGGGTCCAACTATATGTCCCTTTTCAAATGCAATGATTGTCCAAAAAAACAACAAGACCCCTCCCTTAAATACGCCACTGAATGACTGATAAGGTATGTTTGCCCTGGTACACAGGGGCTCGTTAGTGAGTCGCATGAGATCTTACTGTCAATGGCGGTATCTTATGGTTTTTTTATGTAGGTTACAACCGTCATTGACTGTTTGAATTACATTGCATGTAGTTAGGCAGCAACCATTTAATTTTTGCAGGGTGGGGGGCTATGGATTTTTTGGAAAATAAAGTTTGTTTCTAGTTTTTGGAGAAAAAAATAATTTGTTTTTGACCCTGAGAAAAAAAATATGTTTGTTTCACCCTCAGCTGCAACTACATGTAATGCTAAAATTGAAAGAAAAATTGTTTTTTCGACCTGTTCGATACATTGTTTAAATGCAAAAAAAAAAAGGTTTTTCCAAAAAGCAAACTTGTTGGCCAATTTTATTAATGGCTGTTCATATTGTTAAATTACCAATAAAAATGGTACACCAGTGGCGTATCAAAGGGGGTTCCCTTTTTTTAGAACATAAAGTATGACCCCCACCCCCCCCCCCCCTTTTCAAAATGGCTGGATTCGCACCTGTACCTACCCAATATTAAAAATTAAATTATGCGTCAGATATATAAAAGGATACATGAAAAGTTCTGCTTCTTTCTGTAATATGTTGCTGTCTGTTCTTCCAAGTAGTATTGCTGAATAAATAACTGAAATCTGCATGGAATCATTCAATCCCCTAAAAGTATCAAAAAATCCACAAAGAATCAATTGTTCTAAGACGTTTAAAAGCAGTACAATCAATAAAAATGTTGTTGCCTGTCATAATACAGTACATCGGAAGCTGTTAACCTAAGGAATCGAATTCATTTACAGCCCCCCCCCCCTTTTTATCCCCTGAACTTTAAAAAGATTAAAAAAAAACTAGCTCAGGGTTGACTTTGGCAATGGTAGCCCACAGATTAATTGTTTTTAGCCCACATACATAGTCCTATACAAAAAGTAGAAATTTAAGTAGCCCACACTAGATTTTAGGGGCCAATGGCCCGTGGGCCACTGCTAATTTCATACCCTGCTAGCTACTTATTATTCACTAAAGAACCATTCACACAATTCAATATTTATAAAGTTTACGTATCTACCAGTTATACCCGTTATCATATGTGAAAACAATTATTCATTTTGTTTAATTTACGTAAAAATTATTTTTCAAAATATGCTTTCAGACTTTCTGATGTTGCTTTGCTCAAATAAAAACCAAAAAAGAATAATAGTTCTTCAATAAATTATACTTTATAATAATATACACATGTCTGTCATGTTAAATTAAATTTGTAATGCACTTATCTGAAATCTTTCTGTCTGGAAATGTCTTTTTCGGGTTTCCATCAGCGTAGTTTCCATTTTGGTGACGTATTAATCAAGAGTGCACTTACGCTCACATTGAGGTGACAATCTCGTCCCAAATTATATCGGCCAAAAGTTGATCCGTCACCGTACCGGTATTATGAAAATAAATCAAGGATGTCGCAAACAAATATTTTTTAATATGCAGTTTTTTATGAAGTATAATAAAAATAATCTTTAGTTTGAACGGAACATGGTACATGCGAATGAACAAGTGCCGAAGTGGAGTCACCATCTAGGACGGTATATTTAGGGCCGAACTGTTCAGACCTGTTCAGTACAATTACAAAAAACCGCGAGGTTTTACATTTTGCATACGTTGAGAAATCTATCATTGCTGTTCATCTGATATTTTTTCTAAGTTATTTATATGCCGGACGACAATTAATAGAAAGGCACATATATAAACTTGGAGAAAATCAGAATTTACATCTGTAGGGAAAGCTAGGAAGGGTCAAAAGATACCAGTTACAAAAAAATGTACCGCCACCGGCACTGTAAGTTCAAAGTTCAAAGTTCTTTATTTTCCAATTAAGGGCCCCTAACGGGAAATAATGACAGTTACAACTCTGATTCTAAACACACATATAATGAAGATAAAATTAAAATTTAGCTGTATGATAAATAAAACCAAACAACTCTGCATATCCGGCAATGACAAAATTATGTGTGTTTCAACACTTCCAAAATAGCTGGAATGAACAGAACAGAACAGAACATATTTTATATCCAATTAAGGGCCCACAAGGGGCATACAGAGCATACATGAATAAGGAAAAAGACTATTGATTTGCATAGATACATCATGTACATAGATACAAATGTGATTTTTTTATTGATGTCATTTAAATTATGATCTTAACCTGCTTAGGCTTAGTCCAAGATTACTCTGAAGTACAGACAACAGTGGCGGATCTAGAAATTTTCATAAGTGGGGGCCCACTGACTGCCTAAGAGGGGGCCCTTTCGGTCATGCCTCAGTGATTCCCTAGATAATCAACCAAATTTTTCCCAGAAAAGGGGGTCCCTTACCCCCTGGGCTCTCCCTTAATCCGCCTCTGGACAAGCTGGGGCGTAGCCCCAACTTGTGGCCCGTCTTGCAAAACTGCCATTGGACATCAGAGTAATCCTCACTATGCCAGACAATCTTTCTTGGACACCCTGCTGTTTTTATCACAAAAATCTCTGACTTTGAAATACTGTAAAACTGAAACTCGTTATGCTTCCTGAACAGGGAGATCAGCAGTAACTGTGTAAATAAGTTAACTGTCAAAATATGTTTAATATTTTTAATTAACACCATAATTTGGGTATTTTAAGAATGTTTGACAAAATACTTTTTGTTTCTTCCCCCTATTCTATCACCCTTCACAAATCCTTGCCAAAAAAACTTATTTAATTTAACAAACAACAGTTTATTTCAGTCCCAAAGATATTTTTTATTTGAATTTGTGATACAGATGATATTATTTCTTAAGTCCCAATACCAGGAATCATTAAGGATTTTATTTCAGTTTATTCATTCAGGAAGAAAGTGTAAAGTTTCTGAAAGTAGGATGAATGTTGAAGGAAAAGTCCTGACATATCCTGGTCTATATTATATTTATTTTTGAAAGTCTTGAGATATCCTGAGAATTCCCCTAGTTTACAGCTGCTTGATTTGAAAGTCCTGACATTTCCTGAAATTCTCCCATCAACTTTTTCCCTAAAAAAAAGGGCTAAATGTTTTACAGGATATTTTCAGGATTTCCCAGGATAATCTTGAGATATCCTGGTTAAAAAAATTGTCAGGATTTATTTCTGCAAGGGCATAATGTTTCTAAACTTTAAGGTACTTTTAGAATAATTACACGTAACATGCCTTTGATTTTTAAGTTTTGGTCTTTTTTTAAACTTTCGTTCCTTAAGTAAGCGTATCTTTTCTTAGAACTTTAAGGTACGTATTTTACAGGAATTACATGTAACATGCTGAATTTTATTTTAAGTTTTGGCCTTTTTTTTTAAACCTTTGTGTCCTAGTAAAAGCGTAAGGTACTTTTAAAGTAATTATACTAAAACTAAAACATATAATTTATATGCTTTTGTTAAAGTTTTGGCCTCTTTTTTTACTTTGTGCTTTAAGTAAGCGTAATGTTTCTTAGAACTTTTAAGTACTATTAGCTAGGGTTTTAAATTACATAATGTAACATACTTTGAAAAGTTTTTACTTTGTGCTTAGTAACGTGAGAGTAATATTTATTGCTTAAAAGTACTTTATAGTCATTACAAAAAATGTTACACTTGCTTGTGTTTTTAAGCTTAAAAGGCCTTATTTTTTTGTCTTTCTGCCTAGTAAGCGTATTGTTTTAAGGTACTTTGAGAGTAATTACATGTATTTAATTAGAACTGCTACAAGCCTCTTATTCTGATAGATTGGGATTCAATGAGATTTAGATATGCTTAGGATTTATACTAAGTTAGAGTTAGTGTCGTGGAAAGTAAATTTGGAGCAGTTTTAGTACATTGTATTACAAGTCTAGACTACATGTTTTTATAACTGAAACCGATTTTGGACAAGGTCAAGATTCTCTGTAAATTGAATTGTATTGTCTCTCCAACTTAATTATTCTTTTCTTAGCATGGGTTTATTTATCTATTTGTAAGAAATTTTATACTAGACTTTTCTAAGATTATTTTGTTTCTAAGATCTGACCTGAAGACTCAGAAAAAGTTTTTACACTACGGTATTGTTTTAGGTATTAGGCTGAAGGTTGGTACCAATTAAAATGTTTAAACCCACTGCATTTGTTTGCACCTGTCTTAAGTCAGGAACCTGATGTTCAGTGGTTGTTGGTTGTTGATGTAGTTCATAAATGTTTCTTGCTTTTTACATCTAGATATAAGACTGTTGTTTTTCCCATTTGAATAGTATCACACTAGTCATATCTTTTTGGGCCCTTTATAGTTTACTGCTCGGTGTATTAGCCCACTTTGTGGTTTATCTAATTTAATTTTTATTTACTTGGATGGAGAGTAATGTCTCATTGGCACACATACCACATCTTCTTATAATCTCTTAACAATTTTCTATGCAATATATATCTATTTTTTAATGGTTGTTTCTGTTACTGATGCTCCAAGGCTTAAAAATGTGCTTAAGGAGGTAGACCAAGGTTAAGGGAAATAACTCTTAAAATCATCAGTACGTTTGTGTCAGCCATTTTCATAAATATGTTCTAAACTTCTTGGATACACAGATTATTTCCAATCTGTTTCAGGTAAATGCTTAAAATTCATTGACAAAACTTGACTTTTACAAACGCATAACTGATTTAAAGAGTTATCTCCCTGAACCAAGGTCTACCCCCTTAAATCCCTTATTATTACTTTTCAGCCTACTTATTAATTTTAATTCTCTAAACATGCTAAAGGTTAGCACTGAATTGCCTTTGGATCCTCCTCTGATTCTCTGAGGGAGCTCAATTTTATATAATTTGCTGTGATTGAGACCAGGAAGTAATAAAGGCATGTAGGTGACGGACGAGTTGAAAGATGTATGTCAAATTCCGTGTTTATTATCATCTTATAAAGAATGGTAATAGATGTGAAATACAGCTAGCTTATGTACAATTTAAATTACAAATATCAAAGTTCATCTTAAGGTAATAAAAAGGAAATCTGACATATAAATTGATTTGATATCCGTTATATGATGACTGAACATTTTGTGTATTCAGATTTTAGTGGTGTTTTATTGGTTGACTAAAGAATTTTCTGCTAAAAAGGGGGGAGACCTCAGTAAGATTTTTTTTGGTAGACACGTCTTTCATTCAACAAAATTGAAACCATCCCAAACATTATTTTTTTACCACATATTTACTAAAAAGACAATTATAAAAAGATGTATATTTTATCTTAATTTCTTTAAAAAAAAGGGGGGGGGGGGACAAAAATGGTTAGAAACTATTCTGACAAGGAAGTAATAAAGGCAAAAAGGTGACGGACAAGTTGAAAGATGTATGTCAAATTTCTTGTTTATCATCATTTTACGAAGAATGGTAATAGATATAAAATACAGCTTAATTATGTATAAATTACAAATATCCATAAGGGACAACATCAAAAGTTCAATGAAGGATAAAAAACTTAATTCACATAGTTTTTTCACTGACCCCCCACCCCCCTCTTAACTTAATTTGGTAAATATTGGTTGACCCATATAGATGTAAAAATCAATGTCGGATAACTTAATCATCTAATTGCAGCAGTTCAACACCCCCACCCCAAACTATTTGAATTAAGTTTTTTATCTTACATTGATCTTTTGATGTGATCCATAAGTTCATCTTAGGGCAAAAAATAGGAAATATGACAGATAAATTGATTAGCATCCGTTATATAATGACTGAACAATTTGTCTTCAGGTTTTGGTTGACTTAAGAATTTGTTGCTGTTAAAAAAAGGGGGAGACCTCAGTTAGGATTTTTTGGTATATATATTTTATTCATCAAAATTGTAGCCATCGTAAACATCATGTTTAAACCACTTTATATTTTCTTAAAAGACAATTATAAAAAGAATATTTTTTCTCGTAAATTCTTTAAAAAAAAAGGGGGGGGTCCAAAAATAGTCAGAAACTATTGCAACGAGGAAGTAATAAAAACATGTAGGTGACAGATGAGTTGAAAGATGTATGTCAAATTTCATATGTTTATGATCACACTATAAAGGATGGCTATAGACATAAAATACAGCTTATGTACAAATTACAAATATCATTAAGTTCATCTGAGAGTAATAAATTGGAAATATGACATATAAATTGATTTGATATCCGTTAATGACTGAACATTTTGTGTCTTCTGGTTCTGGGTTTATTTAAGTTGACAAGGAATTAGTTGCTAAGAAGGGGGAGATTTTAGTGAGGATTTTTTTGGTAGACATATATTTTATTCAATAATCTTGAAACCATCACACACATTATTTTGAAACAACTTTATAATTAATTTGAAAGACAATTAATATAAAGTGGTTTTTTTTTCATAAATTCTTTGAAAAAAAGGGGGGGGGGGGTGAGAATTAAAAAAATAATAACTACTAAGAAAACTAGAAAAAGTAAATCTGCTGTTAATTTAAATGTCATAAAATGTTGGCAGACTCAAGTCATTCAAGTGAGATCATTAAATTCTTTAAAAAAAAAGGGGGGGAGGGACAAACATGTTTAGGGTTGAAAGGGTTCTGAAAATTTCATAAAATGTCGACCACAATTTATTCATTCCAATGAAATTGTTTCATATATAGAATTATGATCAATTGTACTTTATATTGTCTATAATGAATTCAATTGGCATGGACAGTTTTAAAGTCACTTAATTTACATAAAATGATTTATTCAATTTTTTTAACGTATATGATACATGAAGTTTCTTGTTTAACTGTTTAACCTTTGTACGTTATATAGTCCACATGAATATACATGTAAGGAATGATTGATCAGTAACTAATGCGTTATTTACACGAATTCTTTTTATTTGATACACGTAATTACCCCCACACCTACCATCCGTCATGTGACTCGTATACGCCTACTTTTTATGACTTTACTAAGTACCGATATTTTTATGAATACATGCAGATGAAAGGGCATAAAAATTTACAATTTAAAAATGATTTTTATATGATTCAGGATATATTGTACATCATTATGTAAATCTAACATGATTTTTATAGAAAAAGTCATGAATTTTTTAATGTGTCTTTAAATTCCCTTGAATGATTTTGTAAACCAAAAAAAAGAAAATAGAAGAATATAATGTTTGTAATTATATCATTTTTGAACATAATTTTTTAATGCATCTTCCCTTGAATTATTTTGTAAACCCAAAAAATTAAAAAAAATAGTTTTATCTTTTTTTGAGCATTAAAATGTTAGAAAAGAGGGACGAAAGATACCAAAGGGACAGTCAAACTCATAAATCTAAACCAAACTGACAACGCCATGGCTAAAAATGAAAAAGACAAACAGAAAAACAATAGTACACGTGACACAACATAGAAAACTAAAGAATAAACAACATGAACCCCACCAACTGTCATTGCCTGACCAAAGTCAATTAAATGATTGTTCACATATCAATAAAGGAAATATTGGGACACATCAATGAGACAGCAAACTGACAAACAACTAATACATTTAAAAGGCAATTAATTAAATGTAGAGCAGATATTTTGTTTTCCTTCAACATTTTAAACATGATCGAGTCCTTACTATATTTAAGCTATTAGTTGACCTTAGTCTAGACAAGTCCTTAGATCCCCACAGATCCCCCATTGAAACTTAATTCTAATAACCAAAAAGATCTAAAGACAACATCGACAATGACTATTGAGGTTTATTGCATTTTACTTGTACATGAATTTGTAGCTATTTAAGTCATTGGTGGATCCAGGGAGTCTGTCAGGGTTGGGATTGAAGCCCTCCTTTTTTTTGACAATCAATCGCTTTTAAATAGGGACATATAGTTGGAATCCCCATTATTCTTGGGTTTGGACCACACCTTTGAAAACTATAGTGAGGTTAAACTTGACACAATTTACACATGTGAAGAAGTTTAATAATGACCTTGACATGTGACCTTGTATCATTTCTGAGGACCATACAGCATATTGTTGTTCAAAGCTTTCAATCATTAGCACAAAACAAAACCTTGAAAACCAACCTTAGCCACTTTCAGTATGTCAACGTTCATTTTTTTGGTCCATATACTGTTACGGCAATTACATAATATAAGTTGACATCAGACAGACTGTTGGTTAATCACGCTGTTTACTATAGATTTGACAGAGTCACTGCATGCGTAAATTAATTAATTGCATTTAAATAAAATGCTGATTTTTTTTTTACCATATCATGTTGTTCAATGTTGTTATATACTGGAAAGATTTTTGAAGACTAGATTGTGAATCAAGAAAATTGCTGGTGTGAGCCTTAGTTGTTAATTTAAGATAAAAACACTCAATAGGATTAGAATCATCTACTTTGGTGTTTTCCACAATGTTGAGAACAGTAATTGACAAAAAGCAAGAGACTTTGACTTTGTCCATTTGGTGCTAAGACCCATGCAGTTATATTGGTTCAGGGCATGTTCTAGTCCTGACCGTCCCTCAGTAATAAAACTTGACTCACTCACTCAGTTAACTCAGAGTACAAAAATTCTGCTCAAAATATAATAACTAAATCCAATAATTTGATTGGCTGATTTTAAAGTTTCGATACAATATTTATCCTCCTCAAAATTTTTATGACATCAAGGTCAGGTAAAACATTGTTAAATTAGAATATTATTGAAAGGAGGTTTAAGAATGCAAAGAGACCTTGAACACTCAGTCCAAAACAATAGACAGGCGTTCACACACAAGTCTGAGAGATCAAATTGCTTTCATTATTGCTGAAACCTTAAGTAGCTGAACCATTACTGCTGTCAATGATTATTAAGATATCTGTCACTTCAGCAAAAATTCCAATATGCAATTTATTTTTTTCATGACCATGTAATTTTTTTTTAAATTATTTTAAAGCTGATTATTGAGGGTTTTGATTTCAATATGTCAAATATACAATCATGACAATTTACTCTTTTTTTTCAAAAATATGTTTTTTTTTTAAATTTTGATTTATCTGCATGATGATTGGCTGCCCTTAATTTTATTGACATGTTTCATTTTAGATATGTATTATTAACAAATGGAAAAATCACAAGAACAAATAGATTTCACTTCTATTGTGACTTTTTATTGTAAACGAATGGAAAAGTCAAAAGAACAAATTCAAGATTTCACTACCATTGTGACCTTAACATTACTGGAAACCACAGTACTTCCTTGTTGAGAAAAATCAATAATTTTACCTCCCCTTAATTTTTTAGTACAATGACAGCGTCGCGTACCTATGGGGTTTATGTCGAGGAATTGATTATTTGGTAAATCTGAAAAAGATAATATTCTATCCTCAAGAATTAATTAGAAAAAGTCTATGAAAATCTTTTTTAGAGAGTTTTTTTGTGCTTATTATAGGGATAGGTTTGTGTAGTTCATATTAAAGTGATTAATATTACAATTTTAAATACTTATAATGTTGAGAAATATAAAACCAATTTGTTTTGGTTTTTTTTTTAATTTTTTTTTTACATTAAACAGGCATTATACCCTTTTATTTCTGATAGAGTTATCTCCCATTGGTATAATAATGAATAATAATATTTCTGAGTTTTCAAAATCTTTCTTTTATTGTTGCATGGTCCTTGAAGAAATCTGCTGGTCCTCACCAATATGTCTATTGGAAAATACCAAACTTGTGGTGGTCCTTTGGACATTTTGGTGGTCAAAACCCCTGGAGCTTGACTTTTCAAGAACTCTGAAAGTATTTCAGTACTGTCTATATTCCTTTTAAAAGGGAAATATTATAAATAAACAGAAAATGGTATATATTGCCTACATGCATTATAAATAAATCTGAATAAATCTATTGGTTGCAGTCTTGTAATTGACTTAGCTCCATAGGCTTACATGCAAAACAGCTAATCTTTGAAAATAAAAAAATAAAAAATGCTACATAGAAAATTTTTTTCATGTTCATATCATGTATGTTCTAATGTGAAATTGTGATTTAATCGAGAAAAAAAAGTGGGTGTTGCCACGAAGAATAAAAAGTTACGTAATCCTGAAGTGAAAACATTTTTTTTCTACTTTCTGTTTGGTGTTTTTACTAGGCCGCACCACTTCCAGTAAACATGATATCCTTCCACTTTCCTTGATTGATATCCTCCAAAAGATGCAAGATTTTTTTAAAGTCTATATATATGTTTCAATTCAGCATAAACCTATAATCAAGCAGAAAAAATTGAGTTCAGAAAAAAATTCAGAAAAAAATGCACTATTTTGTTTCCCTCCATGTTTTGACATGCACCGGAAACTGGAGTTGTAATACAAGACTAGTACCTATTGGAATTGTGCTAATTATCTCCCCTGTATTGTGCTATTTATCTCCCCTGAATTGTCTAGTTATCTCCCCTGGTAAGCATTAGGTTTTAGCAGGAATAACAATTTAAGTGGACAACAAATAAGTTGTCTTTTCCACTGATGAATAGAATTTTCAACTTCAAAGTTTTGTGTCCCCAACACCATGAATGGACATTTCAATATAAACTGCTGACTTTTAAGAGCAACTGAGTTCAACACCATTTTTTCGATGGCCTTAATGCTATTTGTGCTTTCGTCAATTGTTTGTTTAGCAATATTGCAATGCCTGTTTTTTTTATACTTTTTTTTTATTGTACTTTTATGAAATGATCTTACCTTTGAAATTTATTCACTGAATTTCATATGCAATTATGACTTTTAATGATCTTAATACCATTCCAAATCCCACTCAGAACCCCTAAAACATAAATTGTCTTATTTTTCACTTTCACTTTGAAGTCTCTCACCTGTAGAGAGCCCCACTACAATAAATTTCTGTGAGTAGGTGGGGAGCTTCCACATAGTAATATATAATGGTTGGATTCTATTTTTGTGTTGTCAGATATATAGTAGTAAAGAGAGTAAACAATATTTGTAAAAGAAATCAATAAGCTGTCGTGTATTGCACTCAGGAGAAATTTACATTATGTAAACAATGGAATATACAACTTCTAACACAACACAGGTAAGGTTGTTAACAGCTGATTGTTTAGTTATTAATTAACAAGAGGTGTATAGTAAGATATTTATAGATTCAAGTTGTAGTTTTGCATACTAAGGGTTATTTTTTGAGGTGGGTTAAATCTAGGATTACTTTCTGTTTTGAAATGAGGTCAGTTAGGTCACTGTGGATGTTATATGTGTGTCAAATGGAAAACAAATTGATTTCTGATTATTGTGAAGCTGAAAAGTAGATATATACTTTTTTGGGGGGAGGGCACTTAATAGCTTGCAGTTTGGACATTGTGAGCCAAGGCTCCTTGTTGAAGACCATACTTAGACCTATAATGGATTTTCTTTAACAAATTGTGACTTGGATTGAGAGATGTCTTATTGTCAACCATACCACATCTTCTTATATCTATTTTAAGCATTAAAATCAAAACAATTTTACTGATTTAATATGACTTTTTTACAAATAAATATATATTATAACAAAAAAGTTGGACAAATTTGTTTTAAAAAAGATAAGAAGACACTTAGAAGGAACAAATTAGAAACCACTTTAAATTAAGTTCATTTTAAACAAACAATAACAAACTCAGGCTAAGATGGAAAAATATCCAAAAGACAACCAAAAAGTCCATATAATATTATAGATTGGGCAACACAAACCCCTATAAAATCTAGAGGTGAACTTGTGTGCTCGGCAGGGGTCAGTATAGTACCTGCTCCACTTGTGTTCTTGTCTTGATGTCAGTTTTAACACATAATCTGTACGTTGTTTATACATGTAAATATTTCAGGATAAGTTGTTTAAGTTGGTTTGAATTGTGGTTCAGGTTTCTTAGAGGTATACATTAGTATTATATGAAGATTTTATGGGTATTATATCATGTATATCGAGTTATGCTGACCTATAGTTAAAATTGAGAATGGAAATGGGGAATGTGTCAAAGCGTATAACAACAACCTGACCATAGAGCAGACAACAGCCGAAGGCCACCAATGGGTCTTCAATGTATTAGTGAGAAACAGAGTCTCACACCCGGAGGTGTCGTTCAGCTGGCCCCTTAACAAATATGTATACTAGTTCAGTGATAATGAACGTCATACTATGTCATTTGATCTCTGTTTGAGATTGCATCATGGAGCCTCGGTGGTTGAGTGGTCTTAGTATAGTAATTGCTACTGGAATCACTGGCCAGTCAACCCCGCTCCTGCTGTTTACCCAGTCCACTCCAATCTTGATTGACTATAGGATTGTCAGTTTTCCTATTGAAAGTCAGTTGTGTTTTCCATGCACTCCTGCTTCCACCACCAATAAAAACATACAACCACGATATAGCCCAAAAGTGTTGTTTAAAAGTAGAATTAAAACACAAAAATCAAATCAAATCAAATTTTCTTCATAGGCAGATCCAGGGGGGGGGGGGGGGGGGGGGGGCCCTTTCGTGGGAAAAATTTGGTTGATTAGATAGGGAATCACTGAAGCATGACTGGAGCGGCCCCCCCTTAGGTCAACCAGAGGGCTCCCCCCTTATGAAAAGTTCTGGATCCGCCACTGTTCTTTTTGATGAAATGAATAAAGATTAATAATACTGCTCTAATTTTTGTAAAACCCTATGTATAACATTGATGCTGTTTGGAATGACTAATTTAAATCACTGACTTCCTTTTGTGAAACTGGAATGATATTTTGGAGACTAATTAATTGCTTTTAAAATTAGTCATTAATTTTTCTGTTTTTTTGTGCTTTAAAATCATTTCTGAATGTAACCCACCTGTCTCAGATTTCAAGCAGCATTTGTGGTTTTACCTATAGTTTTATAATTCTGCGATGTAAAAAAATGCTTCTTTATTTCATACTTGATAGCCTTAAATGAATATGTCCTTGCAGGGGTGGATAAGTCTGTTTTTCACGTGCAATAATGTGTTTTGTGTTGTTTTATGACAACATATTTTTTTTCTCTGAAGGCCACTAACGGTCTAACACATACTCATTTCTTGGTATAACGTTACATTTATGTGATAGTTGAAATAATTAAGTTTTGCTAAAAAATATTCTTGCATTTGTGATTAAATTATAATGCTCGTAGCATTTTTCTCTGAAATTAGATGATTAGAATATAGCATGTTGTCCTTGGTTAACATGTTTAATGATCACAATATAATAAATACATGATAAAAAAAATTATAATTTACAATATTTATGTTTAATTAGAAGAGAATAAAATTAATTTGACATTTAAGTAAGATTATATGAAACAATCTGCAGAATTTTTTTTCCCATCAGTGAAAACAAACTCTAGATTAATTCCAGAGGGAATAAACAGATTATCTTTTATGACTGTGTAATAGTTAATTTTTTGTTTGTTCCAATTATCTTTTACTACTGTGTTTTACAGTGTAACCTGCCTCCTTTTACTACTGTGTTTTACAGTGTAACCTGCCTCCTTTTACTACTGTGTTTTACAGTGTAACCTGCCTCCTTTTACTACTGTGTTATACAGTGTAACCTGCCTAATCCAACACTTGAGTATTCCAACATCTTGCTTAAATGGACACATTTTCAAAGTCCCAAAATATGCCTATCTCTACAGAAAATACCTGAGTATCATTGGACACCCTGGTAATTACAACATTTTTTTCATGTCTCCTGAGTGTGTCAGATAACACAGGTTTTACTGTAGTTAATTTGTTGTTTGTTCCATGACAGTGGTGTGGGAGGAAAGGTCATTGACTTTATGACTGAACTGTCATTAGTATTTATTAAATTTCTGTCATCACGATCCTTGCATTACTTTTTGAAAGAAATCCATTCTGAATTCTTATTATCTGATTTTATATACAGATCAACAAGGGAGTTTGTACTTTTAGGACTTTCTTAGGTTTTCCTTCTTTGAGGTTAGATTGAATAATTATAAATTTCTTTCCAGGTGTAAATATTTGACACATTTTTTAATTGAGTTTCAGTGATTCCTTTATTGATCAACCAAATCCAAATCTTTTCCCACAAATTGGGGGATGGGGTGGGGTTGTTGGCTCTTAAAATGTCTCTACAGTGTGACTATCAATGTCTAAAAAAGGGGGGTTGACACGTTTTTAGGATGTTGGATACAGTGGTTAAAAAAAGAATGTAAACATTTCCCCTTAAAAACAGGTGGTTTAAAAATGTGTCACTCACAGTGATCCCTCTATTTTCATTGAGGCTTTTAGAAAAAATGAAATATTGGGAAAAGGGAGATAACTCAATGTCATTACTCATTACTAGTACTTTATATTAAAATGCAAAGCAAATCTTACAAAATAGTCATGGACCTTTTTTTTACCATAGACACTGATGAGAATTATCACTTCCATTTTAAAGTACATTAAACCTTTAATACTTTGATGGCACAGTTTTTTGTGCACTTTTGTGATTTTAGTAGAATATTTTAACAATAAATATGGAATGCCAATTGATTCAGACAAGACTTAAGTAGGAATTCAATTTCTACATTCTAATCCTTCAAGTGTTTAAAACATGCTGAAATGAAGCATAATAATCAAGTTTAAAACCTTCAGAGATTGTTATTAAATTCTATGTGAAACTGAAACTAGAGGCAGACGAACAGTAAATTTTATGATTTAGCAATTTGTAGTGATTTTTCTATTGAGAATGTTCCATAGAGGCCAGACATTAAATGAATAAATTGATCTGAATTTTTAAGCTCTATAATGACATTAGGATACACAGGCATGTTTCTTCTTTTTGGAGTATTGGGTGTTAATTAGTAAGATCTTAGAATATATATAATGAGGAGGAGGGGTGTGGGATCCACCTGTGCTTAATTATATTTTTCTGTCATACGAGTACAATTTAAAGCTAACATCTAGTAAACATGCTTTTTTTGTAGCGTTTGTTATTTATAGAACCAATATTGAATATTCAGCATTTGGAAAGCTAAAAAAAAACACATGAACATTGCTCTACCTTTAAAATATTTGTTTTTTTTTTCATTAAAAGAAATTTGGGTAAGCCATACATTTGGAATTCTAAAAAAATGAAGATTGCTCTACCTTTAAAATATGTGTTTTTTTTCATTAAAAGTAGGACAAAATCTGTAATAAAGTTTATATGATAAATATATATATATAAATGGTTGACAAATTTCTGTATTGAGAAAACTGTGAACAAAAAACTAAAGTTCAAAGATTTTTTTACGGGAAAACATTATGATCATTAAACTCTTGATTTCTTCCAACAACTTTGAAAAAAAATATGTATTCGACTTTTTTTTAAGGGAAAACAATTATTAAGCATTATTTAACAGTTTGATCAGGGGAAAAAAATGATAAAAGTACAAACTAAGTATATTTGATATTAGCAATTTATACCAAAAACAGTGGCAACAAAATAGACTACAATATATAATTTCATTTTTTTAAGGGAAAATAACCATACCAACAATGATTTATACCAAAGACTGTGAAAAAAAAAGTTAAAAGTATACTTGATTTTTCAAGGGATTACAAGGAAACCAACAATCTATTTTAACCACTGAGATTTTTTATTAGAATTAATATATAATTGTATATATATTTGAAAGATTTTCAGGGAAAAAACAATAAAGAAAGTGATCTACATGCAGTCCCTACTTAATAAAACTGACCTAGATATTATTTTGACCTCTAATTTACTGAGAAATAGATTTATAATAGTTTATACAAAAATCTGCTGAATTGGCATTATATATAATGAAGGAGATACATATATATATATATAAGGTATGAGCTTATATGTCATGCATCAGCAACCTTGAACCAAAAAAAAAACTAAAATGACATCTTCAGATCAAAATATAAAGACTATAGACATCAGAACATTACTATCTGCCATTTACAATCTAAACTTTACTTTTCTACATTGGCTAGAGGTATAGGGGGAGGGTTGAGATCTCACAAACATGTTTAACCCCTCCACACTTTTGCGCCTGTCCCAAGTCAGGAGCCTCTGGCCTTTGTTAGTCTTGTATTATTTTAATTTTAGTTTCTTGTGTACAATTTGGAAATTAGTATGGCGTTCATTATCACTGAACTAGTATATATTTGTTTAGGGGCCAGTTGAAGGATGCTTCCGGTTGCGGGAATTTCTTGCTACATTGAAGACCTGTTGGTGACCTTCTGCTGTTGTTTTTTTCTATGGTTGGGTTGTTGTCTCTTTGGCACATTCCCTATTTCCATTCTCAATTTTATTACTTCATGCCAGAGATATATGAATTTCAAAGCTAAATTTATATTTGTCTGAAATTTCAAATTGATTAAAAAAAACATATTTATACATGTATAGTGTTTACTATGTAGTGTGGGTTTTGTCCATTGTTGAAGACTTTAGGCTGATGATGCAGTAGCTGTTATTTCTTCTATGTCATTTGGTGTCATGTGGAGAGTAGTTTTATTGGCCAACACATCACATCTTGGTGTCATGTGGAGAGTAGTTTTATTGGCCAAACACATCACTGTTGGTGTCATGTGGAGAGTAGTTTTATTGGCCAACACATCACATCTTATTATTTTATATATTAGTGACTATAATACTATTATGGCTTCAATGTAACTTCTAAAGTACCCATTTTTATCAGGACTCTGAGGATCAAGTGTTTTTATAAGCTCAGGATTTTGGGATTGACCCTTTCGGGATCCAGAATTTTTTTTCTTTGTATTTCGGGATGTCGGGATTTAAATTTTCATTTTTTATGTCAATTACTCTGAGAGCCATTTGGTAAATCAAAAATAAATGCACAAATTTAAGTCTTCATTTGTTTATAATATTCATGTCCTTCCTACCAACTACATTTTTAGGGTAAACAGGTGCATATTATACACACCAAATTATGGTAAATAAATTAGGTCAAATGATTTGTATCTTTTTAAAAGCTTCTTAACTTTATTACCTTAATTCTTTATAAAGTATAAAATATGAAGACAAATTCTGTTTGACATCTTTCTTTTTGTCATATAGTTAATTTAGCTTCAAACTTGTTTTAATGTTCTAGTCTCACTGTAAATTTGTATTCTTAGAAAATCGTAATACAAATCAGATATGAAGGAACAAATTTCTCCCAAGAGGCATAACATTTATATATTTTTAGTTAGAATTAGAATTAGAGTTAGAATGTTTAAAGCTGTTTTCTATTCGAGTCTTTGTATGCAGTTCTAAACTGAAGACAAAAGAAAATCATGTTATTTTAAATCTTTACAATTTATGCTTTTGTCTCTCTAGTTTTTATTGTCCCGCCTTGACAAAGTCAAAAAGCGAGACATAGGTATGCTGTTTCTGGCGTCGGCGGCGGTGGCGACGGCTTCAACAATTTATAAGTTTGTGATTAGGTCTTATAGTTTATGGTGAACCACAAGTGGTAGGTCAATCATATTTTGTGTGCAGTTGTAATTATGCATTTCCATGGAGATAATTTGGCTCCGACCCCTTAGTCATGGTCTATTGACTTTGAAAATTTTCCAAGTTATCATGTATTAGTTTGTGATTAAGTCAATTCAAGGGGACCCATTAGTAATTGGCCAATGTTGCCAATGTTAATTCGTATTCAGTTGTATGAGCACTTGCGCATCTCATTTCAATGAAAAAAATTTGGCCTCACCCCTCAGTCACAGTCTAATGACTTTGAAACTTATCTTAGTTTACATGTATTATAATTTGAGATTAGCAGTTTAAGATGAACTGCTGATGTTAAGACAAGGATATTTGGTATGCAAATTTATTGGCATTTGCAAGAATTGTTTCCATGGAGATTATATATCCCCATCCCCTCTTATTGACTTTGAAACTTTAACATAGTTTACTAGTTTAATAACGTTTGTATTTAGATTTGGGAACGACTTATAATAAGTCAATGGTATTTGGTATACAGTTGCATAAGCATTGTCACATCTAATTTACATGGAGATTGTTCAGCCCTGTAACTCAGTCATGGTTCATTGACTTTGAATATTTTCATAACTTGTGTAAGATGTTAAAGTATTGCTATTTAGATTTCAACATTTGCATAATCAAAATAACAAAAAGGCGAGACATATCTGTTTGATAACAGTTTATGGAATTGGGTGTTGATTGGCATAAATATTAAAGAGATTTATTATCAGGTGACAGTCCGTCCCCCTTTGTGGAAAATGAGGAGGGGGGGGCACATATTCCTTCTTCAATGAACACATTCTTTTACTTTAAAAAAGAAAACATGAGAGTACAATAGAAAACCATGAACAAAAATTTTCAAAACTTTCTGACAAATAAGATTTACAATGGAAAGACATTATTTTTTATGACACTTTTTACAGCAACAGAAAATTTTCAAAATATTTAGAAATTTATAGTCCCATTAAAAATTAAAAAAATATGAAAAACTACTTTTAAAAATCGGCATCTACAATGTGTGGATCTCTATAGTTGGACCCACATTTCTACTTTAGAATGTCTCCCACTCATCCAAAGGAATGTGATCTGTATGTAGATAAAGGTTATGGAGTACCATTATATCATGTTTGTAAAGATGATTAATATTGTCATAATTTATCTATTGTTTATAAGGGGGTCCTTCATAAGGGAGACAAAGATGATGTGTTAGAGGTGAGGGCTTCTTGAGGAAAAATTTCCTCATTTTGTTAATTTAACAATGTTTATGGAAGATGAAGTAATAAAGAAGTATTTTAAAAAAAATAATATGTTTCTTATTGATTTAGCAATAATTACTTTTTTTAAATCTTATTTTTATTTTCAAATAAAATGTTACCAGAGGATTGAACTAATTTTTCATGAGATTTGAATTTTACTCTCACTGCATGGTATCTTTCGCCCCTCTTTTGCTCCTTAAATTTGAATCATAAAAAGCTTAATATATATATTCAAATTTTCATAAAAATATTAAGACAATTAATATATGGGTGAAAACTATCTGTCGGCCAATGCCTTAAAGTGATTTTAAAACAAAATTTAACAGTTTGCCTTGTGTTATGTCTAGCTCTGAAAGGCTTATGATGTTACTGCTCCTTAAATTGTAAATATATTACGGAATTTGATGAGACTGTCATCAAAGTGAGAGGGTTATATAGAGCTATATATATAGAACCAGGTTTAATCTACTATTTTCTACATTTGAAAATGCCTGTACCAAGTCAGGAATATGACAGTTCTTGTCTATTCGTTTTTGATGCATTTTGTATTTTAATTTTGCCATGTCATTCATGGACTTTCCGAATTGATTTTCCTTTAAGTTCAGTTTTTTTGTAATTTTGCTTTTTCAATCATCATAAACAACTTGTATACACATTTTCATAAAAAAAAAAACCACTGTGGGTCAAAACTGCATGTTATATGAATCTACAATAGGTTGTATACACATTTTCATAAAAATAAAACACTATGGGTCAAAACTGTATCTGGGGACTTGAATGCCGTAGTTAATTGATTTAAAAATAAAATTTAGCAGTTTGTCTTGTGTTAATATGTTCCTCAAAGGCTTTTAATGATAACTGCTCCTTAATTTGATCATCCTTAAATAGCTTGTATACACATATTTTCATAAAGATAAAACACTGTGGGTCAAAACTGTATCTGCGGACTTGAATGACTATATATATAGTTTAATTGATTTAAAAATAAAATTTAACAGTTTGTCTTGTGTTGTTCCTCAAAGGCTTTTAATAATAACTGCTCCTTAATTTGAATCATCCTTAAATAGCTTGTATACACATATTTTTATAAAAATAAAACACTGTGGGTCAAAATTATACATATATATGTAGATGTCCTTAATTACCTTACAACAAAACTTAACAGTTTGTGTCTAATGTTTTTCTCCCTAAAATGCTATAAATAGTTATCAAAGATACCAGGATTATAATTTAGTACGCCAGACACACGTTTCGTCTACACAAGACTCATCAGTGACGCTCATATCAAAATATTTATAAACCCAAACAAGTACACAGTTGAAGAGCATTTAGGTTCCAAAATTCGCAAAAGTTGTGGTAAATACGGCTAATTAAGGTTATCTAATATAGCTATACTGGATAAGAAAATCCTTAGTTTTTTCGAAAAATTCAAATTTTTGTAAACAGGAAATTTATGAAAATGTCCTCATTGTTGATATTCATGTCAACACCGAAGTATTAACTACTAGGCTGGTGATACCTTTGGGGACGAAACATCCACCTGCACCCTAAATTATAAATTGATTCAAAAATTGTTTTAATTGTAGACAAATTTCCATGTAAGTCAAAACTATCAGTATACTCTATGTTAGTGGTTTTAATACAATTTTTAACATTAAACAGTTTTTCTTGCTAAATTGTTCCCTAAAATACACCTTAAATTTGAATTATGGAAAGATCAACATCTGCCAATCTTCAAAGGATCAGATATCGTAAACAAATTTTTTACACTTGGTAAATTGAAAATATCCCGAAGGAATTTACAACTTTTCTAATTATCACATAAACATGAGAGATGTTATAGTACTTTTAATAACAATCATATAGATTTGTATTTCAAATTTCACGTACTGTTGTTCCAAGAATTTCACCTTAAACACAAATAAATTACCAGATATACAGGAAAATACTGGTCTATTCTGGTCAATTGAAATTTTGATAAGGCATTAAGTGTTAAAAACAACCTTAAACTGTAGGTGATATTTTAAACAATTAATATTTACTAACTTAAGATGTCAGCACTTTTAATAATAAAAATCATGCATTTTTTGTTCCAAGAATTTTACACTACAGGGAGATAACTCTGTAAAATCAGCAGAACATTTTAATGACGTTGTGTTGTTAAGGGAATATTAAGCTTCTCTATGATCAAAATAAGTGTTTGTCAAACTGCTATTAAACCATGCATGCAGTGTATTTTTTCTGATTAAAAGGTTGGTTCAAATTTTTGGAAAATTTTATATTTTTGTCAAAGAATCAAAGTAAATATTTTGTCAAAATTTGAAGAAAAATAAACAAGCCAAATTAATTTTAGTTAAGGTGTTGGGTACCACCTTAAACACAAATAAATTACTAGATATACAGGAAAATACTGGTCTTATCTGGTCAATTGAAATTTTAATAAGGCATTAGTGCTAAAAACAACCTGAGTTCTAACCAGATCAAATATTGGTTAAATTGACGGAAATTCAGTGGGCAAAAATCACAAAATAGTTCAGTCCAAAGGTCTAGTCTAAAATTAGATTTTTACATCATAGCTTATTCATATTACCCCTTGGGTGTACTTTTTAACTAATCTTTAACTCTCATTTAAACATAACTATTTTGATATGACCTTAAATATTTGATATCAAGTGAGACAGCAAAATTAAATCATTTTGACGTCAGTTGCTAACATTGGTGCTAATTATAATAATTAGGGAATTAAATAATTATCGTGGATTTTTTTTTTTTTTTCTCTCCCACTTCGGAAGTATATTATTTGATATATAAAGCTTTCCATTGATGTTTTAATGTTTCACACACAAACATTTCAATTGAATTGACGTACATTTCATTGATATTTGACAGTTTGCAGGATTATTTGTTCTCCTTAATAGTTTATCAATGCCCTCCTTAGAGTTGTTTGAGCAGAAATTAACTATTCCAGTATCTTTTTCAAACCCTTGAATTTCATTGTTTTATTTGAATATGATATTTGACAGTTGTTTTCTGAGATATATAGATTCCACAACTGCAAGTCATTTAGTGTGTTACATATTTCTCCACTCGAGACAGTTAAATTTTAATATTTAAAAACGTGAGGCTTTGCCGAGCTTTTTAAATAGTTAAAATTTAACTGTTGAGAGGGAGAAATATCATAATACATGATCGAGTTATAGTGGTGCAATCTGTTTCTATAATGATTTTTATCCTTCTTTTTCAAAGATTTGAAGAAGAACTTGTGTACTTTTTATGTGACGTCATCAGGCATGGTAACCTTTTTTCATGAGTCATTATATGAAAATTCAGAAGAAACAAAGAAAATTTAACGTCACAATAAAACCTCGACCAATCATTTGCTGAGAATAAATTTTTCACTAGAGATTAGAAATATTTTTCTCACACCTGTCAGGAAATGTGAAAATAGCATGAAAATTAGAGAAAGTTTTATCAATGACCACCTTAGAGTTTCCCACTGAGTAATACAGTTACTCCTCCCTAAAATATTATCCTCTTTTGTTAATTAAGAAAAGGTGAATTCCAATATAGATTATGTTCCCATGCTTTGACATTTGTGGTTTATTAATTTGATTTAATTTATATCTATCCACAAAAAAATAAGGAATTATAAATAACACAGTTTAAATGCTAATTTATATCTATACATGAAATTTGAACTTTGTTTTCCTATCGAAGGTCTGTGGTTTTCTCTGGGAACCAGATCTGACTTCCTCCACCAAATAAAGCTGGACTCCAAGAAATAGCTCAAAAGTGGTTTTTAAATATGTTAAAGCTGCTTTAAAACACGAACAATGAATCATTTGAACTTTGGTATATGTAGTTGTCTCATTGGCAATCATACCATTATATCCTTATTTTTATACAGTACAGTGAAACCTGTTTAAACCAAACCTCTGCGGGACTTAAGATTTTGATCAGTTTAAATTTGGCCGATGTTCGGTTTTATCAGGTTCATATTTAAAGCACTGTAACACAGAGTTCGCGAAAAGTGGTGGTCCTCAGGGTTTTACCACCAAAATTTAGCATAGGACTGACACAATTTAAGTATTTTCCAATAGATTTAATAGTGAGGACCAGCAGATTTTTTTCAAGGACCACCAGGGGAAAAAAGATTTCGCGAACTCTGAGCTGCACATAATTGATATGATGGTGCTTACAAACATGTTTGGTTTAGACACTGGTTTTCGGTTTATGCAGGATTCTGTTTAGTCAGGTTTCACTTTATATGGTAACATTTTGTATACCAGTACATTATCCTTTTGGCAGACAGTTAATGTTAGTCCAAAATTATCTGCTTGCTTCATTTTTATAATTGTTACAAAAAGGAGTGGTTTACATTGGGGTCTAATTAGTTATCAAAGGTACCAGGATATAATTTAGTACGCCAGACGCACGTTTCGTCTACATAAGACTCATCAGTGACGCTTGAATCCAAAAAAGTTAAAGTGCTTTTTACAGTGCTTTTTACATAATAAAATCAGATTGCATTCTAGATTAGATATTTTTCCCAACTAAATCTGACAGCAAAATAGCTATTAAATGAATACATGGAGTACGTAGTACCAGTTCAATGCAGTTTGAGTTTGTTATTGTTTTCCCCTGGATATTTGGGATAGTCACCGTGACAGCAGGTTTTTACTAGATTGTTTGCATTCACAGTTTTAATATACTGTAAATTAATATTTGTTTTTGTGTCAATAAACGTTGAAAATATTAAAGAAAGTTTTTAAGTGCTAACAAGTTTTAATTGTTTTTGTTTTTTTTATTTACAGGTTTGACTGAACCTAGCACTGAAAGTTACTCAAATTTACGAAAAATGAAAAATAGATGAAAAAGACGCCATGAGAAGTCTAAATGATGGAGACATGACAATTACCAACCCCCTCCCTCCTCAGAATTTGAACACAAATATGATTGGTCAGTTGGGAACAAATGTGGGGGAGGAGCCAAGGAGGATTCTTGTCAAACAGGAAGCTGTAGATGAGGAAGATAGCTCGGTCAATAAAAGGAGATTTTTACGTCCTGAAGTTCCTGATTTACCGAAACAACATAGTGATCCATGTGGCCGTGTATCAAAAGAAGGAAAATATGAATCTGATTCAGAAAAGTTCTTTGCATATAACAGAAATTATGAATATGATAGAGCATATAGGGAACAAAGATCTGTTGTTGAAAGGTATAATGTTGAAACTCTGCAGTATCAAAGTTCTTTCGAGCAACGGTCTGTTATACGAATGCCTTATAATCAAAGTGCACCTAACCTTTTATATGATAAACAAGAGGATTCAGAAATGACCGGAAATTTATTTACACCTACGACCTTCAGGGATTCTGGTTATCTTGGCAATTATCACCTTGCTAAACAAAAGGAGGCGAAACAATCGTATTTATCAGTTTCTCCAAGAAGTTTAGGAAGAGAAGCATTTAGATCAGCTCGCCTTCCGAGAAGTGACGATAGCATAACATCAAAAGGTCATTCAGATTTTAGCGGATCAGAAGACAGTTTTAGTAGTCGAGAACCGTCGCCCTATTCAAAGGATATCAGATCACCGTCTCCTCACATCACGAAAACTTCGTCAACAGAAAGTAATGAGATTAAAAAAATTCATCAGATTACAAGCATTGTGATAACTAGTGACGATGATGTTGTGACAACAGTGAAAAGTGATATTGACACAATGACGGGACATGAGGAAGGAACTGAGGGATTGTTGTCCTATAAACGGGCATTGTTTCCGGGAAATTTCAAGAAAAATCTTCAACATCGTTACTTTAGTAGTCAGAAACGAAATGGTTCTCAATCATCGTCGGACGCTTCAAGTTTTGATAAAGCGGAATCTGCTCGTTCTCTATCAAACTCACCCTCTCAGGAACGTAGTTTTGAAGAATTACCAAGCCATTCACCAAGTAAGTCAAAATCTTTAGACACTGAATCCATTTCAACAAACACAACAGAAGAAAGCGATGTCTTTATGGAGTCTGCATCTAAAGTTCAAGCACCAAAACGGTCACCTCAAGGTTCTCCAGACTTTTCACAGATGTCATTTACTCAACAAGGGCATCCACCCACCCAAAAATATTTTGGATCAGAACTTACACCCAATAAAGAACAAGTTCACCTTGTTCCTAGTCATCCGTCTCAGAAATATTTTGGGTCAGAAATGGTGATAGGTACTAAAGAACAGGAAATTTATGGACCTCAAAACACAAAACCACCATTTCCTTATCTTCATCACCATTCACCGGGATTCCCTTCACCACATTTCCTGTCGTCTGCTAACCCATCACCATTATGCTCTGTTCCAGAAGGAGGCCATATTTTCAACTTCAATATGTCGAACCCATTTGAGGGTTTTCATTCAGATGCAGAAATTCCTTCACCAAGCCCTGGTATGTCCCCTGGAATTCATTTTGCATTTCCACCAAGAGCAATGATGCTAAACTCCATGTCAGAACTAAATCGATTGGCCGTTTCTCCACGAGGAATTTATCCTAGTCAGCCCATCAGTATGCCGTTATCACAGATACCGTCCAGTCACCCTATCTTAGAACAAAATCGTGATCAACGTAGGACTTTGTCAGACTCTGATGCTTACATTTGTCCTGTATGTAATCAAGTGTTCCCGTCTTACGATAACTTAGCAAAACACATGGCAAAACATTTACCGACCGAAACTGTTCGACAGGGTGATAATAACAAAGTACACTATTGTAAAGTTTGTAACAGATCGTTTTCTCGTAGTGACATGTTGACACGCCACATGAGATTGCACACAGGCATTAAACCATACGAATGCAGTGATTGTGGACAAGTGTTTAGTCGTAGTGATCATTTGAACACACATAAGCGCACTCATACCGGTGAAAAGCCATATCGATGTCCTCAGTGTCCGTATGCAGCTTGCAGACGTGACATGATCACCCGTCATATGAGAACACATTACAAAAGATCAGCCAAGCGGGGAAAGTTTCTGTCGGTACCGGAAAGGGAAGGAGAATTACGAAAGACTTCCGTATCTAGTACTGACACTACCGATTCACAGGATGTATCTGGACGAACATATTCACAATCCAGTGTGGAAAGTGTAGATTATGACTCGACTGGATCTCGATCCATATCAAGAGGTGATAGTGGTGAAAGGATGTTGTTTCCTCTATCGCGTGGAGACAGTGGAGAGACGGATAACCGAGCAGCAAGACCGTGGTCCAGTACAGAAAGTGCAGTGTTTGAAGATTCTAGCACTGATGGGAGATCAGCTAAACTACATTCTATTCAGCGTACTTCAGCAATTCATCGAGACATACCTATACAACGTGACACCCTTAAAGACCCGTTTCTTGGTTACAGGAAAATGAGAAACTGGTCGACAACAAGTTTTGAAAGTGTTGATTCAGAAGACTGTAGATCTCTTAAAGATTCCTTTGCAGAAGACACAATATTTGAAGCAGACGGCGACTCTGTTACCATGACAACATCAAATGTACAAATGGTTTCTAGACAGAATGAGAAATGGGAAGGACCATTAATAGGGGTCGAGAACTTACAAGAAAAATGTTCTATAAGTTCTGGGAGTAAAACAGTAGAAGATTGATAATTAGTTTATTAGGGTTTTAAAATGTTTGTTTTTGCTGATCTTTTCAAAGAAGTTACAAAAGGCTTGCCTATTGTTAACTGGTTAAACAACCTTGAAATAAGAAAACCACTAGTTGCTGACACATTTTTCGCATTTATAAACAAACATAAGATTATAAGTACATTAGTTAAATAAACTTTATCCTACTTTTTCCTCAGGTTGAAGGATATTTTTTCCCACAACACAATAGTTTTGCCTTTGACATGTTTGAAAAGATCAGTAAAACTAACAGTAGAACAAATTTTATACTTTTTCTAAAAGTCTCAGAAACTGACGCATTCCTTTATTATATCAACACAAAGAATTGATATTTTTTAATTAAGAGTTTTTTATATTTGTTGTTATATTTTATATTGTCCATCATTAAACTCATGTTGTTATTATCACTCAACTGTATGTAAATGAGTATGAGCCACACTTCCTTATGTCATGTGACTGACATGCGACTTACATGTGACTTATCTTGAATATAAGGCATCTGTAAGGCAGACGAATCTTAAAAAAAAATGTATGGAGGACATTTTTCCCCCAAAAATCAGATTTCTTAAAAATTAGAAAATGAAAATTTGAAACACATTGAATGAAAAAAAAAAATTTTTTTTTTTTTTTTTTTTTTTTTTTGTTAATTCAATTGGATTCTAGGAACATATTTTCTTAACATGGGTGATCCTAGGGGCGCCATTAACAAAGATTTATAAACAAGAAATTAGAAGAACAGTTGTATTCTTGACCTGTGCTGTGTGGTGGTGGCTTGTACTTCTTTTTATACGGTAGTGATAAATAATTGTCGCGTTAAATTAAGGTGGGCTTTGATATTTATTTGCAGGAAGATACAATCCCACCAGATAACACAATATTATGATTATCGCTGTATTTGAAAATTATTTTTTTAGGATTCTTTAAAAAAAACATTTATTTCAAATTGCTTGTGTCAAAATTTCATTTTGAATTAATTCACCAATACTTAAATTTATCTATGTTTTTCGTATAAAAAATTACAGCAGATTATATTTGCCGATTTTGAACAAGTATACTGAATTATCTTCCCCTTGACTTAATTTACATATCAGGACGAATGCAATGTAGGAAAGAAATATCAGGGTCAGACCTTAATTAATGATGACAATTTTATCAAAATGCATTTTGTATTTTATTAAGAATGAGGGTTAATAGTTTTAAATGGTACTGTTTTTTTATTATTTGCATATATATAGCTATCAGAGTGTTTTCTCTAATTTAGTGCTGTTGGACAATTTCTATAAAAGAATTTTTATTTAAGAATAAGAAGTGAAAGTAAAACTACAACATGTTATGAAATGCAAATTTATTTCAATTGTTTTTCAAAAGTTTGCAGGTTAAGGTGAAATGAACATTCCTGTGTTTATAAGTTTTTAATTTGCCCTAAATATAAGCTTTAATGTATGCATGATAAAGAATACTGATCATTTTATAAATTAATAGATTTCTTTAGTTTTGTTCTTGTGTAAAAGAGGAAGGAAAGTTATATGATGTGAAAAAATAAAGTAAAAATGCATTTTGCATTATATTCATCTGAATTCTTGGTGTTAGTCTGAATTTTGAAACAGTGAAATAATCTTGAAATTTTCACTTACTTTTCATATGAGTTAAAAGGAAACAATATTTAACAATCCTGATCTATTTAATTTTACTAGATTTTCTGAAATTTTCTGATAATGATTTAAGTTTCTATCAAAGAACCTGTAAATGAATTCTGTAAAAAAATACTTAAAAAGATGAAAAAATAACAGAAGGTTCTGAAATGTAAGATGAAAATTTTTGACAGATTTGCATTTTTATTTCTAAATTCAGACATTTGACATCAAGAATTTATTTCATATTTGTTTCATATCACAACTTTGTTGTGTTTAAATCAGTATTATGATAGTAGATATTATTTTATACAAGTGCTATTTATATGTTTAAAAAAATTGTAATTTGAACAGTTTTTATGTTCAAAGGAAGTAAATTCAATATAAGGGGAGTTAACTTGTATTTTCAAGAGAAACAACTCGTGTTTACAAAAATTCCAATTATATATAGTTAATTTTTAAAATTATTTATTTGTAGTTTTAAGAGATCTTCTCAAAAAAATATGTACATTTATTGAGTAAACATTAAATCGATAACTTGATAAGTTATTTAAATTCCTTAATAAGAAATGTCTGTATTTCAATGAAAGCATACATGTAACCATGGTAACAAAACACAACTTTTGAACATCTAAACAGTTTAAATTACAAATAAGAGTGGTTCCTTAGTTTGCTTTACAAAGAGTACATAATGAACTTTATTTATGAGAGTGTTGAATTATGTCCCTTTATTTCTAATAACAATCCAGTTATTTTTATGGGTTTTTTACAATGTATTTATAGAAACTGGTGTTTTGTGATTAGTTTGGAGTACACCACTTTTGATATGTTACGGCCATTTAAGGTGGTACCTAACACTTTAACTAAAATTAATTTGGCTCGTTTAATTTTCTTAAAATTTTTACAAAGTATTTACTTTGACACTTTGACAAAAATATAAAAATTTTAAATTTTTTGAACCAACCGTTTTGCCAGAAAAATTACACTGGTTATATAGCAATTTGACAAACACCAATTTTGATCTTTGAGAAGCTTATTATTCCCTTTACAACGCAAACGTAATTAAAACGTTTAGCTGATATTACAGAGTTGTCTCCCTGTAGTGTTAGGTACCACCTTAATGGATTCTTACATTCAAATGTAGCTATTATAAGATTTTGGGTAATATAAATATGTAGTTTTATGACAATAGAGATATGAAGGTAATAAGTTATTTCAGAATTTCAATCCAGTTGCATTTATTAGGTTTTAAAGGATTCAATACTTTTCACCATCAGGATTTGTCAGGATGAAAAATCTAGGAAATAAAGTTATCTGGCCTTAAAAATGGAACCCTTCGAGTTTTGATCTGAATAGTATCTTTATTTCAAGTGCCTTAGTATTGACCCATTTCAACGACACATTTTTTGTTTTTTTATTTTTTAGTTCCACTGTACAAAGAGAGATAATCCCAAAAGGGAGATAATCCTGATTTTTATGGTAGAAATTTTAGATAGAACAATGTTTGTAAATAAATGATACTTAATCGTACTGTTGTAAAATCAAAATATCAAAAAAGCAAAAGCCTGACATAGTGTGTGAGTGTTATATGAAGAATTCATCTTATCATTCTCTAAAGGATTATGGGTAATCTCATTGTTGGTTCACCAAAATGAAAATAGTATTACATCATTGGATGAATTTCCAATGTTCAGAAAGTTTTAAACCAATCACAACAACGTTTTGGTGAACACTTTTGAAAATATTACCCAGAATGCATTAGATTCTGAAAGGCAAATTATGCTTAAATTCTTAACACAGAATATACACAGAATATCAATTCATATCAATTAAGTTTTATTTTTTTACTGATTTTGCAGCTTTAAAACTTTGGTAGGGGTCATGAGAGGTCATTTAAAGGGGAGATGCTCCTGTATCTTTGAAATTTAAAAAGCCTCCCTGTTATCTCCAGCACCACACTTATTTCTTAAAGTCCCAACTTTTTTTAAATTTAAATTCAAGTACATTGATTTTATTTGGTACATACCATACACATATATGTATGACTGAAAGCATTGCAAAATACATTATGAATTTTATAAGTATTTTGCAAAAGTTAAATGATAAATTTGTTTTAAAACACCAAAATTCTAAATGTTATTTTGATCTGAAAAAACTTAAATGGTGCATTGTGTGGTGTTGGCTGTTTTAAAAACTATGAAAACAGAGACCAATTCTTTAAAATTTATGAACCTTTTAATTAAAACTGTGGTAAAATGGGGAGGCAAGTCAAATTTCTTTCTGAATTGAACATTTTTTTATTTAAAAAGACAAAAATCATCAAAATCATGACAAAAATAAAAACTTTGTGAAGTAGATAATAATGTTTTTGTCAATTATATATATAATTTAAGGAGGTACCCAACACTTGAACTAAAATTAATTTGGTTCGTTTAATTTTCTTAAAATTTTGACAAAGTATTTACTTTGACCCTTTTACAAAAATATAAAAATTTCAAAAAATTTGAACCAACCGTTTTATCAGAAAAATTACACTGGTTATATAGCAGTTTGACAAACACTTATTTTGATCATTGAGAAGCTTAATATTTCCTTATGAACACAATGTCATTAAAACGTTTAGCTGACTTTACAGAGTTATCTCCCTGTAGTGTTAGGTACCACCTTAAGTCATTGACACAGACTAATTGTTTGAAACATGTCAATGACATGCCAAAAATGGAAACTATCAATTTGAAAAGAAGATAATTTTGGACAGTTCATGATTTCTGTGGGCAAAAAATAACATTCTGTTTATATTTACACAATCACACATAGGCAATTAATGAAAGCATTAATTATAAGTGCTAAGTGCTCAATAACTTGTTTTGTAAACTTTCCCGGTGAATATATAACGTATATATGCAGTTTATAGGTTTATTTTTGATTATTGAAAAAAAGAGTAAATTGAAAAAATTGTTAACGAATTTTTTCACAATTTTTGAGAAAAAAAAATAACACAGTATTAGGTTAATCTTAAGAGTTTGGATTAAACATGTATTTAAACAATGTGTTTAGCTTTGATATGAAAACGAGCAAAAAATCAAACATCTAACACACAATTATCTATCTTCAATTACTTATGTGGCATTTATTCAATTGTAATTATCATTCCAAAGTTCAGAGATCAGTTGTAAATTGTTTTTAATGTCGTAAGGGACCCATGAAAACTCTTTGAAATCATGTGCAATTTTGTGATATGTATATGTAAGAGCCTTATCATGTTTGGTACATATAATGTACATTTGTTTTCATCATTTCACATTCAGACATTGTAATTACCTCCCCCTTATTTAGACAGTAAATTACCTCCCTTTCATGTACTCTTTTTTTTTTTTTATTCAAACAACAAACATCAGTCTATCCAAAAGTTATTTATAATTTAAATACACATCAAAATTATAATGTTTTTATCAGCTTTTACATGTTACAAGTTTGCATTATAATTTAGAATAACTATTTTGTATTTGATATTTGCTAATAAGAATATGAAAGTATGTTTTAACATAATTTCCATATGTTTTTTTGTCTGTCATATTTAAAATATGATAAATGTTTCAGTTATTTTGATATTTGATGACGACTTAAAATATTCAATGCTTCATTTCTTTACCATGTCCAGTATGTCCTAGATTTTGCAGTTTATTCTCTCATGAATGTTTTCAATAAAGGATGCTGTTAAGAGTGTACCCATTGAATAGAGAATCCGAGTCCGTTCGCCCTGATTCATGTTCGCCCTAGTACCTGTTCGCCCTGATACCTGCTCGCCCCAGGGTCCATTCACCCTGATTTTTATTTTTTTCTAATTGTTGTCTAGTCGCATTATTTTAAGTATTTGAAAAAAATATGTTAAAGTTTGTTGAAAAATTGACAGAATGTTTATATTGCTGCAATCAATTTAGTATTTTCCCTTCGATTTGCAGAGTAGAATACGAAAATACAATGTATTTATCTTTATTGATATTTGTTAACAAAATAATTGTATTCAGTCAACATAATTGCATTCAGTCAATCACGAATGTATGCAGTATGACTAGTCTTAGAGTATAAATAAATGAACTTGGACCGTTTCATAATTTACAGTTCGTACATCATTGTTTTTATTAATTTCAAGCTGAAAATTTTATCAAAACAAAACGTTTGTTTTAATTATTAATCCATCAAAAGACAAGTATCACAATAATCAGTGATCCGAATTATTTTGTCATTGAACAATTAATGATGATCCTAAACAAGCCATAAATTTTTAAATATTTCAATGTTTTCATAAATTTCAAGAATATATATACCATAGAAATATCGGAATAAGTTTATTCAATTTCAATGCCCTGAATATTAATATTTTTATAGTAGGGCGAATGGACTCTACGAGTGAATGAACTCAGCGTGAACGGACCTAGGGCGAACATGTTATTAGGGTGAACGGTCACTATACCTTGAATAGACAGCACAATTGTATGTCATAGATTGTACATCTACTGCTAAATGTTGGTTAAAACTGATTCAATTATGTGAAAGGTTTCACTGCAGATTTTTGTTTTTTCTTGAATATATATTGGTAACAACTTAGATAACATTAGACATGTCTTTGTAAGGGTCTATTTTCTACAATACTGTTAATTTAAAAATTCTGTAAATTTAGAAATTATTATGTGCATTTACTATTGCAATTTTGTCATTTTAGAGTTAAATGCAATTTTAGTTTTTGCATTGTTGATAAAAATCCTCTTTGAAAATGCGTGTTTAAATTATTGTGATTTTAACCCTATCGCATTTACAGTATTAAAAAGGACTTGACCAATTGACCAATTAGGACTATGCTAATGTTTGTGACACATTAGTGATCTAAAGCTCCATGAACATAGAACAGTTGCTGTACAATGTTTTATTTTGTTATTTTTTTCTAATTTTGTAGAAAGTTAGAGGGATAGTGCAATGTCATCTTTTCATTTGCCTCAATCAGGGTAGACAACTCATGTTTATTGTGCAAAGCACAAATTATCTTGAACAAAATATCTGTCATCTGTCCAACAAGTGTAATGATGTTGAGAGACTAAAATCTTTCCAATATTCAACATTATTGAAAAAGAAAAAAATGTCAGCCATGTAGTTGTGAAGAAAAAGTAAAGAACTGAAGAAGGCCAATGGCAAAAATGTCTTAAAAATTGGTTTATTTCTACAATAATGTAAAAGTATGTTCCCTATTGTATTTTTAAAAGTAGGATTATTCCACATGGTAAAACATTTGTCATTAAGTTCTTATATATATATATTGAACTATGTCCACTTTGAATAAAACCAAATATGAGATACAGTGAAACAAACAGAACCACTTTGGGACTTAAGATTTTGTTCGGTTTTGGCCGATTTTCGGTTTAATCAGGTTCACAATGCATACAATTTGATATGACAGTGCTTTAGAAAATATTTGGTTTATACAGGTTTTCGGTTTAAGCAGGATTCAGTTTAGCCAGGTTTCACTGTATATGATTGAGATAAAAGAATGGTCTATCTAGCCCTATAATTATAATACAATATTTCGTTATTCTACAAATTATTTTCAGAGCCTATTTTTCCTGGGATTGGTTCCATGAACCTTTTTCATACTAAAGAAATAATGAGAATATATCTCAAATAAAATAACTTATATCTACCTTCATATACATACTAATTTTTGAAAATGAATTTTTGATAAATGGTCTACACTAGAAATGGCTTAATGCTAAAAAAAGTATCGTTGAAAATGATTTTGTTTACAATATTTAACCATTCCATTTGTATTGTTGATATTTAAGAAAAGAATTTAAATGACAAATCTGAGTTTTTTAATTTCCCATGCTTTTAAAGACCCTATGAGCATAGCCCATACCGCCTAGTCAAGAATGGCATTTTATTTTTTACAAGTTGTTATTGGCAGTCTGTATTGTTGATTTAAAAAGCATAATTATGTTAATGAAGTGTTAAACATTTTGTAATATTGACTCATGATTGAACAGAGGCAGATGTTTTGTTCAGGATAAAAATTACATTTCATTTGTTGACATTTTAAGAATCATTATATTATAGATTGTTTTTACAAATTTTTATTCAGTTTTATATTGTGTGACATATTTTTTAGCAGATTTGAGCAAACTTATAGATCAGTTTGTCTGTGGAGTGTCTTATATAGAAAGCTTTATTTTTTTTGTGTTATTTTAGAAACCTTATTTTAACCAGAATTTATTGTGTAAAATCAAAATGAGATTTGTTCACTATAGAAAAAACTTGCAAATACTGAGTTCAATATTTATTTTATTTTTCACTTGTTTTTTTTTGGGTTTTTTTTTTGTCAAAAAATATTTTGATGAAAAATTATTAAATAAAACTTTCAATTTCTTAACCAATGCTTAAGGGTTTAAATGATGATAAAGGATAAGTAAGAAAATCATGTACTAATGGTCTAATTTAATAATGTTTACACCAAATATAAAAAGGGGGTTCAAATTAATTATGGCCTTATGTCCCTGCCATGTCTCTTTTGGAAGGGGACATTTCATTTTTAAAATACAAAAGTTAAGGACCTTTCATCCATTACATCAATGCATGAAAAGGATTTTGACATTCTAAAGAACTGTTTATTTGAATATTCAAACAATACAGAGTCTTTCTTTATGTAAAGTTAAAAATTTATCACAAAAAGGATAGTTGAAGCATAAATTTGAATAATAATGAATTTTGATTAAATCTACTGTTGAAAAAAGTACATTGTAGTAATGAAAAAACATTATCTACATTCCAAGCTTCAAATACTACTTAAGGTGGTACCTAACACTACAGGGAGATAACTCTTTAATATCAGCTAAACGTTTTAATTACGTTGCGTTGTGAAGGCAATATAAAGCTTCTCAATGATCAAAATTAGTGTTTTTCAAACTGCTATATAACCAGTGTAATTTTTCTGATAAAACGCTTGGTTCAATTTTTTTGAATTTTTTATATTTTTGTTAAAGGGTCAAAGTAATACTTTGTCAAAATTTTATGAAAATTAAACAAGCCAAATTAATTTTAGTGAAAGTGTTGGGTACCACCTTAAACTGTTTCGTCTCCCTGGACAAGACTTATATAGTTATTCAATATCAATAAGATGACCATTAGTATGAATTTAAGTATCTTTATCTTCATAAAACAACTTTTTTTATGATAAACTTTTCTTTTTAATTAATTCAAAATGTCAAGTGTGTTAAATGTCCTCCTTTACATCATAAACCATGTTGGTGCTCCTACTAAAGGAGAAGATACAGAACATGCATACATGCAGTTGCATTTTAATGAGCCAATGAGTAATCATATCATATTCATGTTTGATAAAGGGTAGATAACTTAGTAAGCTATTAGAAATATCACAATATCACAAATATTACAAATTTAAAGATCCTACCTGCTTATCACGAAAAGAAGTAAGCTTGTAGAAGTAAAACATTGAAAAACAAGAGTATACAATTTAAAATTGTGTTTAAGGAGATAGATCTATGTAATGGGAAATAACTAAAATCTTCAGCATGTTTGCTATCAACCATTTTCATAAATATATTCTAAGCTTCAAGTTACATAGATTATTTCCAATCTGTTTCTGGTCAAAGCTTAAAATACACTAACAAAACTTGACTTTTATAAAAGCATAACTGATTTAAAGAGTTATCTCCCAAAATTAAGGTCTACCCCCTGAAGGACTACAAAACTGCAGTGAATTCTGTCAAATTGGATGTTGAAGAAAAAAATATCTGTGTTTTGAAAACAATTTATATATCTGTTTTCATAATTTAACTGTTTGATCATATAGCCATACAGTGTTTGCTATTTAGAATGGTACATTATTATACAGACAGGTTTCATTATAAAATTAAAGAGACAGGTTTCATTATAAAATTAAACAGTCAGGTTTCACTGTAAATCCAGTGGTTGTATTGTAAAAAAACAAAAAAATTGTGTTGTGAATTAAGTAGATTTTTCTTGACAAAGTGCATAATTTAATCTTAATAAAACTTATATTTAAGTATAAAATATTCTGTGACTTGGTGAAGTCAGTGATGTAATTAAACGAGGTTTTATTTCTAAGCAGAAGTTGGTATCTAGAGAGTATTTTTCCCTTGTTTAAACTAATTTCCTAATTCATGTAGAATGAGACTGTTATTAGGTTGCTTGCTGTGTTTGTATACAGTAAAACTGTTGTTGGGATAAGGATTAGATATATACAGGTTTAACTATGATTGTCTGTATTGTTTGCATTACAGTGCTCGAGCATATATTTATACAAACAAAGCAAGCAAGCCAACCAAAGTCTTAATCTACAAGCTTTAGGAAATGAGCTCTAAAAATACATTTTCTGATCAGAGATTGACATATGTGTGGACCATGTTGGTTTCACATTAGTTTTTTGTAAATTGGCAGTAAATATAGAAACCTATCTTAAGGAGGTAGACCTAGGTTAAGGGAAATAACTCTTAAAATCATCAGTACGTTTGTGTCAGCCATTTTCATAAATAATGTTCTAAGCTTCTTGGATACATAGATTATTTCCAATATGTTTCAGGTAAATGCTTAAAATGCATTGATGAAACTTGACTTTTACAAACGCATAACTGATTTAAAGAGTTACCTCCCTGAACCAAGGTCTAACATCTTAAATATCAGAGTGAAGTTAAAAAGAAATTATCACGGAGTAAAAATATATAATTATCTTTACGAGACCACTTCAGATTGTAATACTGTTGCTAATGAATTTTATAACTTCATTGTCCAAAAATATAGTTTTTAAGACATTTTGATTTTCATACTGACTTGCGTTGGAGACAATTTCATCATTACATAGACAATTCTCCTTTGCTATATTAATCCTTTAAAATGATTACATGTATAAAATGATAAACACGATGTGATGAATTATAAAGGATATTCTTTCATGTGAATTTGTTCTTAAAGATCAAAGCTATGATAAGCTTTAATAACCATTTGAGAAATATATTTCACATTGCATAAGCTATTTTCTCATTTTTAACTTCCTTAAAAGGTCAAAAGCCATCATTATTTTTATATTATTTTGGCTTTTGCATTTATAATGTGTATGGCTGTTATTTATTATCATTTTTTGCTATATTTTGTTACTATTACCCAGGGCGGTATATAAAAATATTACCCAGGGTGATATATAAAATAACATATTTTACCCAGGGCAGTATATAAAAATATCACCTTATGTTTTGTTATCGTCATTTTGTTTTGTTTTCATTGTTTCCCACTGTGCTCAGTGGTATCTATGGTTACCTCAACGATATGTCAATGGCCATAAATATGTCATAAAAGTGGAAAAAATGAGCTTTAAAAACATGTGTTGTTGTTTATACTCCAATAATTTTATAATCTCTGCTGCAGCGGGAGATCAGAATGAGACAACATAAAACGCGGTAATTGTTCTCCCTCACCGAAGCTTTAAAACATGCGTTGTTTATACTCCAATAATTTTATAATCTCTGCTGCAGCAGGAGATCAGAGCGAGACCACTTGAAACGCGGTAATTGTTCTCACTCACTGAAGCTTTAAAACATGTGTTGTTTATACTCCAGCAATTTTCTAATCTCTGCTGCAGCGGGAGATCAGAATGAGACCACTTAAAACGCGGTAATTGTTCTCCCTCACCGAAGCATTAAGGCATGTGTTGTTTATACTCGAGTAATTTTTAGCGTCCTAAAAAGGGGCAACAGATACCAGAGGGACATATAAAACACGTAGATGGACAATAAACTGACAAAGCCATGGCAAAAAAGGAAAAATACAAACAGACAAATAAAACTACACAAGAAACAACATGGAAAACTAAAGACTAAGCAAAACCACAAACCCCACAAAACTGTGGGGGGTGATCTCAGGTGCTCCAAATTTTGTCACACAACTTTTTGTCTCGCCTTGACAGAGTCAAAAAGCGAGACATAATATGCTGTTTCCGGCGACGGCGTCAACAATGTATTCGTTTGTGATCAGGTCTAGTTTATGGTGAACGGCAAGTGGTAGGTCAATCCTATTTGGTATGCAGTTGTATAAGCATTGACACATCTCATTTCCATGGCGATTATTTGGCCCTGCCCCTCAGTCATGGTCTATTGACTTTGAAACTTTTGCTTATTTTACATGTGTTACATAGTTTACCAGTTAATTTTTATATTAAGGTTTGGGAACGACTTATAATAAGTCAATGGTATTTGGTATGCAGTTGTTTTAGCATTGGAACATTTTATTTACATGGAGATTAGTTAGCCATATAACTCAGTCATGGTTCATTGACTTTGAATATTTGCTAAACTTGTGTAAGATGTTAGAGTATTGCTATTTGGATTTCAACATATGCATAATCAAAATTACAAAAAGGCGAGACATATCTCTGTGATGACACTTTATTAAAAAACAGATAAGATCATGGTATCCATGATGAGTTTATTTATTATACATACTTATGCAATCTATAGAAATAAAAAGATGTTGTAAATGGCAATCAGACAACTATCCAAGTCACGATGTGTAAAAAGTAAACAATTATTGGTCAAAGTACGGACTTCAAAACGGAGTCTTGGCTCACATCAAACAGTTGTATATAAAGAGCCCCCCAAAAATCCAAACAGGAAAACCAACGACTTAATCTATATGAAAGTCAAGAAATGAGAAACACTTGTGAACCATATCAACAAACGACAACCACTGAACAACAGGCTCCTGTCTTTGGACTGGTGCGAACCACTGCAGCGGGTTTGAACGTTTTTAACAGGCGCCAACCTTCACCTTAATATGAAACAGTAGTGTAAGAAAACCGCCAAGAAAGAAAACATTTTTACAGGATAACGGTATGACTACTATTCGACTGAGTCGATGCCTCTGCTGGTGGGCGTTTCGTTCCCGAGGGCATCACCAGCCCAGTAGTCAACACTCCGGTGTTGACATGAATATCAATAATGTGGTCATATTTCTAAATTTCCTGTTAACTTATTTAAGCGGGTTTGTTCTATCCGCAAAAGTAAGCGAAAATAACCAGCTATACGGGTATATATAACAAGAAGAATGTGGTTTGATTTCAAATGAGACCATTCTCCACTATAGACCAAATAACGTATAAATTAGATTAAGAACTATAAATCATTTTACAGCCTTTATCTATGCAGTTTGTAATTCTAAAAAAAATGTAACTCTATATGAGGCAAAATATACAAGTATCAATTAACGAACTTCAGGTATATATATGAATATAAGAAGATATAATTGTCAACGAGACAATTCTCTACCAGAGACCAAATGACATAAGTTAACTATAGGCCGTTGTACAGCCTTTACCTATGCAGTTTGTAATTCGAAAATGAAAATGAATAACTCTACATGAGGCAAAATGACATGTATCAATTAACAAATTTCAGGTATATATATTTGAATTTAAGAAGATATGATTGTCAACGAGACAATTCTCTACCAGAGACCAAATGACATAAGTTAACTATAGGTCATTGTACAGCCTTTACCTATGCAGTTTGTAATTCGAAAATGAAAATGAATAACTCTACATGAGGCAAAATGACATGTATCAATTAACAAATTTCAGGTATATATATTTGAATTTAAGCAAACATGATTGTCAACGACACAACTCTCTACTAGAGACCAAATGACATAAGTTGACTATAGGTCATTGTACAGCCTTTACCTATGCAGTTTGTAATTCGAAAATGAAAATAAATAACTCTACATGAGGCAAAATAACATGTATCAATTAACAAATTTCAGGTATATATATTTGAATTTAAGCAGACATGATTGTCAACGAGACAACTCTCTACTAGAGACCAAATGACATAAGTTAACTATAGGTCATTGTACAGCCTTTACCTATGCAGTTTGTAATTCGAAAATGAAAAGGAATAACTCTACATGAGGCAAAATGACATGTATCAATTAACAAATTTCAGGTATATATATTTGAATTTAAGCAGACATGATTGTCAACGAGACAACTCTCTACTAGAGACCAAATGACATAAGTTAAATATAGGTCATTGTACAGCCTTTACCTATGCAGTTTGTAATTCGAAAATGAAAATGAATAACTCTACATGAGGCAAAATGACATGTATCAATTAACAAATTTCAGGTATATATATTTGAATTTAAGAAGATATGATTGTCAACGAGACAATTCTCTACCAGGGACCAAATGACATAAGTTAACTATAGGTCATTGTACAGCCTTTACCTATGCAGTTTGTAATTCGAAAATGAAAATGAATAACTCTACATGAGGCAAAATGACATGTATCTATTAACAAATTTCAGGTATATATATTTGAATTTAAGAAGATATGATTGTCAACGAGACAATTCTCTACCAGAGACCAAATGACATAAGTTAACTATAGGTCATTGTACAGCCTTTACCTATGCAGTTTGTAATTCAAAAATGAAAATGAATAACTCTACATGAGGCAAAATGACATGTATCAATTAACTAATTTCAGGTATATATATGAAAATAAGAAGAATGTGACATGATAAGCAATGAGACAACTCTCCACCAGACACCAAATGACGTATACGTTAGCAACTAGAGATTGTTATGCAGCCTTTAACTTTGCCGTTTTTGTAATTAAGAAAACTCTACAAAACGAACATTGATATGGTCTTTATTATAAATGATCTGTTAAAAAAACTTTGAGTTTTTGAAAAACTAAGTTGTTTTCTACTTAAGGAATAGATTACCTTAGCTGTGTTTGGCATTTTTTTTTTTTTTTTGTGGTCCTCAATAATCTTCATTTTCAACATTTATTTTTACCATTTTAACATTTTTTATTGGGGCATCACTGATGATTCTCCTGTTGACTTAACGTGCATCTGGCGCAAATATAAAATTTCAATCCTTGTATCTATGATTAGTTTATTATACATACGTGAATGTAAACAACAAGAGGTCACCATATTACCTTTGACACTTTATACAATGAAGTAGGCTATCAAAGGCCCACCATGCAAACATTGGATTTATTCAATCAAGGAAAACCATCTTTATGATTCTAAAATAAAATACCAAAAAAAAAACCAACATAAATGACATGCAGCAATCATCGACAATTATTGCATTACTGGCTCTTGACTTAGACAGGCTAATGCAGACTGTCAATGTTAAACGTACATGTATAATTTAGACATCAACCCTCCCATAATCTGGTATAGAGGAACCGCATAAAAAGCGGTAATTGTTCTCCCCCACGGAAGGGTCAAATGAATGATCTTGTTTCTCCAGAGGGGCGTCGGTATACCAGTAGTCTAGGTAGTAACTACTGTAATCACGAGACGGTCAACACTCAGTCTGGCTTCTTCTACAAATAAAAACAAAGCGCAACAAAATAGCCCAACAATTTTGTTAAAAACACCAACAATCAAAATTCAAATTGTTTCTACAGAGGAAAATTAAAATATCAATCTGTACAAATCAAACTGATTTATTGTAAAACCATCATAAATCAGAAACAATGTAACATGCATACAGCTTTTGATGTACGTTTCGTCCTCGAAGGTATCACCAGACTAGTAGTCAGCACTTCGGTGTTGACATGAACTATAATAATATGGTCATTTTTATAAATTTACTGTTTGCAAACGTATGAGTTATTCGAAATACTAAGATTTTCTTACACCAGACATTGATTACCTTAGCCGTATTTGGCACATATTTTTAGAATTTTGGTTCTCAATGCTCTTAAACTTAAACTTTGTACTGTATTTAGTCTTTTGTAGACGACACTCGCGTCTGACGTAAATTAAAATTTTCAATCCTGGTATCTATGATGAGTTTATATATGAAACAAAGTCGTATGCAAACAGCTTTTGGTGGACTGTTAGATACTGTCAATTATTTCTCGTAAATAACAATAAATACGTCTTTTTTTCAAATACCTCTGACGACAATATATCCTGTCCTAAAAATAATCAATTGATGCCTCACGTGAGAATTAACCCCTACTAATAAATCACAGCATTTGAATGAAAATCAATTCTGTCATTTATTTTTACCGCACATGGTTCAGTTATACCAAAGATCGTCATTGTTTGTAATTGACCAAGAAGGTCAACATAAATAATCCAACCCGAATATATAAAGCACGTCATTCAATTGCTTGATTTTTTGCCGAACATGGTTCAGTAATACCTTAGACCGTCATCGTTTGTAATTGACCAAGAAGGTCAACATAAATGCTCCAACCCAATATACAAATCACGTCATTCAATTGCTTGATTTTTTACCGAACATGTTTCAATTAAATCAACGATCGTCATCGTAAGTAATTGACCAAAAAGGTCAACTCGAAACTCGGATCTATGACAAAAGTGGCAAGTTTCCCCCCAGCTTTAATATACCGTCTTATTCATATTTTGCGTTTATTTATTTTCATTGATAGGTTACATTTGGATTTCGTTAACGGGGTGTGTTCCTAATTATGATATGATTAATTCATTCTAGGATCTATGAGAAAATTGGTTATTTTTTCCTCCAGCTTTAACCATCTGTCTTACTCACATTTGGCGTTTATTTATTTCCATTGATAGGTTAAATTTTGATTTCGTTAACGGGGTGTGTCCCTAATTATAATATGATTAATTCATTCTAGGATCTATGAGAAAATTGGCTATTTATCTTCCAGCTTTAACATACGTCTTATTCATATTTGGCGTTTATTTATTTTTCATTTTATAGGTTACATTTGGATTTTGTTAACGGGGTGTGTTCCTAATTATAATATGATTAGTTAATTCTAGGATCTATGAAATAATTGGCCATTTTGCCTCCAGCTTTAACATACCGTCTTATTCATTATTTGGCGTTTGATAATATTCATTGATAGGTTACATTTGGATTTTCATTTACAGAGAGTGTTCCTAGTTAATAAACTCAGGAGCCTGTAATTCAGTGGTTGTCGTTTGTTTATGTGTTACATATTTGTTTTTCGTTCATTTTTTTACATAAATAAGGCCGTTAGTTTTCTCGTTTGAATTGTTTTGCATTGTCTTTCTCGGGGACTTTTATAGCTCATTATGCGGTATGGGCTTTGCTCATTGTATAGACCTATAGTTGTTAATGTCTGTGTCATTTTGGTCTTTTGTGGATAGTTGTCTCATTGGCAATCATACCACATCTTCTTTTTTTTTTTATATCATCATATATACCAGGACCAAATCTTGTATCCACGCCATACACGCGTTTAGGTAAATTCAAATAGAAATACAATCATATTGCTGAATAAACACCCTACAGGGTCATGTCATTAACACTTGTAGAAATGAATAGGCTGATAATTGTTACACAAACATATCGGTATTCTAATTTAAATAAATACTAATTATTGAAGTACATAGATACTATTTCAAGGGATTTTTCTGACATGCAATTGCTAATTCTTAATATCAGTTATTATATATATATTTGAAATAAATGAATTCTTTGACTTTACACTTGTCTCAGAGTTTCTAGAATATTCAAATGTATACACTTGTATTATAAGTCTCTAAACAAGTATGAAACTTATTTATAAATCAAAATGTGTTTATAGATATCTTAAATGTATTGCATTTGTGTTTAATCACTGAATCCTTTTTAAAATTCAGGCCAGTATTTCATATTACCCAGTATTGCCCAGTATACCTGGTAAAACCCAGTAAAACCCGGGGTTTTCATTTGATGTATGAATGATCTTTATAATAATTATTGCTAATTAGATTAATCTCAGCCAGAGAACAAATGACGTAGAAGATTTGCAAGTATAGGTCTTGTACGACCTTTTATAATTCGCAACCTATACCACATACCAAGCTATAAACTACCCGGAAATGGTCAATGTAAAACAATTAATACGAGAAAATTAACGACCTGATTAAAAAACCAAACAAAAGTCGAAAAACAAAGATGACAAACAGCAACAAACGACAACTACTGAATGTCTGACTCCTGACTAGGAAAAGAATATGAGAAGGGAAAACAGATCTGCGGGCGCCAATAAAACATCCCATAACCAGGACAGCACAAAGAACGAAAACATAAATACAAACTATATAAACCTGCTGAGTACAGCTTAACTCATCAGACATACCACAACCACAACGAACCAAACACAACAAGTGTCAGTCATTGACTGAAAGAGTAACAGGGATGTAAATAGAATGTTTCACTCACACAAAAAGAACAACATCGTATTACACCAATATAACTAACACTAGTTCAACATATGCAAACAGAGCCGACAACATAACAACAATGTAGTGTTTTCGAAGTATTTCTGGGGACATGTTTATGAGAGACTTTCAATCAATGGAAAATTAAAATGATGAGAGTTGGTGTTAATTCCGAACCTAAACTGTACTCATTACAGAGTCTATGTTAGGGATAAACACCAACTCTGTCATTGTAAACATGTATCTTATCAAGTTTAAGTATCGGAAAACTGCTGTCGTTTACTATTTATTGTTACTTCAAAAGACATCAAGACCAAGCAGTTAGTTATTCGTAAACAAAAGTATTACTGTGAATCCATTATTATTCTTTAGATACCAATTGTCGTTGGTTTTGAGGGAAAAGGTGAGCCACGAATTCAAATGTTCAACGAATAGTAAATTTTCTATAGGCTCTGTATGCAGATATTGGAAAAACCATGAAAACAAAAATCCAAGAATTTGCAAATTTTCCTCAATCCACGAAATTTGGTACCAACGAAAATAAAATGAATCCATAGTATTTTACTTTATCGGAATTGTAGTGGAGTTCGTGTTGTTTCTTCTTTATTATTTAAACTGTTGATATAAAAGAGGGACGAAAGATACCAAAGGGACAGTCAAACTCCTAAATCGAAAATAAACTGACAGCGCCATGGCTAAAATTGCAAAAGACAAGCAGACACACAATAGTAAACATGACACAACATAGAAAACTAAAGAATAATCAAAACGAACCCCACCAAGAACTAGGGGTTATCTCTGACTCAGGTAATGTCCTTTGGTTTTGTGAGTCTTTGTTTACTCCTTAGTTTTGATTGCAATGGTCTTATATGTAGTGTTTAGTGCACTATTGTTTTTTCCTTTCGTTTTGTTTACTTTTCGCCATGGCATTACCAGTTTTCCTTCGAATTATGAGTTTGAATATTCCTTCGGTATCTTGCACCTCACTTTTTCAACCATATCCTAACCGGTTAAGTTTGCTGTTACATATATACATGTATATAAAAAAACAAGCTTGTTATTTTAAGATGATAGTATTATTCTAAACAAAGTTAACTGTTGATCGCAACTTTTTTTTAGTACATGTTATATACATTCCAAATTGTAAAATATTGATCGCAACTTTTTATAAAGTATATGTTATTTATACATTCCAATATTATTGATACTATAATAATACACTCATTATAGATTGAAATCGGTATATGCACCAGACGTGCGTTTCGTCTACAAAAGACTCATCAGTGACGGTCCAATAAAAAAAGGTTAAAAAGGACAAATAAAGTACGAAGTTGAATACCTTTGAGGACCAAAAAAATATATTTTATAGACACCTTCCTATAATTGAAGACTATATGTTGACCTTTAGATGTCATAAGGTTATTTGTATCGGACGTACTGTCCGTTTGGCGTATACCCGACATTTTTACTTGTTGTGTCTGTTTGTTTTGTTCACGCATCGTTGTCAATATAATGGTATTTGATGCGACTGTCACACAACTGAGAGGTTTAGCTATCTATAGTACCTCTATAAAACCAGGATCAATCCATCATTTTCTACATAAAATAATGCCTGTACCAACATTGACCAAGTCAGCAATATGACAGTTGTTATCCGTTCGGTTGATGTAATTGAGCTTTTGGAATTACCATTTGATTAGGGATTTTTTCTTTTTTGAATTGTCCTCGGAACTCAGTATTTTTGTGATTTTACTTTTTTCATGTATTGTTAATTATTTAAAAAGACATATATTTGTATATTCCATAACGATACTCGCTGATAGATTTGATTTTAGTCATATTAATGATAACATTAAGTTGAAGTAATTTGCTACTCTTATGCATGCCATGGTATAGTATATTTTGTTTCCATATTATTTCGTTCAGCCTTTATTTTTGTTGAATTTGTCAATTCGCCGTTTCAGAATCTAATGCATCTGGTAATATTTCAAAAGCGTACACAAAGGGTTTTGATTGGTTTAAAACGTCCTAACATCGAAATTCACCCAAAGACGTAACGTTATTTTCACTTTGGGGTACGAACAATGAATTACCATGATGCTTTAGATTCTGAAACGTATTCCCTTGATCAAAGAAGTATTCGCTTACTATGTAAATTAATTTAAAGATCAGTATTTTACAATGTATTTAATTTCCAGTGTTTGTATACATAAATATAAGAGAAAACAATGAACACAATGGAAACACAACGTTAAAATGTAACACACACAGAAACGAACTATGTAAAACTCAAAAAGGTATCCATCCCCAAAAACGTGTTTTTATGACGTCCTTGAACTTGAAAAATACATGTATGTGGTTTCAAAAGGACGCCAGAGCATGTTCTTTATAAGAACGTCCGATCATGTTCTTTATAAGAACGTCCGATCATGTTCTTTATAAGAACGTCCGATCATGTTCTTTATAAGAACGTCCGATCATGTCTTTATTTTCTAAACCGCGCAAAATGTTTCGACCAAGAATTTATTTTTTGATATCACCAATCAGTTTGAAAATAAAATCGAGGCACAATTTTCAAAGTCTATTTTATGTATAGATCTCAAATCAATATATACCCGATCAAAATACGTTCCTACAGTAATTTTTAATATTCCTAGACATTTGATGTTGTAAAGACAATCATTCTTAAAAAAGATATGACGAAAATACCGAATTCCAAGGAAAATTCAAAACGGAAATCTTAAACATATAAAACAAATAGAAAGCAACTATCATATTCTTGACTTGGCACTGGTATTTCCCGGTTAAACCAGGGCTGCGTTCAATATCGTAGCAGCTACGTAGTGCTTCGTAGGTTTTCACTATTATACGTGTAGCTATATACTAGTTGTTACATAAATATTGATAGCAGCTACGTAGCCGCTACGTAGCTGCTACGATATTGAACTCAACCCTGGATTAATACCTTTTTTGATATTTTTTAACACTTATACGGACCGAAAACAGGAGGGACTAAAGATACCAGAGGAACATTCAAACTCATAATCGTGGCTTATGTTTCCTTTATTAGCTAAATGATACAAAACAGAATGACAATGATATACATTTAACACATATAAATAGAGCTATGAAAACAATACTTAATTAGTAATAGAAACTTTTTATAATTAAAAACTTTATAAATGATTTAGTTCAGGATGTTCGCTTCTCAGTTTCAAAATGAGAAGCTTTTAAAAGGCCCATTAAAACTTAGCTTTAATAAAAAAACAAAACCAAAAAAAAAAAGCAGACATAAATGTTAGGACGACCGACCCCTGTTCTTGTTTGCGAGAAATGAACCATTGAATATTTTGCCAACAATGATTTCTCTAAATGTTTCTGTTGTCTTTCGATAACCTTAAAAGAAAACAAGTATTTTAAAGATTTTCAATTATAGCTTTTCGTAAAAAAAAAACCAACCGAAAAGTACGTTTTAACAAAGTAGGCAAAATTGGTAATGGCACTTCATTGACAAAAACAAAAATATAACAATAATCGAATAAGGTGAAGTAAACATCCTTAAAGAGATCTTATGAAAACAGTATGAAACATGTTCAAAATGATGTGATACCGTCGATATCGCTGTTCTTTAAACAATAATTATAGTATTTTTTTTAGTTGTATTCTCCACTTTCTAAACTAGACTGTGAAAATGTTCGTGTAGATCATGTACTCTTTGAATCGATCGTCTCGGTACTTGACACTGAACTCTTTCGAACATGTTCATCTCTTTCAGGGACTGAAAGAATATTTACCCGCTTTGCCGAACTTTTATAATGCGTTCTCATATGACGTGTGATCATATCCCGTCTGCAAGCAGTATAAGGACATAAATTACATCGATATGGCTTTTCCCCTGTATGGGTGCGTTCGTGTGTTTTTAAGTGATCACTTCGACTAAATTGTTGTCCACAATCACTGCATTCATACGGTTTTATTCCAGTGTGAAGTCTCATGTGGCGGGTCAACATGTCGCTTCGAGAAAAAGACCTATTGCAAACTGAACAATAGTGTCCTTCGTTGTTGTTGTCACCATGTGGCACAGTTTCGGTTCCTAGATGTTTTACCATATGTTTTGCTAAGCTATCATAGGAAAAGAACACTTGATTACACACTGGGCACGAGTAAGCATCGGAGTCCGATAAGGTTCGACGCTGATGATGATTTTGTTCTAATACGGAGCGCCTCGGTATCTTAGGTAAACTCCTATTGAAGAACTGACTAGGATACATTCCTAGGGACGACATTCCTAGGGGCGAAACGGCCAATTGATCAATCTCTGACATTGGATTATCCATTATTGGTCTCTGTGGAAATGATAAATTAATTCCCGTAGACATCATAGGGTAAGCTGGGGATACCTTTTGGTCTAAATTAAAGCGTGCAAAGGGCATATCGAAGTTAAAAATATTACTTGCCTTTGGAACCGGTCGCAAAAGTGATGAGTCTGCAGAGGACATGAACACGGGGGAAGGAAAACCTGGCGAATACTGATGTAGAAGTTGCCGTTTTGTGTTTTGATATTCATGAATGTTCTGTTCTTTAGGCCCGATCGTCATTTCCGACCTGAAATATTTCGTAGAGGAATGACCGATAGGGTCGCTTTCTAGTTCTTTCTTGTGTAAAAGTGACAATCCATGTTTTTGAGTAGGAGAATGCCCTTGTTGTATGAATGGCATCTTTGAGAAGTCAGGAGAAACCTGAGCTGGCCGTTTTTGTGCATGAACTTTTGCAGCCAACTCAATAATAACATCACTATCATCTTTTGTATTTGGGGATGTTTTTTTAATGGACTTACTTGGAGAATGTCTTGGTAAATCCTTCAATGCAAGTTCCTGAGACGGTGAATTCGTTTGAGAACTTCCAGCTGTTTCTAATGATGTGAACCTACTTGGAGAATGTCTTGGTAAATCCTTCAATGCAAGTTCCTGAGACGGTGAATTCGTTTGAGAACTTCCAGCTGTTTCTAATGATGTGAACCTACTTGGAGAATGTCTTGGCAAATCCTTTAAACCAAGTTCCTGAGACGGTGAATTCGTTTGAGAACTTCCAGAAATTTCTAAAGATGTGAACCTACTTGGAGAATATCTTGGTAAATCATTCAATGTAAATTCCTGATAGGGTGAATTAGATTGAGAACTTCCAGCATATACTTGTTTCTCACTACAATAACGATTTTGAAGATTCTTTTTTAAATTTCCTGGAAACGATGCCTGTTTGTAGGATAATGTTACCTCTGTGCGTTCTTCTTGTTCTGTCGTTGTGACATCTTCATCTTCATAATTATTTATAACAATGCTTGTTGTTTGGTGAATTTTGTTTCTCTCCATACACTCTGTTGATGATTCTTTTGAGACAGAAGGAAACTATTATATCTTTTTTTTAGTGTGGCAACTGATCTCTTATTCTGAAATTAGACAGATCTAGTAACACGTGATGATTTTAATGCTTTTCTTCAAAGTTTTATCGAGAAATGACAAATCTGTTGTCCAGCTTCTTTTTATTTAGCTAGGTGATAATTGCTCAGATAACCAACATTTCTGACAGTCAAAGGTGTTAATTGTTTTCAAGACATTTTCAAATCTTTTTGTTTAATGACGTCCTTTCTGTTAACCCGAATAAAGAAACAAGAAAAATGTTAACCAAATTTAGAAGATCAATGTCTCTTAATAGAAACTGGACGATATACAAAAATACCTCGAAATTGAAAGAAAATGTAAAATATGTAATATCATAGACTATAAATTCCATTTTTCTTTAACTGTATAGTTAATAAAAAATAAAAAAATAAATCTTCCTAAAATATTATATACAAAAATATGTAAATTTTGATACACTTAATTTTACTGATAAATTCGTGATTATACTAAATTCATCAACACCAAATGATGTAAAAGCAGTTGTTTCTTTTATTAAAGAGTCATTATAACTGTGGAAAGGAAACCAATAACTGTTTTGATCATATCTATTATAATTGTGTCTAGTTTTCATTAAGTTTGTTTTGTATATGTATTTGCCATAACCAAAATTGGATTTTGTTTGTTTTCCCAAAAAATAAATTAAGTTAACGAATTTTTTATATCAGAATTTAATATTTACTCTCAATGGAACCCGACTTAGAAATTGAACAATGATTTAATTTGCAATGTAATTTTAAAGATTATAAAGATGTTAGAAGATGGCGAATGATTACGAGTGAGACAACTCTTCATCCAAGTTGAAATTTGTAAAAAGTAAACTATTATAGTTTAAAGAACGGACTTCAACAGGGAGCTGTGGCTCACACCGAATAGCTCGCTTTATAGAGCTCCTTAAATGAATAGAATAGACCATTCGAACAGATAACCAACCGTCTAATCTTTTCACAAAACGCGAAACGAGAAACACTTCTGAAGCACATTAACGAACGACAATCACTGAGCAAAGGTTCCCTTCTTAGGACAAATATGAGCTGTAAATCATAACCCAAAACAGAAAAGCCTAACAACTCATTAATTTACCATGTTTTTGTCCGTGCACGTGGTTTTGACCATGTTATTGGCTATTTTTCAAGTGAGTGGTGGTTATGACCATGACATTGTCTGTTTTTTCATTTGACTAGTCATTTCACCCATGGTATTGTCTGTTTGAATGGCGGTTTTGACCATGGTTTTGTCTGCTTTATTTTCCATTTGACAGGTGGTTTTGACAATGTTTTATTTTGGTTTTGACCATGGTTTTGTCTTTGGTTTTGACCATGGTATTGACTGTTTTTCATTTCACTGGTGATTTACCATTGCATTGTCGGTTTATCATTTGACCTGTGAATCATGCCATGAAATTGTCTTCTTTTAAAAATTTTACTGGTGGTTCTTCATTTAGCTGGTGGTTTTTTATTATCCCCTTTGTGGTACAGAATATACGTTTGTCGGCAATCTTTAACCAGTAGTACATCCACGATTGTATAAGTGTTGCTGTACCCTCTATAACGAACTACACCACATACCAAAATAAGTCTACACTTGATAACTGATAATTAGTGGGTTTCTTTTAGATATTTTTGTTCAGTCACAAGTTATATTTAAGATTTCATTATTTGCTTTAAAACAAATGTGATTTCGTTTTTTAAATAGTGTTGAATTTCCAAAGTGTTAATTTGTTATTTCACATATTATTTCTCTTTTTTTTCTAAATTAACAGAGAAGAAACTGGTAATTAGAATCGCTGAATTAAACTGGAATTGATTTATCCATAGACTGTTTCAATTAAAATATAATCCCCTTTGTTAAGATTTCATTATTTGCTTTAAAACAAATGTGATTTCGTTTTTTAAATAGTGTTGAACTTCCAAAGTGTTAATTTCTATTTAATATTTAATTTAATATATAAGATATACATATGCCCTTTAAAACAAACGTGGTCCTTTTTTTTAATTTTAATTTTTAACTTTCATTTGACTGGTGCTTTTAGCCATGGCATTAGATATAGGAAGATGTGGTATGATTGTCTGTTTTTCATTTCACAGGTGAATATGCCCTTGACATATGCATTGTCTGTTTTTTTTTAATTTGACAAGTGGTTTTAACCATGACATTATTAGTTTTCCTTCGATCGGTGAATCTGCTTATGACATATGTATTGTCAGTTTTTTTGTTTTTTTTAATTTGACTGGTGGTTTTGACCATGACATTATAAGTTTTCCTTCGACCGGTGAATCTGCCCATAACATATACATTGTCTGTTTTATTTTAATTTGACTGGTGATTTTGACAATGACATTATTAGTTTTCTTTCGATCGGTAAATCTGCCCATGACATATGCATTGTTGGGTTTTTTAATTTGACTGGTGATTTTGACCATGACATTGTCTGGTTAACATTTGACCGCTGAAGCTGCCCATGACTATGAATTGTCTCTTGTTTTAGTTTGACAGGTGGTTTTGATCATGTTATTGCCTGTTTGTCATTAAACTGGTGGTTTTGACCATGAAATTCTCTCTCTTTCTTTTGACTAGTAGTTATGACAATGGCATCGTCTGTTCTATATTCGCCTAGTAGTTTAACCGTGGCATTATATGTTTATTATTTGACCGGTGAATATGCACATGACATGCGCATTGTCTTTTTTTTCAAATTTGGCTGGTGGTTTTGATCATAGTATTGATTTATACTGGTGTTTTTAACAATAACGTTGTGTGTTTTTCATTTGACTGGTGGTTTTGAACATGGTATTGTCTGTTTTTCATTTGATTGGCGCATAACCCAATGGTATTGTCTTTTTCATTTGACCATTGTATTGACTGTTTTTGAAGTGAATTGTGCTTTTGACCATGACAGTGTCTGTTTTTACAATGGTATTATCTTTTTTTCATTTGGCTGGTTGTTTTGAGCATAGCATTGTCTATTTTTCATTTGATTTGTGGTTTTGACCACGACATTGTCTGTTGTGAGTGTTTGATTTGACCACGATATTGTCTGTTTTCATTTGACTGGTTGATTTGACCATGACATTGTCATTTTTTCATTTTACTGGTTGATTTTGACCACGAAATTGTCTGTTTTTCATTTGACTGGTGGTTTTGACCACGACATTGTCTGTTTTCATTTGACTGGTGGGTTTGACCACGACATTGTCTGTTTTCATTTGACAGGTGGGTTTGACAAAGACATTGTCTGTTTTCATTTGACTTGTGGTTTATCTGGTCTGTTTTCATTTGACTGGTGGTTTTGACCACGAAATTGCTGGTCTATTTTGCATTTGATTTGTGGTTTTGACCACGATTTTTTTGTGTTTTTTTTTATTTGACTGGTTGATTTGACCATGTTATTGTCTCTTTTGTTTTTTTGATAGGTGGTTACCATGAATTTGTCTGTTTCTGTTTCACTGGGGGTTTTGACCATTGAATTGTCAGCTGTTATTTTACCGGAGGTTTTTACCATTGCATTGTCTGTTTATATTTGACTGACGGTTTTGCATTATCATTAGGTATAGATTCAGCTTGTTTCGACAATTCGGAACCAGAACGACATTCACGATTGTATAAGTGTTGGCGTACCCTTTAGAAAAAACTACACCGCATTTCCAAATGAACTTGATAAGTGATAATTTTTCTTTCTCAGAACATAATGGTCACAAGTTATATATTAGAAAACATTATATCCGGTAGTACAAACGTGATTCCCTTGTAAATAGTGCTGAACTTCCAAAGTGTTAATTTGATATTTAACATTTTTTTCTCTTTTTTAAAAGCAATACTTACAGAAATTGATAATGAGAATATTTGAATTAAGCTTGAATTGATAAATGTCAGTGCTCAACACCATTTTTTTAATTACTTTCGGGTTTTTACATAGTCTTGTGTAGACTTTTTGATTGTTATTTGCTTGTGTTTTTTTTATCATAGGGTTGTCATTTAAATGGTTGTACTTTCTTTGTTTATGTTATACAGGGTACCGACATTGTCTGTTTTTCATTTGACTGGTGTTTTTCTTTTCCTTTATTTTCTTTCTGACCATGGTAATGTCTGTTAGTCATTTTATTGATGTTTTTTTTTCATTCATTATGTTTTGGATCATGGTTTTGCCTGAGTTTAAAATTGACTGGTTGTTTTTCTAGGATTTATTTTTTTGACCACGACATTAACTTTTTTTAATTTATTGCTGTTTTTTTCTTTGTTTATGTTTTGACCATGGTATTGCCTGTTTTTTATTTGACTGCTGGTTCTTTCTTTGTGTTTGTTTTTGACCATGGTATTGTCTGTTTTTCATTTAAATGCTTGTATTTTCTTTGCTTATGGTTTGACTGTTTTTTTATGTTTCTGAACACGGTATGGCTGTTTTTCATTTGACTGGTGGTGTTTGAGTATCCTCTTGATCTATCTTCAGTATCAATGGTTCCAAGGTTTTAAACAATCAACAATTGTAAAAGTATTGGTGTGCCCTTTACAACAAATTACACAACATTTTGAAAGAAGTTTGCTTTTGACAAATACAGTAATAATCTATTTTTCAAAATATCATCGTTCTATCACAAGTTATATACACGATATAACATGTACCTATAAAAGCAAACGTGCTTATTTTAAATAGTGTTGAACTTTTCATGTGTTAATTTGATATATTGCACAGGAATCCTCTTTAGTAAACCGTTGATAATACTTATAGAAACTGATAATTCAATTAGCTTTGAAAGGCGATTAAATTGATCAAGGGATTAATTTCAAGAGTTTACTCGTTTTATATAAAATGTGGCTGTACTTTAAAAATAAACGTGTTCTTCGTTTAAAAGTAGAATAACAAAAAGATTGAAAAAGAAAATTCAAAAGGAAAATTCCCTAATCAAATGGCAAAATCAAAAGCTCAAAAACTTTAAACAAAGGGATGAAAACTGTTATATTTCTGTCTTTGTACATGCATTTTTTTATGAAGGAAATGGTGGATTGAACCTGGTTTTGCAGCTAGCTAAACCTCTCAATTAATCAAGAGGTCCAAATGATTAAGTTGAACTCATCCCTACGTAAATTTTACGGACGCAATCACAAGTTGGTTGACCGTTATGGAAAAAACAACTTTTCACAGATGATATTGGATATGTTCCTTATGTCGTAACTACAATACCCTTCCCTTTTCACGCCTGTGACCAACCAAATTAGACTTATAACCGGATTTATAATAACATCAGCAACACGACGGGTGCCATATGTGAAACAGGATCTGCTTATCCTTCCGGAGCACCTGAGATCATTCCCAGTTTAACTGTCCCTCTAATATCTTTCGTCCCTCTTTTGTATGACAGTGCCCTTTAAAGCAGACGTGTTCCCTGTCAAAATGATGTTCATCTTTCTAAATGTTAATTTGTTAATTTAGCAGACTACTCCTGTTTGGTTTTAATGTTGACAATACTTATAAAAAACTGATAATAATTTGAGCCTTGACTTAAGATTATATTGATAAATGTACAGACGGATTTCAAGACTGTCACCAGTTATACATTAGATGTAATTGTACCTTACAAAAACAAGCGTGAACCTATTTGGTTTGTTCACACATCGTTGCCAAATATTTAATTTGTTTTCGACTGTCATGCAAGTGAGAGGTTTAGCTAGCTATAAAACCAGATTGAATCCACCATTTTTTACATAAGAAAATGCCTGTTTCAAGACAGTTATATGGCAGTTGTTATCAATTCGTTTTTTGTAATATAATCGTTCTGTCACAAGTTATATATAAGATGGAACGTGTACTTATACAAGCACACGTGTTTATTTTAAATAGTGTTGAACTTTTCAAGTGTTACTTTGTTATTTAACGCAGTAATCTTCTTTTCTTTCTGACATTACCTATAGAAACTGATAATACAATACGCTTTAACAGGCAATTAAATAGATCCATGGATTTATTTGTAGAATTCACACATTTTATTTAAAATGTAGCTGTACCCTTTTACCGACATGCTCGCCGTTTGAATTGTGGTAATCTTTCCAATTTTTTTATTTAGCATACTACTCCTCTTTGTTTATAATGATGACAATCCCGATAGAAACTGATAATAATTTGAGCCTTGACTTAAGATTGAATTGATAAATGGACAGACTGATTTCAAGAACGGCATAGTTATATATAATATATAATCATACCCTGTCAAACAAGCGTGATCCGCGTTTATATTGTTTTAATCTTCTCATGAGTTAATTTGATAAATATGTCATTTCCATAAAGGCTTGGTAGAATACCGACACTCCTATATCAGTCCTGGAACGATACTAAGACAAATATTGACTATTGATCATTTTTGAAGACTGTACGGTGACGTTTATTTGTTAACTGTTTTGTCATTTGAACTCTGTGGAGAATTGTGTCATGTGAATTTATACCAGATCGACTTATTTTTAGGTATTTTGTTTTAAAATGTAATATTTTGTCTAACAATATCATACACTCTATTTTTCTCGCCACTGAAATTATCAAATTATGACGATTCTCCAAAAGAGATGAAAACTATAGACTATAGTTTACTTTTTATTGTTTCTCATTTGATATGATATAATGACCCTTTGATTGTTCAATACTAGATATAGTTGAAACAAGACATCTAGAGAGCCAAGTGCACTCGTATGCATCGTGTGTTACCATGTCGTCTTCAATACATGTTTCCGCTGTTTGTCCACCACAACGCTTCTCGTAAAATGTTGACGACACAATAGAAAATAACAGAACTCACATATAGGAAAAGTATTTAATATATGACGTCAATAGTTGAAGTGTTGTAAATTTTCATGTCAAATGTCGCAAAATTCAAAATAGAGACTAAGTCTATAATTTTTCTAAACTGTAAAATGTATTTAAAAGGGAACACATACAGATAACTAGGCCGAGCCAGGAATTGTTATTAATTTCAAAAGGGTTTATTCTCTTTTAAAGCAGGGAAAAGGTAATGATATTTAGTGGGAAAAAAGAGAAACATCATCTTTATCAACTTGAAAAACTACGAAAGACGAACAAAAACACAGACACTTGTAAAAATTAGCAATACAATTTGTATATTAAATAAGGTTACGTTTTTACATATAATAAAACGGCAATACAGACATAAATAGCATTTGGAATACTAATGATTTTTTTTACCTCAGGAATAGATTACTTTAGCTGTATTCGGCAAAACTTTTATAAATTTTGGTCCGTAATGCTCTTTAACCTCGTAATTTATTTGGCCTTCTCAACTTTTGTGGATTCGACCGTCACTGATGAGTCTTAATAGATGAAACGCGCTTCTGGCGTAAATACAAATTTTTATCCTGGTATCTATGACGATTTTATTTGGTCTCTTGCAATGAGTTATCTTATTAACAATTATACCACATCTTTTTTTATATATAGAATGACAGTTATTATAAGCTGTTTTTTTCTTTTTTGACGAGTTTATATTTATTTTTACCATTGCCATTTTGATAGCAGCAGCTTAATTGTTGGCACGAAATAAAATGTTTTTAAAATAACCATATGTCAACATATAGTATATAACTGTATCTCGAAATAGGTTTTTTCTGTATATTTAAATGTTTTTTTAATATATTTTTATCTTTTTTTGTAAGGCGTTAATAGCTATCAAAGGTACTGGGATTATAATTTAGTATGCCAGACGAGCGTTTCATCAGTGACGCTCATATGTAAGTATTTATAAAGCCAAATAAGTACAAAGTTGAGGAGCATTGAGGATCCAAAATTCCAAAAAAAATTGTGCCAAATACGGCTAAGGTTATCTATGCCTAGGATAAGAAAATTTTTAGTTTTTCTCGATAAATTCAAAGTGTTGTAAACAAGAAATTTACAGAAATGACCACATTATTGATATTCATGTCAACACACAAGTATTGACTACTGGGCTGGTGATACCCTCGGGTTAACATGGTTTTCATTTCATTTAGTAAGACAATGAATTGAGACCTTAGATCAGATTATAAACACATTATCCAACTTTGCTTTTAAAATAAAGATTTTATTTCCCGTGAAATCGAAAGTGTAAAGAAAATTTGAACAGCAAAAAATCCTGCTTTCACTAATTCTTTTGAAAGAGTATATAAGACATTGTTATATTATAGTTTGTTTCTGTGTGTGTTACAATTTAACGTTGCGTCGTTTGTTTTCTCTTATTTTTGAGTGTAAATTGACATTGCGATAAGACGTGTCACGGTACTTGTCTATCCCAAATTCATGTATTTGGTTTTGATGTTATATTTGTTATTCCCGTGGGATTTTGTCGGATGCTTGGTCCGTTTCTGTGTGTGTTAGTTACATTGTAGTGTAGTGTCGTTGTTCTCTTCTTATATTTAATGCGTTTCCCTCGGTTTTAGTTTGTTACCCCGATTTTGTTTTTTTGTCCATGGATTTATGAGTTTGAACAGCGGTATACTACTGTTGCCTTTATATATGCCAAATAAATCATGAAATGAAACGTCCGTTTTTTAGTTATATCGTAAAACTGTTTTGAAATTAAACATATATCAGTATATGACGATAAAATACCACTAAGCATGTTTAGTGCAAATGTCCTTCCGATCTGTTATTTCCAGCTTGAGTAATCAACGAGTTTGTAAAAATTATTTCCAACATGTAAACGAAGACTAAGAGTGACATATTCGTCTTTATTATAAAATTAGACTGTTTGTATGAGTGCGCAGACCTTGTGACCAGAAACGAAAATTAGCATAATAATAAGTGCTGAAATCATTTATTCAAAGCATTATATAAAAAAAATATATTTTAAACCGTAACGTTTAACAGAAAATTTATTCAAAAATATAAGAAATGCTCTTCGGACGCATTAAAATTATTGAGTGATATTTTTGGTTTTAACACGAAGCGAATGATGTGCAAATGCCATCGTTTTAAATATAATGGAATTTGATGCGTTTTTCATACAAGTGTGATGTTTAGCGCTATAAAACCAGTTTCGATCCACCATATTCTACATTTGAAAATAACTGTACCAAATCAGAAATTTGACTTCCATGACGCTGGATTCCGAAAAGGATAAGCGTACACTTCAAGATCACCAAATATACACCTCTTTGTTGATAAGTTTGTTTCGCAATTCATTCATTTGTTAGCATTATTTGTATATTGTTTTTGTTCCCTTCCTTTTCATTTTGGATTTTGGAATAATTGTATTTGGGGTCTTCAGCCTTCGAATTTTGATTCTTCTTGTGAAGTTTTGGGCCTTTTCGTTTACGTAACGAAGGTTTAATACGGTCAAGGACTATTTACTTTAAGTATCTCCTGATTGAATCTGTTTCGACAATCCTTGCCAAATAGGACATCAACAGTTATTCCGTGTTAACATATACGACCACATTTTAAGTGTATTTTTTGAAAATATTAACGTTCTGTCGCAAGTTATAAATAAAATGTAAAAGTTCCTTTAAAACAAACACCATCCCCTTTCAAACAGTGTTTAACTTCTTATATTTACATCATATCATTTTCATATCGTTTGCAATACTTATAGAAACTGATAATTAGAATCACCTTGATAAGATTGAATTGTCAAAAGAACAGATTTATCTTACGACATTCACAAATTGTATAATATACAAAAGTAAGGGGATGAAATTACATGTTAAAAGAAATTGGGTGCTGATGTTAAGTAGGGATTTCGTCCAGTTATAAAAGGTTAAAAAAATAGTACGTTTGAAGCTGTCAAACTGAATTTTAGACCCCCTTAACACAGAATTGTCAATATTTTGATTTAGAGCGGGTAGAAATTTCTAACATTTTGATATTATTTGTCCGAATAGTACTACACTACACTGTGAAAATCGTTTTGAGATAGAGCAGGTGCGGTTTTTTTTTTAATTTGAATTTATTGTCTAAAAATATGAACTACGAAATAACTATGTTCTTGGGCCTAATACTGATAGGTTTCATTTCGAAAATGTTAATGAAATATCACCAAACAAGTCTCAATTTTATTATTCATTTCTATACAAGTGTTTTATTTATTCCGTTTTAATACAGTAAGTAACAATAGATCCTTTCCTTTCTTTATTTCTTTATGTTACTTCAACAAAGCAGAAATGTACTCTAGATTTTTTAAGATTAAAGTGGAAGCGTCAATGATGTGAACTTTGGTTTCAATATCTTGATAATGAAGCGAAGACTCTGTTAACACATTATAGAAATGATGATTTTTTGGGATATGGTTATATACTTCCTATTGACATTTGGTATCAGTAGTCGTAAATACAAAGCTGTTAATATAGATTAACCTGGAATTGATGAATATCAAAATAGCAAGAGTACAATTAAATTTGAACTTGTCGAAAAATGACAGCAGTAATGATAGTCATCATGTTTGTGTTTCCGTTTGAATCTGTGGAGACTACGCAACACGAACCCCACATCAAACTGATCTCAGGTGGTCCGGAAGGGTAAGAAGACCCTGCTTGAGATGTGTAACTCGTCGTATTTCTCATATTAACAAACCCGGTATATAGACTTATGTTTTAAGTCACATTCGTGGAAAGGGAACATTATAGCAGTTAACACATAAGACGACGTAAACTCTTAGTCATAGGATATGACAATTAGATAATCGCTGTAATAAGATTGTATTGATAAATGGAATGATTTGTTTTGGAATACTTTAAATGTAATTAACCGCTTAGCATTATTTTTAGATTTTTGATTCATTCAAAATTAAGTGTGTTTTTTAGTATCAAATGAAAAGAACTGTTTGCATGTCACCAATCTCTAATAATTCTGATTTTTCATTTTTTTTGTTAATGGTTTTGATATTGTCATATTGACTGATAGTTTTGATATTTGTTCAATTTTCTATCAACACAATTTTCTAGACGTTAAAAAAAAAAGAAAAGTGTGGTTATCATCTCATTGTAGTATTGTTCATTGGAGTTTTTTTTTTGTTCACACATCGTTGTCAATATAATGGAATAGTATGCGACTGTCATACAAGTGAGAATTTTAGCTAGCTATAAATCAAGGTTTAATCCACCATTTTGTTTAAGAAAAGTCTGTACCAAGTAAGGAATACGCCAGTTGTCATCCATTCCTTTGATAAGTTTGAACTATTGATTTTGCCATTTGAATAGAAACTTTCCATTTGAAATTTTCCTCGGAGTTTTGTATTTTTGTTATTTTACTTTTAACAAAGAAAGAAAGATAACTCAGCTTAAATACATTTAGTAGAAATGTTTTGTCTAGCAGCTTAACTCAATTCGTTATATGGAAACGAAAAGAAAGCGACAGCATTATATTCAGTTCTGCGGGCAAGTAGATTTACTTAAGGAATGACTGTCATGTTTTTTCTGTCTAGCGCGTAGCGGGTTATTTAACAGTGTGCACCACATTTTTTATGTTATTTCGAATAGACAGAAAACATATTACAGTCATTTCTTATAACTTAATTCTAAATTCCATTTTAAACCGTAGAAAACCATGAAAAAACGTTGATGACGTCACGGTCACATGACTAAATTATGTCTATGGGCTCATAACAAAATAACGTCAGCCAATCAGAAGACTCGTTACATCCAAAATTAAATTATTTATGATTAAATTGAACGATTGCAAAGATTACTCATTTCAATCCTTTTATCACAATCAGATAAAAAACTACACCCCATTGTTGAACCAACTACAAAAAAGTAAAATCACAAAAATATGAAGTTCATAATCACATGGCAAAATCATATAACAATACGCATCAAAAAACGAATGGACAAGAACTGTCATATTCCTGACTTGGTACAGGTATTCAGATGTGTAACCCCTCGTTTTGCTCATGTTAACAAACCCGGTACATAGACTTTTTTTAGGTCACATACGTGAAAAGGGAACAGGAAAAGAAATAGAAAATTTTCATCTGCAAAATATGTATTCTAAAGTGATAGAGAAAGATTCGTACTCAAAAATGGCGTAAACAAGGTTAGAATATGTTAACAGGGACACATTGACAAATATTTGCGACTTGTGACTCTATGAAATGTCGCAAATTGTCTTCACAGCGCTATCAAAATCAAATAAGGACGTGCAATTTGTATCCATACGTATTCAATGAGGTGAATGTTGTATTATTCATGTGCTTTTTCGAAGCGTTTGCTTTGTTCTTTTGTATTTCTTGTTCCATACAAGAACGATCTGAGGAATACATCTTGAATGCTAACACAATTGTACGAATGGTGTATTCCACGTCACCTTTAATAAATTTTTCAAATAAAATGTGTTGAAAGTATTTATACGAGACAGATAAATTTTCGACAAATAAATATTTATTTGTAGCATTTATATTTTAAAATTCATAATTGTTTTAGTCAATCTGTATTTGCCGCTTTATGCTTATAACTACCAATTTTGACTCCATTTTTTAAATCACCTTTTTAATTTTAAGGTCCGGATTTTATTATAAAAATAAAAGTTCAATTAATAAATACTAAAGACAATATCCAGCTTTGAAGTAATATAAAATTATTTTCTTGTTGTTCGTTCTTATTTAATCGAAATTGTTGAACCAATTTTATGCACGTGGTTATACTTAGTAAACAAAGTGAATTCAAACAGTCACACAAATGTGTTTTTACATTTTCTATACGTTCCCATTTTGATAAATTAACTTTTCCTAAACAGTTGAAAAATTATTTGGTGTATTTTAAATTGTTGTTTAACATGTTATAACATCAGTTATTATAATTAAGCTTCCAGTGTATGTTTGTATACATTTTTTACCAGGGTTTTCGCTCCAGTTTGCGGTACGCGGTAGCCGAAATTTAACGTGATATCTCGTTTGTAATGACATTACATATTGCGAAATATGAAAAATAATAAGCAAGAAGCGAGGGATACCAAGGGATATTCGAACGCATAATTCAAACAAAACTCTCCTTTTATTAAATTGTTATGATATGATCAATTTGACTCACATTAATATTATATACATCTATTTTATTAACATCTATTTTATCAGCAATCAACGACGGGCTTCAAAGTTATGTGAAACTGCCTATTCTTGAGGGGCGTGAATCAGATGTGGATACTTAAAAATTCCAAAGATCTTTTACAGTACATACAATCTAACTCTCTTTCATCTTGTAACAGTATTAAAACATTTGACTTTTCTACTCTTTACACAAGTATTCCACATTCCAAACTAAGAGGCAAATTGAAAGAGTTGGTATTGCTTTGCTTCATAAAAAAAAATGGCCAACGTAAATACAAGTATCTTGTCCTAGGGAGGGATAAATCCTACTTTGTAAAGGATCACTCTGATTCAAACAAAAAATTCTCTGAAACTGATACAAGATGCTTGATTTCTTGTTTGACAACATATTTATTACGTTGGGAGGACGTATTTTTCAACAGACTGTCGGCATTCCAATGGGAACAAACTGTGTCCCTCTACTTGCCGACGTGTTTCTTTATCGTTATGAGGATGACGTCATGCAGGAACTTCTTAGGAAGAAAGATAAGAAGTTAGCAATATCCTTTAACTCTACTTTCCGCTATATAGATTATGTTCTTTCACTAAATAATTCAAAATTTGGTGACTATGTGGAACGCATCTATCCTATCAAGCTAGAGATAAAGGATACTACAGATACAGTTAAGTCGGCCTCATATCTTGACTTACATCTAGAAATTGACAATGAGGGTCAGTTAAAATCAAAACTTTATGACAAAAGAGATGATTTCGGCTTTCCAATTATGAACTTTCCATTTCTTAGTAGCAACATTCCAGCATCACCTGCATACGGGGTATATATCTCCCAATTGATACGATATTCACGTGCTTTCATTTCCTATCATGATTTTTTTGATAGAGGGTTGCTGCTCACAAGGAAGCTATTAAACCAAGAGTTCCAAATGGTGAAGTTGAAATCACCCCTTCGTAAATTTTACGGAGGCCATCACGATTTGGTTGACCGTTATGGAATAACCGTTTCACTAAATATAATAAATGATATCGGATATGTTCCTTATGTCGTAACTACAATCCCCTTCCCTTTCATGAATGTGACCTACCGAATTAGACTATTTACCAAATTTGTTATCACATAAGCATCACCACGGGTGCCACATCTGCTTACCTTCCGGAGCACCTGAGATCACCCCTAGTTTTTTGGTGGGGTTCGTGTTGTTTATTCTTTAGTTTTCTATGTTGTGTCTGAGTTTGACTGTCCCTTTGGTATCTTTCGTCCCTCTTTTATAGTGAATGTGTATCAAAAAATGAGTTCAAATGCCAACATCAAAATTTTATACTTTAACGATCATCACAAACAGAAATCAATAGTCACAACATTTGAACATTATCATTTGCAGAGATTAGTGACAATCAAATAAACTCCTCATAGATACCAAGATTAAATTTTGTATTTACGCCAGACGCAAAAGACTCATCAGTGATGCTCGAATCAAAAACAGTTAAAAAGGACAAATAAAGAACGAAGATGGAGAGCATTGAGGACCAAAATTCATAAACGTTTTGTCAAATATACGGTAATCTATTCGCGCGTTATTCAATAGTGTGCACCACATTTTTTATGTTATTTCGAATAGACAGAAAAAATATTACAGTTATTTCTTATAATTTATTTCTAAATTCCATTTTAAACCGTAGAAAACCATAAAAAAATATTGATGACGTCACGGTCACATGACTAAATTATGTCTATGGGCTGATAACAAAATAATGTCAGCCAATCAGAAGACGCGTTCCATTCAAAATTAAATTATTAACAGTTTGCCACAAAGCATATGTTATTTTTAATGAATCGATATTCAAAAACTATTGCAAAGCAGATGAACCTTTATTATGAAAATTCGCTTTTTATCAACTCAATATGAAATCAACGGTTTTTTTATTACCAGTTACTCTAAGTGTTATCAACAGTTTAATACTTGAATAATAGAGGTATAAATTACCAAGAGTTCCAAATGGTGTAGTTGAAATCATTCGTTTGTAATTTTACGGACGCCATCACAAGTTGGTTGGAATATCAGTTTCACAGATGTTATCTGATATGTTGTAGCTACAACTCCTTTCCCTTTTCACGAATGTGACCTATACTACCGAATTAGATTTTTTAATGGATTTGTAATAACTTGAGCAACACGATGGGTGCCACTTGTGGAGCAGGATCTGCTTACACTCCCCCCCCCCCCCCGTTTTTGGTGCGGCTCGTATTGCATAGTCTTAAGTTTTATATGATGTGCCTTGTGTGCTATTGTTTGTTTGTTTGTTTGTTTGTTTGTTTGTTTGTCTTTTATTTTTAGCCATCGTGTTGTCAGTTTATTTTCGATTGATGAGTTTGAATATCCCTTTGGTATCGTTCTTCCATCTTTTAAAATAAATTATGTAACAAAATTTCATTTGGGAAAATTAAACCAATTTAAAAAGGAACACGTGTGATTTAAAGGGTACATTTATATCTTATAAATAATGTCTTGCACTCTTGGAATCAATCCGTCCATTTATAAAGTGAAGGCTTATCAGTGTCAGACAGTATTGTCAAAGGTGTGAAAAAAGAGGAAAAGGAATGCTATTTTAAGTATCACATTAGCACTTTGGATTTTTAAAACCAATTAAGATAGGGTTTAAAGAGTAAAATATCATAAATGCAGAACTACGGGGAAAATCCATAAGGAAAATCCTTCATCAAAAGCCGAAACACATAAAACGAATTGATAACAACGGTTATATACCTGACTTGGTACAGGCGTTTCCTCATCTAGAAAATTGTGGTTTAACCTGGTTTTGTAGCTAGCTACACCTCTCCCTATTTGGGTCGTCAACGACAGTCGCATATATTCCATTAAACTGACCAACATATGTAAGAAATAATACAAAGGAATGAAATGCAAAATTGTCAATTTTTGGGAAACAAACCAAAGTCATAAATATTTACCATCACGAGTATGAGATTTAGTATGATAAAGGAACTATAGTATTCAGAAATAAGGACAGTATGTGAAAAATCACAGGTGGCCGTCCGGTCTCTATCAATAAGTAAAAAATTGACACCGTAAAATGAAAAACGTGTTCAGTATTTTTGTTATTTTACTTTGTGTAAATGACAGTATCAGTGAGTATATTTAGCAAATACGGCCTTTTCACGGAAGGGGAGACAATTCTACTTTGATTCTGTAACTGACACTGTTTCTACCTCACACTGCAACACAATATGTTATAGATAATGAGGAAGAAGTGGGTTACCGCCAATCAGATTTATTACTGTGGTAAGGCACATACAGCAGGATATATCCAGACTATGTAAGCAAAATCTAGAAAAACAGCAGATTAATCTATTGTTAAAGTCAATATTATTTGGTTTCAAATATACGATTTTATGCCTCTAATGTTTATACTGAGTAACCATACATTGTGTCGGATTTTAACCTTATCTTATAATGGAGTGACATCATATTCCGGCTTATTCAGATAATTTGAATTTTTTTTGAATTTTTTTACTCAGGTCAATTTATGTGTATACCCTTTTGATTGCAATGCCCAAAAGCAAATTATTTTCGTGAGCAGTTTATTTTCGCGACTTTTGCAAGTAAAATAATAACGCGAATATGGATCTTCATGAAAGGTAATAAATCTTTCCTAAAGTAAATGTGAAATATAGCATCCACGAACAAACAAAGTTAACCGTAGTTCAGATGAAAATTGTGAACTTTATTAGGTTCATTTGTAATTTGCATTTTTACCGTTTGAATATGTTTTAAAAATGTAAGTTTACTAGGTCAAGGATCCAAGGTACTGTAAATTAAGAAATTTTCCATGCATATCAATGCGCGTCTACAAAAGACTCATCAGTGACGCTCGAATCCAAAAAAGTTGAAACGGCCAAATAAAGTGCGAAGTTAAAGAGCATTGAGGACCAAAATTCCTAAAAGTTTTGCCAAATACAGCTAAGGTAATCTTTGCCTGAGGTAGAAAAGCCTTAGTATTTTAAAAATTGACAACTAATAGTGTTTGGCGAAAGGTGCTTTATTATAATAATGCAATAATATACAATTATACCAAACATGGTATCAATAAGCAACAATGAACAAGTGTGAATATGAAGCACCTTAACCCAAACGAAGTCGCCAAACAGGAAAAAAAAAAAAAAAAAAAAAAAAAAAAAAAAAACATGTGTTTAATCATGATCCTGTTTAGTCTGACAATTCAATAGAAGAAGGATACCCTTCATACAGCTTGACATTGTACATGATAATAATTTCGTTAATCAAGCAAATGACAATTATGTAAAACTAAAATTTCATCAACAACATTGTAATTCATGTGTAATTCATGTAATTATTATCTTTGACAACAGTGTCAAAATCAGTGCTACATCATGCATAATAAAGGCATTAAAAAAAATATGGATAATTTCAGTCATAAATAGACACCCTTGTAAATACAGCGGAGGGAAAGGGGGACTTCTACACTACACAATCATGGCACTAGTGATCACACTATTAAACACTACTTAGTCTAGGTGAACTTATAACTCGCTTATAATGCAAGGAACAAAAAAAAATAATAATATTACTAAACATATCTGCCTCAAAGATATTCTAAACGAACTTGGGGATAATCATACACAGTAACACGCCCGCATCTGCAGGGGAATATTATCTCTTTTATATCATATAGTACACACCTGAAAAACAGGGGAAGCAATCACACCTGTCACTGCAAGAGTTTTGCAAAATTATGATATTCGGAGTTATCACACAAAAACACGACCGCATTAGCAGGGGAATATGATCTCTCTCTTAAAATATAGAACACACCTGAATATTCAGGGGAAGTAATCACACCTGACACTGCAGGGGGTTAAAAATAATATCATAATATTGGAACATGCTCTTGCTAAAACCACATGCTAACTAAACATCGGATGACGCAACAAGGGGAGGCAAATCTAGTACACGGCGTTATCAATTAGGTACATTGAGAGTTGCCTCCCATTGTACGCTATTAAAAAATTTGTAAACAGTAAATTTAAAATATAACCATATCAATGACAATTCAGGTCAGCACAAAAAGTGCTGACATGAATTGTCACATTTTACATCCAAATTATTGTTATTTGAATTTATTCGTGGGTATAACATGTACATGAGGTATAAATGACTTGAATGATTATTAAAAAAAACGAACTTGTACACATACAGCGAATATTTTTTATAATTCAATTTGTGATTAACACTCAATAAGTGGTGACTGTGTATTATTTAGTCATCGCACTTGGATAATGTAAAAAGGAAAACTCCTATGCAGTTCGTGATTTAAATTGATTTTTGTTTAAATAAAAGAGTAACAATTTACTGGATGCTAAATGTACCGCTGACTGTTGGACAGATTAATGATATCTTTAACCCTTCTCTAAATAAGCTTGCATAGCAAAAAAAATATTCGATATGAATGCCAATGATCACAGTTTTGTAAAAGTAAAAACATTATTATAGGTCAAAGTAAAGTCTTCAATGCAGTCTAAAACTGAACAGCAAGCAAGAAATGGTCCACCAATGACTTGTGTAAGACCATTCAGACAGGAAAACCAACGGTCACATCTATATAAAGAAGGGAAAAGATAAACACTTATAAACCACATCAACAAACGACAACATCTAAACACCAGGTTCCTGATTTCGACAATTGCACATCGACGTTTTAATATGTACCTTTATTCTTACCCGAAACAATAGTGTAACATCAAATCATATATGATTACATATGCAAACATATATACATATATGACGACTTTTATTACTGCTGTTCAACAAGTTCAAATGTAGTTGTATTACCAATGTTTTTTCAACTGATCGGGCGGAACTTATGTTTTAATTTGCATAAGGACAGTCTATTTGAAAATGTGAGTTATAAGGATGATTGCCGTTATAATTATTATTGAATTCTAATTACTAATCAGTGTCACCAAAGACATATACAAAAGAACTGAGTGTATGATATGAGACGAATAATTTTACACTTCATTGATGAGCTTATCCCAAAACTCCTATCTATAGATGGACTGGTCTTCAATGAGCAAACTTTTTAAACTCCTCCCAGTCAAGTGAAATAAATCTAGTAATACTGTTGCTATAAATAAACTCATCATAGATACCAAGACTAAATTTTGTATACACGCCAGACGCGCGTTTCCTCTACAAAAGACTCACCAGTGACGCTCGAATATTTTAGTATTTATCAATTCCATTATTTATGTATGTGCCTGTCCAATTCAGGAGCCTGTATATTCAGTGGTTGTCGTTTGTTTATGTGTTACATATTTTTTTTTCTACATTTATTTTACATAAATAAGGCCGTTAGTTTTCTCGTTTGAATTGTTTTACATTGTCTTATTGGGGCCTTTTATAGCTGACTATGCGGTATGGGCTTTGCTCATTGTTGAAGGCCGTACGGTGGCCTATAGTTGTTAATGTCTGTGTCATTTTGGTCTTTTGTGGATAGTTGTCTCATTGGCAATCATATTACATCTTCTTTTTTATATAATCTATATTAGCAGCTTTATATTTACGAATACTGATACAGCCTTCACTTTACAATAAGCAAATTTCAATATAAAGTATATAACCATATATGTAGAAAATCATTATTGTTTTTATACTGTGTTAACATGGTCTACGCTTCATTAAGCAAGAGATTGAAACAATAGGCCAGATAATTAACACATCCACCCTAATCTTTAAGATCTAGAGACATTTTTTATATGGTGACTGAGAATAAAGAAATAAAAGTTCCACTTTTAATTACTCTATTGAAACGGAATAAAGAAATAAAAGTTCCACTTTTAATTGCTCTATTGAAACGGAATAAAGAAATAAAAGTTCCACTTTTAATTACTCTATTGAAAGGGAATAAAGAAATAAAAGTTCCACTTTAAGTACTCTATTGAAACGGAATAAAGATAAAAAGTATTTTTTAGAGCCTATTGTGATACATATATGCCAATATCATTTTTGAAATCAAACAACTACGTTGACCTGTCTTTAGTGAATATGAACTTTCCTAGAACGCTGAACCTTGTGGCAAGGTTCTTAGAAATATTCTTGCCATATGAGCAAGTACAGGAATTTAGCAAATCATACGGCTGAAGACAACGTCTACTGGCTTAGATTTAAAGGTACGACTTGCAAGTTATGCCACTCATATAAATACAGAATAACAATAAATTGTCCCGAAATCAAACTTCACATTATCAAAATAGTTTAGATGAGAAATAGGAATTATTGTAATGGTTCTTTTCTAATTTATTCGAGCGTGTGTGAGTTTAAAAAAATTCTTGGATCGAATTTTTAGGTTTGTTAATTCCTTACCAGTTTTATGGAAGTGATTAGTAGATAGATAGATCATTAATAAAACTTGGTAATACCTTGATCCCTTGTCTAATTAAGCTCAGATTTTAAAATATTCTAACGGCTATACATAAATGATGGACTGCATTTCAGTTGTTTTATTTTTCGACAAGTACAAATTCATTTTTACGGTTGCTATTTTGATATCCCACAATTCTATAGTCCATGTATTTTATCACTTAGTCTAAATCGATACTGATCAAGGTTTCATTTTAAATATTACCAATTGTCAATAGATCATAAACATATAGCATCTAACTTTATCTGAATATAGCATGTACTCTTTTTTTTTGTAAGATGTTAACATAGTCCCTTGCTTCATTTAGCAAGAGATTGAAACAAAAGTTCAGATTATCCTAAATGTCAATATATCATGTATTTAGTTTGGCGATAATATGTACTCTTGTCTGTTTTGTAAGGTGTTAACACGGTCTTGGCTTTATTTAGAAAGAGAATAAGAAAAAAAGTTAAGATTTTTAAAACATCCCTATTTTATTTCAAGATCTGGAGCATGTTTTTCCGTTGGTGACTTAGAAACTGCAAATGGAGAAGAGATGAGAAAAACTTCAGCTCTAACTTACTCTTTTGAAACGGAATAAAACGTAACTTGACAATGTAGAAATAAACAAAAACATAAAAAGTAGACTTGTGGTGATAATTCGGTCGGCTTGAGGATCAACATTATTCTATAAATCATCCCAGACATTAACCTTGAGGAAATTAACAGATAATATGGCCAACATCAATAGTATGAACGTAAAGATTTTCAAGTATTGCCGTTCATGCATATAAATACAGAATAACCATACAATGTCCCGGAACATAACTTTTATCCTGGAGTGACAGATCCCAGACAAACCTGCAATACGATTGTTATATGATCGCGTATACCATATGAACAGAAAAGAAGATCAACATGGAAAAAAGTGCTGGAAACAGGTATACGAAACAATATTTGCCATACCTCTTTTACTTCTACTGGAAAAACAAAACGTTTAGAGGACAATTGTCCATTTCCTAAGGCTCATTTGTTTGCATCTGTCTTTAGTCAGGAACCTGATGTTCAGTAGTTGTCGCCTGGTAATATAATGTGGTTCAAAAATGTTTCTCGTTTCTCGATATAGATTAGACCGTTGATTTTCCTGTTTGAGTGGTTTTACAGTAGTAATGTTTTTTTGGGATATTATATCTTGTTGTTCGTTTTGAGGCAAGGCTCCGTGTTGAAGATAATACTTTGACCTATAATGGTAAACTTTTTCAAATTGTGACTTGGATGGAAAGTTGTCTCATTGGCATTAATATTCATATCACATCATCTTATATTCACTTATAGCTCTGTGTATTTATAAACCAAAAAACATATGTTGGAACATTCTTTATCAATGTAATTGATGTGATAAAAAAAACCACATAGTTGTTCTTTGATTACCGTATGACTATTATTCTTTCAAATTATAGCTGTCTTACCTGAATAATGATGTAGAAAAAGGTAATTACAATCTTTTTCGATATTGATTGAAAAACACCGTTATCCAGAAACACATAGAAACTGATAACTAGTAAGAAATCATCCCAAACTCGGATGAACTATGAAATTCCGAAAATAACGCCAGATGATATAAATACTTTATATAATTAGAATAGCATTATTTATCTATTGATGTTATATTAATATTTTTGTAAACGACTAACAATATGCAGTTTTTCTACCTGAAGAATTCCTGAACTTCTGATACTAATGAAACGGGGACCTTCACTGAGATAGCTCTGTCATTGGAGTAATTGTTAACAGCGAGCAATACTGTTGTTGAATAAAAAAAAAAACAACAAAAAAAACAACAAAAAACAAAAAACAAAAAACATTGCAAGATCTGTATAACCTTTACCCTTTGTTCAGAGAAGCTTACTTTATTGCATATTCAAACCGCAATATAGACATGATGACCTTCATTATCATGATTATTGCTGTTAGATTTTATTTTCGATGAGTTCAAATTTATTTTTACTATAACAGCTATTTTGATTAACTAAATTATATGGTTGATTTATCTGGATTAAGGACTACTTAGCAAGATACCAGACCAAAGTTCAGATCATTTACACATCAAACTTTCATCTTAAGGAGGTAGACCTAGGTTAAGGGAAATAACTCTTAAAATCATCAGTACGTTTGTGTCAACTGTTTTCATAAATATATTCTAAGCTTCTAGGTTACATAGATTATTTCCAATCTGTTTCAGGTAAATGCTTGAAAAACATTGATGAAACTTGACTTTTACAAACGCTTAACTCATTTAAAGAGTTATCTCCCTGAACCAAGGTCTACCCCCTTAAGAACTAGGGAAATAAAAGTTCAAGAGAAAACAAAAATCAATAGAGAACAAATCAACCTTTCTCTCACCCTGGTAAAAGGGAATAAAAGAAAATAATAATAAGTAGAAATGATAAAAATGAAGAGTAAACATGTTGGTGACATTTCTCTACTTTTTGGTTGGCTATACATGTCGGGTGCCACATGTGGAGCAGGATCTGCTTACCCTTCTGGAGCACCTGAGATCACCCCTAGTTTTTGGTGAGGTTCGTGTTGTTTATTCTTTAGTTTTCTATGTTGTGTCATGTGTACTATGTGTTTGTCTGCTTGTCTTTGTCATTTTTAGCCATGGCGTTGTCAGTTTATTTTAGATTTATGAGTTTGAATGTCCCTTAGGTATCTTTCGTCCCTCTTTTAAACAATCGCATATACTTTATGAGCAAATATTTAGATTAGGATGCTAATTTAGACTGAAATCAGGTAAGTAATATAATAGATGAATAACCCGTTTGCTTTCAACATAACAATGATGATGAAAATGATGAATTTTATTTGGAATTTTTTAACCTTTTCGTTAGTTTTTGTTTAGTCTTTTATAAACTGTTGATTATATTGTATTAGTTGTTTTGTGAGGGGTTTTGTTTGGCAATTTGTTTTATTTGACTCTCTTCGACATTAGACCTTTTTTTCTTAAAATGTCCTGCACCAAGTCAGGGAAATGGCAATTGTTATCTTATAGTTCGTTGCTGAGTGTGTTGCATTGTCGTTGGTTTTTTTGTTGCACTAGTGTGTCTGTTGTTTCGTTGTTTTCTGTTATATTTGATGTGTTTATCTCAGGTATAGTTTGTAAGTCGGTTTTGTTTTCTCTCAATCGATAAATGACTTTCGAACAGCGGTATAATTCTGTTGCCTTTATTTAGGTATTCGATTTTTATTTTTATTCTTCTTTTCATATTATCCAGTTCCTATCGAAGTAACAGTTGAATACTATAGTGACACAATGTCTACGTCACAAACAAGAGATTGAATAATTGCTGGTGACATTAATATAGGTTAAGAAGTTGGTGACGATTGGAAGATATATTAGGTAATAACTTGCGATTTAAAGATGGTATACGTAATTGCTGACGATTGAAAGATAGTTTACGTAGTTTCTGATGATGGGAAAAAGATACGTATCCAATGACGATTTGAAGATAGTTGACACATTTTACACAAATCTTTTGTTCTATTTTTGAGACAATCGTTAATTGGACTGTCTCCCAATTTCAACCTATCATAAAATGTAATTGAAGAGGATATTAAGTACATAAATGGTATTTCAATACTTGTATTACCTTTAAATGTGTGAAACCGGTCGCTTCATGTTGCATTACACTCAGACTATAGTTCAGATTATTAACACATTTCACTTTATTTTAAAAAATCAAAAAGAACATGTATATTATGGTAAAGTTAGAATTTCGAACGGAAAATAAACTCTAACTTGAACGTATACTACAAACAGCTTAGAGTCTGAAAAGACCGTATTTTGTGCTCGACCAGTAATGTCGAAACTTGTGTATATTTTAGTCTAGACGCCATCTTATTACCTTTCGAGATAACCACTGGAGACTGCTGATTTCCATATTACCCGATATAAGCATAAACATAGATATAAATTTAAAGCGACCTCGTGCAATTTATTTTTTCTATTTCTGTTTTATTTCGTGCTATATGTTAAATAAAAAGCTAATTATCGTCGTTTTTAGCTGTATAAGATTTTATTTTATTATCGTCGTTTTTTTAGCTGCATAATAATAATTTTTTTTTAGCGAATCAGTCAATTGATGCGTAATCAATATTTTGAGTTAAATTGAAGGTCACATGAATACGGATTCAATAAGGTCGAATTATTCACTTGCACGTGAATAATTCACAAGCAAGGTTTCTTTGCTTATTTCATTTTTTACAAAATGATCAAGTTTGGTTGCTGAAAACGAATTAATTTTTCATCATTTCAAAAAATTGAAAGATTCAGCCAAACAAAATTTATTCACTTTTTCATATCTGGTAGCTAGTGTCCCTTAAAGTACAGTGACGTACTGTCGAGATAACGTCGAGTCTATCGAAGTAAAGTATGTGCTCGATACTACTGGTCGAGCACAAAATATGTTCTTTTCAGACTCTGAGCTTTTTGTAGTGTTACTCTATTGAAAGGAAATGTTAACAAAAATTCAATAATGAAATGACAACTGAACCTCTTGGTGATATTCGTTTATGAAATGACATCAATATATGATGATTACATAATATTCACAATGATTACAAATTAGCAGCTAAAACAAGTAATGTCCTCCTGTCAATGTAACGTCATATATTAAGGTAAGCGGACAGTTTCTACGTCACAAGCAAGATGGTATTCGTCAGTGACTGGTTATCAGAAATATTTATTCAGCCAATAAAAGCAATGGTAGTAAACCTCTGTTAAATAGTCATTACTCAATCTAAATGAAACAAATCCAGGTTACAAGACCAAAACTGAGGAAAACATATCAAGTATAAGAGGAAACAGAAAGAAATAACAGGAACACGGAACTGCTACAGATATACAAATGTCAACAAACAAAGACACGGAGTATGTGATGATAACTGCATTTCAAAGGCTACTTAAAATTGAGAATGGAAATGGGAATTGTGTCAACGAGAAAACAACCACACAAAAGAGCAGCCGAAGGCCAACAATGGGTCTTCAATTCAGCGAGAAACTCCCGCACCCGGAGGCGTCCTTTAGATGGCCCCTTAAAAAAAATGTATATAAGTTTAGTGACAATGGACGTCATACTAAACTCCGAAATGCATGAAGCTGTTTCAAAACTTGTCCTAACATATAATAATTTAACAATAATATTCTGAGTTTGTACTTTATTTTGCTTCTAATTTTCTTATTCGAGCGTTACAGATGCATGTGAACAAGCAATTAGTGGCGCGCACACATAACATATAAACATGGTATTTTTATTTTTAGTTTTAAACTGGTAAAGGAGCATCTGAAAAAATACACATTTGGTTTTTTAAATTCAGACTATGAGGCAAATATTTGAATATTTTAGTATGGATTGAATACTAGTATTTCATTCCACGGCTCTTTTACAGAACAATCAGTTTTTACATTTAGCGGAAAACCTTTTTTTTTTTTATTTTAAGTTCCAACAGCATCAATTGGCGATTCAACTGTTGCAAATTAAGAATACTGGCGACGCGTTTAACGGGTATTTGTGACAATCAAATCACCATTTGATGCCGTGTGGTCTAGTATACAATATTCGTATTTCAGTTCTTAAGAATATGTCAGAATACAATGTCAAATCATACGTCATTTAAAATCATGCATACGTCATTTGCGCTTGCGCGTACCTTTTTCGTAGCATTAAATGTAAATTTGATGCTTTGAAAGTTGGTAAAATAGTGTTGAACTATAATTCCCGTTTAAAGACGGAAAAGTGACTTATATCGCACGTTACGGCTGGTATAACTTTACGGAGGCAGTATATGTATGTTTATAAATGAATATCTAAATGATAATAAGACAAATACAAATCAAACTGCTATGATATTCCATTCAGTTCAGTTTCTTGTATATTTCTCCATTAATTGTGGAGCACTACCCAAAGGGTATAGTTTTAGCAACTATGTACACATTAAAACATAAGGAAACAAATAATTATATACAGATGACTGAATTTGATTATAATAATCACTTAATGATAAATATCATAATTAATTCATAGGATTGTCATCATAAAGTTTTAAAAGATATATAATAACATTAAAACACAATAATATGGGAATTACATTTCTGGTGTGTGATTCCGTCTTCTTCTTTTGATTTGTGTCAGGTTAAATATTTGTTTAAGGAAATATAAGTTTTAACGTACAAAAGTAAATCAAAACGTCTATATAACTTCAGAGGCCATGACGGACGATAGTGACTGCGGACCGTTAAAATACGTCATATAATGGCAAGATAAGCCAGAGGGAAGGTTTAAGGAGGTAGACCTAGGTTAAGGGAAATAACTCTTAAAATCATCAGTACGTTTGTGTCAACCATTTTCAAAAATATTTTCTAAGCTTCTGGGTTACATAGATTATTTTCAATCTGTTTCAGTTAAATGCTTAAAATACATTGTTGAACTTGACTTTTACAAACGCTTAACTGATTTAAAGAGTTATCTCCCTGAACCAAGGTCTACCCCTTAAATGGTAAACATTCCACTGGTTGTTCACATTGGAAAATATAGTCGAAAACTCAACACCGGCGTTTCTTCTCACTAAACAACTGTATTCTTAATTTATTTCTACGTATCAAATAAGGATTAAATCCATAACAACACAAAAGAAATAACCATTTGTTGCCCTTGTTATGCGATATTATTATTGTTAAATTCCTAGTAACGAAACTGTTCGGGCAGTAATTATGTGTCTATTTCTAAACATTTAAATAATTAGCACAAACATAACATTTTAAACTGTCATATTTGCTTTTGAAATGTTCTTTGTCACATGCACGAAATGACCTTCCGTTGTTCTCATGTTAAGATACAATTGATGTAGAATTCATAGTAACGAAACTTTAACGAAACTTTAAGTACAGCAAACGTGTGTTTATATTTAAACAGTTAAATACGAATCACAAACATCAGATCAAAAACTTGTATATTTTTATTAAAAGTGTCCTTGCCACATGTCCTTGTCACATGTACGATCAATCCATCCATTGTCTTTATTATAAGATAACAATAATGATCAATTTGATGCGACTGTCACGAGATGTTTAGCGCTATAAAATCAGATTCAATCTACCATTTTCTACATGTGAAAATGCCTGTACCAAGTCAGGAATATGACAGTTGGTTTCCATTCATTTTATGTGTTTTATCATTTAATTTTGCCATTTGATAAGGGACTTTTTGTTTTGAATTTTCCTCTGCGTTTTATATGAAACCGTTATATAAGAATTATAAACATAAGCACACAAACTGTTTGTGTTTGCACGTGGCGTTGCCCTATTGAACTAAATATCTTCCGTTGTTCTTTTTTGACGATATGATACATAGTTATTTCTTGTTAATAAGACTTTTAAGGTGGTACCTAACACTACAGGGAGATAACTCTGTAATATCAGCTTAACGTTTTAATTACGTTGCCTTGTGAAGGCAACATAAAGCTTTACAATGATCAAAAATAGTGTTTGTCAAACTGTTCTATAACCAGTGCTTTTTGTAAAAGGGTCAAAGGAATAATTTCTCAAAGTTTTATGAAAATTAAACGATTCAAATTAATTTAAGTGAAAGTGTTGGTTACCACCTTAAGTGCAGACAATGTTTTTTTAAACACGTAAATGAGAAACACACACATAACAACACACACTGTCATATTTGTTTTTAAACGTGACGTTGCCTCATGTACAGAATTTCTTTCTGTTGCCTTTGATATGAAATACAGTCAGTGTTAAAGTCTTAGCAATGAAACTGTACGTATAGTAACTATGTAACTACTGTAAGTGTACATTTTAAAACAAATTAAGATAATTAGCGCAATCATAATACCACAGACTGTCGGATTTATTTTTCAACGTGACGTTGCCTCATGTACAGAATTTCATTCTGTTACCCTTGATATGAGATACAGTCAGTGTTAAAGTCTTAGCAAGGAAACTGTACGTATAGAAACTATGTACAGTTTTAAACATTAAGATAATTAGCGCAATCATAACATGCATAATATCACAAACTGTCGTATTTATTTTTAAAAGTGGCGTTGCTTCATGTACGACATATCATTCCGTTGTCCTTGATATGAGATACAGTCAATGTTAAAATCCTAATAAGGAAACTGTACGTGCAGTAACTTTGTGTCTATTTCTAAACATTTGAATAATTAGCACAACCGTAAGATCACAAACTATCGTATTCGTTTGAAAAAGTGACGTTTTCAAATGTACAAAATATTCTTCCGTTGTCCTAGTTATAACCTGGGTTCAATAATAGTTAGCACCTTCACATTGTAACCTGAACTCCATCTTTCATGTCGAGATTCGGCTATAACATAGTTACTTAAAGCTTTAATCTAGCCATATAATCAGGTTTAACACTATTTGTGTTCTAAGAAATGTAATGTATCAGAATTAAAATAGGGGCGAAGGATACCAGAGGGACGTTCAAACTCAGTGTTGCTTAGTCTGTAGTTTTCAATGTTGTGCTTTGTTTACGTTTGTTTTCCTTTTTGTAAGGAATGGCAGCTTATTTTTGATCTGTGGGTTTGAATGTCCCTCCTGTATCTGTTTGCCCCTTTCATATATATGTAAATACATGTATTACAATAAATTTTGAAAACCATATTTTAATTGATATATAGTATGTTAATTAATCTGTAAATAACAGTCAAATCTAGTGGGTCGGTATCGTTGCTTGAAGACTATTAATAAAGGCAACAGTAGTATACCGCTGTTCGAATTTCATAAATAGATTGAGAACATTGACATGGTTTTGTGGCATGCCAATTGCAAACCTACTGCTTTTTTGCAATGTTAAATATAAAATTAAAATGACAACATAACATTTACACTAGGATAATTCCAGCTCAGTGTTCAAACTCGTCTTTCTTAGATATTCAGATTTGAGAGTTCCGTAGAAGTGAAATGCAGAAACAAATCTTTCTAAATGGCTTTCTCAATTGTTCGACTTTCGATGTTTCCTACAGAATGTAAGATCAGGAAGAGCGGTTTGAATGCATCAAATTTGAAAAGAGTTGTTTCATATCAAAAGGTTTCAATCGCTTACTTACAAATTACTCTCCGTTAATGTACAACTTTTTAGTACATATATATCTAGTCGTAGCTACATATCTGTACGAAGAAGTGAAAATATAAGAGGGTTTATATTTTCTAAGAGTATTATATTTTAAGTGCTTTAACAAGTATCAACAGACAAGCATATCAGATTATACATTTATTCACAATGTATCTGCTTTGATTTAATCTTTACAACAAGAAGTCTTTTAAAGTCAGGATGAATTTCAAAAGCAGTAGTCGTCATTCATAACTTGAATCTTCCGACCCTATATTGTACGTTCGATATCCTGATTTGTTGTTTTCTTTTTGTCTTTTTTTTTTTTCTTTTTTGTTGCTGTTTTTATGTTTCATTGTAATAAGGGAAACTTCGTCCTCGCATCACAAGCACAACTAGATATCAATTGAAATCATTAACAGTTAATATCCACACTTTCAATGCTGGATTGTAAAAATATACATCCAGATATATCTTGAGAACCTATCGGTTTTGTACATGACACTGAATCGTCTTTAAAATATGGTACAGATAGTAATTTACCTCTCTTTATCGACTTTTTGTTTTGTTATGTGTTTTCATATGACGAGTAACCATGTCACGTCTGCATGCAGCATACGGACATTGAGGACATCGATACGGCTTTTCACCGGTATGAGTGCGTTTATGTGTGTTCAAATGATCACTACGACTAAACACTTGTCCACAATCACTGCATTCATATGGTTTAATGCCTGTGTGCAATCTCATGTGGCGTGTCAACATGTCGCTACGGGAAAACGATCTATTGCAAACTTTACATAAGTGTACTTTGGTATTTTCACCTGTACGATAGTCTCTGTTGGTAAGTGTTTTGCAATGTGTTTGGCTAAGTTATCAAATGAAAGAAACATCTGATTACACACTGGACATTTGAAAGCATCAGAGTCGGAAAAGCTCTCCGTTGATCGCAATGTTGTTTTAAAGTTGAAAGCTCAGACGATATCTTAGATATATTGATCTTCTGATTAGGAAAACATCCGATAGGAGGCATTGTGATTCCATTCAGTTTCGACATTGATTTGAACATTCTTTCTCTTGGTGTAAATTCAAAATGAATACCAGGCGGCATGACAGGACTCGGCGTAGACATATCTTGGTCTGGAATGAAACCAGTCAATAGGGTAGACTTATCGAAGTCAAAAAACATATGGCATCCTTCGTGAATTGAATGGAACGGTGTTAAGTTTGCAGACGACAGGAACTGAGGTGAAAGAAAACCTTGGAAATGATGATGCAGAATCGGAAAATGGAGGTTTTGCATTTTGAAATCCATATCTTTCTTCTGCTTCAGTGCGATGGCAATTTTCGACCTGGAATATTTCTGTGTTGGTAAACATGCAACTGGTTAACTTGTTCTTTAGTAGTTGTATGTTCCGATCCAACAGTTAATGGATGTTCTTGCTGTGTGAATGACATCTTTGAAAACTCTGGAAAATCATTTGCTGACCGTTCTTGTGTCAGAACCTTTACTGCAGACTCCATAAATACATCATTAGCCTTCATTGCATTTGATGATTCAATTTGGAAAGAAGATGACCTACTTGTCGAATGGCTTGGTAAATTCACAATACTACGTTCCTTAGTGGTTGAGTGAGACAGTGACATCGCTGTATCCTCCAGGTCAAAATTTGATTCATATGAGGATGTAGAGTCACTACGGTTCTGGATAAAATAACGGTGTTGAAAGTTTTTCTTAATATTTCCTGGAAAGAATGCCCTTTTATAAGACAACAATACCTTGCATGTTCCTCGTTGGCCATATCGTCTTTAGAAACGTACTGATCGAAATGACTTCCCTAACAAACTTCTTGAAATGACTGATAAAATAAAATAGTTTCGTCTCTTTTATACAACCTGGTGATAATTGTCCAGGAAGCCAACATCTCTGCAAGAGTGTGAATAACTTTGATGTCATATTCAAGTCTTCTTGTGTATGGTATATGTGGGTGAAATTTGACACAACATGAGATAAAAACACCTTTTTCACTACTAAGCGATAGTATACCCATGGTTTCTTTATTATAAACCAACTTATTTTTGCGTATTATTTATATCGCGTAGGTAATTTTATTTCACGCTGTCTTAATTATCTGAATTTATTTATTTGAAAACATTTTTTTGTTTTTCGCGAATATCTATATTTGCTTAATTTTTTTACGTGTGAAAATGAATTGCTTTCGAGAATAGTAAGTTAAACAGAATATGTATAGCAGTAATCAACAACATTAGAATACCATAACTTGGAACAGATTACGCAAGACATATATTTTTTTAATAACTATCATGATTCTTTATATTGAACAGAACATGCAAGACATTATAAATTGAACAGTAAACAACACATTACATTTTTTTTTTACATACAAAGTTGACAACGAACGCCTAAAAAAACCAGGGTGGATCTCAGATGCTCTCGAAGTGTAAGCAGATACTGCTCCACATGTGACACCTATCATGTTGCTTGTATAGAACAAACCCATTGACAATTTTATGTCAGTGACTATATTTCGAGATGTAACTTATGTGTGTCGGTAATAGCTAAAAAAAAAAGGGTGGGACGAAAGATACTAGGGGACATTCAAACTCATAAATCGAAAATAAACTGACACAATTCCATGGCTCAAAAAGAAAAAGACAACCAGACAAACAATAGTACACAAAAACAACATAGTAAAACAAGGAAAAAACAACACGGATAACACCAAAATCTTGATGTGATCAAAGGAGCTTCTAAATAGCTTAAAGTGCATGTTCGAATATTTGACCAAATTTGGTCTGTCAGTCAACTTAAGTTTATAACACTTATCTATATTGGCAGCTAGTCTAATTAATACAAAACATAAACCAAAATTTTTAACAGTTTTCAGTTAATCAATAACTGTGATAAAACAAAGTATCAACTGAAAAAGACCTTGTAACCAATCTCACATGCACTGGAATTACCTTATTCGGTAATTTTGAGACTTACAGTTTTTTTAAAGGTCAAAAGTTTAAGAAAAAATATGGTTTTGTATTATATATTTGTAAGTTCTAATAACTATAAAAAAAACGCCAATTATGTATACATCTATTAGCTTATAGGGGGAGCGAACTATATCAGAGGGACATTCAAACTCATATATCGAAAAGGGTAAGCAGATCCTGTTTCAAATGTGGCACCCGTATGGAAGCATGCCGTTTGTTAGATCAGGAACACTACTAGATATTTTAATATATTTGCTATCTGAGGCAAACTATTCGAGGGAATTACGAACATATCGGTTTATTTACAACCTCATTTGAAGTTTCAGAATTAAAGCATATTTCTGTGGAGAGTGTTTTGAAAAAGAAACCGTAGACATTAGGTAGGGCAGCTTTTATTTATATATACATATATAGAAATTCATAAAAAAAATTATAAACCGCCATCAAATTTGGGGAAGTAATGCAATTCCGATTGTCTCTTGTTATAGGGTTTATAGAGATATTACAATAATGAAATAAGTAATGTCAGTATCAGTATTATATTAGTATGTTTACGAAGGACTAACAACATAGAGTCTCAATTTAAGCAGTTCAGCAGTTTAAAAGAAAAGCAAAAACATAAAAACACAACCTATTATATTTGTTTACAAATGTGACGTTGCCTCATGTATGAATATCAATCCGTTGTAGTTATGAGATACAATTAATCCTAAACTCCTAGTGACGAAACTGAACGTATAGTTACTATGTGTATATTTATAAACGTTTAAATAATTAGCACAACAATACCATCACAAACTGTCATATTTGTTTTTAAAAGTGAGTTGAATAATAGTTTACACCTCTCCATATTGTAAAAGAGAGGTGACGATACCAGAGGGACATTCAAACTCATGGATCGAAAATAAGCTGACAACGCCATGGATAGAGAGAAAAAGATAAAACCCTGCTATGATTTTACTAAGATTTCTTACAATCTCTGTGTTTGTCCTGTTTTGTAATACTTCAATCTTTACGTCGGCCCTTTTATTACCGTTTTTCGCATAGTTCTTTCACTATTTTGCCTTTAATTGTTTGTGCCTTTTCTTGTCCATTCGTTTTTGATGCGTTTTGTTATTTGATTTTTGCCATGTGATTATGGACTTTCCGAATTGATTTTCATCTAAGTTCAGTATTTTTGTGATTTTACTTTTTATAGCTTACTGTTCGGCGTGAGCCAGGGCTTTGACCTATATTGATTCACTTTTATAAATTGAGAATTGGATGTAGAATTGTCTCATTGGCACTCATATCACATCTTATTATACATAATAATAATAATAATAATAATGAATTCTTTATTTAAAGAGGATAAACTCAGTTAGTTACAATAAACCAATCTTCCCTGAGGCCCTGAGACACATGATAGCAGACACATGATAGCAGACACATGATAGTTTACAAGTCGCAACATAGATAACTAAAGACTAGCAATACTAATCAAAAACTTGGTTGATCTCAGGTACTAAGGAAGATAAAGCAGATCCTACACACATGTGGATATATTTACATAGCATCGTTTTAATGTGTAAAAGTAAACCAATATGTACAGATTATAACATGCCCTTTTCCATATTTGCTTGGTAGCATCCCGAGACTTCCATATCGGCCTCGAGGCTTTAGCGAGGGCCGATATGGGTCGAGGGATGATACAGGGCCAATATGGAAAGACATGTTATAATCTATTTATCACATATTTAAGTTTTGCAGAGAGGAGAAAAAAGTTCAATTACAACACCGTCATTGTTCGCCGTTGTCGTTAAGGAGCAATGACGTCACGTCATTGGAATCAGGGCACAATATTAATATACTCTTTTTTGCCCGGGCAATTTTGAGGTTATTGCATATGCAAACTAAGGTATTCATAACAAATATGTGATAACAAGATTTATTACCTTATAAAAAATTATTTTCATTTACTGTCGTACATTATTTTATTGTGGGGCTTTTTGATCAAGGTTATTGTTGTTTTTTCTGAAAGTGTTGAACATCTCACAGCGGTATACCACTGTTTCATTATTGAATTCACCCCTTGTTTTATTGATTTTGTATTTACATTGTGTCATAGATCAAATGTATTCGCTCAGTGTATGTTAAATTGTGTCAATATGTCTTTTGAATCAGTTAAGCAATTTCAATTGATATTCTAAAGTATGTCTTTCTATGTTGTGAAGTTACGCTGTTGTTTCAGAAGGGTGAAGATTGGTACATATAAAACGTTAAAACCCGCTTCATAATAGTTATCAAAGGTACCAGGATTATAATTTATTACGCCAGACGCGCGTTTCTTCTACATAAGACTCATCAGTGACGCTCAGATAAAAAAGTTGTAAAGCCAAACAAGTACAAAGTTGAAGAGCATTGAGGACACAAAGTTCCAAAAAGTTGTGCCAAATACGGCTAAGGTAATCTATTCCTGGGATAAGAACATCCCAGGAATAGATCAGGAATCTGATGATCTTTAGTTGTCGTTTGTTGATGTGGCCATAAGTATTTCTCGTTTCTCGTTTCTTGTTTTTGTAATTAGATTAGGCCGTTTTATTTTTCTGTTTGAATGCTTTTACACTAGTGATTATCTGTGGACTCAAGAGCGTGCTATTTGGTGTGAGCCCAGGGTCTGTGTTGAAGACTATACTTTGACTTATAAGGGTTTACTTTTACACATTGTTACTTGTATGGAGAGTTGTCTCATTGGCAATCATACCCCCATCTTCTCATATCTAATTATGTTTAACAATAAACTCTTATAATTTTGTTTTAATATTCAGCTCAGTGTTCAAACTCGTCTTTCTTAGATATTCAGATTTGAATGTTCCGTAAAAGTTAAATGCCAAAACAAATCTTTCTAAATGTTTTTTTTTTTAATGATTCAACTTTTAATGTTCCTCAAAAATGTAAATCAGGAACAGCGGTTTAAATGCATCAATGCATCAATTTGATAAAATAAAGTTTGAATTTTTCATATCAAAGGGTCTGTATCGCTTATATCGAAATAACCCTCCATTAATCTGAAACTATTCATTACACACCCATATACCAAGTCGAAGCTTAATATCTGCAAGAAGGAATATAAATATAAGAGGGGTTTTCATTTTCTAAGTTTATTTTTTACGTGTTTTATCAAGTATCAACAGACAAACATATTTGAGTACACATTTATTCATATTTAACATTAGCAATGCATCTGCTTAGGTTATGGAGTTTTTAATGGTGTCATGTTGTACATTTCCAAAGCATATACAGTTAAACCTGGCTAAACCAAATCCTGCATAAACCGAAAACCTGTATAAACCAAACATGTTCTTAAGCAATGTCATATCAGTTTGTTTGCGTTGTGAACCTGATTAGTCCGAATATTGACCAAAACCGAACACAATCTTAAGTCCGAAGAGGTTCGGGTTAAACAGGTTTCACTGTATTATGTAGACCTGTTTCATAATTTAAATCCTCGAACCCTACCCTGTATGTAGGATATTGTGAGATGATGTTTTTCTGCTGTCGGTTTGTTATTTTGTTTCTATTTATCAGTACGTGGAGGATGAATTCATCCCTGCATCAAAAGTAAAACTGAAATCATTGACAGTCAATATCCAAACTTTAACAGTTTAAAATATCCACATTTTTACTGTCAATATGCACGTTTTAACAGTCATTATCCACACTTTCAATGCTGGATTGTAAACATATACGTCCAGATATATCTTGTGAACCTATTGGTGTTTTATTTGACACTGAATCGCCTTTAAAATAAGGTACTGATAGTAATTTATCTCTTTTTACCGACTTTTTGTTGTGTGTGCTCTCATATGACGTGTAACCATATCACGTCTGCATGCAACATATGGACATTAAGGACATCGATAAGGCTTTTCACCGATATATGGGTACGTTTATGTGTGTTTAAATGATCACTACGACTAAACACTTGTCCACAATCACTGCATTCATATGGTTTAATGCCTGTATGCACTCGCATGTGTCGTCTCAACATGTCGCTACGAGAAAAAAGATTTATTGCAAACTTTACATATGTGTACTTTAGTATTTTCACCTGTAAGATAGTCTCTGTTGGTAAGTGTTTTGCCATGTGTTTGGCTATGTTATCAAATGAAAGAAACATCTGATTACACACTGGACATTTGTAAGCATCAGAGTCGGAAAAAGCTCTGCTCTGATCGCGAAGTTGTTTTAAAGTTGAAAGCTTAGACGATATCTTAGATATATTGATCTTCTGATTAGGAAAACATCCGAGTGGAGGCATTGCCATTTGATTCAGTTCTGACAATGAGTTAAACATTCCCGCTTTCAATGGAAATTCAAAATGAATTCTAGGCGATATGCAAGGACTCGGCGCAGATACCTTTTGATTTGGAATGTAACCAGGCAATAAGGTAGACTTATCGAAGTCGAAAAACATATGGCATCCTTCTTGAATTGAGTTGAACGGTATTGAGTTTGCAGACGACCGGATTTGTGGTGAAAGCAAACCTGAAAAATGTTGACGAAGAATCGGAAATTGTGGTTTTGCATTTTGAAACCCATGTCTTTCTTGTTCTTCTGTCTGTAAACACGGAAAGTGGTGAACTTGTTCTTTAGTATATGTTTGATCAGATCCAATACATTGTGTAGTTAATGGATGTTCTTTCTTTATGAATGACATCTTTGGACACTCTGAAGAACCATTTGCCGACCGTTCCTGTGTGAGAACTTTTACTGCAGACTCCATAAACACATCACTATTTTCTACTGCATCTGATGGTTCAATTGTGAAAGTTGCTGACTTACTTGGTGAATGGTTTGTCACATCCGAAATACTACGTTCCTGAGAGGATGAATTTGAAGAAGACATCGCAGTATCCTGCAGTTCAAAAGTTGAATTATCTGAGGATGAAGAGACACTACGGCTCTGGATAAAATACCGATGCTGAAAGTTTTTCTTAATATTTCCTGGAAAGAATGTCTGTTTATAAGACAGCAACACCTCTGCAAGTTCCTCGTTGGCCATACGGTCATTGAAAACGTTCTGATCGAAGATCTTTTATAACAAGTTTTTGAAGTGACTGATAAGTAAAATAGTTCCGCCTTTTTTATACAACTTGGTGATAATTGTCCAGGAAGCTGACTTGTCTGAAATAGTGTGAATAACTTTAATGTCATATTCAAATCTTCTTATGTATGGTATAAATGGTGGGTGTTCTTTGCTACTGCATGGTATTAACACATTTTATTTCCCTCAGAGCTATAGCATACCCATGGTCTCGTCAATGTAAACAAACTGATTTTGCGTATACTTTTTATCGTGTTGGAAAATTAAATTTTCCCATTTTATAATTCTTTGAGGTTAATTTTAATAACACACTTTTTTTTTAAATTTTGCGACGATATATATTTGCTTCATTTTTCTGCCTGCGAAAATGAATTGCTCGCAAAAATAGTTAGTTATACAAATACGTAAAGTATATTCAATCCCATTAATTTCATAACGCAATGCGAAAATTAGTAAGTTATGCACAATATGTATAGAATTGTTTTTTAATCACATTAATGATTCCATATACATAATATATCAACAAACTAGCCAACGGAAGTACCCGTTACCTTGATTAATTCCTGGTTATCTTTGATTAACTTCTGTTGCGTTAACCTTAAGATGTCATGAACCTAAAATGAATCATAGAAAGACATTGAAACAAAATATGTAGATTTTAAATGAGATAGTGTCTGAAAACGTTTATTGTTTTTTATATAGATCAGACCGACAGTTTTCCCGTTTGAATTGTTTTACGCTAGTAATTTTCCGAGGTCCTCTAAAGATTGCTGTTCAGTGTGATTCAATGCTCCGTGTTGAAGACCGTACTTTGACATATAATGGTTTACTTTTATAAATATTGACTTGGATGGAAAGTTGTCTCATTGGCACTCATATCTCATCTTCTTATATCTAGAAATACTTACTAGAGATGTGATGAGATGAGAAAAGCTGTGAAGTTCATCCTTCTCAAAATTTATATACGTTCTAATACAAAATGTTAATCGAAAGGTTGTATATATTTTTAAAGAAATGGATACGTTCCATTAAAAAAGAATGGTTCTAGTACTTCATGAAGCACAGTTAATTGTCAATCTAAAAAAGACCAATTTTACTTAAATTGAATTTATAAATACAACACAATTACCGTTATTTTAAGATATTTTCCTGTAAGTTTTCCAAATGAACGTATTCTAAATACATGAAGAATTAACAGCAATGACTGATCTTTCCTTTAATAGATTGTATGTGAGTTTTAAACGAGAAACTTACAAAAAAAAGATTACGACAAAAAGGACGATTATTCTTTTTCTGATATAAGTCTTTTTTTAGAGCGGCACCGTCTTCCGGTGTGATACCCAAAACAGTTTACTGGATCAGAAATCAACAAAAACAAAGTCACACACAACAAATGGAAGTTTTTAACGACCTTGACTGGCTATACAGCCCTTGCACGATCGGTTAAATGGGACAGACATATATAAATTCATGGACAAATATGGTAAAGGGATTAAAAGAGGGACGAAAGATACCAAAGGGACAGTCAAACTCATAAATTAAAAATAAACTGACAACGCCATGGCTAAAAATGAAAAAAAAGACAAACAGACACACAATAGTACACATGACACAACATAGAAAACTAAAGAATAAACTACAAGAACCCCACCAAAAACTAGGGGTGATCTCAGGTGCTCCGGATGGGTAATTAGATCCTGCTCCACATGTGGCACCCGTCGTGCTGTTTATGTGATTACAAATCCGGTAAGTAGTCTTATTCGGTAGGTCACATTCATGAAAGGGTAGTGGATTGTAGTTACGACGTGAGGAACATATCCGATATCATTTGTGAAACGGCTATTCCATAACGGTCAACCAACTCCCGATGGCGTCCGTAAAATTTACGATTAATTGATATGTGGGGACGAAATCTCTGACTGGATAATAAACCAGTGTATTATGTCGCTGTTTGAAATCCAAAACGTCACAACAGACACGGCATTGCAAACGAGTTGTGATATTTATTTTTAAACATTTAAAGGATTGATAAGGAAGCACAACAACACAAACCGTCACATGTTGTTTAGAGGTCAATACGATGATAATCACATTGTTATTTAATTAATTTTTTCTCGGTAGGAGAGAACACAATGCCATAACGCAAAACTTGTGAACATAATTTCTGTAAATTGGAACACAATTAATAGAGAGCATCACAAGTGTCAACTTTTACTGTCAGACATCATACGAATATTTCTTCAAAGATAGCAATGTCGGATTTAAATGGAGAGGTGGTAAATTGTCTTACTCTCGTGTGAGTTCAAATTGAAATCGTCCCTTCGTAAATTTTACGGACTTCATCACGAGTTGGTTGACCGTGATAGAATAACTGTTTCACAGATGATATCGGATATGTTCCTTACGTAGTAAGTACAATCCCCTTCCCTTTCATGAATGTGACCTTCCAAATTAAGACTATTTACCGAATTCGTTATAACATGAGCAACACGACGGTGCCACATGTGGAGCAGGATCTGCTTACCCTTCGGGAGCACCTGAGATCACCTTTAGTTTTTGGTGAGGTTCGTGTTGCTTATTCCTTAGTTTTCTATGTTGTGTCATGTGTACTATTGTTTGTCTGTTTGTCTGTTTGTCTTTTTTATTTTTAGTCATATCGTTGTCAGTTTATTTTTGATTTATCGGTATCTTTCGTCCCTCTTTTATATGAATGTGGCACTTGCATGAGAACTGCTCTGAGTGAGTTTTTAGGAAGTTATCGACAACAATCCACCTTTTTATTTGTATAAGACAAACATACTTGTATCTATGGTTTAGATTAATTCGTGGTTAAAAAATCCCTCATTTGATAATTTAACCGTAATAGATAGGTTAAGCTCATTGCAATCCCGAACGTCACTACAGACCGGACATAGCGGAAAAGTTTTTATGTATAAATACACACAATAGTACACATGACACAACATAGAAAACTAAAGAATAAACTACAAGAACCCCACCAAAAACTAGGGATGATCTCAGGTGCTCCGGATGGGTAATTAGATCCTGCTCCACATGTGGCACCCGTCGTGCTGTTTATGTGATTACAAATCCGGTAAGTAGTCTTATTCGGTAGGTCACATTCATGAAAGGGTAGTGGATTGTAGTTACGACATGAGGAACATATCCGATATCATTTGTGAAACGGCTATTCCATAACGGTCAACCAACTCCCGATGGCGTCCGTAAAATTTACGATTAATTGATATGATGGGACGAAATCTCTGACTGGATAATAAACCAGTGTATTATGTCGCTGATTGAAATCCAAAACGTCACAACAGACACGGCATTGCGAACGAGTTGTGATATTTTTTTTTAAACATTTAAAGGATTGATAAGGAAGCACAACAACACAAACCGTCACATGTTGTTTAAAGGTCAATACGATGATAATCACATTGTTATTTAATTAATTTTTTCTCGGTAGGAGAGAACACAATGCCATAACGCAAACCTTGTGAACATAATTTCTGTAAATTGGAACACAATTAAATGAAGAGCATCACAAGTGTCAACTTTTACTGTCAGACATCATACGAATATTTCTTCAAAGATAGCAATGTCGGATTTAAATGGAGAGGTGGTAAATTGTCTTACTCTCGTGTGAGTTCAAATTGAAATCGTCCCTTCGTAAATTTTACGGACTTCATCACGAGTTGGTTGACCGTGATAGAATAACTGTTTCATAGATGATATCGGATATGTTCCTTACGTAGTAAGTACAATCCCCTTCCCTTTCATGAATGTGACCTTCCAAATTAAGACTATTTACCAAATTCGTTATAACATGAGCAACACGACGGTGCCACATGTGGGGCAGGATCTGCTTACCCTTCGGGAGCACCTGAGATCACCTCTAGTTTTTGGTGAGGTTCGTGTAGCTTATTCCTTAGTTTTCTATGCTGTGTCATGTGTACTATTGTTTGTCTGTTTGTCTGTTTGTCTTTTTTATTTTTAGTCATATCGTTGTCAGTTTATTTTTGATTTATCGGTATCTTTCGTCCCTCTTTTATATGAATGTGGCACTTGCATGAGAACTGCTCTGAGTGAGTTTTTAGGAAGTTATCGACAACAATCCACCTTTTTATTTGTATAAGACAAAGATACTTGTATCTATGGTTTAAATTAATTCGTGGTTAAGAAATCCCTCATTTGATAATTTAACCGTAATAGATAGGTTAAGCTCATTTATGCAATCTCGAACGTCACTACAGACCGGACATAGCGGAAAAGTTTGTATGTATAAATACCACATCTCCTGAATTTCACAGTTATATAAATATATAAACATATATCTAAATATTTGAAGTTGATAAAAAAAAGAACAACAACACAACCTTTCATATGTTAGATAATGTCAATCAGCTGATGATCCCATTGTTATTCTTGGTAGGAGAGAAGGAAAATACAAACACTGAGGAAAACATACCTTGTGCAAATCATTCTGTAAATTGGAAGAAATTAATAGAAGTGCATCCTTATGATCAAGTTGAGCTGTATAATGTCAATAGATCAATTTCCACTAAAATGCCATTTTTTAATTGAAGTACACACAAGGTTAAAAGAATAAACACCGTGATATCTCAACAGTGTGCAGTATCTAAAAACACATCTATTGTACAGTATTTTATTTGCGTGACATTTTACCCTTGAGGGGTTGTCAATTTCGAGAATTTGGGATTGATGGTTTTACCAATAACACTAACCACTACATACGACGATCAATTCACGTAGGACTGAAATTTTATGAAAAGTAAAGTCACAAAAATACTGAACTCCGAGGAAAATTCAAACCGGAAATTCCCTAATCAAATGGCAAAATCAAAAGCTCAAACACAGCAAACGAATGGACAACAACTGTCATATTCTTGACTTGGAACAGGCATTTTCTTATGTAGCAAATGATTAATTGAACCTGGTTTTATATGTGGCTCACCCTATCACTTGTAAGACAGTCACATCAAATTCAATATTGACACCGATGTGTGAACAAAAAAAAACGGACATAAGACAAAATTTGCTATCTTAAAAACAATATGCGAGGGTAAAGGTATACCGTGGCATATAAGAAACGTCATTAATTTATATTTATTTGTTAGCTCGCAAATCATATTTGATGCTGGTAATTGATTACAGTATATTTTATGAACTTATTTTCACGGATACTTTTTTGCGTATTAGACCCTTAAGTGAGCTTCGCGTCAGTTATATTTCGCAATTGATGTAGCTGAATAAAGAAAGATCAAAGTTTGATGTATTTGCAATATTGTTTTAATTAAAAAACAATTGTTCAGAGAAAAATTAAAAAAGAAAAGTCTTTCCACTAAAAAAACAAGTATTATTGATATCAAAAATATAAAAAAAAATGGTTTTAAATGTCACTAACAGCTTCAAGTGATAGCTTAGTATGCTGATTCCAAAAATATAAGGTAGATAATTTCTTATTCAAGGTCATATGGCTTGCAACTTAATGCAAAAAATCCCATGGCTTTATCATGCATATACATGTATATGAGGTAAAAGCAAAGGTCAAAATGTAGAACGTCAAATTAACATATGACCTTGAGTTTAACTTCAAGGTCACAAACCAAGGATCTCAAATCAAAATACCCTAAGTCTAAATTATATTTGGTTGATGAGTTACATCCCCATACGCATATTTCTTAAATAAAAGAGGGAAGGAAACTCTTATTTAATGTTAGCGTACCCTTTAAACCAATATGTATTTGTTACGATATGTCGAAATTTTTGTAACAAAATTCTTGACATAATAAGTTACCAGCAATAGAGATATAATGTTGATAACAGTCATTGAAAATCCATATTGTCACTACAAAATGGGCATATCGAATGAGTTGAGTATATATATATATCTAAAAATTAAAAGTTGATAGCACTGTTATATGTTGGTTAAAGGTTACCAAGATGATGATCACACAGTTATATGTTGGTGATAGGTTACTAAGATGCTGATCACACTGTTATATGTTGGTAAAAGGTTACTAAGATGCTGATCACACTGTTATATGTTGGTGAAAGGTTACTAAGATGCTGATCACACTGTATATGTTGGTGAAAGGTTACTAAGATGCTGATCACACTGTTATATGTTGGTGAAGGATTACTAAGATGCTGATCACACTGTTATTTAATATGTTGGTGAAAGGTTACTAAGATGCTGATCACACTGTTATATGTTGGTGAAAGGTTACTAAGATGCTGATCACACTGTTATATGCTGGTGAAAGGTTACTTAGATGCTGATCACACTGTTAGATGTTGGTGAAAGGTTACTAAGATGCTTATCACACTGTTATATGTTGGTGAAAGGTTACTAAGATGCTGATCACACTGCTATATGTTGGTGAAAGGTTACTAAGATGCTGATCACACACTGTTATTATTTTGGTGAAAGGTTACTAAGATGCTGATCACACTGTTATATGTTGGTGAAAGGTTATTACGATGCTGGTCACACTGTTATATGCTGGTGAAAGGTTATTAAGATGCTGATCACACTGTTAAAAGTTAGTGAAAGGTTACTAAGATGTTAATCACACAGTTATATGTTGGTGAAAGGTTACTTAGATGCGGATTACACTGTTATATGTTGGTGAAAGGTTACTAAGATGCTGATCACACTGTTATATGTTGATGAAAGGTTATTAAGATGCTGATCACACTGTTAGATGTTGGTGAAAGTTACTAAGATGCTGATCAAACTGTTATATGTTGGTGAAAGGTTACTAAGATGCTGATCACACTGTTAGATGTTGGTGAAAGGTTACTAAGATGCGGATCATACTGTTATTTTATTTAAAATATTATAAAAGAGGGACGAAAGATACCAAAGGGACAGTCAATCTCATAAATCTAAATGAACTGACAACGTCATCGATAAAAATGAAAAAGACAAACAGACAAACAATGCTACACATGACACAACATAGAAAACTAAAGAATAAACAACACGAACCCCACCAAAAAACTAGGGGTGATCTCAGGTGCTCCAGAAGGGTAAACATGTCCTGCTCCACATGTGGCACCCGTCGTATTGCTTATGTGATAACAAATCCGGTAAATAGTCTAATTCGGTAGGTCACATTCATGAAAGGGAAAGTGATTGTAGTTACAGCGTAAGGAACATATCGGATATTATTTGTGAAATGGTTATTCCATAACGGCCATTCAACTCGTGATGGCGTCCGTAAAATGTACGAAGGATAATTAAGAGAGAAAACAGTGGTGTAAAGCAAAACTTGTGAAAACTGTTTCCGTAAATTGGAACGAAGTCAATAGAAGTGCATCACTTGATAAAACACGTGGTTAAATACTGTACCCTTGTGTAGGTCATTATGTATGGTCTCAGTTAGCAAAATGTGTCACCTGTATCAAACTGCTCCAAGAGATTAATACGGAAGATATCGACTAAAATCGACACTTTATTTGTGCAATATCAAATCTGTGTATCTATGAAAAAAAGTTTATATTTTAAGTTATTCGTGGTAATGATATCTCTAATTTACCGTCATAGTTATATACATATAAATAAATATATTGAAAATCAAAAGCTGATTATAAAACACAACACAACCTTGATGATATCTTAGATATCTCATAAAATGATACACATGTATCTGATGGTAAAAAAAAAACAACAGGAAGTTAATATGAAATTGTTCATAATTTCTCTAGCATCAAGCTGGCTGTAATAGATAAATGTCATAAATGATAACATGTTATTTGATAGGTAAAAAAAAACACACACAGGAAAGTTAACTTGTGTAAAATTGTTCAGTAAATTTCCCTCATTAGCATCAAGCTGCGCTGTAAATTGTCATGTTCGAATTAAATTAGATATGAAGTTAAAAGCGGTAAAATGTCTGCACAGTTTGCAGTATCTAAATACCTATATATTGTACAGTATTTTCTAGGCACGACCTTTAACCCTAAAGGGGTTGTCAATTTGTAAAATTTAAGCTGTATGGTGTTACCAATCAACACTTTAATTAAACCACACATGCGAAATGAGGCATCTTACATATCGTAGTTTGTTACTGAGCTACGATTTTATTCATTCGTCCTCGTAACTGTATTTGAACAATTCTATGTAAGGAGAACAACCCTGCTAATGAAGTCAGCATAGTATAAGCAAACTCATTTTTATATAAATAAGGCCGTTAGTTTTCTCGTTTAAATTGTTTTACATTGTCACTTTGGGGCTTTTTATAGCTGACTATGCGGTATGGGCTTTGCTCATTGTTGAAGGCCGTACAATGACCTTTTGTTGTTAATTTTTGAGCCATTTCAGTCTCCTGTGGAGAGTTGTCTCATTGGCAATCATATCACATCTCCTTTTTTTATAAACACAAAGATAATTCATTTAAACATTGGAACAGCAGATAAGTATGAAGTTTGTCATATAATCCTGTTTAAAGTCGTTTATTCAGGTCAACATCGAGTGACTATCTATTTAGACCTTCTCTTTTCAGTAGTAACAATAATCTTCATTTTATTTGCGATAGATAAGATGAAAACATAAGTTAAAATGAGTACTAGGACATCATCAATAACTTGCATGTTATATTGGTTATTCCCATCGGATTTTGTCTAATGCTTAGTCCGTTGCTGTGTGTGTTACATTTTAATGTTATGTCGTTGTTCTCCTCTAATATTTAATGCGTTTCCCACAGTTTTAGTTTGTAACCCCGATTTTGTTTTTTGTCCATAGATTTATGAGTTTTGAACAGCGGTATACTACTGTTGCCTTTATTTACTGGAGGAACTAATAAAATCGTCACTAATTTTAATATTCATTATCAGGAATTTGTTGGCCAAAACTAAATGTCTGTGTTTCATCGAAATTTTCCTGCAGCCTTTGATTCTACACGTGTTGAGACCTTTTCCTGATTATGAAGTTTGTATTGAGTTTGTATTAATATAGCGATGGACTGGAAGCATGGATAATGGATCTCGCTTGTCCTTTTGTCACATCAAGTATTGCTTCTTTTGGAATATATTATGTTCATATCGTTGTCGTTTGTTTTCGTGATTTGCCTCCCTTCTTCATTTAAGATTTGAAGATGGACTGACCACTGTTGCTATCGATTGATATTTTTCCATTGTCTAGAAAAATATATATATATAAAAAACAGTTTGCTTTACGATATGTCAGTCCATTGAGCTTCATTATCGATACTTCCCGCTAAAAGTAGTTAACCAACACCTCTTGTATGCACGTGCTTCCTTGACATAGTTCAGTCGCACGTGTTTTTGTGGTTCTTTGTTTAATTGATCTTTAATTTTATCACAGTAAATGTTCCAACCTAGACATGTTATAAAATTTAGTTTTCATTTGATGTTTTGTAATTATTGAAGTGTAATAAACTGGCATTTTACAAACAAAAGGTTCATTGGTTGATGCACAAAAGTAAACCTTTTCAATTCTAACTAAACCCCATGTAAACTTCATAAACTTGTCAATTTTCCAAGTTAAAGAAAAATATTAAAATACGACAAATACATTGTTATGCATTAAATTGTTAATTACAGTTAGGTTTTGGACTTGTTTTACTAACGTTGTGTTTCGATTTCCTCTCAGTCATTGTTAAAAATATTAATACAAGTGTTTAAAATTTAAGAGACGCATCTCCCGTTCTTTTACTTAAAAAAAACAAAATCAGATATGATCTGGACAAGTACTAAGTTGTTTGTGAAGACGGACATTTTAAATTAGCATCTCTAAATAGTGACTGTAGCTAATAACACTGATTAATTCAAGTCATGTAAGAAATACAACAACGACTGTGTACTAAGAACTCGAAATGACCGACAGGTTGGGTCAACATCTTTGCAATTCAACTTACAGACTAGAAATATATCATCGGATAAAATAGCATCCTTTCCGCAGGGAAACGATTGCAATACGATTATTTGATCTTCCCCAAAATTAACATGCGTACTTATAATGTATTAATCAAATTCAAACATTTTCCAATCATAGTGATAAAAATGTCTCGTCTTTTTTCCCAAAATATTTGTAGGAAGGTACCAAGACCTTGTTCATAATATTCCGTATCAACTTTACAAATAATACATGATGGCATTGAAGTATAGATTTAGCGTACTGATGTTGTTTAAAATCTTAGTAACGTGTTATAGTGTTCTTTTATTCGTTTTTATTTGTATTACTATTACTGTTTGGTCTGTTGTTGTTGATATCCATTTGACGTGTCTCTGTACTTTTGCATCCCGTCATTGTGTTGTTTGTATTATCTTTCCTGTGTGCTTATATGCCTTGTCCGTGTGAATTTTTATGTTTCTTTGACGTGGCTCTGTATTTAACCATTCCGTCATTGTGTTATGCTCTATTATAATTTTTGTATTTTTGTCTTTTATATTTGCTAATGCTTTGTCTATATGCCCTTTTGAGTTTCTTTGATACATAATGATATGGCTTTTTTTTTTTTAAAGAAATACACAATAAGCATATTAACAAGCGGCAAGAAGGGCAAGGTCCACTTCTAATTGACATTATGCAGAGGATATACCTAAAAGAACTATAGACTATATTCTTGTCATACTTTGAACGACGAAATTATTTCATATATCTACCTGTGTGACGTTAACATTCTGACGTCAAACACGCGATTCTACATCATAGTTAATATCAATCTAACCATAAGGTCCCAGTATGGAGGCCCCTCATGGGGGGTCCTAGTAATCACATAATCACCATTTTTTTTGAATGTGTTGAAGTCAGTCTACAATTTGGCCGAATATTTGCGATTTATCATGTTGTTTATAGCTAGCTGCTACTAGGACTAGGTTATAAGTTTCTGTACATTCCCTATCAAATTGAATTACTCTTAGTAAAACAAATACCAAAAACACAGTCACACTGCTGTACATTGATCACTTGTCATCGGTGTTTTTATCTATCCAAGCTGACTATTTTTTTTGAGAAAAATGTTATTTTCATTATAATTAATCCATCAAAGAAAATTCATATAACAATCAGAGATATCAAAGATTTCAAATGATACCTTATCAGCAATCAAAATTCAATCATTAGTAATAAAAAGTAATTATAAAATAAAGTGTAACAATGCAGCCAAAAATTTTATTTAATTAATATAAATTTGCCAAATATTCTGTATTTAACTTTTAATAGATATATACATGAACATAAATTGAAATATATATTTATATATTTCGTTTATTAATGTAACATATATACATATCATAGATGAATATAGGGCGAACGAACCCAGGGCGAACGGACTATCAGGGCGAACAAACCTAGGGCGAACATGTAATCTGACAGGGCGAACGATCCCGATACCCCCTGCTGGTTAGAATAGGGTACCGGTCCCTTATTTATGACCTTCTTGTGAGAACAGGGTATTTTGTAAACAAAGTATTTGTGTTTTAGGGGGGTTGGAGGGGTCCTGATTGCAAAATCTGGGGCATAAAAACATGAAATCCAGAGGGGTGGGTCTTTTCGTTACCCAAAACACCACCAAACACCCTGAAAACCATTGACCTCCTTTTGTCAATCATACATGCACAGAGTTTGGGATACACAGTCACTGTTTGATTTTATATGATTTTAGTTTATGTAAAAACTTGATCATTCCAAGTAAATAAGTAATAGGTCAACTGTTTTGTGTGTAGTGAATGCCAAGTTTCACATAACCTTTATCTCATTTTCACAGCTAGTTGAATTGGTCAACAGTGGCAGATCCAGAAATGTTAATAAAAGTGGGGGGTTGCACTGACTGCCAAACTGGGGCCTCTCCAGTCATGCGTGATGATGCTTCAATAATTCCTTTAAAGGTAATTTAAATAAAAAAATAAGATTACATGTGTCTTGCGCTGTTACGGACCACTCTAAAGTGGGTATTCTTTTCTGAAATGTTTTCTAATTTTAATACCCATATACATGTACTATCTGCTTGTTTGAAACATGAATTAAAACTCACTCATAATTTTATATAAGACATACCAATCAATATCCAGTACCAAATTGAAAAGAAATATCACTAAATGCATGAAGCCAGACACAAAAGATTGTTTAACAGTGTACAAATAAATACAAGTCACTTTATAAAAGGGTGATGCTGTTATTATACTATTTTTTTTCATGTCATTTTCATTGTGAAAAGGCAGATAATTAATCATGTGGTTGTACATGTAATTCTATAGAAATTAAAAAAATGGGCATTATAGATGGTTTGATAGACATTTAATGTATAGATATTCCCCATTTCCATTCTCAATTTTATTATCTACATAGGTGTATTAAAGTCAGAACTGACACGAATACAGCACAAAATTGTGATACATACATGTATATACTTTCTGTTCGGTGTGAGCCAAGGCTCTATGTTAAACTTAAAGGCCGTACCTTGAACTATAATTTACATTTATAAATTGTTATTTTGATGGAGAGTTGTCTCATTGGCACTCATACCACATCTTCATATACACATGTAACTTAAAATTTCAAATTCCTTAATCATGTTAATACATGTAAATGTATTATGTTTAATGCCCAAAGATTGACATTAATTGACAAAATCAGAGATGCAATATAACCAGTTCATTCATTAAAATGTCGTAGTGATCATATTGATTTGAAATGATGCAGAAGAACATTAAAATAATTGATGAAATGCTTTTTATAAAGTCATATTTTTTAGGGAAAATCTGTTAGTCTTATTTTGAAATGTCAAAGTGAGGCAATTTTGCCAGTTACATGTATCATAACTTCCTTTTATCATGTTTATGCATTTAAACATTTTTCTTTTAGCATTTTTAAAGAAAGTACAAGCACTTAAAGAAGTAGTGGAAAATAATCAACAAAACAGAAGTCATTAGAGGCGATGATTTCTATATTTATACATGTATCTAGACTAGTAGTGGATTTGAAAAGTGCTGTATTGATTCATGTGCAAATAAGGAGCAGCAGCCAACATGGCCAATGAAACATTGCAAATGTATGATTAGAGGTATGTCATGAATGTTATGTTTAAGTTGTTTAAATATTTTTTTGTTTTCAGACTTAGGGACGACATCAAAAGTTCAATGTACAATGTAGGATAAAAAACTTACTTCACATAGTTTTTTCACTGACCCCCACACCCCCCTCTTAACTTAATTTGGGAAAAATTGATTTACCAATAGGGATATATATGTAAATATCGATTTTAGATATACAAAACTTGCAGAATTTTAAACCCCCCACCCCAAACTATTTGATTTAAATTTTTTATCCTACATCAATCTTTTGATGTCGTCCCTTACATGTACAATGTACGTACATGTACAAGTAAATGTTGAGGACATACATGTAGAGGTGACATTTTTTATTCTTGGGTTAGTTTGAAAATTAACCATGTTAGCAGTAACATACTATTTATTTTAATTGGAAGCTCTCTTTACAATCAAGTATAGAAATCTATGAAATTTAAACACAAGGTTAATGACCATAAAAGGAAGGTTGGGATTGATTTTGGGAGTTTTGGTCCCAACAGTTTAGGAATTAGGGGCTAAAAAGGGCCCAAATAAGCATTTTTCTTATTTTTCGCACAATAACTTTAGTATAAGTCAACAGAAATCTATGAAATTTCTATGACCATAAGGTTTAGGACCACAAAAGGAAGGTTAGGATTGATTTTGGGAGTTTTGGTCCAAAACAGTTTTGGAATAAGGGGCCAAAAAAAAGGTCCCAAATAAGCATTTTTAGCTCACTGTGCCCAAAGGGCCAAGTGAGCTTTTCCCATCACTTGGCGTCCGTCGTCCTGCGTCTGTCGTCGTTAACATTTACAAAAGTCTTCTCCTCTGAAACTACAGAACCAATTCAAACCAAACTTCATCTGATTGATTCCTAGGGTATCTAGAATAAAGTTTGTGTTTTAATTCCCATTTCATCAAAAAACATGGCCGCCATGGCTAAAAATAGAACATAGGGGGTAAAATGCATTTTTTGGCTTATAACTCAAAAACCAAAGCATTTAGAGCAAATCTGACATGGGGTAAAATTGTTTATCAGGTCAAGATCTATCTGCCCTGAAATTTTCAGATGAATCGGACAACCCCTTGATGGGTTGCTGCCCCTAAATTGGTAGTTTTAAGGAAATTTTACTGTTTTTGGTTATTATCTTGAATATTATAATTATAGATGGAGATAAACTGTAAACAGCAATAATGTTCAGCAAAGTAAGATTTACAAATAAGTCAACATGACCAAATGGTCAGTTGACCCCTTTAGGAGTTATTGCCCTTTATAGTCAATTTTTAATCATTTTTCATTAATTTCCATGATCTTTTACAAAAATCTTCTCCTCTGAAACTACCGGGCCAAATTAATCCAAACTTAGACACAATCATCTTTAGGGTATCTAGTTTGAAAAATGCGTCCGCTGACCCAGCATCAAACCAAGATTCCCATTTCATCACAAAACATGGCCACCACGGCTAAAAATAGAACATGGAGGTTAAATGCAGTTTTTGGTTATAACTCAAAAACCAACGCATTTAGAGCAAATCTGACATGGGGTAAAATTGTTTATCTGGTCAAGATCTATATCTGCCCTGAAATTTTAAGATGAATGGGACAACCCGTTGTTGGGTTGCTGCCCTGAATTGGTAATTTTAAAGAAATTTTGCTGTTTTTGGAAATTATCTTTAATATTATTATGGATAGAGATAAACTGTAAACAGCAAAAATGTTCAGCAAAGTAAGATTTACAAATAAGTCAACAGGACCAAAATGGTCAGTTGACCCCTGAAGTAGTTATTGCCCTTTATAGTCAATTTTTAACCATTTTTCCAATTTCCAATTTTTAAGTTTTTAAGTTTAAGTTCTTAGACCACATATTTATTCTGTGTCAGAAACCTATGTTGTGTCATCTATTTAATCACAATCCAAATTCAGAGCTGTATCAAGCTTAAATGTTGTGTCATACTTGCTCCACATGTTCAGGGTTTGACCTCTGCAATCTTATAAAGCTGTGCCCTGCAGACCATCTGGTTTACTAAACATAGGTACATAAGATAATCCTTAAATCAGTAAATTGTAATAAAATCAATATTTTAATTGTTTTAATTTCAGAGGTCATTTTTCCACAAAAGCAAGCTAATATATGTCAATGGGCCTGATGAAGTTGAGTTTTTTTTTTACTTTTGGGAGAAATGGAACATATATAAGTGAAGAAAAGGGGAAAATATTAGACACAGTACATGGACACCAGCATGAGCAAGTTAAGACAAGGTATTATGTTATATAGAATATAATATATGAATGTTTTATCAACTTGTGACCTCAACCAATCAAATTATATCACCACTAAATGAAGTGGGTGGTAAACAGGATTTTCCTTGACCAAATTCACATGTAAACATTAAAAAATAACATAGAAAATATGATAAACAAATTCAAATTACCACCTTAGCAATTCAGCAATTTTATCGATAAAAAAGTGTCACAATGTCATTATCGCACTTCGGCTTAATCAAAATTTGCGCTACTGTGTTAATCCATTGCACATCAGCCAATATTCGTGGTGCAGAATTAATGCTACATGTGGGATTACAATGTTACTTTTGAATTTCTTTGCCCTCAACAACAAAAAAGTAGTAAAATTCTTATATTAGTTAGACAAAACACATTAAACATGTACCTTTATGCTTTAAAATGACATGTAAATAAAATAAAATTGAGAAAGGAAATGGTGAATATGTCAAAGCGACAACCACCCGACCATAGAGTAAACAACAGCCGAAGGCAACCAATGGGTCTTCAATGTAGCGAGAATTCCCGCACCCGTAGGTGTCCTTCAGCTGGCCCCTAAAATATGCGTAATAGTACAGTGATAATGGACGTCATACTAAACTCCGAATTATACACAAGAAACTAAAATTTAAAATCATACAAGACTAACAAAGGCCAGAGGCTCCTGACTTGGGACAGGCGCAAAATTGCGGCGGGGTTAAAAATGTTTATGAGATCTCAACCCTCCCCCTATACCTCTAGCCAATGTAGAAAAGTAAAAGAATAACAATACGCACATTAAAATTCAGTTCAAGAGAAGTCCGAGTCTGATGTCAAAAGATGTAACAAAAGAAAATAAATAAAATGACAATAATACATAAATAACAACAGACTACTAGCAGTTAACTGACATGCCAGCTCCAGACCTCAATTAAACTGATTGAAAGATTATGTCTTCATCATATGAATATCAGGTACAATCCCTCCGTTAGGGGTTTAGTATCATACTATCATAAAATATATGAGAAGAACATAACCCGTGTCATGCCAACAACTGTTTTTTTAGAAATAAATGTGTTTAGTTCCGATGCAAAGACCCTATCAGTGAATCAATGTTAAAGCCAAAATATGCAATCTTTAATGACCTGACAACAGTATCGTAACTATATCCCCTTTTAATAAGTCTATTTAAAGGTTTTGTTAGTTTCTGAGGAGAATACTGACATTTTTGTGCTTTATAAAGAATATTTCCATAAAATTTTGGATGTGAAATACCTGAACGTATAAGATGTCTGCATGTTGAGTTATATTTACGAATTATTTCCTTATAATAATTTTAACTAGAGAAAGGTGACAGTTGAGGATGCAAACAGAAATTGTAGTTATTTGAGAAGAAAAAAAAATCACTGTTTAAATAGGTATTCTGATATATATGTGATTTTCAATGGTTTTAACTTTTTAGTTCCCTTTGAAGGCTTTCTGTGGTCTGTCCATCCAGTTTTCCTCACTTTTTTATGCCCCTTTTATATGTATGGGCATTTTGTTTCTCGGTTTGTGCATTGGTTTCTCTGTCTGTCTTTCTTCAGGTTAAAATTTTTGGTCAAAGTAGTTTTTGATGAAGTTGAAGTCCAATGATATGATCTGTCTAAATTTAATGCCAAATAAGAGCTTTGTTCCCAATTTCATGGTCACTGAACAAAGAAAATGATAGTGCCAGTGGGGCATTCATGAACTAGTCTATGGACACATTCTTGCAGGAATTGTTTCTTCATGCTTGAAGATATTGATATGATATTGTTTTATCATGACAAGTAACAGATCCAGTTTAATTTTTAGCTTACCTGGCCCGAAGGGCTAAGTGAGCTTTTCTCATCACTTGGCGTCCGTTGTTGTCCGTCGTCGTCGTTTACATTTTACATTTTGAACTTCTTCTAGAGAACCACTGAATGGAATGAAACCAAACATGGCATGAATGTTTCTTATGAGGTGCTGAGTTGCTGACCAAGTGTTGTTACTTTGTAGCCGATCCATCATTCAAGATGGCCGCCAGTGGGGGACTTAGTTTAACATAGGACCCTATGGGAAATGCATACAAATGACTTCTTTTAGAGAACCACTGAATGGAATGAAACCAAACATAGCATAAATGTTCCTTTCTTAATGAGGTGCTAACCAAGTGTTGTTACTTTGTAGCCAATTTTTTTTTATTTTTTATATGATTTCAAAAACCCAGGTAGAATCAGGTGAGCGATACAGGCTCTTGAGAGCCTCTAGTTTTTTCTGGTGTAATGATTTTGAGCATAATAATGGTCCTTGGTCTTACAAAATTCACTTAGATAATTAGATTTCAACACTTTGATTTGATATTTGTTATATAGTTTACACATGTTACACCATGACAAGTTATACTGTGGATTCATTTATTTTTGTGGGTACCAATTTTCGTGGATTGAGGAAAACTTACAGGTTTGTGGATATTTAATTTCGTGGTTTTGCTGAAGTCTGCATACAAGCCATAGGAAAAATTGTCATTCGTTGAACTTTTAATTTCGTGGTTCAACTGTTCACACGAAATCCACGAAAATTGGTATCCAACGAATAATAATGAATCCACAGTAGATAAAGTTAGAAATATGTTCCAATACAATGAAATTTAACTGGTAGGGGACTATATTATAAGTAATATGGTTAGCTACTAACCCCTACAGATCCATAGAGGGTTAGTGAAATCCATAGGGGGTGAGGCCAGAGGCCAAATCCCCTATTAATTTTATTCACCCTCTATGGATCTGTAGGGGGTCAGTAGTTAACCGTATAACAAATTTATCGGACACCAGACTTTTGTTCTGCGTTCTGTTGAAAAAATTAACAATGAAATACAACAACATTAATAGATGACGTCACCATTAACGTGTCATGGACCTCTTATGAAACTGACTAACCCCAAACTGTCTCATAGGGGTCACCATGTGACGGTGTTTAACCAATCAAACGTGATAATTCAGCTGTGGTCCGATAAATTGTAATGCAATACTGACAGAATGCTTGTAAATATACAGATGTTCATGTATCACTGTAAGTAATAATAATATTAACCTTAATTTGATTATTTTGCTTGTTTTAAAATCAAAATATATTGATAGTTAGTTGCTGTTATTATAAAATTTGCATCTTGCATTTATTTCAGAATCAGCCATGGAAAGAAACTGTTAAAAGAAGAAAAAAAAGATGAAGAAATAGACTTTAACTTTTGTTACATATATGTACATTTGATTATACTGTTAACAAATTTTTAAAATATATTCTGTTACCAAAGATGAGAATTTATTATCAATCATGCCATTTTAAGAAAACATAGGTATAGGAAGATGTGGTGTGAGTGCCAATGAGACAACTCTCCATCCAAATAACAATTTAAAAAGTAAACCATTATAGGTTAAAGTACGGCCTTCAACACGGATGTATAGAAATGGGTTTAATTTTAAGCTGATGGGATGGTTAAGGGGTTCTCATCTTAATGATATAATTTGTAAGCGCTCTTAAAAATCCTTAAAAAACTCATGTCAAAGTGCAAACTGTAAAGCTGTAGATTCTTTATTGATTAAAACATCTGCATTCAGATGAAATGCGCATATGATGCAATAGAATTGATACCATGAAAGTTTTATTTCAAAAGAATAATTCACATCATGACATGTTTTGTTCATATATCCTACATGTTATTAGAACACCTCAGTTAGTCTGAAAGTGCTTGCCTTGAGTGCAGGAGGTTATTAAAGGTTCAAACGGACCGAGTCAATGCAAAGACTTGAAAACTGGTATAAGCTGCTTTGCTAGGCAAAAAGCATTAAGAAGTAAGAGCAGACTGAATCAACACTTAGTCAGAATTTTGTGTCCAGGTAGGGAGACATATCTTCCTGCAAACTATTACTTTGTGAGTTAGGGTGTCAGTCTTATACAAATTAGGGTTGGAGCTCAATTCTGATTATCATGATCTCATAGCCTGAATATGCATCTGACCTGCAACTGGAAGTAAAGCAACCATCATCCAAACATATGTTTACCATACGGTTTATGATCATCTGTTAGCCATATGTTCTCAAACATATGATTACCATGAACATGCGTTTATCATGTGTTTTCAAACGCATGTTTCACATAAACATCCGTTTACCACGTGTTTTCAAACGCATGTTTTCCATAAACGCATGTAAACAATACGTTCTCCAAACATGCGTTTAACGTACGGTGCTCCAAACATGCGTTTCTGACATGTTTAGAAAACGTACAGTAAATTCCTGGTAAACATGCGTTTACATGCGTTGCAATTTTGCCTGTGTAGGTAATCAAATAATCATGAAATATTTGGCTTAATAATCAAATAATCATTAAAAAAACGGCCAAGTAATCACATAATCAAAAACCCCATGAGGGCCCTCAGTATGTAAAATCGTTCAATCATTTACTGTGTGTGTTACATTGTATTGTTGTGTCGTTGTTCTCCTTAATGCATTTCCCTCAGTTTTTTTTTCTTCTATCGATTTATGAGTTTCGATCAGCGGTATACTACTGTTGACTTTATTTACGGGTGGATGTTACATACATTAATAAAATACAAAAATAAGAAAGCAATGAATGAGATTGTTTAATTTGATGTTTGCCTTTTTGTTCTTCTTTGTTAAATAGATAATTGTTTTTGTTGTCATTAAGATTATAACACAATGTTGACTGCTGTACCCTAGTTTTGACCTTTTTTACCAATTATGTCTGTTTGTTTTGTTCACGTATCTTTGTCAATTTAATGGAATTTGACGAGGACTAACGTACAAATGAGAGGTTCAGCGCTATAAAAGCAGGTTCTATCCCATATTTTTTACATAAGAAAATGCCTGTACGAAGTCAGGAATATGACCATTGTTCTTCATTCCTTTGAAGTTTTTGAGATTTTGATTTTTCCGTTTTATTAGGGACTTCCCGTTTTGAATTTTCCTACGAGTTCAGTATTTTTTAGATTTTACTTTTTGCTGATGTATGCATTGACACCGAAAAGAATTGTTAATGAATTAAGTGATATGATTGCAATGAGAAAACTATACACCAAAGTTCAAATGAAAATGATGAAAGCAATTATAGACAACCGTACAGCCTTTAACAATGAGGAAATACATACCAAATATTCGGCTGTTAAATAGCATGACTAGAAATTATGAGTAATAGTCCTGTTAAACCTTATTCCAAAACGTTTCCAAAACTAAACAACTTAGTTAGAAAATCGAATGATAAGGGGCATTTTGTTTTACCGATTTTAAAATTCGAAATCAACAGTAGTCGAAAGTACAAGAAAATACAAGAAAAGCGCAAAAAGCATGAGTGTAAAACGTAACAATTCGAACCCCATCAAAAACTGGGGATGAACTCAGGTGCTCTTTGTAGGGTTAACTTTACATTTGATAAGGGACTTTCCGTTTAAAATTTTCCTCGGAGTTTAGATTTTTTGTGATTTTACTTTTTATTGCTTTATTTGGCACCATCGTGTTTATCATGTAAGTACAAACCGGTGATAAGTCTTATACGTGGTATTCACCAATGTTTTTTCAACTGATCGGGCGGAGCTTACTTTTTAATTTGCATATGGACAGTCTATTAGAAATGTGTGTGATAAGGATGAACTCTGTTATGATTATTATTGATCTCTAATCACCTACAAATGAACTGAGTTTATGTTATGGGACGCTTAATTGATGAGTGTATCCCAAAACATCTGTCTATAGATGGACTGGTCTTAAATAAGCGAACCGGTTAAACCCCGCCCAGTCAAGTGAAATAAATCAAGTAATACTACCACTTCTATTTACTGTTTTATCCTGACGATGTTGGAGTCAATATACGCAAACAATTCTCGCAACCTTTAAATAATATGTGCCAGTTGTGTTGTTTTTCCTATAAACTTTAAATGTGTCAATGTGATTGTATCAAACGCCCTAGTTTATTTTACCACCAAATATTCCAAACTTATTTTTTTATTATGAAACTTCAGTTAGAAGCCTTGAAGAACATTTAATGACGTATTTCATCAACATGATAAAAAAAAACCATTAAAACATAAAACTAATGAAATCGTGTTGATGGTTTACCAAATTAGGTAATAAATACCGGAATAGATTTTTATCAATTTTTAAAGAACTAATTAAACTCCTAGATACCAGGATTGAAATTTTGTATTTGCGCCAGACGCGCGTTTCGTCTACAAAAGATTCATCATTGACGCTCGAATCCAAAAAATTGAATAAAGCCAAATAAAGTACGAAGTTTAAGAGCATTTGGAGACCAAACAATTATAAACGTTTTTCCATACACAGCTAAGGTAATCTATTTCTGAGGTATAAAAAAAAACCACTTAGTATTTCAAAAGTCAAAGTTTTGTAAACAGTGAATTTATAATTATGACCATATCAATGATAATTCAAGTCAACACAAAAGTGCTGACTACTGAGCTGGTGATAAATGATACATATCTGCTAATATATGCACATAATTTTACTAATAATTGACGTTTTATTAAATCTGTCTTAATCATAACCTAAAGTTTATATAGCCGAATCGTTGAAAATTTGAGCATTGGAAATCCAGGTCCAAAAGGAACAGCCAAAACCTACGTTAAACGTTTTCCGAGGGTCGTTAATTTCTGAGCACAACTAAATGCAATTTCCTTGAGTTTTACAGACAATATATTTATATGCAAATGTTGAAGCACTGAATTAACAGGCAAATTTCAATAACATTAATTTTACGTGTACTAAAATTCACATACATTTTACATGATTTTGACCTAAAACGAGCTTGAAATCAGTTTATGTGAGTTTCACTGAAATCTCATTTGAAACTCATGTGAATTTCACGTGAAAATCATGTTAAAAATAAGCTATAAGGAGGTTAAATAAATGTTGATCACTGCTCGTCGTCTTACTTATATATAAGCAGATTCAATGCAACATCTTTTGAAAGAGAGACAGAAAAAAGGCATGTTTACTTATTTCACAACCAAACAAATGTTCATTACATCCGCTAATTCACTCGATAAATTAAACTTCAGTCAGCGCTTTCCTCTAATATATCCCTGTGAACTTAAAAAGATTGATACCTAAAGGAGAAGATATGTTCCGTATATTTTTTCTCCTTGGTATTAACACAGCTGGAAAACTTTAAACTAGAATTTATGACAGTCAATTTCCCTTTTCTCCTCGACTTCCCGATCGTATGACGTGTACACATGAACATTGATACTTTAAGCTCGTACAAGTTCATACTAAATGAAATGTATTAGTAGAATTGTTTTAGTTATTCAACAATGCCCAAACTGAGTTATAATGAGGAACGACATAAATCGACACTACATTAGTTGTAGGGTCAACATACAAGAAGGGCGAAAGATACCAGAGGGACAGTCAAACTCATAGATTGAAAATACGCAGACAACGCCATGGCTAAATGAAAATTGTCGAAAGATATGATATGTTTGTGTCTGAACTCACTAGCCGTATTTAATAGCAGTCTTCGATTTTGAGATTCAAAAATAATGGTCTGATATGCTATTTTACCATTAAATTTCGTATTGCAAAATGTCAAATTTTGACTACCGTTAATTCAGAAATAATTGCCTGTTTTTATTATTGTACAAAAAATGCGACAAGGTCAAAATCGTAATAGTTTAAACTCGCATTTTTAAATTCTTATATGAATCAGACAAGATTTTTCTTAATATGATAACAGTTTTATGTTAAGGTTTGAATATTACAACGGGAAAGGATACTTTTGTAATGTGCCTCTAAAGCCTGAATATATTCCTTGTTGTTCAGACAATACTTGTTTGTGTTTTATGAACGTTTAAACACCTCGGCTACGCCTTGGGCTTTAAATATCAATAACACAAAGTATTGTCTTACCCGCACTTAATCTAAATTATGAGTGCGTAGCAAATTAAATTAATCGCATGCTAAGTAAATCCTCTTATTGGGGAGTTAAAATGCTAATTTGCTTAAAGGAAAACAAAGATTTCAGTAGGATCAATTGCAAATATAATGATGTGCGTTAATTATTTTTTTTTTTGTAGGAAAGTAAATCTATGACTTTTATACAGTCATGTAGCTAAGACCTGACCAGTAAATTGTGGCATTTTAAACAAGATATTTGTTTAAGATCAGATTTGAACAATTAACTGTTTCTGCATTGCTTATTTTAAAAAGGAATCAGATTTAGCAAAAATGTAATCAATAAAACATCTTCATTAAAACTTGTTGGAGATATTCTACAAGATATGCCAGGGCTGATATAAAAAAAAACTACTAAAGCTACGATTTGTTTCGAACGGACGGATTTTTCTACATGTCCTACGATAAATTAGTACTACGATTGGTTTCAAAACTTGAGGGGATGTGTTTGAGCTTTTAATTTTGCTATTTGATTAGGGACTTTCCTTTTCTCGGAGTTCAGTATTTTTTGTGATTTTACATTTTTATGCATATCAACCCATGTCCTCATTTGAATTTGTTAATTAAGTTGTAACTTGTGACACTGCTATATCATGAGCGACACGACGGGTGCCACATGTGGTGCAGGATCTGCTGACCGTTTCGGAGCACTTGAGATCACCCCTAGTTTTTGGTGGGGTTCGTGTTGCTTATTCTTTAGTTTTCTATGTTGTGTCATGTGTACTATTGTTTGTCTGTTTGTCTTTTTCAGTTTTAGCCATAGCGTTGTAAGTTTATTTTCGATTTATGAGTTTGACTGTCCCTCTGGTATCTGTCGTCCCTGTTCTGAAACCTGACATGGAAATATGACATCATTGTTGCTTACATTGCTGTTGAACTTATTCCGATAGTATTATCAACTTACGAAAATAATTCTCACAGCATCTGTTTTCTTGTGTTTTTCTCTCTCACACGAAGACAATTTTAATAAAAACCAACGATATGATTATTGCCTGATTGACCTTTAATCAACATATCACACTTTGTGTTTTTCTCTATTAACTTTTTTTTATTTCACATGCTATGAACAATTACTTCACTGACATATCAAACCCCAGAGAAGGTCCCAGCATTTCAATAGTAAAAGAGTTAAGAAATCTGCAGGTAGATAAACAGAATATTGTTAGTTTTTCGTCAAAACACTAATATGACATTGAAAAAAATATCATTTATTTCATTATTGTAATGTATTTATAACATCTAGCGTTACAACGCGAGAGATTATCGGAATTGTTTTGCATCTCCGAATGTGATTGCTGTTTAAATTTTTCAATGAACTTGATAAGTTTCTATATGCATAACTGCCCTACAGAAAGTCTACGATTCTATTTTGAAAATACTCTCTACATTAAAGCAAATGATTAAATTCTGAAACTTTAAATCGGGTTGTAAATTAACAGAAATGTTAATAATTCCCTCAAATAATTTGCCCCAGATAGCAAATTTTATATAAAAATACATAACATTACTCAGAAGGTTAGTATATCTCGATATAACTTAGTTAGGATATGACAGTTGTTATCCAATCAGTTTATTGTTTAAGCTTTTGATTTGGCCAATACAATAGGGACTTTCCGTTTTAATTTTCCTCAGAGTTCAGTTTATTTGTGAATTTAAATCTTACGTCGGGCTTCCCAAACAATATCTGATAGTACAAGCTAACAAATGTATAAATTGCTGGCGATTTTTAATATTAGCACTTTTCTCACAAACATAAATTATATAACAAAAATATTTTCTAAACTTTCGACCTAAAAAAAAACTATAAGTCTCACACTTTGATAATAAAAATAGATACAGGAACACTCGCTGCGCTCATGTTTAGCATCCCCATAAGTGAAATCAAATTGGAACCATTCTAGATACTACAAGAAAAGAAAAATATAAGCTAGGGAGGATAGGCCTAGGTCTCATGACCATAACCGAAACAAATCCTTTAATATTTTAAACACAGACCAAATCTGGATTTTTATTAAAAAAAATACACACACATTGATTATCATGCAGGGGCGAATTTCCTAACACAATATGAAAATAAATGCTGAATAAAATGTATTCCGTAACAAGGAGTAGAGCTATGATACACTGAGTATGCACATTGAAAATAGAATTAATTACGAAGGATTTTAACAAGATATACTGGATTGGTCCTTGACCCGATTGATTTTAAAAGGGTTTTTTTCTTTTCTTTATTTGATCTTTTGTTCTCTCATAGTTGTTGCTTAGCTGAAAACTGTCATAATCTTTTTTTCGTGTTTTGTATTAATCAAACAAGATTTTAATATTCATTGTAGGTACCTGTGATAAACTAAAGTTGTCTGACAGACCACCTTTTAGCTATTTTGGGAAATGCTAACCCTTCCGGAACACTTCAGATGACACCAAGCTTTTGGTGTGGTTTGTGTTACTTATTCTTTATTTTACAATTTTGTATTTTGTGTATTATTGTTTCTCGAGTTATATTTTCCTTTTTTAGCCATGGAGTTATGTTAGTATATTTTCGATTTATTAGTTGGAATATTCCCTGGTAACTTTAGCCCCTCTTGTTTTATCCATTACCGGCACACACAAGTGCACATTTCGAAATGTCTTTGTTACCTGTCACACTATGAGTAAGCAGATCCTGCTCCATATGTGATACCTGTCGTGTTGCTCAATATTATTACAAACCAGGTAATTAGTCTATTTCGGTAGTTCGTATTCGTAAAAAAGGGAATGGGATTGAAGTTATGACATAAAGAACATATCTGATATCATCTGTGAAACTGATATTCCATAACGGTCAACCTACTCGCGATGTCGTCCAAAATATTAACAAAGAGATGATTTCGACTTCACCATTTAGAACTCTTGGTTTCATAGCTTCCTTGTGAGCCGCAACCTTCTATCATGGAAATCATGAATGATAGGAAATACATGCCCGGGAATGTCGTATCAATTGGGAGATATGTAATTCGTATGCAGTCGCTGGTGGAATGTTGCTATAGAGTAATGGAAAGTTCAAAATTGGGAAACTGCAATCTTTTCTTCCATCGTAAAGTTTTGTTCTCACTATTAATTTCTTGATGTAAGTCAGGATATGAGTCAGACTTACCTGTATCTGTTGTATCATTTATCTCTAGTTCGATTTTATAGATTTTTTCATCCTAGTGACCAAGTTTGATAAATTCAGTGAAAGAATCTATATAGAGGAAGTGCTGTTAAAGGATATTGCTAACTTCTGTTTATTTCATTCCTTAGAAGTTCCTGTATGAATTCAGCCTCACAAGAATACTGGAACTAAAACTCGAGTATTAATGTTATCGACCACCAGCGCTAATGGTTCTGTTCTCTGTCCCATTTACAAGTTTCTAGACTCGACATTAGGTAACAATCTTTCTGTCACAAATCCCCATTATTATTGATTAGGCATTCAACCCTTAGAATACTCGTTTTGTAACCTAACCCAAAGTATCATGATTATGTCCTCAACCTAATTAAGAATGCTTCAGTCCTCGATATACACTAATGATAATTCTGACCTCAATCCCAATAACCTATGTTCCTCTTTTGATACCTTCACAAATTGGTTGATCCATACGATGTGTCTATGTCTAACCTAACTAAGGACATGTTTTACACGTCTTAGATTGTTATTTACCATTCACGTCGTCTGGTCTTTTTAGTATATATTCCAAAATTTGACTGTTTTTCTGAGTGTAAATTCCCATTGCTATACGACGTGTCTCGGTGTTTGTTAATCCAGCGTTTATGCATTTAGTTACGAAGTTGTATTTGTAATTCTGATAGGATATTGTTTTGTGTCTTATCGTCTGTAGTTGTGATTCTATTTCTTATTTTTTATTCTTATGTTAAAATAAAGATACTCAATCACCCAGATCATTTGTATGATTTTAGTTTAAAGCAACTTTGTGCACAAGATCTATTTGTTTTAAACTGTATGAATGTGTAAGAAAGACCGACATAGTTGGTTGTACTCTTACTAACACAATGCTATATTGATCTTCTTGTAATTGTTATAAAATACATCAAATAACATAATAAGAAACCAAACTTGAATAATATCCCATTTTAAGAAATTACCTGTGGCGTTGATGCATTCTTGAGACAGACACACAATTCGTAATTCTATTAAGCTGTTTTTGTGTACTGTCCTAAATTAATTTTATTTATTCGTCGTTATTCTGTGAAAAGCATGTATACATGTACTATTATATTATTTATTTATGTTTTTCCCTGTCTTGGGTGTTCTAATATTTATTTTTACTGTATAAACGTGATGTAATGTTGTCATTTTAACGGTATATTTGACATTTCCATAAAGCGCAGAGGTTTGGCTAGCCATTCACCCATTTTCAATCCGACATTTTATCTTAAAATGGCCTGTTCCAAGTCTGAAATATGACAATTGATATCTAATAATTTCTTTCTATTGTAGCAGACAGAGTTATTAGTTAATTTTTAGCTCCCTTTGGTAAAACTCTAAATTTCATATTTGATGTATTTCATTGTTAATTAATTTACATGAAGCTTATTAAGGATATATTTGTTAAATTACATAGCTTTTGCTATTTTAATTCATTGGTTAAAGATATTTATTTATATTGTTAAGTTTAATATTTGCATCGTTGCAAATTCTTTGGTTACCTTCTGTGAGAAATTTATATATTTTATATAACTAGTTTTAGATTCTTATTTTGAATCCTCTGAGGACTGACATTCAGTCCAACCAAGGAGAGCCAGGCTTTCCAACCAAGGATCCAGTAGGTTAGTGCATTTGCTACATGCCTCCATAGTACGGGTTAATTTGAAGTCATTGAATGCTCCATTTCTACACTTTTGGCTTTACATAATAAAAGTTGTACTTTGGTGAATAAATCATATATTGTTTTCAGTTTTGGGTTTTCATTTACTTAGATATATTATAGCGCATCACTTTTGGCATCAGTCGTTTTCCGCACACATCAGTTTACAAACTAGAATAAGCTGTGGTCCGCATCCCCGAATCTTAGGCAGAATTGTTCCTGCTACATTTGGTAGTGCGGGTGGGGTGCGGAGTTATAAAGCAACTTTTTCTGGTTTGTAACTGATCAAAATTTATAAGAAATGGAGCAGACGTTTGAGTCAATGTTTGGTGCCACTGGATATGACAGTCCTAATCAAGCAGTTTTGAATAGTTATTTCTGGGGTATTTTATTTTCATAGTTTGGTTCATTTTGTAAATGTTTATTCAGTTATGATTAGGTTTGAGGAAAAACCTTGTTTGTTTGATGTTATCAGCATTGATATTACAGATTATTTTGTTCATTTTGAGACAGTTTCTCTTTGGAATCAGTGGAATGAATTTGAGATGGCATGTCAGTTGATAATGAATTTGAGAGGTGATGCTCAAACTATTTTACGTTTCTTAAAAAGGCCACAGTTGTATGATTATGACTGCTTGAAAAATGTTCTCATTCAGAGGTTCAATCCTAAGGAGAGGGTGGCATATTTTAAATTTCAACTGCGAGTTTGTAGTTTGAAGGAAAATGAAACAATTTCAGAATTTGGTCAGCGTTTCAAGATACTTGCTCATAAGGCTTATCCTGATAATTTTTCAGATTTAGATGAATATTTTACTGACTTATTTACATCATGTTTGAATATTGAGATGGCTAAATTTGTCACTTTTAAGCATCCTCATAGTTTAGATGAGGCTTTATCACTTGCCATTGAATATGAAGCTGTTCATTTTTCTGGTGATTCAGAGACTATTGATGAGACAGAAAGTTTAGATTATTGTAAAACAGTTCATAACAGTTTTGAAACTTTAATTAGTATATTGAGGAGGCGATTGAGATCACGTAGGAAACATAAACCTAAGAGATGTTTTAAATGTCACCAGTCAGGTCATGTCAGGTCTAAGTGTCCAAATATGTCTATCAAAGTTCATGCTAGAGATGAAAGGTCTGCAGATAGTCAAGTAAAGCTCTCAGAAATAGGCGGGATGTTGAGGAATGATCATTGTAGTTCAGATTGTGTTACCTTTGTTTAATATGGTTGTTTTTACATTGTGTTGTAAATATATAGTTTTACTTTATATTCATTTCAATATACTCAGAGGTATCACGCGCCTCAATTTTGGCTGTTTGGTTTTTTTTCTTTTCCAAGGGAGGGATGTTGCACATCCCAACTGGTTTTATTTTTCATTTTCATTACTGGCTTGAATTATGGCTGATCTTCTGTGTAGTTTGAAGTGTAGACTGTTAGCTAGTATTAGTAGGAATTGGTTTGTTTTATGAGTTGTTGCTCGTTTGTCTGGATTGTAATCTCTAGCTAAATATTTATTATTTAGAGAGTTTACAGGAGACCGACTTCTTGACTTTTGTCATGGCAGAAACCAATAGAGTGGAAGTTAAGTTTGAAGTTAGGAACACTTCTAGCTTGTACAGATGGATCTAATCCATTATTTAGTACCTTGCACCAAATTTGGGCATCGTCCAACTTTATTTTGAGAACCTTGCTATTACATTTGGGCATCGTCCAAATTTATTTTGAGAACCTTGCATATAGATGGACCCGATCCATCTCCGGTGGTACACCATTTGTGCTACCGTTATCAACAACGTTGGAGTGCGTGCAGTTAAAGAACCCGGTGGTACACGTTAAATGTGCCACTGTGAGATCAACAATGGTGGACATTGCCTGGTATAAATTTTCATGTTGGATTTTAACATTAGCTATGCTGTTACCGTATATGCCGTACCACTGATTCTGAAGCCTACTTACCAAGAAGACCTCAAGTCGCGTCCGCCAAAAGATGTACCTAATTCCGATGTGTGTTTGTGTAATATGCCTTAAACAGTGACATTTATTTAAAAGTGATAGTTTTACATTTGCTTGAAAGACATTTAAACTGATGAACGTTGATGGACTTTTGTTAAATTTCACCGTCAAATGTTATTTCATATACATTTGTTTTCGAAGGGAGGAGGAGGGTATCAGAATGGTGTTGCGGTCTCCTCGAACATTCTCGTGATTCAACTTTAACTGATGTATTTTGGATTTAAAGTTTGATCCTGACATTTGGATTTTGCGTGCGTATTGATGCAGGTACATGAATTTGATAGACATTTCAGTTTGCAGACTTTAATTATGAAATTTATTGTTTGTCTTAGGGGGGAGGAATGTAGCAGACAGAGTTATTAGTTAATTTTTAGCTCCCTTTGGTAAAACTCTAAATTTCATATTTGATGTATTTCATTGTTAATTAATTTACATGAAGCTTATTAAGGATATATTTGTTAAATTACATAGCTTTTGCTATTTTAATTCATTGGTTAAAGATATTTATTCATATTGTAAAGTTTAATATTTGCATCGTTGCAAATTCTTTGGTTACCTTCTGTGAGAAATTTATATATTTTATATAACTAGTTTTAGATTCTTATTTTGAATCCTCTGAGGACTGACATTCAGTCCAACCAAGGAAAGCCAGGCTTTCCAACCAAGCATCCAGTAGGTTAGTGCATTTGCTACATGCCTCCATAGTACGGGTTAATTTGAAGTCATTGAATGCTCCATTTCTACACTTTTGGCTTTACATAATAAAAGTTGTACTTTGGTGAATAAATCATATATTGTTTTCAGTTTTGGGTTTTCATTTACTTAGATATATTATAGCGCATCACTTTTGGCATCAGTCGTTTTCCGCACACATCAGTTTACAAACTAGAATTAGCTGTGGTCCGCATCCCCGAATCTTAGGCAGAATTGTTCCTGCTACACTATGAATGTTTCACTGTTGTTGGGGTGTTTTTTTCTTGCACTTTAGTGTGTCTGTTGTATCGTTGTTTTCCTCTTATAAAATTGAGAATGGAAATGGGGAATGTGTCAAAGAGACAAAAACCCGACAAAAGAACAGAAAACAGCAGAAGGTCACCAATAGGTCTTCAATGCAGCGAGAAACTCCCGCACCCGGAGTCGTCCTTCAGCTGGCCCCTAAACAAATATATATATACTAGTTCAGTGATTATATAGTTGATGTGTTTCCCTCGGTTTTAGTTTATAACCTGTATATGTTTTCTCGTAATTGATTTATAACGTTTGAACAGCAGTATGCTTCTGTTGCCTCTATTTGACCCCAAGCACAAATGTTTCTATCCTCCATTTCAATTACTTGTATATCTGTCGAAAATATTAATTAGTTGTGTTTATATCATCAACCCAAATTAATGACTTTTCTGTCATCGACCTCTAAATACAAATTTATCTCTCTTAAACCCTCATTCTCAATGTTTCAATTCTCAACCCCAATTACATTTTTTTTTTTTTTTTTTTTTTTTTTATCTTTGATCAAAATCAATATGAATTCTGGTCAAGACCTCGATTACCAACGTGTTTGTCTTTAGAACACATTTACTAATGTATTTGTCTTCAATAACATGTAATAAGAATGGTCCTCGACTTCAATTTTAAATGTCTCTGTCCTTGATACCAATCATTAATGTTTTCAGGCACAAAGGATTCTGTCCTCTTCCCTAAATACTAATGTTTTTTATCCTTCATCCTGGGACAACAATATTTTTTTTTGTCTTCCCTCCTAATTATAATGTGTGATAGTAAACAGTCGACACCCTTAATTATGTATATCAATAACATAAAGCTGGGTGTCAAAATAAGTTAAATAAGGGATGTAGATACTATTATTCTTTTAACAGGAATAATCCGGGAAATATATATATAAAAAAATAATTTTAATATCCTTTAAGGTCAATTTTGAATCAACGAGTTCTACTCTAAGTTTCTCAAGGATTTGTGAATTTATCAACGAAGTTTTAACACAGGAATGAAGTCGTGTCTTCATGTAATTGATATCAATTATTTAAGATCAATTTTGACATCAATTATTTTGTGACGACCTCGATTACCAATGTGTTTGTCATCGAACACATTTACAAATATCTCTGTCTTAAATCCCGTGTAATATGAATTGTGTCTTCGACTTCAATTTCAAATGTCTCAGTACTAGACCCCAATCATTAATAGTTTTCAGGCACAAAGGGTTCTGTTCTAATCTTTCATTATAATAAGTTATATGTTAGGAACACTCTAGATATAAAAAGGCCCATTAAACTAAACAAAACTCTGTTAAATTTTATTATACAAGTTAAGATAACACAGATAAAGAGTATCTTGATTTGCTAATATAATATAACATAGTCTCCATTTGCTGTTGATGCTATAAGTTTAGGTCAAAAAGTTTTGATCGTCTTGTTTCTGCTGACAGACATATATGGTGGTCACTTTGCAAAGCTTCATCATAACACTGATAGGCCATGTCTTTATCCCCTGATATTTCGCAACATACTCCAAGAATTGTTAATGCATTGGATTCTGTATTTAATGACCTACATGATTTATCTTTCACTGTTGAATATAAATCACGTAATGCACGTTGTCGATTGGATATATCGCTAAGATGATGATAACATAAAAATTAAGACAGCGAGACATTATATTTGGTAGTATATTCATATCTCCGAATTCTGTTTCCAGTTGTAGTTCTTCTGGTATTAATGATGAGTGCTGACGATAATGGACATGTTGTACAGTGGCTATTGTCAGCCTTTCATTTAATGTCATTGAAGCATGTACATTTTGTCTGTAAATAATTTTCTGTTTAAACATGTCATTGTTGAAGTCAGAGTCTATAAACAGCATATATGGTGACCATTTTGATAGAACATAATCCGTTATTTCGAGTGTCGCATCGAACTGTCTTGTAACATAATAAAGCGACGCATATAATAACCAACCCGACACAGCATCTATCTTGATAATGTGTTTGAAATGTGTATGATAACATTTGTGTATGGTATTAGCCGTTGTATTTGGTGGCGGTAGTCGTTGTGCTATTTCATGACTGATAGTATTATTAAAAAATTTACATACATCATTTATAAATGTAGATGATTCAGACTTTAGTAAAGATTTACAACATAAACATGCTTTATAGCAATTTGAAATGGCACTCGTTATCGTATCTATCATGAAACACTTATTTCTAAAAAATAGAAAGTCTAGTAGAACGAACGATGATTCACTAAGTGTACCTAACGAACAGAGATTGTCTGGCGGAAATAAATTATGTAGCAATCCATCAATTCCTCCATATTTTACACTCTCAAGTACATGTAGTAGTATATTATTGTTAAGCTGATTGATCTTTCCTAGAAACATATTGTGTTCAGGTATGAAATAGTTTGGACAGTAACATGCTTTTACCCATGATATTAGTTTATCAAGACAAAGAGAAAAGCAAAAGTACAATTTAGATAATTGAAATGTGTCAATATCCACTTCCTCGGAAACCCAGAATAGAGCTGTCTTTAGAAAGTAGAACATAATAAATCTTTTGTGTCATCGTTTGTGTTAATTATACGCTTCAATGACAATTTGAGTAGACCATAACATAAAAGTTGAGTAAAATCAAACGAATGTACAAGTATTTTTTCTGCCACAGAGAAAGACAATCTCCATAGATTATTTCTTATTTGTACAGTTTTTGGTCCTATAGGTACTATTAAACATCCGTAATTTAGGATCCTCTCTATCACAAAATGAGGGGGCCATTACAATCGATGACGGGATGCCCATGTAATTGCGTTGTCCGGTAGATATGTACTATGTAGACATAATACTACATCAATTGTCTGTTTTTGATCTGTTATGCATGGACCGTGTATAACTCCCTTCAAATTAGGAAACCGTTCAGTATAAAAGTTATGAAATCTATCTATTTCTAGATAGCGTTTACACGTATATGTACCTGGTGGACAATCTAAACATATTAAATCTATTGTATTCTCATTAAGTCTTGCTACCATTCGGAGTCTAGTAAATCCTGGAAAATCAGTATCTGTCTCCATAACAAATGTGTTATTTTGTATAGGTTGTTTGATGCTCTTGTCATTCGGTATAACGTCTGCGATATGGGTCACGTGCATAATATCCATGTCACTACCTGTAAATCAAGCCCTTCTGACAAACTTCCACTTGATATTTGTTGTACATTAGTCAAACAGGCATTGACTATCATATCTTGTATGATAAAAAGTCGTTGTCTTGTTCGTATTTCTATTTCAGTACCTACTGTTTTTACTAGGTGTTCATACAAGTTTTTTTCTCTCTGGTGATTGAACCAATGCAAGTTACCTATAAAAGATATATGTGTTAACCTATCTATCATAAAGTTGTATAATGAAAGTACATATAAAAACATCTCGTCTAGTTTCTTCCTAACAATAGCTCTGATCATAGCTTCAATGCTGATTGTTCTGAAGACGCAATGAACGAATAAAGCTGTATATGTAAAACCAGGTATGAAGATTGACAACCAATGAAAGAATACTATCACATATGCTATTTCGTCCTTTTAATCGTGAAGTCATCGTCCTTTTAATCGTGGGGTCATCGTCATAGTATTAAAAACTATAAAATTGACTATCATAAAATGTTAATTGTTGATATGAAGTAGCATTGCTTGATTTCTTTTTTGAAAATGTAGTATTTTTTAACTGTTAAATTTTTCAAAAAGAGGGACGACAGATACCAGAGGTACAGTCAAACTCATAGATGGAAAATAAACTGACAAGCATGGCTAATATATATATAAAAAAAAGACAAACAGACAAATAATAGTACACAAGAAACAACATAGAAAACTAAACACTAAGCAACACGAACACGAAATTGGAGACGGTATTCCAATGCTTAATACTGATTTTACTTCAAAGAAATTATTTATTTGTCTATTTGGTTCATCGTATACACGTTCGTCCGATTGTAAACGGTTTCGACGTCAATAATTCTGCTTTGGCGTGAATATCTTTGTTGTTTTCTTTTTTATCATGGTGTCGCCTGATTGTCATTTGCCACTCTTAGTCATTGGTCTTGTCTTTTTGTCTCTGTCTTACCGTTTTCGATTTTAAATGATGGTATCGTTCCCCATGTACATAAATATACGATAATTTGGTATGAGTGCCAATGAGGCAACTCTCATTCCAAGTCATAATTTGTAAAAGTAACCCATTATAGTTCAAAGTACGGTTTTCAACACGGAGCATTCGCTCACATTAAACAGCAAGATATAAAGGACCCAAAAAAAAACTACTGAACAGTAGATTCAAAACTTGTTTTTTAATTTGATTTACATCAACACCTTGTTGACACCTGAGAGAATTACCTTCATTTCTATCTGTGCAGTTCTCCAAGTATTCCAGATATTCCTTGGATGATTTGTCAGGATATCTCAGGTTTAGTATCCACTGTTCTCTTGTTTTTCGTCTTTCTAAACAAGCTTGAAACACTCGTTCAAATTGTCTGATTGTTAGTCCGAAAACGTCATTTCGTATTATCATTCCTCCATCAAAAGATTGGTAAAGTGATGGTGTATATTTACGCTGTCCACGATACGGAAAACGTTTTACACCATATATTTCCCAGTACGTGGTTTTCGTCATGGTAACATGATTGACATCATCAGAACGATCTTTGTTTCTGGAGGTTCCATCCATGATGTCTATAAGAATGATACGATAGCATAGATTCAATGATTAATTCAAAATTTGTACGCAATGAATTAAAAGTTTTATATTAATGTTCATTCTTAAAGATTTTATACCGATTATCAGGTGCTATATACTGTGGATTAATTTACTTTCGTTGGTATCAATTTTCGTGGATTGAGGGAAATGCATTTCATGGATTACGAATTGGTTGATCCATACGGTGTATCTTTGTCCATACTAACTATGGACATTTTTACCACGTGTTAGCTTGTGGTTTGTCATTATGTGGTCTGATCTTTTTATTACCGAACGTGACTTATTCCCGAATGTTTTCTGAGTGTGAATTCGTATTGCTTTAAGACGTGGCACGGTACTTATCCATCCCAAACTAGTTTGTTGGGTTTTGATGTTATGTTTGTTGTTGTCATCGGATTTTTTCAAATGTTTAAACGTTTGTAGTTGTTAATCGAATTTTTTCTGTTGTATTATTGTGTTGTATTGGGGGATAACTACTCATTCAGTTCATTTGGTAGATTTAATATTGCATCAACGAAATTTACACTATATATTTGGTTTGCAGTTTGATGAGAAGAAACAACCACAAAGCTAGATAATACAATTAATTATCTAATTACTACTTCAATTAAATATATAATATAGTATTACAATTTCCACCGTTATTAATATAAGTTAGATGAGTCATACAAATCTAATCTTGAATTTCATCCAAATTCTCTTAATTTTCGTAACACGTTTTAGAAATTTATATGTGACGTCACTTTGGGCGCTGCATTGACTATGGTTAAGAGGGCTGTGATTTTGTAATTTATTCGTTTTTTATTCTAAAGCTAGTCACCACTTCAGTTTAATCATGTATATCTATTATATAGTCATTTTATAAAATGTACTGTTTGCAAAACTATATACTATTCTTGAAAATAATGATGTGTTGTCCCAGACGGATAACGCTTGCCTCACAACTTTTTGGAACTTTTGGTCCTCGGCGATCTTCAACTTGGTAGTTGTTATGGCTTTCAATTTTTTTACAACAAACAAATATTTTTGTGTGGACGTGGCGCCCGTCTGGTGTATAAAGATATTTTTTAACCTTTTACTTTTGGATGGCTATTATTCGTGTGTTTCTCTATCCTATATTTTCTCCCATTTATCTGTTTATTAATTGTAACCCTGTCGTGTAATGTTGTAGTTTTAAATGTTGTAATTAGCACTGTCATTAAAGCGGGAGGTTTGGCATGCCTTTAAACCAGGTTCAAACCACCATTTTTTCATAAAATGCCCTGTACCAAGTCAGGAAAATGGCCATTGTTACATTATAGTTCGTTTCTCTGTGTGTTACGTTTCGGTGTTGTGTCTCTGTTGTGTCGTAGTTCTCTTATATTTAATACGTTTCCCTCAGTTTTAGTTTGTAACCCACATTTGTTTTTTTCTCTATCGATTTATGAATTTGAAACAGCGGTATACTACTGTTGCCTTTATTAATTATATGGTTTTTCCAACCTCTGCATAATAAGCATATTGAAAATTTTGCAATTCGTTGAACATTTAAACTCTTGAACCCAAAAAATCAACGAAAATGTGTATCCAACGAATATTAATGAATCCACAGCATACATGAATATAAAAAAGCAGATTAGGTGAAAATTAAAGTTTCTACATTTTATTTACATGTTTCTTTTTCTCAGAATTCATTGTTATTCATATGATACCAGTTTTCCTTCATTTCTTTGGTACAAATGAAACACGTATTAAAATGTTCAACGAATCACACTATTAATATTAAGGTGTTTACAGACTTTAATAAACATTAAACATGATAAAATTAAATATCCACGAAAATGCAAGATTTCCAAAATCTTCATTTAGGTTGTCGGAACTTTTGGTTGTAATGCTTTTAAGCTTTGTATATTATTTGTACTTTACTTTTCACTGTTCAGATATACATGTAACAGAAAACAACCAAAGACAACCAAGGAATTACAGGCTCCTGATTTAGGACACGTACATACATTTTGCAGGGCAGTTTGGCAAGTTTGTGTGCGCTTATCGCTAAATTGATCACAGTACTGTGATGTAATACGGTTACATACGAACAAACTGTAAGACTCATGGTTCATTACTTTCTAGAATTGCACGAAGCATAACTGACAAACAGAAAGACACAAATTACTTATCTAAGATTATATGTGGTTATTTACAGGTAGCTAAAAGTCAATACCAACTTATCGATAAATCTATAAAATTAATAAGTACCTATTTAAAACCAGATAAAGGATTAAAACGTCGTAAATAGTTTGAGAAAAGCATGACACGTGCAAGGCCAAATTATAAGTACACAGTATCGACAGGACAAAAAATAGCTTTTCATCAAATAAAAGCAATACATATTTAGTTATGTTTTCATTTATCAAAAAAATATGATAAACAGAAACAAACTACATGATTAAGAAATATTTGTGTGTTTCAAACATCTATTGATATATTCCATTCGAATATATCAATGAATGTATAAGACAAGATATAATTCATATGAATATATGATAATCCAATCGAATATATCAATGAAAGTATGAGACCATATATAATTGATATAAATATATGATATTCCAATCGAATATGTCAATGAATATATGAAACAAGATATAATTCATATAAATATATGATAATCCAATCGAATATATCAATGAAAGTATGAGACCATATATAATTGATATAAATAAATTATATTCCAATCGAATATGTCAATGAATATATGAAACAAGATATAATTCATATAAATATATGATAATCCAATCGAATATATCAATGAAAGTATGAGACCATATATAATTGATATAAATAAATGATATTCCAATCGAATATCTCAATGAATATATGAAACAAGATATAATTCATATAAATATATGATATTCCAACGAATTTATCAATGAATGTAATATGAGACAATATGTAATAGATATAATTTAATGATAATCCAATCAACTATATTAATGAAAGTATTGGACATTATAAATATATGATTTTCCAATCGAATATATCAATGAATGTATGAGAGAATATATAAGCCATACTTATTGAAATATCAAAATCGAAAATTTATTAAAAAAGACATAAAGAACAGACTAGCGCCATTAAAAAAAGACAACAGGGACTTCAATTGGAAACGTTAATTGATTAAAAGGGACGAAATAAGGTTACAAACAATCACCGAGGTAGTCACTTGAAATTTAAATTCGACATGATAAGCGACTCTTATTACTAGATTTATTTCACTTCACTGGGCGGAGTTTAAAAAGTTCGCCTATTTAAGACCGATCCATTTATAGACAGGAGTAATGGGATACACTCATCAATGAATTGTCCAGTTATTCTTCCCATATCATACAATCAGCTCTTTTGTATATACGTTTGGTGACACTGACAGGGGATTATTATTCAATATTACTTATAACGGCAATCATCCTTAGATCTTCAAATAGACTGTCTATTATGCAAATTAAAACATAAGCTCCGCCCGATCAGTTGAAATAACATTGGTAATACTTTGCATGCTACATCAAAGGTAAACATCCTACACTTTTTCACTGGGCCACTGGATATACACTTGTTGTTACACTATAGTACTTGACTGATTATGAGTTTGAGGAAGCTGGAATAAAGATAGAAAAACTTCCTGATGTCCTGATGGCTATCTTAGGCTATCCAACTTTGTTCGTATCAAAACAAGGATAGACGGTCTCTATAAAAAGTGTTTAACACTTGCATAAATATGAAAACAAGGAAATGGAAACATGATTAAATTGAGTTATAATTAGAAACCTTTCTTATCACTCTTTTGCCAATGTAATCATATAATCATTTTTTTTTTCTCAAACAAGATCATTAAATAACAAAACACAAAGTCCTAGATTATCAAAAAATCAAACAGTTATGAAATATGTGATCCAGTAAACAAATAAATACTATAAAAACGGCCAAGTAATCATATATCCAAAGAACCTATGAGGAGCCTTATTCTCGTCTTTATGTGTAATATATACAGTTACCAGTGGTCATATAATAATATGTCTATTCTTGTTAATAGTTATTGAATAAACGGAAAGAATATTACAGTCATTCCTTATAATCTAATTCTAAATTTTATTTTAAGATGAGGTAAATCATAAAAAGACATTAGTGATGTCACGGTCACATGACTTAAGTATGTCTAGGAGCTGATAAACAAAACACTGTCAGCCGATCGGAATACGCGTTACATCCAAAATAAAATTATTGGCAGTTGATACCTGAAAGTTTTTTTGCACATAGATGTGTGAATATTACGGTCGCAAATTGAGTTAACCAAGCGCCGAATAACGTCAACATTATAATATAAAATTTTCATACAAGAAAATTCACTGAAATGATGTTGTCTTTGATAACTAAAAAAATCAATGTGATGTAAAATGTTTGCTTCCGGGGTCAAATGTAAACACGGATGTTTATATAGTTCTTGTCACTTTTCCATGGGTTATTGAGTGAAGTTAAAGGGAAATCGAGAGAAAAAATAGATAGAGGGATGTTTAACTTATTATTCTGAGAAAATAATGTTTGTCAGTATTAAAATTTACCAATGATAAGTGTTTACTAATGAAATTCATGTATCTAAAAGGATATCTAAACTCTATCGTCGTGATCTTACTTAGAAATCTTACCCTGTTATATATGTCAAATGCAATTAGGAATAAGTGTATAGGTGTATACATACAAATTATCTGCAAAGTGTCCTTATTGACAGTAATAACGTAGTTTATAAAATTGACTTATTTACTTTGATTTATAAATTGAGACTTGGATGGAGTGTTGTCTCATTATCACTCATACCACATCTTCCCATATTTGTAATAACGCAGCATATAAGTATATTTACGTGCTTGGGTTTATTTATTATCATGAAATACCAAAAAGAGTTAACAATAATTTATGTCTTAGTGCAGGTAACGTTGTCGTTACTTTTTGGGGGCTTTATGATGCCTTTTGACTTCGTATTTGATTTGTGGTCTCCAGCTGTTTTACACCAAGCGCCTTTGGTGAGTTTAATGTAGACGTAAGTCTGTAAGAGAAAATCTGTTAACAAATCGTTTGTCTCATTAACCGTGTCAAATGAATGTATTTTTAAATTGTCATAAATGTAAATTTGATAGGACAAAAGAATCGGAACCTACAAAAAATAATTGCTACAAAACTTTGAATTTCGAAAACTAAGGATTTTTTTATCCCAGGATTACGTTTACCTTAGCCGTATTTGGCACAACATTTTGGAATTTTGAATCATCTATGCTCTTTAACTTTGTACTTGTTGGTTTTTCAACTATTTTGAACTCAGCGTCACTGATTAGTCTTATGTAGACGAAACGTGGTATGGCATATTAAATTATTATCCTGGTACCTTTGATAACTATTTACAGTAAAATAAAGGACAACAAATATCATCCTTCCATTGTATTAGAGCAAACAATAATAGCGCGTTTACCTCATGATAAATTTTTTAAAAAGACTTGCGGAGTTATATTTGATAGAAACCAAAACTGAAACTGAAACATAGACGATACGTAACACCTACATCTCGTTCTTACGCGATAAATGAATGAAACAGTAAACAGACCTCGGTATACTTCATGATATTTAACAAGTAGAAGGAGAATTATCAAATATACTTAACATCACAATTGACGACACTAACCAAACATACCGATCCATGATCCTGACTGTCAAATCACAAAATAGTGTAGGATACAAAAAAAAATCGTAAACAAAAACTACTCATGTTGCCTTTAATGTAACATGTGTAATATATTCTCAAAATTAAGTGGAGAATACATTTTTAATTACCTTCACATATATAAGATAAACATTTAAAACATACATTGACGTTATATACATCGAATTGCTGGTATCTGCTTCATGATCGACGGGTTAACGTAAACAAGAGTAAATAAATGTTATCAATGTGATGACAGTTTGAACAAGTCTTAACCCTTATCTTACAAAACATTGTGAATATTTTGTAAAGCTGTATCTTGAATGTGTATTGGATTTCTGATAGTTTTACACTTTACAGGAATGAGATAAGCTATACATTACCTTAATGGAGATACATGTTCAGTTGTAACCTCTGCTCACAACACAACATCGATGATTGTACACTTCACCGTTAGGATGATGAGAACGAAAGAAAAAACTTCCTCGATGAATCAATAATACTTGTTCTGGAAAAAGTTTCAGTTGCTATCAATTCAAAGAAAAGATGGACAGATAATTTTCATGAGTGTTAAATTGTAAAGTACAGCAAGGAAATCAAATTGAAATAAAAAAAGAATTGCTACTAATTGGCAACTTTTAATTTTTTTTTCGATGTACTCGATTATGTTTTTGGGGCTCGTTGGATGAATTATTTTGTTACGGTTTGGCCCTTAATGAACTTACTCCTTTACCTGTCATAAGTGTTCAATGCTGAAATAGATGTATTTTAAAGGAAATCGAAACTCCATCGTCGTGATCTTACTTAGAAAACTCTGTTTTGATATGTCAAATGCAATTAGGAATTGTTGTATATGTGTATACCTACAAATTATCTACAAAGTTAACTCATTGGCAGTCATATCACAGCTGTATATTTTATTCACGTGATTCGGTTTCATTCTTTACTCAATATATAAAAATCTAAAGAAAACATATCTTTGAGCAGGTAACTATTCCGTTAAAATTTATAAGTTGATGATGCTCTTTAATTTTGTGTTGTATTTGTTGTCTCCAATTGATTTGAATCGAGCGTCACTGACATGTGTTATGTAGACGAAACTCTGTTAAGAAAATAAACTATTTAAATGTTATGTCTCATTAGTTGTGTCTCTAGGTATTGAACGTGTTCCTAAATTGTCATAGTAGATATGAATTTAATAGGACAAAAAAATCGGAAACTGCAAAAACAAATTGCAATAATGTAGTTGTAGCATCCGAATCTAAAAAAACATATATCAATTAATTATTCATAAGGTCAAGGTCAATTTATATAATACATTTCAGTCATTTTTCCATAAATTATCAAAAGTCGAATAAGCGGAAAAAGAAAAAGAAATACACAACAAACTTCCGTTACAATTGTGAAATTCTTGTTTCGGAAAAATATAATTTTGTTAGTATTTCTACAGTATGCTGTAACATTACTATTATAAGTGTTCAACACTTGAATGGATGTACTTAAAAGGAAATTGAAACTAAATATAAGTGATGTTAGTTAAGAATGAAACTCTACTTTAATGTTTGATACAACCATTACCGTTGTAAACATGTCAGTTGAAATAAGGAACTATTGTACCTAAAAGTTATTTGCAAAGTTTCTTAAATAACAGTAGTCAAACCATATCATATTTGTATTTTGACATTCGATTTCTAAATTTATAAAAAAAATTAAACAATAGCTTTCATAAAACAATTCTTTTTATGTTTGTTCACAATAATCTTAGAGTGTATTTTAAATGGCATTGTGTTTATATAAAATTTATTAAAACCGATAACGCTTCACATATGCTGACTGGTAAACACTATTCGATGTTTACCATTTTTGTACATACAATTACATCCCAGCTCCTTTGTTCTAACAGGGGTGATCTGAGCCGGATATCAACCCCAGTTTAAGTTTCTTTGTTATGCATGCTTTCCTTTGTTCTGTTACATTTTGGCGGGAATGTCAAATCCAGTATAAAACTTATAATTAATTATACAGAGAAGAATATCTATCAAAATTCATGTAGAAAAAATCCAGTGTATATGCTGGGATTCGAACTCAAGACCTTTAGCATATCAAGCCACGACACATACCACTTCACCAGAAAGACTGGATACGAACTATCAGAAATTTAACATACTTAAAGGAAGCAAGATATTTTTATAACTGGGGCGAGTTGGCAGACCTTTACTCAGTGGGGTTTAAACACTTTTCGTTAAATAAATGAGTTGTCAGACTGATTGTTCAATTTGATTTTACACTTTTTTAAAGTTGGGCGAGTCGGTTACAAGAGTGGGGCGATTTTTTCATAAAGTGGCGATATAGTGTGGGCCGATTGGTCACAGGGGCGAGTTGACATTGTTTGATTTCTACTCATCGTGTTAGGGGGTCATAAAGGGTATACATCATATAGTAATATATAAAGTATATTATAATGGTTGTGTGGCGTTCTAAACTAGATTTCATGAATTGTAAATGTTTTTTCGACTAATCTAAAACAGCTGGGATGTAAAATAGTTATCCCATTCGGACTTGGTGTGTCAGTGTAAGATCACCCTCTGGCCTCCGGCCATCGGGATGATCTTACACTGACACACTGCGTCCTTATGGGATAACTATTAATGAATGACCGTAATTAGAAAGATGAATACAGATAACATTTATGAGGCCGATATCTTGTTTATCTTTGACCTCGTGGTTACGTTAGAACTTTGTCACCGACATAAAATCATGATGCTTACAAAGGACGAGGAGGTTTATCATATATACTTGACATCACAATTGATGATAGTAACTAAATACAATTCGCCATGATCCTGACTTATAAATCACAAAATATTTAAGGAATGACTGTAATATTTTCTCTGTCTATGAAGAAATAACATAAAAAAATTGGTGCACACTGAATAATGCGCGTAGCGGGTTATTTAACAGTGTGCACCACATTGTTTATGTTCTTTCGAATAGACAGAAAAAAATATTACAGTCATTTCTTATTATTTAATTCTAAATTCCATTTTCAACCGTAGAAAACCATGAAAAGACGTTGATGACGTCACGGTCACATGACTAAATTATGTCTATGGGATGATAACAAAATAACGTCATCCAATCAGAAGACGCGTTACATCTAAAATTAAAAAATTGTAGGATACAACCAGATTATCGTAGATAAAAGTAACTTTCCGTTTTGTCTTTAATGCAATATATCATAAAAGTAATGAGGATAATACATTTTACAGAGACTAAATCTATAAACAATTACCATAAAAAAAGATGATCTGATGCACAGTCGTTGTGGTTTGTTTATGAAGTTCATGCGTGTTTATCGTTTTTATATAGATTAGACCGTTGGTTTTTCCCGTTTGAATGGTTTAACACTAGTACTGATGTTAGGACTTCTTGGTGTTTTTCCATACAATACAAGGTGAAATGTTTTGCCCTATCACACATATTTATCTGTTGAAATAAGACGTAATAGCCCATGCAAGGTTATATGACAAAATTTAAGTAGATTCTTGATTTTCTTTTCTTTTATTTGAGACCAAATTAATACTAATGCAAATATAAGGTAAAAGTCTGAGTCAGCCTTTTCCCGCCATATTTTATAAATCAAATATCTCGAAAAGGATCTCCATGACCAATCAATATTTTAATCTTATTTTGATCCTTATCTAATACTATGCCAGCTAAGTCCTGAAAGTGTGAACTACATTGTAACACGACGGTGGAGCATTTTCCCAAGTGTTGACTTACATTCGATCTTGCTATCTTTGAAGAAATATTCGTATAATATCTGACATTAAAACTTGACACCAGTGATGCACTTCTATTAATTTTGTTCCAATTTACGGAAACAATTTTCACAAGTTTGGCTTTATAGCGTTGTTTTATCTCCTGCCAAGAATGTAATAATTAAATGTTAGTGTCATCATCTTCTCATTGACCTATAAACACCATGTAACAGTTTGTGTTGAATTGCTGCCTTATCAAATGTTTAAATAGTTTGGACTTGTTTGTTTGCTTTTTGGCCTTGAATGTTTGTCCCTAATATTTTATTAACTGTGCCTTTGCATTCAGATATCGCAGATCAAATTTATTCGTTTATAGTGTATTAATGTACGTTTTTTTATTGAGTTAAGCCTGCCAATTGATATTTTATTGTATGTTTTTCTATGTTGTGATGTTATGCTATTGTTTCAGAAAAAGGGAGAAGGTTTGGATCCATTAAAACGTTTAATCCCGCTGCAAATGTTTGCACCTGTCCTAAGTCAGGAATCTGTTGTACAGTAGTTGTCGTATGTAATTAATACGTGTTTCTCGTTTCTTGTTTTTTTAATTTTATATAGATTAGACCGTTGGTTTTCCCGTTTGAATGGTTTTACATTAGTAATTTTGGGGCCCTTTATAGCTTGTTGTTCGATGTGAGCCAAGGCTCCGTGTTGAAGGCCGTATATTGACCTATAATGGTTTACTTTTTTCAAATTGTTATTTGGATGGAGAGTTGTCTCATTGGCACTCAAACCACATCTTCCTATATCTATATAAGACAACCCGTTTGCTATGCCATGTCTGTTTACAAAGAGCGAAATATTTCTCTACTAGGTAAATTATCTAGTCAGAGCTTTCGTCACCACACAGCAATTTAAACCTTTACCAAATGTGTCCATGGATGTATAAATATCCTGTCTCATCCGTTTTGTGTTGTTTCAGATTATTTTATGTTTTGTATCGATCTCACAAGTAAAGCCCTTTTCAACTGATTTTTATAGTTTGGGCTTAAAAGTAGGTCTTGCTGTTACCCCCTGTCCAATGTCATGAGCCTCTAGTTCAATGGTTGTCGTTGGTGTTTGTCTATCATAATTGGTTTATCGTTAAAAAAAAAAGACCGTCTGGGGTTTTCATAGTCGATGAAACAGTATTTGTTTCCTCACACTGTTAAAGAGCGTACGTTTGCATATAATTGTTAACATTTACTTCATTGGTAATTGATTGAACAGTTGTTTTATTCCGAAAGAACAAGAAAATTAATAACATATGCATTAAAAGATACCTGACATACTCTGTAGAACTAACTATTTTCGCAAGTAGAAACCTGTAGCAAACATAAATCAACGTGATCATTAAAAACAGGTTTGTTATATATTAAATAGATTTAGGAAATCGCGAAATTTAATTGCCTACGCGATAAAAGCTAATCTTCCTATCTATAAACGCAAAACCAGTTGGTTAACTTTGAAGAAACCATGGGTATGCTATAGCTTTGTGGTGTTAGATGTGTTTATCCCATGCAGTATCAAATTTCACCTACCTTTGATACCATACACAAGAAGTATTTAATATGACATCAAAGTTATTCACACTCTTTCAGGGACATTGGCTCCCTTCTCAATTATCACCTAGTTCCAATAAAAGAAGCGAAACAATTTTATTTATCAGTCACTTCAGACAGATTGGAAAGAGAAACACTTTGATCAGAACGTTTTCAAGAAACGGCATGGCAAACGAGGGATTGTTGACTTATAAACAGGCATTGTTTCCAGGAAATATTAAGAAAAATTTTCAACATCGTTATCTAATTCAGAGCCGTAGTGACTCGTCGTCCTCAGATGATTCAACTTTTGACCTGAAAGATACTTCGATGTCTCTACTAAACTCATCTTCTCTGAAAAGCAGCATTACGGATGTGTCCAGCATTTCACCAAGTAAGTCAACATCTTTCAAAATTGAACCATCAAATGAAATAGACGATAACGATGTGTTTATGGAGTCTGCAGTTCAGACCGTTCTGACACAAGAACGGTCGGAACATGGTTCCCCAGAGTGTTCAATGATGTCATTCACACAGAAAAGACACCCATTTACTACCAAATGTTTTGGATCTGAAAATACAACTACTAAAGAACAAATTCACCACTTTGCGGGTTTACCAACACAGAAATATTCCGTGTCGAAAATTGCATTCAGCACTGAAGAACATGATAGACATGGATTTCAAAATGCAAAACCTCCTTTTCCGATTCTACATAATCATTTACCAGGTTTTCTTTCACCACAGTTCATGCCATTTGCAAACTCAATACCGTTCCACCCATTTCAAGAAGGATGCCATATGTTTTTCGACTTCGATAAGTCTACCCTATTGGCTGGTTTCCTTCCAGACCAAGAGATGACTACACCGAGTCCCGGCAATTCGCCTGGGATTCATTTCGAATTTCCACCAAAAGCAAGGATGTTTAACTCAATGTCGGAACTGAATCGAGTCGCAATGTCTCCACTCGGATATATTCCTAATCAGAAGATCAATATATCTAAATTATCGTCTAAACATTCAACTTTAAAACAACATCGGGATCACCGCAGAGCTCTGTCCGACTCTGATGCTTACAAATGTCCAGAGTGTAATCAGATGTTTCTGTCATTTGATAACTTAGCCAAACACATGGCGAAACACTTACCTACAGAGACTATCTTACAAGGTGAAAATACCAAAGTACACGTATGCAAAGTTTGCAAAAGATCGTTTTCTCGTAGCGACATGTTAACACGCCACATGAGATTGCACACAGGCATTAAACCATATGAATGCAGTTATTGTGGACAAGTGTTTAGTCGTAGTGATCATTTAAACACACATAAACGTACCCATACCGGTGAAAAGCCTTATAGATGTCCTCAATGTCCGTATGCTGCATGCAGACGTGATATGGTTACACGTCATATGAGAACACACAGCAAAAAGTCGATAAAGAGAGATAAGCTACTATCAGTACCATATTTTAAAGACGATGTACGGGTGAGTTCAGTGTCAAGAACAGATATGACAGGTTGCAAAAATATGTCTGGACGTATATGTTCACAATCTAGCATTGAAAGTGTGATTATTGACGGTTGATGATTTTTATTTATATTTAGTCGTAATTTTCATACAAGGATGGTGTTCCGCTTGATCAAACATAGGGAAACAAAAAGAACAACCCGATGGACAACAACAAGGCCATGGAATTGTACATCATGCACATACAATTTAGTGTTTAAAAAGTCAAATTCCAATAGATAACCAGCCTTACTACATTCTATAAACTTCAGAATTTAAGCTCAGCAGATGAATTGTTGATGTAGAATATGAATAAATATATAAAAAACATCTGCTTGTTTGTTGACTCTTATTAAAGCAATTGAAATAAAAGCCTCCGAGAAAATGACAAATTTCCTTGTATTCTACGTCCTTCTTCAGATATTTAGGTACTGCAAGGAGTTGTCAGTTTATTTTTGATGTAAGAGTAAGAATGTCTTTTTGGTATCTTTCGTCCATCTTTTATAGCTTTTAAAGGTACTCTTCTTGATTTATATTTAATTATATATATATATATATATATATACATCGTCTAAACATAACCCAACATGTAATCTGTAATTGCTTCGCAATTTTGTTCCTCGCCGATTAGTATATTATATAGTACGACTGAGTCAGTGACAACTCTACAACAGATGTATCCATCGGATCGCCATCAATGATGGTGATACATGGCTGTGTACAAAATGTATATACAACTCGTCTAAGCATCAACCCAACAATGTTAGATCTGTAAATTTGCTTTCGCAAATTTTTGGTTCTTCCCTCACCGGGATTCGAACCCATGCTACTGTGATATCGTGACACCAAATTGCCTCACTGCAGCCGTCCCGCTAGACCACACGACCACCTGGGCTGTATCATATGTGAAACAGGTATTCCATAATGGTCATCAAACTCAATGCGAATTATAATTTAGTCAAAATGTCACAATTAGGTTAAGGTCATATTGTACAGATATTACTACTATGCCGGAATAAAAATGTATAAGAACACAAAAAGAGTCAGTTTACATCGGACTAACTAGTCTATAAATTTCGTGTCGACTTCATTCTTTCTTTTTAGCAGTTTTATGTGAGGAGCACACATGTGTTACTGGAGTCATTAGTTATCAAAGGTACCAGGATTATAATTTAGTACGCCAGACGCTCGTTTCGTCTACATAAGGCTCATCAGTGAAGCTCATAAAGCCAAACAAGTACAAAGTTGAAGAGCATTGAGGATCCAAAATTCCAAAAAGGTGTGCCAAATACGGCTAAGGTAATCTATGCCTGGGATAAGAAAATCCTTAGTTTTTCGAAAAATTCAAGGTTTTGTAAACAGGAAATTTATAAAAATGACCACATTATTGATATTCAGGTCAACACTGAAGTGTTGACTACTAGGCTGGTGATACCCTCGGGGACGAAACGTCCACCTCAAAGTGTGATCAAATACGAGGGAACGCATTAGTTGATAAGATAAATAAACTGCTGTTGCCTTTATCAAATATAAGTTCATTCTGCACAAATATATAAAACAATTTGATCTAAAGAATGGCATTCTTTTGAAATTCTAATCTTTATTGCGAAATAACGGGATGAAATTTAACTAACAACATCCGTTGTGCGCACGTGCGCCCTTAAATAAGTATTTAAAAATATTTTTTTATTTTGTTTGATCTTTTGTTTTATCACAGTTATTGCGCAAAACTAGACATGTTATAAACTTTACTTTTATTTGATATTTTGTATTATCACATTAGGTGCCAATTTAAAGAGATGTCATAAACTGATATTATATAAACAATATGTCAAATTGTTAAAGTACAGTACATGCACTTTAGGACAATGCCAGCGCATAACTTTTTTTTGTTTGTTAATTTCTATGTTTTAAAAAAAGATATTCTTTAAATCAAATTTCAACAAAACGTAATTGATGTAAGAATATTTAGTATGAGTGCCAATGAGACAGCCTTCAATCAGATAATTTGTAAAAGTAAACCATAATAGCTCAAAGTGCAGCTCCAACATGAATCATTGGCTCACATAGAAAAGCAAGCTATCGAGGGCCTAATAAATGACTTATGTAAAATCATTCAAACCGGAAAACCAATACAATAAATACAATACAATATGCTTTATTTTAAAAACACTCCGTCACATTGACATGTGAAACAAGAGGTAAATTACAAAATACAATCACATACAATTAAAGAAACAAATAAAAGCAATTGTCTAATCTATATGAAGTAAATTTTCACTTCTATCTTGTCGATAGGAATCAGTACCTAGAAAAGCACTTTACCTGTTATATAACGATGTAAGTAATGTTATTGAAACCCTCAACATACATTGGACCATTCCAGTTAATTTCTGACAGGTGGGGATGGATGGGGAGATTTTCTTTATACCTATCAGGAAAAAAATCATGAAATACTACCTATCAGATCTAAAAATTAAGACCTATCAGATGGTAGAGTTTCTGTTCATATTGGGTGGATGGGCTTTCATGGGAAAAAAAATACCTATCAGATTTTTTTTTTACTGCAAGGATTGTACCCATTAGAATTTTAAATACAATACCAGATAATGCATGATACGAAACTGTCTACATTCCAAAGCACCCCTAAGATCTGACATAGGCATTTTTGTAACCCTGAAGATGTAATTATTTTTTATTTTTTGGGCGTATAAGTGTACGTGTCAGATGAAAAAAAAACAACCTGAGATGTATAAATTTTACAGTTATTTCTCTACTGGAGACATGTTATAAACTTTTATTTTTTCAATACTTTTTGTTCTATCACCTCATTATGCTAATTATAAGATGTCATAAACTGACATTATACAAACAATATGTCAACCGGGTGACGCACAATACATGTACTAGTGTCCAATGCAGCACAGACAAGTGAAGATATATGATGATCCACATCAGAAGTTATTCGTACAATCAATTTCCATTTAAGAATTGAATACTTCTTTTTGTAACTTCATATGAAGTTACAAAAAGAAGCACTCAATACTTATAATTACATTTTTGTTAGCTAGAATCATGAAAACACGATTTTTATCGAGTTTTTATCTAATTTACCTGTGCACCTTATTGTCATCATGAATGATAAATTTTATTGTGTAATGAAGTTGATTAAAGAATATTGCGAGATTGCAGTGTGGCCAATTAGAATAACGTTTATAATGAAACATACATTTTCTGTAATTATTAAGGAAGGATGGTGAGATCAGGTTTTATGTTACATGTATATGTTATGTCGTTGATATTACAAGCGGTTGCTACCGGATATTGACTTCTTGATTTGACCATTCCACTCTAACATTCACAGGATTTATAGGCCATATACCATCACTAAAATAGCAATGAAACGACCTGGGAACCTTGAGGACAGCTTGTGATCATTCTTGACTAAGTGGGGGAACTTGCAAAACTAAAGAAGCTTGTTTTTCATCCTGAACTCCGCAAGATGAGTTCAATTACGCATAATTCCTCTTATATGACTACGAATTCAGTTGTGTTTGTAGTATACTGTTTTGAGGGGGTTCACAGGGTAGACGAGGACTTCAAATTGAGCCCTGCAAACTTAATTTTATTTAAAGACTTGGATGAAAAAATTAATCATTTATTCATATCTACCATTGTTCCTTATTCTCTCAGAATTGGTTCCAAACATACATTGTGATGTCATTATTCTATGGGGATATACTTTATTTATCATAAGAAATGTTGTATGCTAATTCAAAGTCATATTAACGAAATGCTTATCTTTTCCTTGAGAGGTTTAGGTAGCTATAAAACCAGGTTTAATCCACCATTTTCTAAATAAGAAAATGCCTCTACCAAGTCAGCAATATTCGTTTGATGTGTTTACGCTTTTGATTTTGCTTTTCGATTATGGACTTTCCTTTTTTGAATTTTCCTCGGAGTTCCGTCTTTTTGCGATTTTAATTTTTACTCAATTTGCGTTTTGGTATGTAAAGTAGAATGGTTGAATTCTAAACATCATAATCTATGAATCATTGAATCTTTATATCGACATATCGCACATTTTTGAAATTTAACATTATGATATACTAAGCACTGCATATAAATACAACCTTTAAATGGGCCAAGATGCAAACAAAGGGAGACAATTTGTTTTAAGGATAGACAGTCTTTGCTGGGCTGTCCAAGCCTATGTAGACAGGATTCTTTGCATCAGCGATTACTCGTACACCAAGATAGGAAATGAAACCATCGACAGTGAATCCAAGTCCTGATGCTTCAACAATCTTCTTGTACGCTTTAGTCTCTTTTTCATACTGGTCAATAATGGCATGTGCTTCAGTCTTAGCTCTAAAATAATTCTAATAATAATAAGCACCAATAACTAATTCGCTTTACCTAGTGCGATAGGTCTTTTGTTTGTACACTTGTGTGCACTCTTTGTTGGTTCGATAATTTTCAAAATCATTTTCTTAAAATTTATATTTTCAAATTGTTCATATTTGCATTCATAAAACAATGTAAAATAAAAAAAATGAAAGTGTTTGTATTATACGGTTTTGAAAATTGTTTAGAGTTAAAAAATTCCAATTCGCTAATTTGACTATAACAGAAAGTCCGACTACGCATGTTAAATGAAATAAGATTGATGCTTTGATACAGATCATCTCAGGTACATATTTTCCTTTCGTTTTTGGTAGCCGTGGGGTAGTGGTTAGCGCATCAGACTACTTACACAAAGGTTCCTGGTTCGAATCCCGTCTGGGATGAAAATTTCAGGGACTGAATTTTCGACTCCCCCTTGACACCATTTGCGAGTATGGTCTTGAGGAAACGATCATAGTCCGTCGGAAGGGGACGATAAATGGCTGACCCGTGTTAAGAGAGAGCCATATCTCTTGCACGTTAAAGAAACCCTTGTAGATTTCGAAAAAGAGCAGGCGAATGCCGCTACAAAGCAGCACTGGCACCCGCAAAGTGGAAAGGGATTAATATAAGTTGCAAAACTTGTTTCCCAATCCACTATAAATAAATATGTTTAAACTTAACTTTCTTTTTTTGGTATTAGGGTGATATGGGCATAATGATCATATTGACAATGCATTGAACAACAACGTTATTTTATATTTTTTCTTGTGTGACGTTTATATTTTCTAACGTCAACACGCGAAGCAATGAATGTGGTGGTTAAATATGATAGATGCATTTTGTTTCTTTGTTAAATATTTGTTTTGAGATTGTAACACAGTGATGACTGCTATACCCATATTTTGACAATTTTACCGTTTATGTCTGTTTTGTTCACGCATCGTTGTAAATATAACGGAATTTGATGCGACTGTCATACAAGTGAAAGGTTAAGCGCTATAAAACCAGGTTTAATCCACCATTTTCTACATTTTAAAATGCCTGTACCAAGTCAGGAATATGACAATTGTTGTTCATTCGTTTGATGTGTTTTATCATTGGATGTTGCCATTTGATTAGGAACTTTCCGATTTGAATTTTCCTCGGAATCCAGTATTTTTGTAATTTTACTTTTAACTGACTTTGTTTTATCAGAATACATGCAAATTACATTTAATAATGAACACAACAATAAGAACAGCTTTAGTTGGGTTCTTTAAAACAAAAAATAGTTTATTTTTTAGTTCGCTAGGCTGCTCACAACACCCATGTGAAAATTACGAAACTACCTTCTAGATAAGGTTCTCTAAGCAAACGACTATTTAACCTCGGGGAGGAATGGGTTTTATTTTTCTAAAAAAATATTCTGATCTCTAATTTGATGACAAAAAAAATAGGGTCAAACAGATGCATTTTTTTTTATTCTGAATTTAGATTGTTCCTTACCTTATAGTGTTAAATCAAAAACAAAATTGGTTATTAGCTAGAAAAAAAATTCTGACTCAAGATTCAGACTAAATACCATAACCCCAACCCCCTTTAAAGTATAAAAAGTTGCTTCCTTACCTGTTAGCTAAAACACGTGCATGAGAATCTGCCATGTCAATAATAATCTTTGCATGTGTGTCAGCTTCACGTTTGTGTGTCTCAGCCTCTGTCAAAAGTCGCGGACGTTCATGGTTGGCCACCCGTATGTCTTCCCTGGCCCTCTCTTTATTCCTAATGGCACTCTCGTATTCCGTCGGTCGTGCAATGTTGTTCACCTATTAAATATACCATTGTTAAGCAACATAATATGCTATCAGGATCGTTTCTATTTCCTTTGTTTTGATTGCTAGGTTACTGTGGATTCATTATAATTCGTTGGATACCAATTTTTGTGGGTTTCGTGAAAACAGGTGAACCATGAATTCAAATGTTCAACGAACATCATATTTTCAATGGCTTCGTATACAGAGATTGGCAAAACCACGAAAACAAATATCCACGAATATGCAAGTTTTCAGCAAACCATGAAAATTGATACCCACGAAAATAAATGATTCCACAGGATGTTACTTCTAAAGATTGACTGTATATCTGTCACCGGTGAAACTTGGTGATTTGTTGGGTCGTTTAACAAGAGTCTGACTGAATGGCCTCTTGCTCCTTAAATTGAGTGAAGCACCTGATGACACAATGAACGAATGAATGGTACACGAACTATTTGCATTACTTTGCGACGAATTCACGAATGAGTAAAGAAAATGCAGACATTTGTTCTTAGGTACATTTTCAAACTGATTGGATTTCTCATCTGACTTATCAACTTCAGAGAATCAACCACGAATACCAACTTGTAGTTTCCCGCCAAAACCAACCGCGACCAGACTGTAACAACAGAGGCCGATATGGATAGTGCTTACTTTGTGAGGACGGACTTAATTTGGAGGAGAATCATATTAACCAGGGAAAAAGCAGTTTCATTTTTATTGTTTAGGATTCTAATATACAATTCGCAATTTTGACTTTAATTCTCTGTGTTTTGTAAGACATTTTATTTTATATTTTCGTTTCTATTTTTCTTACATAATCAGGACTTAAATAAACATACCACATCATCTTATATCTATATATGTATACTAGTATATATAATTCGTCTAACATCAGCCCAACAATGTTGGATCTGTAAATTTGATTTAGAAAATATTTTTTTCTTCCCTCGCCGGGATTCGAATTCATGCTACTGATTAATCGTGACACCAAATCACCTTGCATCCAGTATCCGACACGCTATACCACTCGGCCACCTAGGCTTCACAATAATAAAGCTTTCGGAGGCCAGTTGTTACCTTTCCTCGTCAGTTTTAATCTATTGTCGTAATACAGTACATGATATATAAGGCATGAAGATGGAATTGTTACAGATCAGCTTAAATATATATTGTAAAGGATCCTACAAATTTATGCAAGATACAGTCACAGAAATAATTAAGTACGTCTGAACCAGTGACAACTATACAATAGATTTATTCATCGGATCACCAGCAGTGATGGTGATACATGGTTGTGTACATTCTGTATATGTTAATCGTCTTAACAATAACCCAACAATGTTAGATCTGTAAATTTGCTTTCTAAATTTGTTTTTATATACTAGGAAATATATATCTATTTCAAAATTATGTAAAATAAATGCACTCACTTGTAAATCTACTATTTCTGCATTCAGATTTTTATATCTGACAATTATTTGTTCCTTGACTTTTTCCTGAAAATTGGCACGCTCTGCTTGGAACTGGGATGTGTTAAAATAGCTACATGACTCATGTATAGAAGATTCCCCTTAAAAAGAAATAGTTATTCACAAAAGGTTGCAACAAAATATATTCATTCAGTCTTAGATGCATGATTTTTTTTATTAGTTGTCAGTGGCTATGAACTAGCTGTCAGATAACTGCGAGTACTCTCAGATATGTTCCTAGTGTCTTTTTGTTGTTTAGATGTACAAGTACCTGGCCACGTCAACTTGTATTTTTGTCCATCTGATGAGTTAAGCCTTTTTCAACTGATTTAGTATAGTTCGTTCTTAGTTGTACTGTGATACCCCTGTCCCAGGTTAGGGGAGGGTTGGGATCTCGCTAACATGTTTAACCTCGACACAGTCTGTATGTATGTGGCTGTCCTAATTCAGGAGCCTGTAATTCAGTGGTTGTCGTTTGTTTATGTGTAACATATTTGTTTCCGTGCACTCCCCCAACCTGGGACAGTGGTGTAACAGTACAACATAAGAACGAACTATAAAAATCAGTTGAAAAATGCTCAACTTATCAGATGGATACAAATAGAAATACATATAACAAAATCATAGAGGGAACATGACCTGGTCTATACATCCCAACAACAAAAAGACAGTAAGTACAGATCTGAGAGTACTCACAGTTACTTACAGTTCGTTCATAGGCAATAAAAACAGATAAAAAAAATCATGCATCTAAGAAAAAAATATCAATCAGTACACATCCAACATCCAATGGATCTAGTGTAAAGACATCGTTAACAGTCAGAAAGAAAAAGAAACATGACCTTGTGCAATGTAGTTTGTTATCAGAAGATGTGTCTATAAGGAACAGGTAAATCTTGACACGAAATCCATTTAACAGTTGTACAATTTTTTTAAATTAGGAACAGTGATTTCATAGCAGGTTACAATAAAGTCTTAAATATGAAATAAGCTTACACTTCACATCAAGGTCACGACGGTTACTATCGAGCACTAGTTTAAACGAAATTCTTTTCGGACAATACATAACACTGAATTTTAGATTTAATACAACTAGAAATTAAGTGTCGGTGTTCATTACTGTTGTGGTTTTACTTGTTCTTGTACTCAAAACATAAGATGAACGATATAAGTTATTATTGAAAAATAGAAGTTCATTGACCTTATGGCATATTTTATCACTCGAAATTGTTTTATCTACAATCGAAAAAAGTGTACTGATTCACTCGAAAAACACTATCTCCGCCGGACACTATACCTACCGTGGTAATGTCTTAATGAAAATGAAGTGTCGAAATAAAAAATAAACGTAAACACCAAGATATAAAGACAGTTACCTGTTATGGTTCATAATAGATCTAAATACAAAAAGAAATAGAGTTGTTATAAAATAACTTCATTCAATACACCATTTTCATGTCAGCGAACTTTTAACTCCGGAATTTATATTTTTCGATAGTTTACAAGGAAAACGGTACTACTACATTTTTCCAGAATTAGGTTAAACTAAGGCAGGTGAAGGCAGTCAATTTAGGAGCGCAGTGATTGGATGTAATGTACAATACGTTTAATTATTTATTTGTGAATATTTGAATAACTGCAGTGTGTATATTTACAATATAAATTCTGAAACCTATTGAAATATTTTCTAGAGAATTATTATAATAGACTTCCAAAATTACATAAATTTAGTGTAAAATGACGGTGGGCATGGATAACATAAACAAGCTCCGTTGGAATTTGGTCATGATACTATTTGGCTTCAAATCTTAAAACAGAATAATCAAAGTGCTAACACCACACATAACTGTTTTATCCAGGTTTTTATTATAAAAGGTGGTTAATTTTGAAAATGTTAGTATTGTCGCCAATGGCAGAGTAAAAAGTACCGTTTTTCTCTATATTCTCTGCGGTAGGACTTTCTGTTACTCGGTCAATTAAAAGCCACGTAAATAAATAGATTCAAGATTCTAATCAAATCAATTTTGAGGATGTCAACTGTGTAATGCTTTCTATACATGACTAAACTATTGGAAAACAGTAAACACTCCTCCCAAAACGTACCGATAATATATTTAATTTTACTTCTTTTAGTTTCTCTTAATTGACCGAGTATGAGAATGTCATACCTCACAAAGTAGATACCTTTCGAAAATTTATAGAACCCGGAGTCAAAAGTCGGTTATATAAAAATGGTCTTTCGAAAATCAGACTGCGTCAAATTTAATTATAGTTGGTACATATTACCTTCATATCTGAGCATTTTTGTATAACCATCTTTATCTCTGAATTCAAGAATGATATCCTTAAGTTTATCCGATCGGACTTTGTACTGGTAGGTAACAATGAGGACAATTTTAACACCATCTTTGTTTAAACACTGAAATAAAATACAGTAAATGTTCACAGAAATCACCTTAAAAATACAACGGGTCTCTCTCTCTATACTAGAATATGTATTTTCCTTATATTTTTTTTGGGTCAATTTAAATCCGAAATTCACTGCAATCAATTGTTTCAATCAGTCTTCTTAACATTTTTTTTTTCTATTTTTATTGAAACAGCAAAAACAGAACAAGGAAAAGAATATCGATTCGCGCGCAAAACTACAATGTGTTGATGTCGTTATTAAAATACAATGTATATTGATTGTCTATCTGATGAGTTAAGTCTTTTTTCTTTACATTCAAAACAAAAACAATGTATTTAAAACATTGTATCTATCCATGGATGAAGGAAGAGAAAATTTAGACAGACACTTGAAAAAGAGGTGCCTACACTTTGCCTTGCAAGAGGTCATCTACATATCAAGAAGTTTTGTTGTAACGATTTGGTAACATGAAGCAAATGGTGTAATCTCCCTTCGAAAGTTATCAGATTTAAACTCTCCATGACGTCTGAATCTAGCTGCATATGTATACATCACAAACCAGCCATGTAGGCCCTCTTACGCATTTAAATGTCAAGATAATAACACCATGATGATAGCTGTACCCTTATTTTTGACATTTTAACCTAGTATGCTTGTTTGTTAAGTTCACGCATCGCTGTCAATATTATGGAATTTAATGAGACTATCATACAAGTGAGAGGTTTAGCTAGCTATAAAACATGTTTAATCCCCAACTTTTTATACATAACAAAATGCCTGTACCAAGTTGGGAATATGACAGCTGTAATCCATTCGTTATTTATGTGTTTGAGCTTTTGATTTTGCCATTTGATTAGGGACTTTCCGTTTTGAATTTTCCGCAAAGTTCGGTATTTTTGTGACTTTATTTTTACAGCAAGACGGTGGGACGTCCATTCATGACCATATTATATACGTAAGTAAATAAAAGAATACTTACTTCTAGGTGGTTGAATGTGAGTGATTTGTATACACTAGGAAACTTGATGAATTCAAAGCCTGGAGGTCCCATATGCAAACCTTCTCTTTTTGCGGTATTTTCTATTTTTTTCCAAATTGTATCGTACTTTACACCAACTGTAAATATAAACAGATCATGACTTATAACATGCATAATATTTGCCTTATGGAACTACCTTTCTAATGAACAAAATCATCATTGATACCAGGATTGAAATTTTGTATTTGCGCCAGATGGGTATTTCGTCTACATGCATGACTTATTGATGCTTTCATTAAACAAACAAACAGATAGAAGCTCTCAAGAACCTGTTTTGATCACCTGGCACCTGCATAACATTGCTACATTGCAATATGAATATAAATGTTTGATATGCGAATAAGGGTGTTGAAAAGAAACTGTGGGCTAAATATATGAATGATGATTCAATCATCTTGACTTGTTTAAAGATTTTTGACCTTTTCTGAAAGAAAAAAAATAATAACTTGGAAGCGAGAGAGAAGCAGCGTACGGGGCAAACGGTAATGCATCGCTATTGCATTTACTCCTAGCAAAACTCTACTACTGACTTCAAGCATATTCTTTTTGCAGATATTATTTGTTATAATATTCGCTTTCATCAAACCGTCGGCAAAAAGGATAATTTCACCTATTGTTACAACTTGGACATTTGGTCTAAGTAGTTAGTTCACAACTATTACTAGCCTGTCAGCAATGTGGTTAATAGATGAAACCCGTCTTATGCAGGCGAGATTCGATCACGATCATAATTGACATACATTTAAAAAAAAAAGATATGGTAGGATTACCAATGAGACAACTCTCCACATAAGACCAAAATGACACAGAAATTACCGACTAAAGGTTATATTGCCAGTTTTTCTACCGAAGGCCGGTTATTCTCCTGGGCGATACAGTTTCCTCCCGCAATGTAAACGGGTCGCCCTGATATACTAGTACCTAAGAAGGCTGATTATGGGCTAAAACACCAACAATAAATTAACAAATAAAAAACATGACCGTGACCAACAGCGTTATATTAAATTTTGATAGCACACACTACAAAAGTCAAAATGTCTGAAAAGACCAGTTTTTGTCTGAATTTGCATGAATTTTTACTCGACATTCTTAATTTGTCCGAATAATTTTTAAAAATTCTTGACGTAGTATGAATTTGTCTAATAAGGTTCTTAATTTTTCTTGACAAGTGTCTTCACAGGTTGAACATTGTCTTAAAATTTCTCGACACTTCCTGTATCATCTGATAAGAGTCTGAATTAGTCTCGACCAATTCTTAACTGTCTTAAATTTGTCTCGATCTGTCTTGACATATTCTTGACATTCTTAATGATGTCTCGATCTGTCTTGACATATTCTTGACATTCTTAATAATGTCTGAATATGTCTCGACACATTCTTGACAGTCTTAAATATGTCTTGACACTATCTCAACAGTATAAATTTCGCCTAAAAATGTGAACAGACTTAGTCTGCACTGTTTGTGACATTCTTTTGCTGTTATAAACTTATTATGGCTAAACTAAACTTTGAAGAATCAAGGATTAATTTTGTGTAGTAAGATACCCTTTTGGTGCAACTTAGTTGGAATACCCTGAATAATCCCCCATGTACTTTGATTTTGATTAATTTTGATTAAACGTTTAATTAATTGTTTTCACTTGGAATATAAGTTGAAGTTGCTGACAAACAGCATTTAGATTTTTGCCATTCGCAAAACTGACAGTCAAATTTGCTTTACTAAAATAGGTGTCTATAAGGCAGTTTTAAAATGTGACCATGCGTCTCTTTTGGACCCCAAAATTCATCTTTTGGGTTTGTGTGGCTGAAATAAGAGGGGGGCTTTCGTGAAGGTCAAAGACTTAGTTCCCATCTTGATTCAAAAACCTTGTTCATTTTTTAGGACAACCAAAAAAAACATTTTTTATTTCAATTTGAGTGTTGAATTTTATAAATTTTTAACAAAAATAAATATTTTTGATAACTGACCTTCCGAAAAAGAAAAAAATGTTAAGATCTATATTATGCATGTTTGTTTGGGATCCATTTCATAAGACCAATGATTTCTATAGAAAATGGACCCATTATAAGTACATTTTTTATTATTCCTGGGGAAGATAATACTTTTCTTTTAATCTTTGGGAAATATTCAATTTTCAATTCATTTTTTTTTCATCAAAATGATGAGTTTCATTTTCATCTATGAACAAACTTTTTAAATTGTAGTGGCATGGTCAGTCAATTGATAATTTGTATGGCTTATTACAGGTAAAGCAGTAATTTCTATTTGACAGTTGTGTGTACTCTGGGGGTGTGGAATAGCTTAATTTTATGGGGAACATCCTGTCCATGTGTAATACTTAAAATATATTCCAACAGATGACATTACACAATTTTTCTTCTGTTAAATGAATAATTTGTATATCATCATAATTTGCTATTAATATATAAACCACATTTTGGTGCAATAATTTCTTACCATATAAATATTTAATATTATGAATGTAGAATGAAATATGTCTACAGTATGATTGGTTTTAATCATTTAATTTATAAAATTTAGGAATCAAAATTTGTAATTATTTAAAAATTCAATTTTAAATTGTTTTATATCAACACATCCAAATTTAAATTATTTTAAACATTAGATTTAAACTCAGAACTGTCAAGTAAATTTAAGACACAATTCAAAATGTTCAGAATATGTCAAGACATACTGAGAAAAAATAAGAATGTCGAGAACATGTTGAGAAATTTCAAGACAGTATTTAAATGTCAAGAATTTGTTAAGAATTTTTAAGACCATATTCAGAATGTCAAGAATATGTCAAGTAATTTTCATACAAACTTGATATAAATGAGAATTTGTCAAGAAAAATTAAGACACAAGTCACACTTTTGGAGAATGTCGAGTAAAAGTTCATGCAAATCAAGACAAAAACTGGTCTTTTCAGACTTTTAGACTTTTGTAGTGACAATGACACAAAACTCTTACTCAAAAGTTTGAGAAAATCTAATGTCGAAACATTTAACAACCAAATAAACTCATAATAGATACCAGGATCAAAGTTTTATATATATGTTCCGGACCATATGAGTATTTGGACCATACGCGTATGGTCATGACCATATTGGTATATACTCATATGGTCCGACCATACTACCTAGTCAAAACTATAATAAACATATTTTATACCGATGTCCATTACCGATTTGCTATTAAGAGTGAATAGCAATATGTCGTCTTGAAAAGATAACTTCCAAAAATTTCTCTATAAACTGTTACAAAAGAAGTCACTGGAAAGGAACATATTTTATTTAAGTTGTTTTGTGAATATGATGTACTGAAGTCATATTACGATATTGGAAATCTAGAGCTTCCTAAACACCATAGAAACATCGGAATAACCCAAAACCCCGGCATCACTGCACGCAACTGGAGAGAAGACTATCTTTTCACTTGCAAACAAAGGGTGTAACTGAAAAGGATGACGTGCGAATGCGAAAAAAGTTATGTTACCGTGTGGAAGTAAATGGCACTATAAGCCTACATGCAAGAAGGTAATAAGCGATGAAAATTAACTTTGGCATCAATATTTAATTTTAACGTAGCCTTTAAATTAATACATTGTCATATTACCATCATTGTATTTTTTTTAGATAAAGTTTATTGTATTATTGAAACGTTTTGAAAAAATACCTATATGGTCAAAATACTCATATAGTCCGGCCCGTAAATAACCATACGAGTATATACTCATATGGTCCGACCATACGCGTACGGTCGGACCATATGAGTATACGCATATGGTCATGACCATACACGTATGGTCCAAATACTCATATGGTACGGAACATATACACCAGGCGCGCGTTTCGTCTACAAAAGACTCATCAGTGACGCTCGAATCAAAAAAACTATCTTAACGGTTTAGTTTCAACATACTTTCGTTTGAATCCAGTTTCTTCAGTGAAGTCGCCACTAATGTTATCACTGTGATAATAACAGCCAGAACAATGACGGTGATAATAATGCACTTAGAGCTACACATCTTGTTGCATGTATTCTGTAAATAAAAATATACTGGATGTTAAACGAAAACTTAGACATTTCTGATTGATTTCATACTTCCAAAAGGTAAGAACATGATTGAAACAATGTGATTAAAAGAGCAAACACTACTAAATTCAGACGATTCTTCTGTTGGCATCAGTTAGAAACATGTTTCTGTATTCTTGTAATTTTTAAGCTTTATACTGCACATTCTATTCGTTATCCTTATTATGTAGACCCCATTTATACCCTCATATTAGCATCAGTGTTTTGATTAGTTGTCGTGCGATGTACGATTCCTTTGGAAGAACTAATTAACAAATAGCTTACATTACCTTTTAAGGGTGCTGTGAACTTGTATTTACATTTACAAATTACTGTAGTGAACTGCAACAACCGTTATCATGGTTATAGGATATTGGAATGTCTGTATTTAAAGGGGGGATCTAACCTTTATCGGAACTCCGGGATCGGGTGTTTTAAGATCGGGATTTCGGGATTGATCCTTTCGGGATCCGGGAATTCTTTAATCGAATTTCAAAATATAATTCAATTTAAAGATATTCAATAACACAGAACTAATATGATGTAACAGACAAATAAATAATTGTTTGGCATTAACTAAAATATAAGTTAAAACGAGTCTTTTACTCTTACCTTTACAACAATAAAATATTTTACCGCTTAGGTCTCTAAAAATAATGAGAAGATCTCGAATGCGGATGTGTACAAATTGTATATTTAAGTTGTAACTTGGAAAGAATAATATGTATGTTCAAAAATCCTCAGGTAGTGACGTCAATGGACATACTAAAGTAAAAATCATGTCAAAAATATATCCTAATTATAATGTAAAAACTGAAGTCACCTGTATATTGTACATTGTATATGATGTTACAATATACAGTATAACGGTATGACAAGATCATGTCAAATTGTTGTTCTTATCTATGACGATTTAATGTTACAGCAGATAGGAGTTAAAACGCATGATTAAAACTAAGAATGGAAATGAGAAGTGTGTCAAAGAGATAACATCCCAACCATCGAACAGAATATAGCCGAAGGCCACGTTAGGGCTTCATCACAGACAGAAAATCCCGCACCCAGAGGTGGGCTTCAGCTGGCAACGATTAGTCTCTTTTTGCAGATAAATGTGTATTCTTGTACTAACATCTGTATATTCTGTTCCTTATGGTACTGAATGTTATTGAGTTTACCTTGGACGAAAATATGAAGATAAAAGAAGATGTAGTATGGGTGTCTTTAACCCAGTCCTCTATCCAATTTTGAATTTAAAAAAAAACAATTGTAGGTCAAAGAAACATTGTTTTCTGATTTTGAATATTTTAATGGGGTCTGTGCTATTTCTTCTTGTTCGATTTCATTTTTCACAAAAGCTTAGAAATAATTCAGAAACCAATGCATTTTGGGATACATACATATAGTTTGCATGAACATTAACTTGTGGTGGTGATCCATAGCGTGTATTTTCATTTACGCCGCTAAAACAAGAATTTGGGTTTTACTTTTTTTAAACTGTTTAACAATAAAGGCAGATGCATTAACTACAAAAGTTCAAAAGTCTGAAAAGACCATTTTTTGTCAAATTTGCATAAACAATTACTCGACCTTTTCCAAAAGTATCCCTTGAGTCTTAATTTTTCTTGACAAATTCTGATTTTTATTACATCTATATGAAATGTACCTGACAAATTCTCGACATTCTGAATATGTTCTTAAAAATTGTTGACAAATTCCTAACATTTGAATACTGTCTTGAAATTTCTCGACAGATTCTCGACATTCTTATTCCTTCGCAGTAAGGCTTGACTCATTCTGGACATTTTAAATTGTGTCTTAAATTAACTTGACAATTCTGAATTTTCCAAATAATGACCAATATACCCGAAATAATTTTATCTCTATTTCTCTGCATATGATATGATATGATGTTGTGTCATGTTACACTCATTACAACAAAAACCAAAGTTGGGCATGTGAATATAAGATAATCAAATGATTCAAAGTGATCATACGGTAAACATATTTCATTTTAAGGGGCCACTGAGGTTGTGAGTTCGAACCCCGCTCGTGTGTTTGCACTCGACTCCAACCTTAATTCACTAGGATTGCCAGTTTTCTATCAAAGGCCGGTGGTTTTCTCCGGGCACTCCGGCTTCTTCCACCAATAAAAACCGACCGCCACGAAATAGCCCAAATGCGGTGCTTAAAAGGTGACGTTAAAACACCAAAAAATTTTTCATTCTACATGCATTTTATTCAATGTACTAAAATGGTTTTTTGTTTATCAAAAGCAATTTTAAAGTATTATTGTATCCTTATTCTTCAAAGGACTTGTATAGTTTATAATTATAAAAAAAAAAGTGTAACGACATCTGCTGCAATATATTAAATATTGTATGTGAACATGATGTTTTCCAGAAAATTCAGGTATTTCCAATTAGGAGATTGTATTTTAAGCTTGGCCTTCGTACAACGTAGATTTTACTGACGCAAATTGAGTTCACCTAGCGACGCGGAGCGGAGATAGGTAAACGGATATTTGTGACAGTTAAATCAAGTTTTACGAAGGCCAAGCTTAAAATACAATACAGTTATCTCCATTATAATGCCACATATTAAAATAAATGTCATTTAATAAATATTTTGGCTTAAAAAATGGCATAAATGAAAAAGTCGGCGAAACTGTTGCATCGTCTAAAGCATCTAAACAATGTGACGTCATATGTATACTCTGGGTGTCAAACATGAATACTAAACGTATTTCTACTTTTCGTACGCTCCAGAATGGTTTTAATATAGACAAAAAGAAGATTTTGAGGCCCAAATTTTGACTATCTTGTTTATTTTTTTAGAAATTACAAACCAAAAATCAATATCAGAATTCAAAATGGTGGCTTTCTTAGTTAAGGACTGGTAAAATGTGGAATTTAATCCCTAAAAATATTTGACAACGTCCAATGAAAGTTATCGTTACAAACTAATTGCATTAGAATAAATAATATACACTCGATTGTTATATGAAAAAGTATAGCTTACCTCTAATCAGCAATGCAACTCATTAATTAACTGACCATGCCACTAATATTTAAAAGATTGTCGTTCGATCAAAACAAAGTCTTCATTTTTATTAAAATTTATAGAACCAAAATTTTGTTTTTCGTCAAAATTATGAAGTGAAATAATGCAACATTAAAACAAATCGGAAAGATTCATAGAAGCTTGTTACTCTGGGAACAATATAAAACTGTGTTTATACAGGGTTTCATCAATGATTTTTAAGAAATCGTTGGTTTTATGAAATGGATATCACACAGACATGCAGAATTAAGATCTAAATGATTTCTTAAAAAGAAAACCAGGAGGGAAGTATAACAAATATTAGGTTTTGATATAAAACTATGAAATACAACACTCAATTTTGAATACAAAAGTTTTTGGTTGTCCTAAAAAAATAATAAGGCTTTAAATCAAGATTAGAACTACTTATTTGTCTCAAACGAAAAACAAAAGATCCGCTTTTTAGCACATATACGCACAATAGGAATGATGAAGTTAAACAGAGCAACACGGTCACATTTTAAAACAACGCAGGTCATCTACTTTTAATTTGACTGGCAGCTTTGAGACAGACAAAAATTCTGTAATTTAAATTATGAAACTGAATGGACCATATCAAATGACACTCAAGTGTTTCATTATTTTGCTCTCTGCTGTTGGAAAAATGCACATCAAAATCCAGATACATTTTCAAATTTTCTGAAACATGGACTTGTTACGGGTGCCACATGTGGAACAGGATCTGCTTACCCTTCCGGAGCACCTGAAATCACTCCTAGTTTTTGGTGGGGTTCGTGTTGTTTATTCTTTAGTTTTCTTTGTTGTGTCATGTGTCTATTGTTTGTCTGTTTGTCTTTTTCATGTTTTAGCCATGGCGTTGTCAGTTTATTTTCGATTTAGGAGTTTGACTGTCCATTTGGTATCTTTCGTCCCTCTTTTAAGCGAGTAATAACTTTTATCTAGGTCCTGTCTTGCCTGAAAATTCCTGTATGCATCACTTTGTCTATACTCAAAGTAGATGATGTGGTGTAAATACGACCATATTTTAAATTTCTTCAGATGAATCTTAATTGATCAGGTTGTCGGTTTTCTTATCGAAGGTTTGTTGGTCTTTTTCAGGGCACCCGACTTCCCCAATCAATACAAACTGGCCGCCAAAAAATAGCTCAAGAGAATGTTTAAAAACACAGAAAATCAAAATCAAATCAAAAATGTAACGGTGGTGAAATCTAGTTTTTTATGTTGTAAGGGTTTCAGCAGCTAGTAAACATGAACACGAGCAAATTTGTTTGAACTCAAGTTAAACCACGCGAAATAATTTTTCTCGGTTGTCTGCTTACTTTTCATTCGTCACAACTCGGCAGATTTCATACTTTAACTCGGCAGCGGATTTACCGGAGACTTGCCGAGTGCCTATTTTTATGTCTAGGATTAGGGGAGATAACTTGCACAACTTAAGACGCTTATTTTTCAGCCTGAACTGTGAAAGAGGAGTGCAATTACGCATAATTCACTTTTAATAACTATGGGTTCCTTTGTGTTGTTAGGATAAAAAGGGTATATATGGACTACAAAATGAAGCTTTCAAGTATAATATTAGTTAAAGACTTATATAAAAAAAATAACAATCTTTTATTCATATCTACAATTGCGTTATTTTTTCAGAATTGTTACCTAATTTACATTGTGATGTCATCATTTTATAGAGGTACCCTTAATGTATCATGTGCTGTACACTGAACAAAAATCGTAATAACGAAAAACCTCTCTTCTAAAAAGTAGAATCCCAAAGAATTTACTGTTTGCTAAAGTATGAATAATTATAAATATTAAGGGTGTTCTTGTCCCAGACGGATAGCCCTGGCCGTATTGGTCACAATTTTTTGGAACTTTTGGTCCTCGGTGCTTTTCGACTTTGTACATGTTTTGGCTTTCACACCATTTTCATCTGAGCGTCACTAGTTAGTATTGTTTTGACGGAACGTACGTCTGGCGTATTAATAGTTATCAAAAGTACCAGGATTATAATTTTATATGCCAGACGCGCGTTTCGTCTACATAAGACTCATCAGTGACGCTCAGATCAAAATAGTCAAAAAGCCAAACAAATACAAAGTTGAAGAGCATTGAGGACCCAAAATTTCAAAAAGTTGTGCCAAATACGGCTAAGGTAATCTGACATAATATATTAAATTATAATTAACCACCTGGTAACTTTTGTTGGCTAGTATTCGTTTGTTTCTCTGTCCTTTATTTTCTCCCATTTATTTGTATTGTAGTCCTCCTTTGTGATGTTGTCAATTTTATGTTAAAATTAACACTGTCATTAAAGCGGGAGGTTTGGCATGCCACAAAAACAGGTTCAACCAACCATTTTTTTCTTAAAATGCCCTGTGCCAAGTCAGGAAAATGGCCATTCTTTTCTGTGTGTGTTTCATTTTAATATTGTGTTTCTGTTGTGTCGTAGTTCTCTTATATATGATGCGTTTCCCTCAGATTTAGTTTGTAACCAGGATTTTTTTTTTCTCTATCGATTTATGAATTTCGAATAGCGGTATACTACTGTTGCCTTTACTTAACTCCGAGAAAATTTCAAAAAGGGAAGTCCCTTCTCAAATTGCATAATCAAAGCTGGAAAACTTCAAACAAATGAATAACAACGTCATAGTCGTTACTTGGTCAGACAATTTCTTATGTAGAAAAAGGTGGATTGAAACTGGTTTTATAGCTAGCTAAACTTGTCACTTGTATGGCAGGCGCTTCAAATTTCAATGTGTCCTCATTCTCTCAGAATTGATACCAAACTTACAGTGAATGTCAATTTTTATAGGGATATACTAAAATTTATCAGAAGAAATTATATATTATGTAAAAAGAAGTCAAATTAACGAAAAGGTTATCTTCTAAATAATCGTCATCATTAATTTACGTTTCGCATATTTAGATATATTATTGTATGCTGAGATATGTGTATAATGTCAGATCATACTAATACAAGTTGTATGTAAAGTAGAATGATTGAATTTTAAACATCATCATCATCGATTCTTTATTCAACATAGCATGCATATTGCACATGTGTAAAGCTTAACATTATAATGTTCAAATCACTTCAGATAAAGACAACTTTTAAAAGTACCCGGATGCATACAAAGGGAGACAATGTTAAATTTGTTTTAAGGATAAACGGTCTTTGCTGGGCTGTCCAAGCCTACGTAGACAGGATTCTTTGCATCACCGATTACTCGTACACCAAGATAGGAGATGAAACCATCAATAGTGAATCCAAGTCCTGAAGCTTCTACAATCTTCTTGTACGCTTCAGCCTCTTTTTCATACTGGGCAATAATGGCTTGTGATTCTGTCAAAGCTCTAAAATAAAATAAAAGAATCTAATTAGCATCAATAAATAATTCGCTTTATCTTATGTGATTGGTTAGGTTGCCTTACAGCACTGATTTATTGTTGACCTTTATTATTTATTTCTATTGGTTTTTAATACAATTGTGTGCACTGTTGGTTGTTTCGATCATTTTCAAAATAATGTTCATGTATTTATCAAAGTTGTATAAAATTCGATAATGTGAAAATGTTTTTATATATATATATATAGACGACACGTGTTTGGTTAATTGTAGTAAGGTCGATTCGGTTGGGATATTAAGTTCATCACGAGTGAACTCATGTGGTTAAAAGTCATTCGAGCCATTGTAGTCAAAGTGTACAGTAGCATTTTGCAAAATGAATAATATTATCAATTGTCTATAATAAAATGTGCGATTGTCTCTGCAAGTTGCGTCACCCATGTAAGAGTTTGAGGTTATTTGATATATATTGTATGTTCGTTTGAGTTTACGAATAAGAATTTAATTTGAACTTATCTTTTACAAATTCGTCAAATGTGCATTCGGTAAATAAATATGTTTATATCTAGTTAGTTCAATAACTAATTTTCTTTTTACAAATCATCCAACGAGGTATGCTAAAAGAAATTAAAAATAAGGTCATTGTCTTTCCGTCGGTCATGGGGTAAAATGGTCATAGTGGTCAACTTGAAATGGTTTCTGATTTTGTTTTATCAGATTACATGCAAATATCACTCAATTATTGACACAATACTAAGAACAGTTTTATATTTTTTTTCTTCACAAAATATGAGTTTATAATTTAATGTTCAAGGCTGTTCATAGCAAAAGGTGAAAATTACAATATTCCTTCTACGAAATATTATCTACGGGAAATCAATCTAAATCAAGGGGAGGGGGTTTGCTTTCAAGAACTAAATGGTTACTCCAATACCTGTTAGCTAAAATACGTGCAGCAGAATCTGCCTTGTCAATGATGATTTTGGCCTGTGTTTCAGCTTCACGTATCTGTGTATCAGCCTCTGTCAAAAGTCTTGGACGTTCGTTATTGGCTACCCGTATGTCTTCCCTTGTCCTTTCTTTACTCCTTATGGCACTTTCGTATTCTGTAGGTCGTGCAATGTTGTTCACCTTAAAAAACATACCATTGTTAAGTGTGTACTTACTAGGTGAAATTAAATATATCAAGTATTTAGAATTGATATAATAAGCATGAAGAGCATTGATTTAGAATCAAAATAAGCTAAAATTATTAATAGGTCATTGGACTCCTTTTTGAGATATTTGATTTTTGAAATATGGCGGGAAAAGGCTGACTAGGATTTTTCCCGTATATTTGCATTGGTATTATTGGGATGTCAAACAAAAGAGTCAGAAATATGACAGTTGTTGTCCATTCGTTTGATGTCTTTTGATTTTGCCATTTGATTAGGGAGTTTCCGTTATGAATTTTCCTCGGAGTTCAGTATAGTTGTTATTTTGATTTTTATGCAATCAGGATCGTTCCCATTTCCTTGGTTTTAATTGCTTTGTAATATGACTTCTACAGATTTTTGTGATTTTACGTTTTGCAATGATGAATTGAACAGAAGTGTGAGTGGTTTTTTACATTTATACGTGTTTATTGTATGTGATTGCTGCCAAATCCAAAAAGATGGTATGTATCCTTGCCAGTTATTAAGGGTGATCCAGTCTATATTTAACGTTTAAACTTGTGCGCTGTGTATCATCCATGATGATCTCTTTTTATTAATGTATTTAATTCCACATGTTCCAATTGTACACAAAATCTACTAACTTGTAAATCTGTCATTTCTGCGTTCAGCTTTTTATATCTGACCATAATGTTCTCCTTGACCTTTTCCTGAAAATTGGCACGCTCTGCTTGGAACTGAGATGTGTTAAAATGGCTACATGTCTCGTGTATAGCAGATTCCCCTTTAAAAATATATGTATCGATAAAGGTTGCTACATCTTGAAGTACGATGGGAACCACATGATGAGTAGGATCTGCCCTACCTTCGGGAGCACCTGAGATGACCCCTAGTTTTTAGTTGGGTTCGTGTTGCTTAGTCTTTAGTTTTCAATGCTGCGTCATGTGTAATAGTATTTGTCTGTTTGTCTTTTAGTTTCATTTTTAGCCATGGCGTTGTCAGATTATTATCGATCTATGAGTCCCTCTGGTATCTTTCGCCACTCTTTTAGAACAATTGATCATTTCAGAAATTGAATGTTATTTTGGTGGGCTTCAAGAGAAGGTTTTTCTACCCGGAAAACTAGTTAAGCCTCAGAGTTTAAGCATTGTGTTATGGAATAGAATGGAACTATTGTGCAACAAATTAGGACACAAAGTCCATAATATCTATTAACTCCCTGGACAATTGGCCAAAATTAGGAAGAGTAATTTCAAAGCAGTTCATCATCACAAATTTGCAATAAAGCCTTTAGGATGAAGCAAACTCACACCTCACTGTAAGGTCAATATGGTAACTACTGAGCATTAATCGGATTTTTTTACTTAATACCATTGAAACTACATCTGTCCATTAAGTTACAAAACTCGCCCATATTTACTGCTTATATTCGTTGATATATAGTTGTAGTTACCATACGATTAAAAACATCCTTTATGTAGTATTTTAAATGTAATAAAAAAAAAAGGCTGTGATGACCATCTGCTTTTTTGCATTTATAGTTGAAATGAGGTTAATCCATTGCAACCAATCGTCATGACTTAATCAAAAATGGAGTTTCGAAATGAAAAATAATTACAAATACCGAGAAATACCAACAGTAGCTTTTTTTTTCTATTATGCATGATATGTCTAAAGACAAAAAAGAAATAATATCGTTATAAAAAAAACTTCATTTATATGAAAATGAGATTGCGTGAAATGTTCTGATAACTCGTCTTTTCAGAATCTAGAGGACTATGGGTAATCTCATTGTTCGTACACCAAAATTGAAATAATGTTACGTCCTTCGTTGAATTTTCATTGTTTATCATGTTTTTCAAATTATTACCCAGAATGCTTTAGATTCTGAATAGGCGAATTAGGCACATGATACCTTCATATTTGAGAATCTTCGTGTAACCATCTTTGTCCCTGAATTCAAGAATGACCTCCCTTAGTTTGTCCGATCTGACTTTGTACTGATAGGTTATGTCTAGGACAATTTGAACTCCATCTTTGTTTAAACTCTGAAACAGATTACAGTAAAAATGAAACAGAAATAATTATATCACCTTAGAGACTACAAAGGGTCTGGTTCACATATGATATATAGAAAACAGAACTAGATAGTATTAATGAATAGAGCAAAGCTAAATTAAATAAAAAGTGTTCAGAAAAAACTCTTTCTTCCAAAGTCTTGCATTCAGTGTAACAGGTTGCGCTTGGCTGGTTTATGAATGAATTTACGAACTTATCATTGAAACGAATTTGAAGCAAGTTTCGCTAAAAATGGTAAAACAAATAATTTTCTGAATACTGCTGTATTATGTTCATCCTTGTTCTAATATCTGATTTTTACATTTATCATTTGTATTGATATATAAATAGTATATTTCTTTTTTTATATAGATATAAGACTTCTAGTAGATGTTAGATTTATATGTTCTGACTGGTATTAATTTCAATTGCCTCCGCGCTTTATACAAAATGTATTTGGTCAACGCTTTTACAACCCAATGAATTTACATTAAAATCTTCAGTAATATATTTACTTCTAGATGGTTAAATGTAAGTGATGTGTATACACTGGGAAATATGATGAATTTGAATCCAGGAAGTCCGGTGTATAAACCTTCTCTTTCTGCGGTATTTCCCAAAATTTTCCTAATCGTATCATACTTTATACCAACTGTGAATGAAAAAATCAAATTATTTATATTATATTTTTATCTTTGACTACCTTTCTTATGACTTTGTTTTTGCTTTCATTAAAAAAGACAGGTAGAGGCTCCGAGGAACAGTAGTGATCACCTTAATGAAATTGAAACTTTGCAATATGTATATACATAAGACTGTTTGTGTCGATAAGAAACAATGTGATGCTAATGTTTGCCTGAGGAGTCTAATGAAGATTTATCGTTTATTTGTAAGCAGATATTTTGTCCATTTCATCAAAAACATTTTTTGTACAGTAGGTAAAACGCAAACAATAGTCCAAATCATTAAGCCTCAATATGCAGTCGACTGACAATTTTAGTATTTTTACGTGTTTGTATGTCTGATTTTGCTGATTAGTTTAACTTTTTACAGTTTTTGTCAAATTCTCATAGTTTCCGAGAAAGAAGCAAAACTCGGTAAATTTTCATTCAATGGCAACATCTTTCATAAACGTAATCGTCAATTTGACCATATTGACTTTCTTGTAGATCCATTTTTGATGATTTCATTTTAAGTTTTGTTTCTCTTTGTCTTCAATTCTTTTTGGGAGAAAGTGGGTCGAAATCGTTTTGCAAGGACAATAACTCGTATACGTCTTTTGATTGTATCAATTTGATTTTTTTTTATCTAGTTTTGTTGATTGTGTTAATTTAAACAGTATCTTTAATAGAAGTTTCTACAAACTACAGTTTGGTAGAAAATAAACTCATCATAGATACCAGGATTGAAAATTATATATACGCCAGACGGGCGTTCCGTGTACAAAAGACTCATCAATCAGTGACGCTCGAATAAAAAAGATATATGTCCTTGAAAGGCATTCACTCCTAGAAGAAGTCGACTACTGATGGCCAGCATGTTTTATCAATTGTAGATATTGTTGGTCATAGTTTTTGCTTTCAACAATTTCTCTTCATCTTCAATAGATAATATTGTGAAAATTGAATTCCAAGATCAATTTCACCTATTGTAAACAACGTGGCCGTGTGGTATAAGTAGTTCATTCAAAGCTACTAGTAGGCTGTCGCCACTGAGGCAAACCCTGCTTGTGACAGGTGTGGTTCGATCCAGATCTTAGTTGACCTAAATTTCTGTTTTCATACCGAAGGTCAGGATAAAGCAAAGAAGGTCGAATGTGGACTTAAACACCAACAGTCAATCCAAGAACATCAAACTATTTTGAATTGAATTATGATTTCGGCAAAATTGACCTACTCATGCTTCTTGTTTTGTTGATCTTTTTTTTTAATTCTCTGTACTAAAAAATGAAATTGGTAAACATAGTGATTTGTACATTCTTTTATATGAGTCGTCTGAAAGTCATTATGTTAACTTTCCCCCCTATGGAACCAATCTAAAATTAACTGCAATTTTGTAAATTTGAAGTTATTCAATACCCATAAAAAATAAGGATCGTGAACAACATTGCTTTTGTTGAAATTTGAAAGCACAACGATCCAAACTCTTTTACAGAAGTTTGAAAGTAATCTATTGTCGAACATTTAAAAAACCAATGCAAGCTAGTCACCGTATAGCGGGTTATTTTCGCGGGGAGTACATTTACGCTTATTTTCGCGGATAGAACAAATCGCCATAATAGATTCCGCCAATATAAAAGTGAACATGTAAAGATATTGATAACAGTTTTAAATTCCCCAAAATAATAACCGCCAAAATATTTCGTATGCCTTTTTCTATTTAAATCGCTAAATTTTACACCCGCGAAAATAATCCGCTATACGGTTTCTTAACGATATTTTTTCAACGTACTTTCATCTGAATCCAGTTTCTTCAGTGAAGTAGCTACTACTGCTATCACCGTGATAATAACAACCAGAACAATGACGGTGATAACAACACACTTACTGCTACACATCTTGTTTTATGTTTTCTGTAAATAAGAATATAACATAAAAAAACAACCAGAAAAGACATGATGGAGACAATGTGAAATAGTGAACAAGAACTACTAATTTTACTATTGCTCCTGTTGACATCAGTTAGAAACATTTAAAAATATAATATATACGCCTACCTGTCGACATGATAGCGGACCCGCATGAATCATTTCTGTTTTTTCCTAAAATGATTCAACTTAATCAACAATCTTATAAACAGGGGGAATGTGTTGACTGGACACTATTGCACTCTCCTCTCAGATGTAACAATAAAAATCATAAAATCTTCTATTTACCGATGCATTTAACATTGATCAAATAAACATTCTGTATAGTGATGTGAAATATTCGAATTGCTTAGCAATAATCAATGATTGGTTAAATGTACAATATACATTGTAGAAGGAGAAGATCATACACTCGTTAGTAAATTTCCTTGCTCCATATTAAATAAACTCATCATTGATTCCAAGATGGTGAACGTAAGACACGCGTCTCGTCTTCAAAAGACTTATTATTGACGATCAAATAAAGAAATGAATAAAAATGCCAAATAAAGTATGAAGTGAAAAAGCAATAAGGAATTAAAATTTCGAACGTTTCACGCTTATATTTTTCGGGTTTAAAAGCCTTAGAATTTCGAACAAATCAAATTTGTTTTATAAATATTTTATGATGATACATATCAACGTAGAAGTGCTGACTTATGTGCTGGTGATACCCTTGGAGTTTAACTTATGCTTTTTAATATGTTGTATTGAAAGCGTGACGTTTTTTTATTCTCATTTTTCTTTTAATATATTCTCAGTTAATCAAACCATACCCCTAAAAGTATCTGCAAAGGCAGTCTACAGCCATAACGTTTGTCAGTTTATCTAGGGTCAAGGTCATAGTTGATATAGTCATACTGGTATTTTTGCCAAAACGTTTTTCTTAATGATCAATCAAATACTCCGAATAGAATTGCAATTGTTCATGGATATATGGTCATATGTTGTGAGTGGAAACTCAGACACAAAAAACACAATAGCAATTGATTGTTTAATCATCTTGAAGAACTTAAAAATTAAAAAATGGTCAAATAGTTAGTTGTCTCATTTGATTTGTTTTATATTTTGTCATTTCGGGACCTTTTATATATAAGCTGGACTTTGTTCATTGTTGAGAGCCGTTCCTGTAATTGTTCCTATGTTAGTCTTAAAATCTTTTTATTTCAATACAGGCTTATATCAGGCTTATACATTATTTATGTATGTGCATGTCCGAAGTCAGGAGCCTGTAATTCAGTGGTTGTCGTTTGTTTATGTGTTACATATTTGTTTTTAGTTCATTTTTTTATATAAATAAGGCCGTTAGTTTTCTCGTTTGAATTGTTTTACATTGTCATTTTATAGCTGACTATGCGGCATGGGCTTTCCTCATTGTTGAAGGCCGTACTGTGACCTATAGTTATTAATATCTGTGTCATCTGGTCTCTTGTGGAGAATTGTCTCATTGTCAATCTTACCATATTTTCTTTTTTATAAATAATCTTTATAAGAAAGTAAACCAAGTCAATTTTCGAATGAAAACGTTCCATTAAATTGGAATATAAGTAATTCTAGTTATTCTCAAAATTTATTTCAGTTATGAGTCTGTTTGGAACACTGATCCAAAGTCAGAATCTTATAATTTTATTAGTTTATTCAGTACATAATTTATGTAAATGCGTTTTATATCTTGCAATGACTTATTTTTGGTCACTTTTACAAATTGTGCATCTACTGAAAGAGGGATGAAGATACCAGAAGGAGAGTCAAACTCATAGATAGAAAATAAACTGACAACGCCATGGCTAAAAATGAAAAAGTAAAACAGACAAATAATAGAACAGAAGACACAACATACTGGCATTTTTGCAAAAACGTGTTTCCTAATGATCAATCAAATACTCCGAATAGAATTGCAATTGTTCATGGATATATGGTCATGTATTGTTAGTGGAAACTCAGACACAAAAAACACAAGAGCATTTGACACAAATGATTGATTGTTTAATCATCTTAAAGAACTTAAAAAAATATAAAAAATGATCGAACAGTTCGTTGTCTCGTTTGAATTGTTTTACATAAGTCATTTCGGGCCTTTTATAGCTGACTATGTGGTACGGAAGTGTTTGTCTTGATAGGGTCTTTATTTCAGTATTCTCTTTTTTTTTCTTTATTCTCCACATTTACAGAATAATGAACAAAATGTGCAGAATAAGAATAGAAAAAATAAATAAAGAATACATAAAAATTGGGTGCTTTTAAATATAAAAAATAGAGAATAATTAGCAAAATTTATAAGAAACAAGAGGTATTAACACAAGAGGAAACTTGCTTAAGAATACACAATTTGTAAAATACAGTCACCAATAAATAAGTCATTACAAAATATAAAACGCATTTAAAAATGTACCGAATAAACTCATCACCTTTCGAAAGAACTAACAAAATCTCAATATCAAAATATAATTTAATTGAAAAATTTTCAATAACACAGAACAGACAATTCAGTATATGTTTGAACAAAAAAATCTGCTCTCATTCATTACATTATTTTAAAATCTAAATATTGTCTTACCTTTGAAATACCAAAATGTATCACCGCTAAAGTCTCTAAAATAATTGAAGGTCTGAAATGCGGATGTGTACAAATTGCATATTCACGTTGTGGTTGTAAACAAATTAAGATGTATTTCTTTTTAAATCCCCAGGTATTGACGTCAACCAAGCATACAAAAGCGATATTAGAATCATGTCAGAGGTATCGAAGATACCTGTACATTGTATATGATGTTATCGTAAAGAGTAAAACGCAGGGGTCGAAATTAGCGCTGGTCCGGTGGTCCGGGACCAGAAGAATGTGCGTCGGATCAGTAGATTTTGTCAGCTGGTGGTCCGACGGACCAGTAGAAATTTGTCGATAAAAATCACTAATTGCGTCGCAATCTCCGTTTGTTTACAAACAATTTACCTGTGAAATCAATAACACGGTACTGGGGTGTATTACAATTGATCAAGTTAATTAATATCTCGTTTGAGCGTCCTTCAAAACAATATAAAATTTGGAAATTTTTTGAAGGAGTTGAACAGCCGGACAAAAAATGAAAATAAATGAAAATCAAAAGGAAGATCGAAATAAAGGATATGAAATTGACAAAAGGAAACGCAAATACCAAAAATCATGGGGAAAAGATCGCGAATGGTTGAATTATATAGTAGATCTGTACATCATGTGAAAAATTTGCAGTGACAGACCTAGATAGGAAATGTATTTTCGTAACTGAATTTTCAAATTTCAAATTGGACTCTGACGTGGAAGACAATGTTGATATTTTTTCTGTACTTGATCCTGATTTTGATAAAGAAAATCATTGAGCCTGTATCAAAATCAGAATCAAGACTATCTCTTTGTTCCTGTCTAACTTCTGAATTATTTTTCGCAACTTACGCGAGTAGAAAAATATCGCGAATATAAATCTTCGCAAATATATAAAACTTTGATTATTTCTTACTTAACTTCATCAAGTAAATTTGGCAATCGCTAAATTAAATCGCCGGGAAATGGACTAGAAAGGGTTAAATAAACTCATCATAGATACCAGGAATGCAATTTTATCATTACGCCAGACGCGCGTTTCGTCTATATGTGACGCTCGAATTAAATAAACCCGAAATAGAATGTCCCTAAAATTAAGATGATTTACAGTATTCTTCATCCAATACCATTTGTATTCTTTTTATATGGTAGTGACTTAATTCATCAGGATTGAAATTTTAAATTTATGCCAGACGACCGTTTCGTCTACAAAAGTCAGTCACGTTCGTACGAAAAATGTTAAAATGGCAATAAAGTACGAAGTTGAAGAGCATTGAAAACCAAAAAATCCTTAAAGTTTTTCCGATTACAACTAAGGTAATCTTTTTCCTAGGTAGATAACCCTTATCATTTCTAAAATTCAAAGTTAATTTATAATCATGAACATATCAATGAAAACTCAAATCAATACAAAAGTGATGACTACTGGGCTGGTGATACCCTCGGGGAATTAAAACTCAACTAGCAGTGCCTGCGATCCAGTATTAGAGGTCGGTCATTTACAAACGTATGAACCGTATCGTATACGTTGACGTATCCGCATCTTCAGATATATCAAAAACTATTATGTGATCCCGAGCTTATTAATAAGACCATACTTCGTTTAAAAAAAACTAATTGGAATCACTTCGAAACAATCAAACATACACTTTCAATATTTGTGATAGTGGTATTTTGTAAAACAAAATTAAGGGGTTCTATCAACTACTTTTACATGCCCTTAGAGCCAATGTAGGGCAGGTACACGAATATCGTACACAATCCTTTGATAATCTAGTTAAAAAATATTTCAAGATCTTATATGAATAAACACCAAAAAAAATGAAATGTACTTCTTATATACATGTAAGGAACTTTGAATATTGTTCATTTGCGATTTTATCATAAAATGTAAATAGAAAGTACTGAGTATCACTCTATTTGTCAATAACAATTTGGTTCTACGTGAGCATACGTTCATACACAAACAAACGGTTTAACCGTATTCACTCCTATCATGCCTGTAAACTGTTCCAACTATCCGGAATATCTTTAAAAGTAGGGTTACATATTCCACAAAAACTCGATATTTCCTTATTGTTTTGTAAATTTCTGCATTAGAAATTAATCAGTCGCCCATTTGCATTATTGAAAGTACATAAAATTAAAGCTCGGGATCATATACTGTTTTTTGGTATATCTGCAGATGCGGATACGTCAACGTATATGATACGGTTGATACGTCTTTAAATGACCGACCTCATTTATCAATGTTATTCAAAATTGTTTCTTCCTTTGCATTATTCACGTATCAGGATACGTGCACGGATCGACGTATACGTATCGAACAGATGTGTTTACAATAATGGTTTAACCCCGATCTCAATTAAAATTAAATGCATTATAAAATATTTTCATCGGGACCAACTTGACTTAATTTATCCTTTCCTCATATACGTGTTAAACGATACGTCGATACGGATACGCCAGCAAATACTTGATTAATGCAAATGCTCTACTTGTAAATAAACTTATCGAAGTGTTATTATGTAGTCATTCTTGTAAGTTACATCCCAGCTCCTTTGTTCTAACAGGGGTGATCTGAGCCGGATCACCCCTGCCAGATCACCCTAGTTTGAGTTTCTTTGTTATGCATGCTTTCCTTTGTTCTGTAACATTTTGGCGGGAATGTCAAATCCACTATAAAACTTATAATTAATTTTACGGAAAAGACTATCTATCAAAATTCACGTAGAAAAAATCCAGTAGATATTCTGGGATTCGAACTCAAGACCTTTAGCATATCAAGCCACGACACATACCACTACACCAGGACGACTTGATACGAAATAATAGTAATTTGACATACTTAAAGGAAGCAAGATATTTTTATTAGTGGGGCGAGTTGTCAAACCTTTATTCAGTGGGGTTTTAACCTTTTACGTTAATTTGTGAGTTTTCAGACTGATTGTTCAATTTGATTTTACACTTTTTCAAAGTGGGGCAAGTCGGTAAACAAGATTGGGACGATATTTTTATAAAGTGGCGATATAGCGTGGGCCGATTGGCAAGTGGGGCGAGTTGACATCTTTTGATATCTACTCATCGTGTTTGGGGGTCAAAAAGGGTATACATCATATAGTAATATATAAAGTATATTGTTATGGTTGTGTGGTGTTCTAAACTAGATTTTATGAATTGTAAATGGTTTTTCGTCTAATCTAAAACAGCTGGGATGTAAAATAGTTATCCCAGTCGGACTTGGTGTGTCAGTGTTAGATCACCCTCTGGCCTCCGGCCATCGGGTGATCTTACACTGACACACCGCGTCCTTATGGGATAACTATTAAAAAAATATTAGACATTAAACGAAAGTATGGTCTTGTTATCAAGTTATAACTATATATTTCATTTACAAGATATGGTAACCGTCTCTCAAATCGTATTTATCAATTTCAAACAGTAATTGAATTCTCAAATTATTTTTATGTATTACATATTAATGTTTATCTTCTATTTATTCACCTGTGGCAGGTAAGATCAACGAATATCAAAATGTATGTGTACATGTAATGTAAATACTGTCATGTGACAGATCAAAGTGTAATAACAAATAATATCGTGTACATGTAACGTAAACACTGTCATGTGACAGATAATAATATCGGTGTTTATTATCGAATAGAACTGATTAACAGTACACATTGCATGCGCATGCTACAAAAAAAGGAAGTCATTTAAAGAAATAAAGCTTTTCATATAAAGGATTGGAATTGATATTATGGAAACCTTTATGAAGGTTAAAGACATAGCACTGCCGAATAAGAAGTTCGTCAATAATTCCACTTCCGTCTTGGACCATACACAGATTAGAGATAGGATATGGGACGAAGACCTTCATGATGAAGATAGCATAAACAAATTCAAGGAATTTTCCTCCGGTCTATTGTCTATCGATGAAGTTGAATTGACCAACATTTTTAATGCGCTCGATTTTGAACAATGTGTTTCTATGGACGATCCAAAAGCTACAGAGATTGTTACAAGTATAGAATGTTTAATAACTTTTCTCCTTTAAAGGGTAGGAGAAATTGATGCACGATTCAAGTCTTCCCTTATCAAGGGTAGTAGTTTTTATGATGGTACGAAAATAGGAGAAATAGATGAGTTCGATTTTGTAGGACTAATTGATGCATTATCAAAAGAAGGGGTTCTCGAGGCCCGAGAAGCAAAACAAAAGAAAGGTTTTGTGTTTCTGGCCGTTAAGGACAGGGGAGCTGTAAAGGAATTTGAAGATTTTATCGATACCGATGGAGGCATTTGTGTTAAAATGTTTAAAGAGCATTTTTCAGACCTTTTATTTTCTGCTCTATCTGAAATTGAGATACCCGAAAACGTTATTCCATCTAGCAGATTTAACAGTGGAGATGAAAACGATGGTGACTGGGTACCATTGTACCATGGGCCTTGTGCGAAACTGAATTTGACCTACATTTGCAATACAACGCCAGATGTTATTGAAATTGACATAGATATTGCACCTGGTATCGCATTCCCAAATAAGATGTATATTCCGCCAGTTCTTGAAAAGCTTACTCATTTACATCCAAATGAATTTCTTCAGACATTGAAAGAATTATGCGACAAGCAAGAAATATTTGTTGTTCCATTCGATTTTGATACTACAGAAAAAAATGGTGAGTCGTCGTGGACTTACAAATACAGTGATACCTGGAGAATTTCATTTTCCTCCATTGAAAAGGCTGTGTTTTCAATATACAGTCACAAAAGTACAAAAAAGACCTTTTATAGACTTCTAAAAATTCTAAAGGAATTTCACTTTCAAAAGTCTGATGATGTCATCGAAAAAAGTGGCTCCAAACACTTGAAAGGTTACGAGCCACCAAGCACACTTATGTCTACAAGTGGTTTAACCATCCAGCCCTTGTTCTACAATGACGATGACGCAGACGCAGACGAAGAGGAGTCAGAAAATCGCGAAGTCGATTTTAAGGAAGGATTTTGTGTTGAATCAGTATACCAAAACACAAATTTTGAAGCGAATGATTACGAAGCCGCTTATGACAAGACAAAAGAAAATTCAATATATGTAAAAAATATGACGGCCTATCCAAAAGAGCAAATGGAGACACCAGTACGTTATGTTGATGAAAATGAAGTCAAATTTAACCTCCCAACATCTGAAGTATGCAAGTCGAGCAACATTCCGTTAAACACAATAGTGGATACACCATCTAAAAAACAAGAAATCCGACATAATGAATACAAACCAAAACTTCCGACTCATTCCGATCAGAAAATGGCATGTACAAACAATCGAACGAGTACCAAAAGTGTTGTCGAACTTTATCCGGAAGGTACAAGTTTCCCAGACATAGTAAATTTTAAATATGGATGCAATCCATTGACAAGAGATTCACATTATACTGCGGGGTATTCTCCACCTGGAAGTTCCATACAGGCTACAAACTCTGAATCTCTTCATAATTATTCGAACAGTTCCAACATGTCCAATATAAATGACATAGAAATTCTATATTTGAGAGAGAAGGCTTCTGATGTGGTAAGTCAAGATATATTCGATGCAAAAACTCCAGCAGAACATTTTAATGAGAGTCAAACATCTTCATCAAGCAACGAAATAGATTCAACTGAGCCAGGTACATTGATTTCACAGACAACCCCTTTCGGAGATACTTTTAAGATTTTGAAATACAGAGAGTCGTTGCCTCTTTTCAAGACTTACTATTTGAAGATGCTCTTTCTTGCAATGAAAACAGCTTATCCTCGAGATAATGACTGGGCAGAGGACAAATTATGTTCTCTTGTGATATCGGCACTGCAAATGTTATATTACGCTTTCTCGTCCAAACACAAGGGGTTTCTCAATTACTGGTTCCAAGATTATGTGGAAAATCGTACACGAGAATCTACATCGATTGAAATTATTTTCTGTTTGCATGAAACACTCGCACTGTTCAAAGAATTTGCAGAGATGCCAGACGTCTAATAGTACTTTCTTCGCATTTGAAATTTGAGTCCTCGATGGTTTTTGAACATTTTTTGGTTCGAGCGTAACTGATAAGTCTTTAAAAGACGAAACAATTGAATCCTGGTATCTTTGATGTGATTATTTACTACCGATACAACAAAGTTAAATGGGCAAAAAATGCCAAAAACATATATATGTTCCGATAATATATGGATTTGTACATGAGCATCAACTCCCTTTATTCAACACTGGCATATCTGGATATGCTTTTCATAAACTGTTATCAAAGAGATATGTTTCACTTTTTTGTAATTTTGATAATGCAAATGTCGAAATTAAATAACAATACTTTAACATGTTAGTTTTGCAAATATTCAAAGTCAATGAACCATGACTTAAGGTACATGACTAAACAATCTCCCTCGAAATGAGATGTGCCCATGTTAATACAAATGCATACCGAAAACTGTTGACTTATCTTGAGTAGTTCCCTTTAAACAAACCTAAACACAAACTAATACATGTAAACTAAGCAAAATTTCAAAGTAATTTAACCATAACTGATGGGGCGGGTCAAATAATCTCCATGGTAATGAGACTTGCCAATGCCTATACAACTGCATACCAAATATTATTGACCTAACACTAGTGGTTCCCATAAACCGACCTCATCGCAAACTAATACATGAAAGCTAAGCAAAAGTTTCAAAGTCAATAGATCATGACTGAGTGGTTCCCCATAAACTGACCTAATCACAAAGTAATTCACGAAAAGTTGAAAACTAAGCAAAAGTTTCAGTCTATAGACTATAACTGAGTGGGTGGAACCAAATGATCTCTATGGTAATGAGATGTGCCAATACTAATACAACTGCATACCAAATATCTTTTATTTACCACTAGTGGTTCACCATAAACTAGACCTAATCACAAACTAAAACATTGTTCACGCTGCCGCCACCGTCGTCGTCGTCGTCGCCGACGCTGGAAACAGCATACCTATGTTTCTTAAAACAATATTCTGCTATCTATGTTTTTACCATTCCCTTTGGATAAAGTTGTGACTCATGATCAATGAATTGTCTATCACTAGGAGGATAAAATCCTAACATCTATGATTTTGACTGTCCCTCTGGTATGTTTCGCCCCTCTCTAATATTAAAACAAGCTATTATCCTAAATATGCATGAAGTGTTGTAACTTGGTGTTTCATAAATATTGTGACATAGTGATTGTGAAATAAACATAAGGTATTTTACTTTTCAATTTAAAGAAATAATCCACATTTCTTTTCTCCAAATACCATATGCTACAATTGTATTGCTTTAAGATATTATTCTAATGTATAGTGGTGCAAAACATGAGCCCGACAATAAAACATTGTACTGGAGTTTTTCTTTGACAAAATATTTGTTCAATTTTGGGGTAGAACTTCGCGGCATGTTGTTAGCATTCCCAAGTAATCTAACTCTGCACCTTCCCTTGCCGATGTTTTCCTATTTTCTTATTTTCATATGAGCCGGACTTCCTTCAGACACATTATTTGGAAGATCAAAGACACTAAAAAAAAAGTAAAATCACAAAACTACTGAACTTAGAGGAAAATCAAGTCCATAATCACATGGCAAAATCAAATAACAAAACACATAAAATACGAATGGACAAGAACTGTCATATTCCTGACTTGGTACAGGCATTTTCTACATACGAAAATGCGTGTACCAAGTCAGGAATATGACAGTTGTTTTCCATTCGTTTGATGTGCTTTACTTTTGATTTTATCATTTGATTAGGGACTTTTCCCTCAGTTTTAGTTTGTTACCCCGATTTTGTTTTTTGTCCATGGATTTATGAGTTTTGAACAGCGTTACTTCTGTTGCCTTTATTTTTCCGTTTTGTGATTTTACATTTTACACTAAGTGTTATTCATGTTTTGTCTATATTTTGTTTACCATTGGATTTTTTACTTAATCGAGGTGTATACTATATTACATGTATCCCAATTTTTGGTGGGGTTCGTGTTGCTTAGTCTGTATTTTTCTGTTCATGTGTTTGATGTACTATTGATTGTCTATTTTGTCCTTTTCTTTGTTGTCCATTTATTTTCGATTTATGAGTTTGAATTTCCCTCTGGTATTTTTTGCCCCTATACTATATAAGGTATATACCATCAATAACCTTTTTATTTTGTGAAACTGTGTTAGCCTACCTGTAGTGTAACCCAATAAAATAGATGTATATAGAAGATGACATCATTGTCAAATTTACATCACTGATGAGTCTTTTGTAGGCGAAGCGCATATCTGACTTACAAAATCTTAATTCTAGCATCTATGATAAGTTCGTTACTATCTACTAGACCTTTTTTGTTGGAGTCTTTGTTTGAATATCTGGTATGTTTATTAGAATATTTTGTCTGTAGTGTTGTATGTCTGTGATGTACATTTACAAAGGTTTGGACAGGATACAAATTATTGTTACATATATGACGTGGCTCTGTACTTGTATGTCCCGTCATTGTGTTATTGTACTATTCTTGTCTTTAATTTTTGCTAATATGCTCGGTTTATATAACATTTTGTGCTATTTTGTTACGTATTTGTATGTTTTTTTTAAATTTATAACATAATGTTGACTTCTGTGTTTTTGACATTTTTACCTTTTATGTCTGTTTGTTTTGTTCATGCACATGTCAATATAGTGGAATTTGATGTGACTGTCATACAAGTGAGAGGTTTAGCTAGCTATAAAACCAGATTCAATCCACCATTTTCTACACAAGAAAATGCCTGTACCAAGTCAGATATATGGCAGTTGTCCTTTTGTTTGATATGTCTGAGTTTTTGATTTTTCCATGTGATGAGGGACTATCCGTTTTGAATTTTCCTCAGAGTTCAGTATTTTTGTAATTTTACTTTGTATTACGTCTGTTGGGTTCATTGCCCAATCTTGTCACTATAACAGAACTCTTAACTTTCATAAAAGTATGTAGCTGCTATAAAACCATGATCCACCCATCGTATTCCTCAGAAAATTCCTGTTCCAAATTTGTCAGTTGCTTTTCAATTGTTAAGTGATTATAGCTTTTGATTTCAAGAGTTTTTATGTTTTCCCTGTTTCAATTTACCCATAAGTTGGTTATTTTTGTTATACTATTTTGTTTGAAAGGATTGATTGATATCGTTTGATTTGATTGATTATTGATGATTGATTGAAGCTTACTCGATTGATTGATTGATTGATGATTGTGAATGCTTAACGTCAATGTCAAATATGTTGGAGAGGATAATGAAGTTCAGTTAGGTAAAATTGTTTATTCAAAATATAAATAAACTACACGTGGTTCTACTAATGTTGCCATAACAATATGATACACTGTACAGTAATGGGTGTAACTATAGGAATAAATCATATAAATTAAAATGTACAGTGAAACCTGTTTTAAGAGACCACTTAAGGGAGACCAAAAATGTAGTCATTTAAGACAGCTGGTTTTTCAATACAGGTTCAATCTATGAAAATGTACTAAAGAGGGATCTAAAATTAATAGTCTTATAACACAGGTGTTTGCTTAATACAGGTAGTCTTTTAAGCAGGTTTGACTGTATTTACTAAAAAACAAACCTAAAGCCTTTAGAAAAAAGTGATTCTTTCTGATATTTTTAGCTGGTAGTAGTCATATTCATTTTAACTTACTTCTTGTTGGGTTTGCCTTGAATTTTACAATAAAAAGATCAATTTGATTGTCACCAATCTAAGCACAAAATAAATATCAAAATATTTGATTATCTTTAAGTAATAAAGTTACTTTGACATATTAGACAGATATGTATTAAATATAGATCATGGTCATTCACCTTATCATATCTATTTCCTAAAAGACATTAAAAATTCTAAACTTGTATTTCATTTCTCAAAATTGTATTCAAATTTATTTCTGTTTCGTTTTTTTCGTCCATCTTTTTGTATATATATAATATTGACTTATAATAAACATTTGCCAAAGATACCAAAAAATTCAGAAACATGTTTCGTTTAAACATGACTTATAATTGTCAGTTTATATATTTTTGCTTTGATCTTACTGCATAGTATTTGTTATGATTATGGACAGCACTTAATACTCGAAAACATTTGGCAATGACGTCATTTACCAGTGCAGCAATGTCACATGTGTATGTCCATCTGTATCAATTCATCAGTGAAATGTATGCAACTTCATTCAAACAACAAAACAACTATCTCAACAGGCTTGCTTAATATTCAATTCTTTCTGAAAAAGTCATATCAAAAACAAAAATGTCCTTATTCTAATTTAGTTATAGTTCATATGTATGGTATACTGTAAATTCAGAAATACTTGAGATGTTTTTATTATTACGAAAAAAAGTGACAGGGTATTAATCACAATAATTCAAACTCATATTTTAATTTTTTTTATATGAATCAACCAGGAATTTTCTGATCATCACAAAAATTAAAATTGCATTTAAGTCTTAAATGACAAATCAGGATAAAAAATGCACACAATAGTTCTGAATTAACAGTATTTAGTGCTAGTTATAGTTTATATGAAATGATATGATGCTTTCTATTAAAAGAAATAAAACCAATACATCATACCAAAACAATAGTTCCTAAATCGTCACACAAACAGGTACAAAACAGGTACTACATTTAAAGACATAAGTACAGCACATCAATTTCAGACAATATGACAACATGCAAACTAATAAAACTAGATATGCTAATGATTGGATAAGAATAATGAATTTAAATGTGTTGTACCGATGGATAATAAATATATATATATCAATAAATATCCCTAAAATAGTGCCTGGTTACATTAAAGTTGTCATACATTAAAGAAGAAATTACAAGTTGTTGAAAAAAAAGCCACTTTTAAACCCTTTGTACTGGACATTTAGCCAGCAAAAATCAATAAAACACTACAATTTTTACCCTTGGATCTTAAAGTGTTTTACAACCTTTTGACATATGACCTTGAAAAATTTCACCTTGTTTAAAATTTGCCAAGAAAATGGCTCTCATCTTACCTATGTTTTTGAATATAGGTTATGTTATTCAAATTAATGTTAATGATGTATAAATACTTTTATCACTATTTTACAAAATTTTCCATGTATCTTACCGACTGACAATTTCCTTTCTCAGCGGAGTCAAGTGATATGAAAAATTGTAACTAGAAACTTAAGGCGCACATGCCTGTTATCAAGGAAATTAACAATGTCACCATAGGTAAAATAGTGATAAACAGATTATTATTGGTCCTCTCAAATCGATATATTTTCTCACTTTCGCGGTACCGGCTCAAGTAAGAAAATAAATATTGTTGAGATGATAATTGATAATCCATAAATACAATGAATAAATGATGAGTGAGAGAATAGGAAAATATATTTCATCAATACACAAAATATCCTCAGCAATTAGGAAAGGAAGGCACTTTTTAATAAATTGCAGAAAAAGGCATCTGTTATCTGAAACATCAATGTCTGCATTGAAGAGGTAGGGCAGGAGAGACCACTCTTTAAAATTCAAAGTAAAGTTTATGTCAACCATATTTATTAATGTATTCAAAGTTTCTTAGTAACAAAGATTACTTTACTTCTTTTCCAAATGAGTGCCTAAAAAGCAAATTTTTTTTTTGTGAAATTGACTACTACATATGTTTTACTAATTGAAAGACTTCTTATCCTTGGCTACTGATTTAAACAGATTTTGACTTGTCAGTAAGTTATCAGGGTAAAATAAGAAAAAAAAAGAATTCACACTTGATTGTTCTAGCTTGATTCAAGTTGACATGACTTGTAATTACAACTAATAATATTTTATATTTTTCTCATTTTTATGCATAGTAGCAATTGAAGTTAATCGCCCTTGGATTTCAAACAATTGGTTTCACAAAACACCTTATTGCTATTTGTCCGCCATAACTGTAAATCACAAAAGTTCCTGTAAAATTTTAACATCATAATAGAAATAATCTGACATCACAATGGAAAAGTGATTGTTGTAAGACATCAAAAGTTCAAGAGGGACAAATTCTTGGGTGAAGCAAGTAAGGTTTCCAAATAGCGATAAGGTGTATTTAAATTCACAAAAAAATGATAATTGTGATTATATAATATTTGATAGCAGTAAACTACACTTCTCACAGCAAATTTTCCAAAATAACATAATTTCTTTGTTTTCATAAATAAAAACACATTTACCAAAAATTGCAAATTAAAAACAGAAAAGCATTTTATATACAAGTTCTAAATAAAAACACCTTTTATACAAAAACATGTATTACAATTCAAAGTCAATATAAAGTATACAAAAAGTAGAGGATAAACACTTACATCAAATTCAATAAACAAGAAATAATGAGTACAAAAAAAGTGAGCAATATTTTAAAAATCTCATATAAAATGGAAGATAAAATAAAATAAAAGCCTTAAATAAAGTTTATTTACTACAAACTTTCAAATCAACTTTTATATAAATTTTTGAAATATATTAGTGAGAATAAACTCATCATAGATACCAGGATAAAAAATTGATATACCTGAGGCATGTTTCGTCTCTTTATTGATGCTTGTAATAAAAACTGTGAAAAGACTTAATACAGTAAAAAGTACATGTATATCTTTTTATAGACCAAAGCAGAACATGTAAACAATTGAATGATTGACATTAAACAGATAAAAAGACAAAATTTTCATAGATAATTAAAAAGATTTATGGAATTCAAGATAGCTCTATTTTTTATTTACTTTTACCCTAATTTTCTACATTTGAATCCAAAAATTCAAACGTAGAAAAATATTTAACATGTGACCAAACAATGATAATTCCTTCAAAAGCTCTGCCCATTTGTGAATTTATATGTTGATGGTTTAGTTGCTTAATTATTGCCAGCTTTCAAATTCTTAAAACAAATTAATTAAATCAAAAACTACAAAATTACAAAATATACCTGATAATTTACAAAGGAAAGCTTGCAAAAAAAAAAAAAAAAAAAAAAAAAATATTTCTACAACAGTCATGACTAAATAACTGCTTTACCTCTTTGGTTAACAGTCTAAACCTCCTTCAATAGAAAAACATGTCTAATATCTACAGTGTAACCTACATAATCCGACACATGAGTATTCCAACATCCTGCTTAAATCAACATATTTTCATGGTTCCCAAAATATGCCTATCCTTGTATATAAACAGAGTATTCCGACACCCTGCTGAATTGGACATTTTTTTCTGGTCCCCAAGTGTGTCAAATAGTACAGGTTACACTATATTCTCTACATTTTTACCCTTGCACTAATAAAATATATTTCTCTTTGGATTATAATGAATATAATTGCGTCTTAAAACTGATACTGTCGGTGGGGAGGTATCAATACCTAATAAGTTTTATTCAAATTATTCATCGCTATTTTCAGACCAGCTTTTTATATATTTCATGAATAACAAGATTTTTAAACAGAGTAAAAGTTTGTCTGAACTCAACATTTTCAAAACTGGTGAATCCAAAGATGCATTAAGATTGAAATACTTTGTTTAAAATGCTGGCCCGTATCCAGGAATTTCCAAAGGGGGGTTCGTTGGACTAACAAACTCAACTTTAACAGTAACAATTCGAACAGAACATCGACTTTAACAGTGCTTATTTGTTTTCAAGGTGGGGTTCGTCCAAACCCCCCGAACCCCCCCTGGCTACGGAAATGAACACACATATCATCATGCTATGGTAAAAGTTTAAAAGTAATCTGAATTTAATCTCATTTCATTGCTATATAATGTCATGGAAGCTACAAAAATAAATAATAATATTACAATAAAACATCTTCTTCTTACTGTTAAGACTCATCATGGCCAAAAATAAGTCCCTGGACTCGCCTTCAATTTTTTTTAGCGAGAACCCTGACAATTTTACATACTGGATCACTACATACAATGTATGTGCAACATGCTTGTTCTATATAATGAATATAATGATGGGCACCTATACTCTTGGGTTCCCATGTGCACACTTTTTTTTTGTTACTTTCAGGAAAGTTTCAGGAAAGGATTTAAAACAAACGAAAATTTTTGATAATTAGTACCCTTATTTTAAAAGTCAAATTTTTGACCACATGTAATAGTAGAATAAATAATTATTTGTTTCCTATTCAAAATCATATCTGGTAGCAATCTTTTATCAAATAGTTTATTAAAATATTTTGTAATTTTAGTTGTCTCTAAGCTAATGATAATTAAGCATTTTCTTGTACATTCATTAAAATACTTTTGATTCACTATCATTAGTGAGGGGGGATAGGACCTTTATCGGGACTCCAGGATCGGGTGTTTTTAAGCTCGGGATTTCGGGATTGACCCTTTCGGGATCCGGGAATTCTTTTTTCCAATTTCGGGATGCCAGGATTTAGAATTAGTTAAATTTGGAACCTCAGGATATTGTGTTTTTAAGCCCGTGATTTTGGGACCAGGACCCCTCCTACCCTCCATCATTATCATTAGTGGGATAGCAAATTTTGTGGATTTCCTGGATACAGGTGAACCATTTACATTTTCTATAAGCTTGTATGCAGATTTTAGCAAACCAATGAAATCAAAAATTCATGAAAACACAAGTTTTCCTCAATCCACGAAGATTGGTACCCACAAGAATAATTGAATCCACAGTATACATTTAAACAAAACAAAAATGTGTGATTAAAGTGAAAGAACTGCGTAAAACTTACTTAAAACAAAAAAAAATCTCTGCAAATGCTGAAAGTATATTTTAACAGTTTACATAATATAAACAGGATGCTATAAAGAATAAATACAAAAATGATGATTGTAAGGATCACAGAATGATACAAAGTTTCCTGAGAAAGATGAAATATGAAAGTATGTCAAATTTGTCTTCCAAATCCAAGGGGAGATAATAAGATTCTTAGAAAGTATATCAAAATATCTAATTCTTTAAGCTAAAAAATAAATTTGCCATTTTAGAATCTAATGCATTGCGGTAATATTTTCAAAAAAGAGTACACCAAAGCATTGTGATTGGTTAAAAACAATACACACAATTCAAATATCAGTAATATACCAATGACATAACGTGAAAGTATATCTAATTCTTTAAGCTAAAAAAAATAATTTGCCGTTTTAGAATCTAATGCATTCTGTGTAATATTTTCCAAAAAAAAAAAACACCAAAGCATAGTGATTGGTTTAAAACGTACACAATTGTAATACTACCAATGACATTTTTATCATTTTGGGGTAGGAACAATAAAGTTACCCACAGCCATTTAGATTCTAAAACAGCCTATTGAAAACTTTGGTTGTACTTTTTACTTCTTTTAACAAGATCTCTTTAAAAAATGTTTCGTATTGAATCATAAAGCTAAATTTCCAAATTTCAATCTTATCTTATTGCACAATCTGTAAGCAGATATCGTATTAAATAATGTTCTGCCATGTCTGCAAAAAAAGGTAAATTTCCAAATTTGACAGGATGCAGAAAAAGGGAGACAATTTTGACAGGATGCAGAAAAAGGGAGACAATTATGACATACACAAAGGTTTTAACACTTTAAGGATAAACCGTCTTTGCTGGGCTGTCCAAGCCTATGTATACAGGATTCTTCGCATCAGCGATAACTCGTACACCAAGATAAGAGATGAAACCATCAATAGTAAATCCAAGTCCTGATGCTTCCACAATCTTCTTGTACGCTTCAGCCTCTTTTTCATACTGGGCAATAATTGCCTGTGCTTCAGTCGTAGCTCTATAAAGAGAATTGAAAAGGCTATTATAATTGAAAAATGCATTATGTCAGATAAGGGTACCTATTAAAACATTTTGAAATTAAAGGTCTATAGTAGGAGGTTCAATATACCATGGCAGGGTGGGTCAAAATACCATTGTTAAAGAACAAACATACTATGCTATGGTATTTTGACCCCCCTGCTATGATATATTGAACCCTCTACTATAGACCTTTAATTTCCAAAATTCTGGCAATTCTAACTCTTTTGTTATAGTAAGAATACTCCAATAAGTAGTTTGTATGTATTAAACTTGCTGGAAAAAGATATTTTGAAAATTTTACTAACCATGATATTTTGACCCCCTTGCCATGGTATATTGAACCCTCTACTATGGACCTTTAATTTGCAAAGTTCTGGCAATTCTAACTCTTTTGTATAGTAATTATACTGCAATCAATAAGAAGTTTGTATGTATTAAACTTGCTGGAAAAGATATTTGAAAATTTTACTATGCCAAGTTCCTTTGACCCAACCCCACCCCCCTTTCTCCTTTGACATGGTATATTGAATTCCCTACAATTGACCTTTAATTTAAAAAAATTCTATCAATTATAACTCTTGTATATATCTATAATACTCCAATTAGTAGTTTGTATGCATTTTAATTACTTAAAAAGACGTTTTAAAATTTTTACTTTGTCATGGTACATTTGTATTTGACCCCCTGCCGTGGTATATTGAACCCCCTACTTTAGACCTTTAATCTTTAATTTCCAAATTTCTGGCAATTCTAACTCTTTTATAAAGTAATAATACTCCAATAAGTAGTTTGTATGTATTTTACTTGCTTGAATAGATGTTAAAATTTTCTTATCCATGGTAGTTTGACCCCCTGCTATGGTATATTGAACCCCCTTCTATAGACCTTTACTTTAAAAAAAAATTTGACAATTCTAACTCTTGTTTTTAGTTTTAATACTCCACTAAGTTATTTGTATGTATCAAACTTGCTGGAAAAGATATTTTGAAATTTTTTTTTGATTCCCTTGCCATGTGTATATTGAACCCCCTACTATAGACCTCTAATTTCAAAAATTCTAGCATTCTAACTCCTTTACATTTTAATTATACTCCAATAAGTAGTTTGCATATATTTTCCATACTTGAAAAGATGTTTCAGGGTTTCCCCTGGGTCAATTATTTTTTTCGCCACCTCTATCGCCAAATCAATTTTTTTTCGCCACTTTATCATCTTTTTCGCCAAGTAATATAAATATTTTTTTTCCTTTTTTCTACCCCCCCCTCCCCTCCCCAAACACACACCTAAATAAGATCAGTTTGCCCCATTGTTGTCTCAAACTTATTTTAGAGTATTCATTGTAATGGATAAACACTAAACATTTACTTTTACTTTTAAAGTCATAAGAAACGAGTGACCAGTAAAAATTAATGTTCTTCCAATTCTTGAACCAATGCATACAAACATCATAAACTTAGTATTCTGTGCACGAATTTATCATTTTTTACGTGTAAATTTCGTATAATCGTAATTTTTTTTTTCAATCGTTCAGAGTTGTTGTGAAAATATGGCAGGTAATTAAAGTTCGTGTTTTGAAGCCGAAGTTTAACGATTGTCACCTGTTTGTCAACAATCGACAAAAAATCATCAAAAAAGCATGGAAATTGAGCACGTGTTCAACATGTAAATTCAGATAATAGTTTATTTTAAGGACATCCATGCGTATTGTGGTCACCGGATTTTTACGAGATGGGTCACACTGAGGTTACTTTGCATACGGAAAATATGTCCGGGAAATTGCTTCCTGGAAGGAGGTCCGAGACCACAATTGTCGTCCCTTGATTTTCGTTGTTCACAAATATAGTCCATAGTGTTGACAGTGGGTTACTTGCCATTAATTTTTATAACCCTTCCAAATTTATTTCTCCATGTTTAATGCCTCAAATTGCAAGTAGGGGGTGAAATTACACTGTAAAAAAATTTGGGTCCAGAATTTTAAAGGAAAGTAGTGATTTTGTCCAGGTGAAAAAGGGTGAAAAATAGTACTTCGGAAGCTGTCAAAAGATTTCAAGACGCCCTAAAGATAAAATTGTCCATATTTTGAGTTAGAGGCGATGAAGTTTTCTATAATTTTGATATAATTTGTCCCAAAAGTAGTACAACACACTGTAAAAGTTTCTTTGAGAAAGCGCAGGTGGGATTTTTTTTATTTTCATTTATGTTCTAAAAGAAATGCACTACGAAATAATTGTGGTCTCGGACCAGGAAGCAATTAAAATAAAGTAAACTTCTTCTAAATATGAATAAATAAAAGAATTTTCTTCAGAAAAAAAGTATATGTACATAATTTTTATAATGAAAACTATCCATTGAGTTATAAAAAAACATATACATTATTTTTTTTTATTTGAGGTTTCTTATGACTTTAAAAAGAACTTTATTTTTAACTTAGAAGGGGGAAAATTGATTATATTTTGAACAACTTTTCTAAAAGAAGAGGGTCACTTACTTAAACAATAAAGAAGATAAAAGTCCCAGAATATAACAAAATTCTTGGACATGTTTTGACCATATAAACCTAGTAAGATGTACAGTTCTTTGGGAAAGTTTCTTCAAAATAAAAATATGTGCCCTTTTTGTACTAAGAAGTGGTTTTTACAACAAAACAAAAGTTTTTACCACTTAAAATTGATCCCTCATTTAAGGTGCAGTCATTACATTGAAGGGTTACTCTCATTCGAGGGGTTGTTCTCAACCTTTTGAATAGATTTCTTCATAACAACAGTTTTCTTTTCTAGACCATTGTAAATGAAAAAGTTGAGAAGTAAAACTATGCTTGAAACATGTGTGTCACTGAAAACTACCCTCTGAAATCAATTATCTATATCAAAGTCAAAGGATAAAGTTTTAAATCAGATTTTTCTTGCTTCTGAACATTTTTCGTCATAACAACAGTTTTCTTTTCTTGACTATCATTAAAAGAAGGAGAGGAGACGTTAAAAGTTTGCATCAAAAACGTGCGTCAAAAAGTGGTTAATAAATCCTTTATGTGATAAGTGACAGACGCCATTTAACCATATCATTTTGTCAAAGAATACAATCAACACCTTTATTAATTAGTCCTTTGTTGTCGATAGCTATAAAATGCAATCAGCTGATTATTGATTTTCTGTCAAAATCTTAACGAGTTCAAGGTGAACTCCGAGTATTGTCTGATCAGGTAAAGTCCGAGAAACCCGAAAAAAAGTAAATAAACAAGATGTAGGAAAATAAATCGTTATATATATTTCTTTCGCCAATGACGAATTTTAATCGCCACAATTATCATTTTTTCGCAAATTGCGAAAATGGTGACCGCCAGCGGAAACCCTGATGTTTTGAAATTTTTTCTTAGCCATGGTATTTGAATATTGCCCCCCGCCATTTACACCTTCAATTTCAAAAATTCTAGATATTCTAACTCCTTTACATAGTAATAATACTCCAATAAGTCATGTTAGTGGTTTGAATGTAATTAACATGCTGGAAAAGATTTTTTTTAATTTTACCTTTTAAAGGACAAGGACAAGGCCTGTTTTTGGCCCCCCATTTTTCTCATTTTTCAAATTCTGTTTTGGAAAGCTACTTATTATGTTAAAATATTCCATGATGTTTGAAGTTTGTTTGGATGAACTTCAAAACCACTAATTTTCGCAAGTGGGTGAGGTGAGGGGGGGTTAACTTTCTGTTATTATTCAAATATTGTAATTATTTTTTTAGTGCGTGCGCCAACGTGATCCAGGAATTTTTCTATTTCAATGTCATGAGAACTGTTTTAGCTGTCTAAATCGCAATAATTTTTTCCAGGGTCACGTAGGCTCACGCTATTAAATCTTAAGAAACAATGGCCAAAAATCGTTATTTTTTCTTCTTTTGACGTTTTTGATGCCCTTTTTACCCCCTAACCTCACCCATTTTCTGAAATTAATGGTTTTGAAGTTCATCCAAAAAAACTTCAAACCTAAGGGAATATTTCAATGTGATAAGTAGCTTTCCAAAACAAAATTTAGAAAATGAGAAAATAGGGGGGCCAAAAACTGGCCTTATCGTACCTTGTCCTTTAACTCAGCCATGGTAATTTGTCCCTCTCCCCCTTTTTATCATGGAAAATTAAAACTACTCTTATATATAATATATATATATATATAAGTAATAATTTCAAATAATTAACGCATTCAAGCTGCATGGTCTAGTTATAATGCTTCAATAAATATTTTCAATTTACCATGGGGGGGACAATTTTCCATACAGGGGGGGGGGGTCAATTTTCCATACAGGGGGGGTTCAATTTACCATAGCGGTATTTATTACCATGGGGTTCAAAATACCATATGACACAGGCTGCATTTGTTTGCAACTGTTCTTAGTCAGGAATCAGATGTCCAGTAGTTGTCTTTTGTTGACATGGTTCATAAGTGTTTCTCGTTTCTCATTTTTTATATAGATAAGGCTGTTGGTTTCCCCGTTTGAATGGTAATACAGAAGTCATTTTTGGTGCCCTTAATAGCTTGCTGTTCGGTGTGAGCCAAGGCTCTGTGTTGAAGACTGTACTTTGACCTGTAAAGGTTTTCTTTTACAAATTGTGACATGGATGGATAGTTGTCTCATTGGCACTCATACCACATCTTCTTATATCTATATAAACAAAAATAATCTTTCACAATTTCTCTAGACAGAGGAGTTGACAGTTGGCCATACCAAAGAGTTCTAAACATAGAGAGGGCATAGACAAACTTCCATTAGCACAAAATCCCTGCATGATGCATTTTAAATTCATTTATTTTGTTGTATGAAGGTTATCAGACTGATATTGTTTAAAATACGCATTTTATAATTGTATGTCCGGTGTGAACAAAATTAAAATGATGAGCAATCATTAACCAGATGTCCCAAATGTTCAGTGGATCATGCAAGTGGGGTTAAAAACTCTTATCTGGTATTAAAATTAGAAAGAAAAATCAAAGGGAACTTGTGTTTCAAGTTAATAGGACTTCAACTTCATTAAAAACTTAAACCTGAAACAGGATAGACAGAAAGACAAACAAACAAAAGGATGCACAGACGGAAAAAACCTAATGCCCCTAGAAGGGCCATTAAAAACATAATCTTACCTATTAGCTAAGATACGAGCATCAGATTCTGCCTTGTCTATAATAATCTTGGCCTGTGTTTCAGCTTCACGTTTCTGTGTCTCAGCTTCAGTAAGAAGTCGTGGACGTTCATTGTTGGCCACCTGAATATCTTCCCTGGCTCTTTCTTTACTCCTAATGGCACTCTCATACTCTGATGGTCGAGCAATGTTACTCACCTACAAAGGAAGAATATTTTTTTAGCAATGTTAACTTTATATACATGTGAAATGTTCCTTTTTTTCCTGAATATGTATGTTAGTTGGTAATTATTTCATGCACAAAGGGAAGTAATCCTTTTATTTAAATATTATCTCCCCTATTCTAAAAAGGTAGAATATTGTTTAGCAACTTTAACTTCATATACATGTGAAATTTAACAATACATATATGTCACTTTTTTACTGAATATTGAGCAACGCTTCTTTCTAATCGTGCTGATGTAAGTTGGTATTTATCTAATATACAAAGGGAGGTAATCATTTTATTATTTAATGATTATCTCCTCTATGGACACTGTCTCACCCATGTGTGTACATCACCATTTTTATATACATTTGTATTAGGAAATACCTGTATCATGTCAGGAATATGACAGTTGTTTTCCATTCGTTTAGATCTGTTTGAGTTTTCAATTTTGCCATATATTAAGGTGGCCCTGGGGCAAATCTATTTGTGGGATGAATGGACAGACAGATCAACTGACCGATGGACATGATGAATGCAATACAGTGTTCTCTCCAGGGTCTTTAAGCCTCATGGTAATGTGATGCAATATTGCTAGAATGTGATGCTATCTGAAATTAGTTTCTTATAGAAAACTGTAATAAAGCTATCAATCCTACATTGTAAGCTATATGTCTCTAATTTTTGTGCTATTTTCACATTTCTTGATCAGTGTGAAAAAAATATTTCTCCTCACTTGTGAAATATCTGTTCTCGGCAAATGATCAGTCGAAATTTGATTATGACGTCAAAATGTTTTGTTTTCTTCTGAATTTTCCTATTGTGACGTCATGAAAAAAGGCGACCATTCCTGATGACGTCATATATAAAGAACACAAGTTTCTGAAATTTTTTGAAAACAAAGGATAAAAATCATCAGAGAAACAGATTCCAACACTATAACTCGTGTATTACGATATTTCTCCACTCTTGACAGTTAAATTTTAATTATTTAAAAAGCTCGGCAAGCCTCACGTTTTAAATAAGAAAAATTAACTGTCTCTAGTGGAGAATTATGATCCTAATACGCTTATTGCAATGTAGGAATCTATATTTTCTAACCTGTAAATCAGTTATATCAGCATTCAGTTCTTCATATCTGCCCACAATCTGTTGTCTGACTTTTTCCTGAAAGTTGGCACGCTCAGCTTGGAACTGAGATGTATTAAAATAGCTACATGACTCATGTAAGGCTGATTGTCCTGGAATACAAATTTATGAATAAAACATATTTATTTTGAAATATTTCATACATTTAAGATACTTCTTGCTAAATATCTTCAAAACTTTCATTGAAACAAAAATATGGAAGATAATATAAAAAAACAAGAATGTGTCCATAGTACACGGATGCCCCACTCGCACTATCATTTTACATGTTCACTGGACCGTGAAATTGGGGTCAATACTTTAATTTGGCATTAAAATTAGAAAGATCATATTATAGTTAACATGTGTACTAAGTTTCAAGTTGATTGGATTTCAACTTCATCAAAAACTACCTTGACCAAAAACTTTAACCTGAGCTTCACACTATCTTCTTTTTTGTTCAGTGGACCATGAAATTGGGGTCAATACTTTAATTTGACATTAAAATTAGAAAGATCATATCATAGGGGACATGTGTACTAAGTTTCAAATTGATTGGACTTCAACTTCATCAAAAACTACCTCGACCAAAAACTTTAACCTGAAGCGGGACGAACGAACGGACGAACGGACGAACGGAGGCACAGACCAGAAAACATAATGCCCCTCTACTATCGTAGGTGGGGCATAAAAATCACAAATCTATATACATGTATATATTGTTTTTCTTTTAATAGGTGTAACACCACTAATTCGGGCACGTCCAGAAAGCACATACCAGAAAGTAGTACATATTTAACACAAAATAGTTCCTACGCAGGAGTGTAACTTTCAAAATATGTAGAATATTTAGGTATTTTTGGTATCAAATGAAAGCTAAGGGACTGGTGATCATTGTAGAACACTTTTGGACTTTTAATTTTGAAAAATATTGAAAAAACTGCACCAAATTTTAAAAAGAGGATACATTTTATCTGTTTGTCAGATCTGAAGTACCTGTTTTGGTACATCCAAAGTTCCGGGAACCAGTTCTTTCTTATATGCCATTAAAGGTATGTTGATTTTTTCAGTACAAGACACCATAAAGTGTTGCTTTGAAATGCAATGATTGCCACTTTATTTGAACTTAAAACAAGAGGTGTGCCTGCTTGAAACGGAGGAATTTAACATAGAAAGCAATGGGACCATGAATTAGTGGTGTACTTCCAATAGTTTGTTTTATACTTCCTTGTAGTGATAATTTACCCAGATGACTTGCTTTATAATTTTTTGTAGTTGAGGGCGTTTAAAACAGATTTAATAAAACAAATGAAGAATATGTTCATGGGACACAGATGATGCCCCCTCTGGCATATAACTTTTAAGGTACAGTACATAGCTACGAAACTTTAAAAGTGACGCCACCCAAATTTCGAACTTGATCTGAGTTTTATAGTAATAATTATTGTGTATTAGTTTCATAGCATTTTGTTGAGGCAAAACCAAAGTTGGAGAACAGAAACCAATTTTTGGACGTAAATACAGACAGGGGCAACACTTAATCGCCCCTCGCGGTCTGAGTCGCCTAATGAAGGGGGCATAAAAAATTGCAAAGGAACCACATTTAATTGAAAATGAAACTAAATAAAATTGAGAAGGGAAATGAGAAATATGTCAAAGAGACAACAACACGACCAAAGAGCAGACTGACAGTCAACAATGGGTCTTCTACACAGCCAGAAAATCCCGCACTTGGAGGGGATTCTCAGCTACATGAACATTTTCAATAGATATTAGCATGAAACATGTACAATACCTGCATATCTTAGAATTTTAGTGTAACCATCTTTATCCCTGAAGTCAAGAATTACCTCCCTTAGTTTGGCAGATCGGACTTTGTACTGATAGGTTACGTCTAGTACAATTTTTACACCATCTTTGTTTAAACACTGAAATGAAAGAAAACAATATAAAAGAGAAATGTTTCAATTGTCTTGAAAGAGTACAGTGTATGTACCAATTTTGTTCATGGATGGATATTACAAATCGTTTTTTTTCTCTAGAACTTTTTTTTGGTGAAAGTTATTTTACATTTCAACTTTTTCCATCTTGTTTATTTGTTAGAGTTTTTCAGGCTTTTTCCTAAATAGATGAGTGGCAAGAAAAATATTGTTTCTGCTGAAAAGGTGGCGAAAATTATTATTTGACAGAGAGAAAACCCTAATTGCAGCGACAGAATGTTTTTTAAAAGTTTGGGAATACTACTTACTTCTAAGTCATTGAACGTGAGTGATTTGTACACACTTGGAAATTTGATGAATTCAAAACCAGGAGGTCCTGTGTGTAAACCTTCTCTTTCTGTGCTATCGTCTAACTTCTTCTGAACTGTGTCATACTTTATACCAACTGTAAATATAATAACAAAATGATATAGATTGTGGGTCCGGGACAAATTTCCTTTTTAACTATTAAATGATCCATCTTGAGGAACATTCACAAATTAGGCATGAACTACACAATTTTTTTCTCATTGTCCCAATGGACTACCACTATTAGTCATGAATGCATTTATTTTAGCCTCATAATTAATTAGCACATAACTTTTATTATGCATTATTGAAACATCAAGTTTCAGTTAAAATGGAGTTATGTAATTTTATTCTTTTGGTGCAATTTTGTTATAGTTGACTTCATCCCTCTAACTTTTGTAACTTCGTGGAGTCGTTATAAATTTTCACTTGTGATTGTTAAGTCGTATTGTACAAAGCCATGAAATCCTGATCGCCAGCCTGTTCACGATTTCGTATTGACAGAACGAACGAATCAATATTTTGGACTTTGTTTTGTAGACTACCCAAGGTCTGCAGTTGTTGAATAGTACTGAGTTGCAGCAGTTTCTGAAGATTCTATCTACATGTAAGTACAGTTGTCTGATTATTCAAATTTTCATATTGAGCTTCGAGGTCTTCATGTGTTCATAGTTCAATGGACATGATGCTGAGACCCTCTTTTGGATACTTTTGCCTTATAATAGATATAGGAAGATGTGGTGTGAGTGCCAATGAGACAACTCTCCATCCAAATAACAATTTTAAAAAAGTAAACCATTATAGGTCAATGTACGGCCTTCAACATGTAGCCTTGGCTCACACCGAACAACAAGCTATAAAGGGCCCCAAATTTACTAGTGTTAAACCATTCAAACGGGAAAACCAACGGTCTAATCTATATAAAATCAAAAAAATGAGAAACAAGGAAACACGTATAAATTACATAAACAAACGACAACTACTGTACATCAGATTCCTGACTTAGGACAGGTGCAAACATTTGCAGCGGGATTAAACGTTTTAATGGATCCAAACCTTCTCCCTTTTTCTGAAACAATAGCATAACATCACAACATAGAAAAACACACGATAAAATATCAATTGGCAGGCTTAACTCAATAAAAAAACGTACATTAATACACTATAAACGAATAAATTTGATCTGTATATTAAGCTATTAAACTAGTAGTTGATGTCACCATATACCAGTCTGAATAGGTATACAATGTAGCATTCTAATAATTGGGAATTCTTCATTGCACTTGATAGATCAATTAGTGGAAGTAAAGATGCAAATTAAATTTATATAATTTTCAAAATATTTATTTTTGAAGTGTATTCAAGTGAAAATTATTTAAATTGATATTCTAAGGCCAATATTAAAAATATCTTTGTTTCCCCTCTCCCCGACTGAGGTTGTTTGGGTATGGGTAGGTAGGTAGGCAAATTATTTTATTTTATTCCTTGATATGGTTTGCTATATTGAATTTGTACAAAATTCAACAGGTAAGGCTCAAGTCAAGAAAAGTGGGGTATTCCCTGTATTCTAATTCAGTGTACACCCCAGTTTTCTGGTGTTAAAAAAACAGTATACAGGGACCTCCTTATTTTCTTATTCATTTAATGTAATGAAATCTACAAAAGCACACATTCTACTTGTGATAACAATGCTTAATGATAGCAAGTGTTTTTTTAGTTGATGCATAACTCACAACAAAACAATTCCTTTGTTCACCAATTCATACCTTGATCATCAATTATGAGATGACAAAAAAATACATGTATGTTAATCACTTGGGAATTAAAATTCAATGAATACAAATTTTCAATAGAAGTGAACATAATTCAGTAATGTTCAGTTAAACCTGGATCATGCAGCTTGGTCCTAAACAAAGATTTGTATGTTTTTTTTCGAGTTCTAAAAGAAACAAGGCTTCACTTTATATTCATGTTTTGTATTTCCTAAAATACTTTTAGTAAGTATTTACGAATTCTACTGATGCACTCAGCGGGTTGAAAGATGCTTCAGTTTGTTTTTTTTTTTCAAAAAAGATCACCCTTGCACACAAACAAATCGTGTGGCAAAGCATTTTGTTTGTTTTCCTTGGTTCCAAATCATGTAGACGCTTCAATGCAAAAATGCCTTGATTTAAAACACTCGTTGACTACAGCATCGGAAAGGTACCACCTAAAACCAACGCTCGTTGACTACAGCATCGGAAAGGTACCACCTAAAACCAACACTCGTTGACTACAGCATCGGAAAAATATCACCAATAACCAACATACATGTAGCAAAAAAAGAATAGTGGACAAGAATGGCCAATAAATTTTTTTCGGGTCGCGGTGATTCAACCGGGTCGGTCGGGGGAGGGGAAACAAACAATATTTTATTTTTGGCCTAATATGCATTTGCATTCAATTTATTCAATATTTAATCTTTTTATGAAAAGAAACATAATTGAAGTACATGTAATATATTGTGAACAGGTGATAAATAAGGGGAAGTAATCAATTGTTTGTCAAACTTATTTGAAATACACAAGTTATTTATGACCTAAACAAAGCTAAGGTAATTGGTGTTAGTTAACAATGTGTTTGACACCAAAGCTGTCAGGTAAAGCCATACACGTAATGGGTCACTTAATTTGACAGCTTGCACAGATAACTGAACTTCCTGTTCATGGAACAATTATGATTTTACTGGTATTTTAAAGGCAGAAAAATGCAGATTTTTCAGTGATAAAAAAACAGCAGGGCGCCAGAGGAACGACAGAAAAAAGGCATGGGCGTCAATAAAAAAGGGCGGACGCTCCGCCCTGTTCAAACTTTGTAGCTAGACACTGAAAAGAGTACATGCAAAGGTATTGATAAAAGTTTTGAATTTGCCAAAATATTACATATATGCCTTATTTAATGAAAATCATGAAATTTTACATTGGTGAAAATAACGTGACATACAGTGTAACCTTGATTAACAGTAGATTTCCAACTTACTTTCATCTGAGGCTAGTTTCTTCAGTGAAGTGGCTACTAATGCTATAATCATGATAATTATAGCAAGAACAATAAAACCCACTACATACACTACTTTCTTCTCTGCCATCTTGGTTTATAGACGTATTCTGAAGATAAAAACAGAAAAGATTTTTTTTAATTAATCTACTGATGCTGTCATACTATAAAGTAAACAGAAAATAAGGGAGCAGTGTGAATAAGTTTAAAAAAATATATATTAATATAAAGTTCAAGAGAATACCAGTCTCTGTGAGACAGGACCAAATAGACATGATTATAGGGAAAATTAAAAAGGCAGGACTGACATTGCAACTACATTCATAACATTTGTACAAATAAAAGCAGGACAAAATTTGTCATTTTCCACCATTAGTAAGATAGAGTCACAGGTAGTAAGTACTGTATTTTATAGAGATTTCGGCAGGTTCAGCAATCCAAATTGTTGATCATTGCTAACATCTATCATGGTCTTTGAACACTGATAGGAGGACAATCAACTAATGATCAATTTGCCGTTTCAGAATCTAATGCATCCTGGGTAATATTTTCAAAACAGCCTGATTGGTTAAAAATGTCATAAACAATGGAAATTTAACTAATGACGAGGACATTATTTTCATTTTGGGGTATGAACAATTTTGTAGCATAATATGCCAGGCCCCGATTAAAAGAAGTATTGAAGAGTATCAAAATCTAAGGGCAAATTTTAACCCTTCCTTAACCTGCTCCTCTGAAATTTCATGTTTGATGTTTGTCAAATGTAAATAAAATTTAAACAAACTTATTTGAATGGACACAAGAAAGGTCAAGAAATCACCATAAAACAGGGTACATGATGAGCAGATGAAAATTTAGTCCAAATAATTATGACGTTTTAAAAGGCTATTATATTTTATTTTTTTTGACATCGCAGGAAGGTGTCAAAGCAAAAATTAATAATAGCTTTCCAAGACATTGTAATACATGTAGGCCAGGAAACTTTTAATAGAGCAGGGATACATGCGCGCTTCTATCTGGTGAATGAAGTCAGAAATGCATTCGAAATTGACGATCTTTTCCAGTGAAAGATATGACAAGAGTTATCTCCCATTTCGCCTTCATAATGAAAAACAACATGTTTGCCAGTTACGTTGCTTACGCCGGGAAATTTGAATATTCTGACCCGAAAGAAACTGAAGCTGCATAAGGTTTCTGTTGATCCAAAAATCAAAATATGCATGTGATAGAAGAGTAATTTAGGAAGAAAATGAGTGCCTTTGTAAGGTATATAGTAATTTATTAATATTTTTAATTATTTTTTATCTATTAAAGTAGGCAGGTAGGGAAGGCAATTCAAGATGGCGACTTAGATCCCTTTAGGATTTTTCAGTATACGGATATGGATAGTAAACTGCACATTGCTAGAAAACAAAGAAATAGTGATGTCAACATCAAATACATTAATTAAGTGATACAAATAGACAGGAAATACTAAAAAAAAAAAACATTGATTAACAAAATTTAATTAATCTGCTAACCGAGTCCCTGTGGTAAAAATATGCATTATTGGCATCATCCCATTATTAAGGACTGGACAAATGATTTAAATTGACACCATTAGTATACCTGATTAGAAGACTGCCGGTAACAAATCTACAACGTATAATATGCGGAAATTGAAACTTGTGGTGTCCGGGTATTTCGGTATTTCGAAAGAACCCACCCAAAATTATTTCAAAATGTAAATATTTAAATGGTTATGCAATATCACAGAAATGTAGTGTTGCAAAATATATTTGTGTTCATTCTTAGTATATGTCTTAAATTATTTTTGCCAACGTTACTTTAAAATAAGCAATATTTAAAGAAATGAAGTCTTACCAACACACGAAAACAAACACTAAACTGCTTACGCCGCTAAAAATAACTACTTTACGAACTGTTAAATTAATATTTTTTACGAAACGAATCAACATGAAACTTCCAAAAGGAAAAGGGGGGGTTCCCATATTATGGCCAAATTCATGGACTAATAATGTTAAAAAACTAAAGGATGGCAATGAAAGAGTAATAGCAATTCTAATAACAACGTCTCAAGATATTTGTATTATAAATACATACATGCCAACATGTAACACTGACTCTCAATATGAATATAGAGAATGTTTCGACATAGTATATGATATTATACAAAAATATCAAGAATCTCATAAAATTATACTCTGTGGAGATCTAAATGGAACGTTACTGGATTCAAGGAACAATAAGCATGATAAGATACTTAAAAGCTTTGTGTCCGAGATGGGACTTTCTACAGGTGTAGATAAAGATGAAAGACATACCTTTTTCACCATGCTTGGTCATCTTCATCACAGATTGATTATATATTGGTAAATGACAAAAAACTTATCTCAAAATATAATATAGATGAAAAATCAAGTATCAATCTTTCAGCACATACTTCAGTGACAGTGAAAACTACAATTGAGATACCAGCAAATACAAAACCTGCAATTAAGAACAAAAAAGCAAAGTTCAAACTCCAATGGGATAAAATAGATAAGAGACAATACAATAACCTCATTCAGCAGGATTCTACATCAATTATTGAAGAAAACAATGTCAACACTCAGATGGATATGGTCACAAACAGCCTTATAAGAGCAGGGAACATTACAATTCCAAAAAAACTACTACAGCTGAAGGGACCAAAATGGAAAGCATCTCCAGAGGTACAAATACTGCTAAGATCATGCAGAGATTTATATAAGCAATGGCAAGAAGTTGGTAAACAGAAAGATCATCCTATGGCTACAATGTTAAGAAATGAGAAAAGAAAATTGCGTAATAAAGTAAGAATGGAACAAGCACTTAGTCGGCAAAATCTCTACCAGCAGATAATGGACAACCCAAATTCTCAACTTTTCTACAGACTCATAAATAGGAATCGCAGCAATCAACAAACCTCAACAAATTGCTTGAAAATTGATGAAAATTATAATTATGTTCCTGAAGAACAAAGGAAAAGTTTTGCCAAATACTATGAAGATCTTAGTGTACCAAAAGAGAATATATATGAAAATGGCTATCTTAATCTCTGCAAAATTAGGCAGCAACTGTACGAACAAGCAATAGACAAAGCTGAAGACCCAGAACAGTTTACAGAGTCTGAAGTCATGAAGGCAATTGGCAAGCTCAATACTAAAAAAAGTGCAGATGAATCTGGAATAACAGCTGAGCATCTACAAAATTCAAAATCAAGCGTCTCTCCTGTGTTAACCTCAATATTTAACAACATAATATTGAAAAGAACAGTACCAGTATCATTTAAATTTGGCATACTTACACCAGTACTGAAAAAACAAAAAGATCCAACTGTTATGGGCAATTACCGGGGAATAACAGTAACACCTACTATTGGAAAAACTTTTGAATATGCCTTCCTGGAAAAGCTTAATCTAAAATCAGAAACACTCCTACAGTTTGGATTTACAGAAGGACTGTCACCAATCATGTCAAGCCTGCTCATATCAGAATCTCGATATGAAATAAAAAAATCAACTGAAAACTTCTTTATATCTGTTCTTGACGTACAATCAGCATTTGATGTCGTACAGCATATCATCTTAATGGATAAGGCTATTGACCAAAATATGCATCCAACTTATTGGAAAATACTAACAGAACTATATGAAGGGCTTACTTCCAAAGTAAAATGGATGGATGGACTTAGTGAACCATTTAAAATCAAGCAAGGTGTAAGGCAAGGCGGTATACTTTCAACACACTTATACAAAATATTTGTACAAGACTTATTAGTAGAGCTAGAACAGAACTCTTTGGGTTATCATTTGGGAGACATATATGTAGGGGCACCAACTTGTGCAGATGATATAGCCTTTATCTCAAACAACGAGTATGAGCTACAAGTAATGCTGAATGTAATAGACAGATATGCTAAAGAGCATCATTACAAAATACATCCTACCAAAACAGAAATAATCGACTGTTCAAAGCGTAAATCTAGTTACAGCTGGACAATGGGAGGCAAAGTTGTAAAAACATCTGATTGTAGTGAGCATCTAGGAATGAAGAGAACAGATGGAAAAGAACATAACTTCAACATCAAAGAAAGAATACAAACAGCTAGAAGAACAAAGTATGCACTTATGGGTTCAGGTGTGAACGGTACAAATGGACTTAACCCTGCAATCTCATACCAAATATATAAAACCTATGTAATACCAAGATTAACATATGGTTTAGAAGTACTACCTTTAACAAAATCAAATATAGAGGAACTAGAGATATTCCATAGGAAAAACTTGAGGCACCTACAGTCACTACCAGAAAGAACATCAAATGCTGTGGTACTACTACTACTTGGAGCATTGCCTATAGAAGCTGAAATACATAAAAGACATTTATCACTTTTATACTCTATATTATCATGTGACAACAGCAAAATTAAAGATGTTATGATTAGACAAATTGCCACTAACTATGACAACAAGAAAAGCTTTTTCAGCAGGATACTGAATATACTTGAGATGTATGATCTTCCTTCTATCAACTATTTGCAGAAAAATCTTCCAAAAAGAGATATATGGAAAGAAGAAATAAAGAAAAAAGTAAACCAATATTGGAATGCTCAATTAAAATCTGAAGCTCGTAATAAAACCAGTCTAAAAAATATGAACATAGAAAATTTAGAAATTGGAAAAACAGCTCAAGTATGGAATCTACAAAATCAACCACGACTTGAATTAAGAAAAGCAATTATAAAAGCCAGAATGATGACGGGAGCATATATCTTACAGTCGGACAAACACAAGTTCACACACTTTGTAGCAGAACCGTTATGTCAGCTGTGCAATACAGAAAATGAAGACATTATTCATATGGTTACCTCTTGTCCAGTGTTAAGTACTATAAGAGAGAAATACTATGTAGAGATGAAAATGGAAATATTGGAGAATATTGATCCAATTAAATGGAATACTTTCTGCTGCAATAAGATGGAAATAACACAATTGATACTGGATTGTAATAATTTCAAAGAAACACTGAACATAAGTAGTGAACTCATGACCAAGATAGAAGAAAAATGTAGAAATCTATTATTCCAACTTCACGCAAAGAGAATAGAAGTACTGGATGCATTAAACAACAAATAATATGTGCCAATGAATATATACATGTAGTGACAGTTATACGTGTGTAGAGGTTTGAAACAAAAGCCTACATTCAAAGTGAAAAAGGACATTGAAGGATATATTCTGATAATAATATCAACATGAAGGTGAAAATCACCCGTTTGCAAGCACAACAACCATATATAATGATTATGATTTTGTGAAAGTAATTTTAAAACTACAAGTGAATCAGATAAAGTCTTTACTTTTAACATCACCATCATGGCTTTTAATCTTTTTTGTAATAATTTTAATTGTTTGTTTGTTGTTTTTTTTTAATTTCCTTTAGTCAATATTACGTTGTTAATACTTTTATCCATTTTAATTTCCTTTTTTTTTTTAAGGTAAACTGAATAGGATTTTGTTTTTACAGAATAAACCATTAAAATTTTAAATGGTACAAACATCTTAAAATAAAGCACAAAATAATTATATTAAAATCATAATGTATTTTTAATATGAATCTTGTTTTATCATACTGAGCAAAGTTGGATATAATATCTAGATGAAATGAAAGATATGTTTTAGATTTTAAGCATTGGCTACTATGTTGATATTTTAACAAGTTTTCTTTTTTCTTTTAACATCATAAACTCCCTATGTAAATTACACCCATGTAAGCATCTATTATATAGGTAATTTTATTGTCACTTGCATGAATAGGAAAAACACATCATTGACACATGTAAATAAGATAAGCATATGATAATAAACCAGTTAAAAAGCAATATCTGTATATATAACATATATAACTTTAAAAGTCACAACAAAACCAAAAAGTACATATAATAACAAACATACACATAATGTGCTGTACATAGTTGTAAAGAAACAAAAACAAAAAAATTATCCACAAAATTACCCTCATATATACTCTAATATCATTAGAGGTGTTCCTGTCTATAGGAAGCTTATACAAAGAAGAAGAAGAAGAAACTACATACATGATATATATATATTTAAATGAAATAAAACACAAATAAATCCTTACAATACTATTTTTTCATTATAAATAAACATGACAGAGTTCTGATAAACTCAAATGCACATGATATAATACATTTACTCATTTTATATCAATCTACATGTATCAATGAATAATCGATCACGATATTGATTTCGAATTAGTTACTAAAAAACATATAAAAAACTAAGAATAACTTAAAAAAAATATTGCATAAAGCTTTTCATTTTTATTTCTATAACAAAAATTGGGGATATCTTAGGGGGAAACCAGGGGCGGATCCAGCCATTTTAAAAAAAGAGGGTTCCCAACCAAGGATAAAAGGGGTGTTCCAGCTATATGTCCCCATTCAAATGCATTGATCGGTCAAAAAAAGGGGGATGGTTCCAACCCCCGGACACCCCTGGATCCTCCAATACAGTCCTATCCAGTATACTGAGCGGAATACAACGCCAGATACCATCAAGTCCCATCAAGTTTTCATTCCTAGAGAGGCTGTAATATTACTTTATTCCTTCATATATCTTTTCGCTTTCTCCTTCTGTCTGTTAAAATTGATAATAGTTAACCATCACGTTCATTTTTTTTTTCAATTTTAATTCATTTTAAGTCGGATTTGTACAGAATCTATATAGACATGATAGAAAACATATATATACCGTTTTTTTTATAATTTGTACTAAATTTTTGTGCAAGTTGTCAGAGTTTTATGAACCGCTTTACACGTCAAATGGAAGATGCAAACAAACAGTCTTTTGTTTCGCATATTTCTGTCATATTTCCATGTGACAACATGATACAGTCTAATACTGAGCATTGATATAAAAAACATTATTAAAACATGTATAAAAAGACTTTTTATGGATATGTTTAGCATTGTTTAGTTTAAACATATTTATTTATAGTGGATTGGGAAACAAGTTTTGCAACTTATATTAATCCCTTTCCACTTTGCAGGTATGATTTTGGTATATGGAGAAAAATAAAACTAGAATTTAAACCGGCCATTCAGGTATCCTCATTTCTAGTTTTAGGACAATGAGAATGGTACTAAATGTTAGGTTCAAGTATATAAATTTGAATTTAAAATATTTAACTGAAATATTTTAGAAGATAAACTTGTATCACCTGTTGCAAGAAGGTAGGTGTCAAAAGACTTATAACTTGTATATATATGAATTGAATTCGTCATCTGATACACCCCAATTTGCACTTATAAATCGCAATCTCATGTCGATCTATCATGTGTATGGCATGTCAAGTTCAAACCCAGACTTAACCTATTCTCAATCAGAACCAATTGCAAGTTTATTGAACTCTTATACTAAGAAATGTTTTCTTTGTATGTGTATATATATATGTGCTTAGTGACAGGGGTAAATATAATAATTATTACAGACAGACTGTTTTGCTTAGTGCATGTAAATGTGTGTGCACCTAACCAAGATTTTCTCCATCGCTATTGATCGAACGAAAGCCAGCACTGATCGACAAGCAATTGATAAGTATATTTAATAATTTTAAACGCATGGGGAATTAATTAATATCCTGCATCGACTGTCTCGATCTTTGATCTTTAGTCATAAATTTTACTATGGTTAACGAAAAAAAATATTATTTTTGGTTTACTTTTGAGTTGAATACTTTTGTTTCGATTTCTAATATTTGGGTGTTAAATTAGTAGATTTTTCGTTACTGCTATTATTCTTCGTTTTCTTTCTTTCTTTATCCCTTTTTCTAGAGGGGAGAGATGGCAAGGAGAAGAACAGTGAATTATAATAAATAATTTTTTTTCAATGGTTCTATATTTTAACTTTCAAGCTAGAGTTTCAGTGTGATTAAACAAAGTTATCGTACATCCAATATAGAAAATAATATAGAGTTGGATCTAAAATTGAAATTAACTTATATTTTGCATAAGAAAATGAACTTTTTTTAAAATTATTCTAACCGTATTTGCCATTTATCTTTAATAAACACTCGTTTGCAAAATGGTTACACTGTAATTTGCAAAACCTATCAAGAACCGATGTATTTGGGGTTTGGGTGGGGATCCTTTATAAATGTAGTATATATGATTACAAAATGTATTAGGCTATTATTCGTCATAAATTTTGCCAATTATTCTCAGATTATAATTATTTTAGCACACCTTTATTCTCCTTTTTTCAATATTTTTCAGCAGTTTTAACTCTCATTCTCTAATCGGTTAAATCCCCCAAATCCCATCGAGACCCTATAGTATATATTTGTAAATCGTGCAATTTGATAAACATAATAATCGATACGGTTTCCCATCATTTCAATCACACGAGCCTCTGGAATGTATATTGACCTTTCATCAAGTTATCTCAATGGTCAATACTATAGATAATACTATAGTAGCCAAAATCATCTATAACGTCTGAATATTATAATATACACATGTACATAATGACACAAAACAAAAATCTTAAAACGCACATAATAACCCAAAACGTGACACAAGAAATTAATTAACCATTAAAGATAAACCTTTTGAATACGCTTTTTAATAACTGAGTAACTCAATGGCCAAGCAAAAAGAATAAGTCAATGTGTTATACATTAAAACGAAAGTAATGAGCAGATGAAACTTCGCATTTTTTAAAAATTAGACTGAAACAATTAAGAGTATTTTAAATTGTAAAATCTCCTCGAATTTTCTTTTAAACAGATATATCATGGTAAGGAAGGGTATTTGCGAAAAATACCGGTACCAGTCGAGAGAATGTTAAATTTCGCGAGCCGTAAGTCGAGGGAAATTCATTCTTAAGACTGGTATTTTTCGCAAATACCCCTCAATACCATGCTATATATCTGTTTAATTACACTGAATGTTAATGTTCAAAAACGCATTGATGATCATGACGTTACAATTAAGCGTCCAGTCGGATAGAGTACTTTTTGGCAAATACCAAGGCAGATAGGGTAAAAAAAGTCATATCCTTTTTGCAAATACCCCGGCGGCGTTAAAAAATGAACGATATTCATTTGATACATGTAACAGTAAATTGATGAAAAATACACTGGCTATCAACCAATCAAAACCCAGGATTCTTACATTAGGTGTAATTAGTGCCAATATTAAATGTTAATCTCAAGAATATCTGAAGAATTTTTCGCAAATGTGGTATTTATTTCACAGGCGTTTTTGGAGTAGACCCCCCCCCCCCCCCCCCCTTTTATTTGCGTGTTTATATTTTATTTGATAAACTTATTTTATGTGTTCAGAGTCTTTTCAATGCGATTTAACAATATCAGTAAAAAACAATTTTCCACTCCACAATCGCCTGTGATTTATTTAAGTTATATATATATTTTATTCGGTCTTCGGTCCATTTTTTGTTTGCTTCATTGCTCACCAGGGGCGGATCCAGAATTTATTAGGGGGTGGTCACCTTTTGAAATCTTAAATTAAAATTCAATTTTGTTATTGGTATCATGAAAATAGTTACAACTATAGAAGACAAAAGTTACACATTATTCATTCTGTATAGCTTTTGATCTATATGTACAGTTCTTTGGGGCATTTTCCAGATAATCTGTTAAAACAGAGTCCCCAGACTCTACACGGAAATCAATCAGTGCTTGAAAATTCCCGGAATTGAAACTTCTGTCCGAAATATGTTTTGCATCATCCCTATGGCCCCTTATAGGAAGATTCTGTTTGCCACAAAGCAAAACACACTTGCATATAGATTTCAAAACAGTTCTGTTTGCTTTTATACGTTCATTCATTGCTTTATCAATAAATGTTTGAATATCAGTAGTCCTTTGCTCAATGTTGTCAAGAAAAAGTTGAGCTTTTGCTCTAGCTTCAGTATGACTTTTTTTACATGATTTCTCATCACGGCCGAAATGATCGTTAAGTCTTATACTAGCATGTGCCATATCTGATATTGGTTTGCATGATAATGTTCCCAAACTATCAACCCCAAACAGAGCTCAGTATATGCAGTAATCTCCTTCTTGTGAAGGTGAGTACACTAGCCCATCATAGCGATTTAGCCAATCCAGCTGAAACAGTCTGTTTTTTCCTGCATATTTTTTTATAGGAAAGTTATAGTTTATTCCAGGTTGGAAATGATTTCTTATCAAATTAAATTTCTCTTCGTTTGTTAATCTACGTGTTGATTTTTTTACAAAACCAATGTCGTTTGTACTTATATGTAAGTCGGGGGTTGTTTCTTTAATCTGATCACTTTTATTCGTATCAATGCTAGGTCCATCACAAGTCGTTGGTACTTCAGAGGGGGCGTTTCCTGAAGGAAAGAGGGTATAAGTTACTAAAAAATTGGAATGAACGAAACTTTTAGACAAACAGATGATGGAACGGGGGTATTCATTCAATATAGAATATTTATGTGACTTTAAAACTTTAAAATTATTTTTGAATTTTGGCATCACAGTAAAAAAATATTATTGGTCGAGAAAAGTTATTATACAAACTTTAAAAATTTAGATAACGTAATGTCAAAAAAGTATAAATTACCTGCTAAAAACATCTAAGATTGAGGACTGTCTCTTCATTTTACACCTTAACATCAAAAAATCGACCAAGTAATTAGCGATTGTTGATTACATGTTCATTGTATAAACATACCTGTCAAGGTACATGTATTTAGCCTTAATAAGGTAAGTAATGACAACTTTATGACTGGTGATTACGATAGACAAATTGATTTGATCGACGAATTTATTTTTCAAAATGTTCAAGGTGCACCATTTTTTGGTACATGGTGCACCATTTTTGCAAACCCAGGGGATGGTCACCGGCACCGGGTGACCACCCCTGGATCCGCCTCTGCTCACCATCGTATCTGACTTATGACTCAGCATGTTCGTGTATTGAGAATAACAAAGTCATTTTAATTAATAGGACCGAATATAATTGGCAATGAGCAAAATTATAATTTCTTATAGAAGACCAGGAGCTGTTACACCGTACCTGCCTTCATCCTACGATTTTAGAGTAGATTTCATAATGCTTAATTTCTAGTATTCCGTAGAATAATGCATGGTTGATGATGTTTCCTTAAGTTTTCAGTGCAATGTGTTGTGGGTTGCGACCCCCCCCCCCCCCCAACTAATCCACAAAACCAGGTGTACACACTTTCTTCCAAATAAAATTGCTGCAATGAAGCAAGTGCATGGCCTCAGATTTAGTTGGTATTGATATATACGTTAGTTTTTTTCCCCTAGCAAAACAACATATTTCGGTTTATTGTTACCCAAGATAAGAAAGTTTGGGGAAAAAAAGTACACTGAAAGTACACCGCGCTCAAAATACTGATGAAAGTTTACTGGAAGTAACTTCACCGGTATCATGATAATGCACCGCGTAGAAGAATACTTTTAAAAATATTTTGACCCGTAATATAGCCGCCGCAACTGATTTTGTCACGTGAAGCAGAAAAATAGTAAAATAGGGGTCAAAGTATGGCGTCCGTTTGTCTGTGCGGGATGTTTAAAGTTAAATAACAAACAAAAAACGACCATTGTCCTGTTAACATTCTCTTAGAAATTGCCGGCTACTTGTGCAGTATCATTATTAATTAGTTATGATAAAAAATGCATCTGAATATTATGCAAACATGCAACCATTAATATATCTATTATATAGATGCAAGTATGTCTTTCGGTGAACACATGTACTAAGAAACAATAAACAATGTAGCTATGAATACCGCTTTATTAATACTTCTTTTTTGTCTTTGATTTTGCCATTTGGTTAGGGTCCTTCCGTTTTGAGTTTTCTTCGGAGTTCAGTATTTTTGTAATTTTTTTTTCCATACTAGCGCTTTCAGTTTTTATTTTCAATTCACATCTCATAAATTTCTTTACAGAACAAAAATAGATCACGATGGGTGACAACGGTGGAAAAGTCTGCATATTCATATGTGCTTTACTGATAGGTGGCGCTATACTTATCGCCGTCTTGGTCGGAACGTCATTGAAAAAACTGGCAACAGGCGAAGGTAATAAGTTTTATGACCAACATTGGTTTTTATACGCCCGTCAAAATTTTGACGGGACGTATTATGGCATACAAATGTCCGGTGTCCGTCCGTCCGCCCGTCTGTCTGTCCGTCTGTCCGTCTGTCCGTCTGTCCGGCGTAAACATGTCGCACCGTAACTTGAGAACGACTTATCCAAATTTCATGAAACTAAATATAGTTGTTTCTTATGATGGTCAAATGATCTGTATACTTTTTGGTGAAAATAAGATTTAAACTTTTTGAGTTACGGCACTTTATAACTAAAACAGGGTGTGTTTTTTTTCACATGTCGCACTGTATCTCAAAAACGATTCTTGATTATGACTTAAAACTTTAAACACTTCTTAGTTATATTAATCTCAATATCTGTATACTTTTTGGTGATGATTCAAAATATCATTTTTGAGTTATTGAGTATTTTGTAAAAAAGGGGGAGGGTTTTTTTTACATGTCGCGCCATATCTCAAAAACTATTTATGATTATTGCTTAAAACTTTACACATGTCTTTGTTATATTAATCTCAATATCTGTATACTTTTTGGTGATGATTCAAAATTTCATTTTTGAGTTATTAGTATTTTGTAAAAAAGGGGGAGGTTTTTTTTTTACATGTTGTGCCGTATCTCAAAAACGATTTATGATTATTGTTTAAAACTTTACACACTTCTTTGTTCTATTAATCTAAAGATTTGTATACTTTTTGGTGATTATTCAAAATCTTATTTTTGAGTTATTGAGTATTTTGTAAAACAGGGGAGGGTTTTTTACATGTCGCGCCGCATCTCAAAAATAAGTTATGATTATTGCTTAAAACTTTACACACTTCTTTGATATATTAATCTTAAGATCTGTATACTTTTTGGTTTTGATTCAAAATTTTATTTTGGTAATATTTAGTTTTGTAAAAAAAAAACAGGGTGGGGGGTTTCACATGTGCCGCCGTGTCTCTAAAACAATATATGGTCATTGCTTAAAACTTTCTCATAGACTATTTATGATTATTGCATAAGACTTCCACATAAGACGTCGGGCGTATCATGCGCTCATGGCGCAGCTGTTTATTTGTTTGTTTCGCAAATAAAGAATTATTTATACTAGTCAACAAAACACACATGTTTGGACATGAAATTATCATTTAATGCAGCACCTGTTTGTAATTGAAAATTTTAGTTGCAATAGGTTTGGTATATAGGTATAAGAAATGATTGGTACAGACTGATCTTTGAAATAAGGAGGTATTTTCGATTGAACGAATTTATGATGAAGAATATTGCCTAAGTTGACGCCATCGAGACCTTTGTTGGCAAAGGAAAGATTAAGGAAAGATCTTTTCTCTTTTTCATCTTTTCCAATGCGGACAGGCTTGAAAAGTCTGTGACTTGCAATATCCGAAATTATAGCTGTAATTTTGTATTGGTTTGAATGAGGGTTTGTAACAGTGGTTTCCAAACATAAATTGAACAGAGAATGAAGTTTAGAAAGGGTAATGAATAAAGTTTCGTGCGAATGTGATGAATACCTAATGGCTTTTGTATAAATGGCAGCAAGTCATTAATAGAGAGTAGAGTAGGTGATGTATAATGACGATGACCATGACTGAGTCTACGTCGAGGAGTAGAGTGTAAAATATTCACCACATTCACCGAGCTACACGAAGGATTAGATAGAATACCTATACCATCAATTTTGTCATTGCAACCATATGGTGTCGCAGTTCCCAATTGTCTAATCCAGTAGTCCTCTTTTTATCTACGAAGAGGCGTTGCAAGATTAAGATTTTTAGAGCTATGGTATATTTTTTCGATAATGCGAACTGTCATAGAAACGATGGAATGATCGGCCTGATTAAAGTGGTGGTAAAGAATGTCGTTTGCATTGAGATTAACATCTGATCTATGGCCGCACATACGTTTTTTAGCCTTCCTTTCGTTTCACCGACGTATACCAATCCGCAAAGGTTGCACTCTAATCCGTAGACGACATAAATTCATTCATTTGAAGAAGAAAAAAACACATTCACATGAACAGATGAAATACAGAAAATAGCGTTTACTTGAATACACATGGGGATTAACATGCAAATTAATTTTGGTGAAAAGAATGTCAAAGTAGGTTTTAATGTGCGTATTGTTATGCGTTTACTTTTCTATATTGGCTAGAGGTATAGGGGGAGGGTTGAGATCTCGCAAACATGTTTAACCCGCCGCATTTTTGCGCCTGTCCCAAGTCAGGAGCCTCTGGCCTTTGTTAGTCTTGTATTATTTTTATTTTAGTTTCTTGTGTACAATTTGGAAATTAGGATGGCGTTCATTATCACTGAACAAGTATATATTTGTTTAGGGGCCAGCTGAAGGACGCCTCAGGGTGCGGGAATTTCTCGCTACATTGAAGACCTGTTGGTGACCTTCTGCTGTTGTTGTTTTTTTCTATGGTCGGGTTGTTGTCTCTTTGGCACATACTCCATTTCCATTCTCAATTTTATTTAAGTAATAAATATTGAATATCTGCATGATCTATAACTGAAATCACAATTTCAAACCAACCATTTTTATTTTTCAATTCACAACTGTTATTAAAACAGTTTTTCTTCTATTAATTTCGAGTAAACATTTTTTGATAGAAACTTATAATTCTCATCCTTGCCTGTAAAGTTGTTCGATTAATTGTTTGAAACAGAAACAAATAGGCTACTATGTTACAGGAGAATAATTGTCTGTTTATATTCTTCATGGTCCTGGTCTCATTCCCACTATTAGTTAAACAGACCCACTTCGCAGAACTTTGGAATAAAATTGAGAATGGAAATGGGGAATGTGTCAAAGAGACAACAACCCGACCATAGAACACACAACAGCAGAAGGTCACCAATGGGTCTTCAATGCAGCAAGCAACTCCCGCACCCGGAGGTGTCCTTTAGCATGCCCCATAACAAATATCTACACCAGCTCAGTGATAATGAACGTCATACTAAACTCCGAATTATACCGTGGCAAAAGAAACTAAAATTAAAAATCATAAAAGACTAACAAAGGCAAGAGCTCCTGATTTGGGGCAGGCGCAAAATGCGGCGGGGTTAAACATGTTTTTGAGATCTCAAATCTCCACCTATACCTCTAGCCAATGTAGAAAAATTAACGCATAACAATACGCACAGTAAAAGAGAATTCCGATGTCATAAGCGGGAACAAAAAGAAAATAAACAAAATGACAATAATACATAAATAACAACAGACTACTAGCAGTTACTGACATGCCAGCTCCAGACCTCAATTAAACTGATACTTGAAAGATTATGTATGGATAGGTTGTCCTCGTCCTGAACATGGATGAACTATTGGCAACTGGACGCTAAATTTAAAAAACGCAAACCAACAATTAACATAATTTGTTCGATCTCATTCATTTCGTCCCATGTATGGTTTTCTTTTTGATTTTAATAGGTTGTTTTGATAATTTAGAATTTATCCTAATCTAATCATAACATTGGGATCAAGATGGGGATATTCTTCACAGATGAATTCTTTAATTTTTATGCTATTTTTTCTCTTTACTTTATAAATTTGCCTGAAATAATCTATTCTTTTTTTATTATTTGGGTGTATTTTCTCTAATCTATAATATTATTTGTTTTTTTGTCATTCTGCACATTTTGCCCATCATGATCATGTATTTGCTATTCCGTTGATCCCCATCTCAGACCCTCTAAAATCGCTAATGACATTGTCATATACAAATTAAATACTTACCCCAAAACAAATATTAATCACAACAATATTTATCTTGACTTTATTTTGTTCTCATAACTGAATCTAACGTATTTGTACGAATATTAGAATTGAGCGCGTTTATTGGATTTACTAAATAGTGAATAATGGACAGAAATCAAAATAAAGAATTAAAAAAACATAAAGGAAAAGCAAAATAAAGAAGAGAATATACAATGGGGTGCGTTTGAAAATATAAAGGATAAATGCAAAAAATAATCAAGAATTGCGTGTAAAAATATACCAATTACAGAAAAAAACTGACATATATAAAAATTAAGCAGATGTGGTATGATTGTCAATGAGACAACCCTTCACAAGAAACCAAAAGGGCACAGACATTATTAATTACGTGTATAGGTCATTGTACAACCTTCAATACTCAGCTAAGCCAATAGCACATAGTCAATAGATATAGGAAGATGTCAATGAGACAACTCTCCATCCAAATAACAATTTAAAAAAATAAACAATTATAGGTCAATGAACGGCCTTCAACACGGAGCCTTGGCATGTCCAGGATACAGTTATCAGGTAATTACAGAATAACCACTATTTATAAAGTTAAAAAAAAAACTAGAAAAAAATTAAAGAATACAGAAAAGTTTGAAGGACCCCAACCATAGACTCATGATTGATTTTGTTGAATTTTCAAAATGACAAAAGATTTCTAAATCTAACTGAAATAATAGATATACATAAAGGAAGATGTGGTATGAGTGCCAATGATACAACTCTCCATCCAAGTTACAATTTATAAAAGTAAACTATTATTGGTCAAGGTACGGTCTTCAACACGGTGTCTTGTCTCACACCAAAGAGCAAGCTATAAAGGGCTTGAACAGTTACTAGTGTAAAACCATTTAAACGGTCTAATCTATGTAGAAAAAACGAGAAACGAGAAACACTAATGAACCACATCAACAAACGACAACTACAAACACTTGCAGCGGGTTTTAAGTTTTACCAACCTTCATCCTTATCTGAAACAATAGTACAAACTCACAACATAGAAAGACATACCATAAAATATCAATTCAAATGGCATGACTCAATTAAAAGACATAATGTTTATTTTCAGTTGGAATCAAGTATGACACTTTCCAAAGGGATTTAGGCACGGAAACTTTAAGAGAAGGTTTACATCAGGGACCCCCGGGATACGAATTTATTATTTTCCCCAGTACATACAAGTCATTGACTTTCGATGACTTAGAAAGTAAGTATACAAGTTAGACTGGTTTCCTGTCGTGTATATGTTTGGCTCTGACACCCATCTCAAATACCCGTTGTTACAAAAAAGTGTACCAGCTTAATTATAATTGAGGCTGGTTTCCTGTCCGTTATCTGTTTGGCTGTGACACCCATCTCAAGTACCCGCATGTTACAAAAGAGAGTACCAGCTTAGTATACAATTTGAACTGGTTTCCTGTCCGTTATCTGTTTGTCTTTGAAAGCCATCTCAAATACCCGTATATTACAAAAGAGAGTACCAGCTTAGTATAAAATTTGAACTGGTTTTATGTCTTTTATCTGTTTGTCTTTGAAAGCCATCTCAAATACCCGTATGTTACAAAAGAGAGTTCCAGCTTAGTATACAATTGTTCAATCTGATGTTGTTTCCACGCTCTCATTACAAGGATCTCACAACGCTCTATTCTATTTCCTGTTTTAACAATCGTTCTGGATTCCAAGGTTTCATCCTAATCAACTTCGTACTTTATTTGGTCTTTTAATCTTATTTTGATTCAAGCGTTACTGAAGGATAAACGTGTCTGGCGCAAATACAAAATTTCAATCCTGGTATCTATGATGAGTTTATTTACAACCACTTGGTCTATGCCACTGCTTGCGGAGTTTTGATTCCCCGATGTGATGGTATTACCAGCCCAGTAGTCAGCACTTTGTTGTTTACATAAATTAGCATTGATGTGGTCATAATTATAAATAAACTGTTTACAAAACTTTAAAATACTAATACTTTTCTACCTCAGAAATTGATTACCATAGCTGTATTTGCCAAAACCTTTTATTTAATTCGAACGTCACTGATGAGTCTTTTGTAAACGAAAAGCGCATCTGTCTCAAATACAAAATTTCAATCCTGGTATCTATGATGAGTTTATTATGATACACACCTACAACAAATTGAAGGCAAACATTTCATTGGTTGATTTCAAAATGCCCATGGGGGTTTTGCGTGCAAGATGGCTCTTACAGTCCTTAGAAACCTTCAAGGGGAGTTTAAAATTAATGTTTATGTTGTTTGTTGGATTCTTTATACTTTTGAAAGCCTATAGCAATTGTGAAATTAGAATCATATTCAAAACAGTGTAGCTTTGGCCATTGATTGACAACCTTAAATTATCCCATTGACTGGGGCAGATTATGTGAACGTTTGTCTGTAACAACCGCTGCTCACTATGTACTTGTTAAAGGCACTTAAACTGTGGGGTCACAAAAGGTTCTCTACACCTAAATGAAGAAATTAGAAAAACTAATCAGGAATAACACGATGTTTTGATTTATATCAATAATATAAATCAAAACATAAAGTTATTCCTGATTAATTTTTCGAACTATTTTAATATTAAAGGCGTTAAGAACCTTTGGTGACCCCACAGTTTAAATTCTATAATAAGCAAGTAGTGAGCAGTTGTCGTTACAGAACACGTTCACCTAACCTGCCCCAGTCAATGGGATTATTTAAGGTTGTCAATCAATGGCCACAGCTACACTGTTTTGAATATGATTCTAACAGTTTTGTTTAAAATTGAAGACAAAATTGCTCTTTCAAAATTTCCATTTAGGAGGCTTCATGGGGAAATCCCCCGCAAATAGTGACAGTTGGCAGGTATGAGTGATGTCAGATCCCTGTAAACAGACGATCACATATTGTAAATCTTCAATGAAAGAGGGGCGAAAGATACCATCTAGGGACAGTCAAACTCATAAATCGAAAATAAACTGACAACGCCATGGCTAAAATGAAAAATACAAACAGACAAACTAGTATACATATTTGTTTAGGGGCCAGCTGAAGGAAGCTTCCGGGTGCGGGAGTTTCTCGCTACATTGAAGACCCATTGTGGCCTTTTGCTGTTGTCTGTTCTATGGTCGGGTTGTTGTCGCTTTGACACGTACATTCCCCATTTCCTTTCTCAATTTTATTTTTAAACAATAGTACACATGACACAACGTAGAAAACTAAAGAATAAAGCAACACGAACCCCACCAAAAACTTGGGGTGATCTCAGGTGCTCCGGAAGGGTAAGCAGATCCTGCTCCACATGTGGCACCCGTTGTGTTGCTCATGTTATAACAAATTTGGTAAATAGTCTTATTCGGTAGGTCACATTCATGAAAGGGAAGGGGATTCAATAACGGTCAACCCACTCGTGATAGCGTCCGTAAAATTTACGAAGGGATGAATTGCATTTCAAGACCGCTCTGAAATCTATACGTTTATCACACACTATATATATAAAAGGGAAGTGATATTATGAGCAGTCCGCCTGATATTGCATTATTCTTTTATGAGGTTAAACTTTTGGTTTATAGTAGTTATATTATGTGACATGAATAAAATTAATATAGTTTTTTGGTCACATTAACTTAGTTAAAAAACAATATTTGATGTGATGGTTTTGACATTATTTTTTTTTGGTGTCATGACGGGTGTAATAAAACTTGACCTTCTCTTCTGGCACTCCAGTTTCCACTATCAATAGACACTGACCGTAACGAAATAGCCCATATATCACTAAAATTTGGGTTAAATACAAAAATCAATTATATAATCAATAAATCAATCATCATGTCAATGACGTTTTAAATTCATAATTAAACGTTCTATAGACTTATTTCTACGGTGTCTTCTCATTTATCCAACTTTTAAAAATAAGGTAATCTCATTCAGCCAACTTTTTATTTTTGTTACATATTGGGTTGTTTGTTTAGTAATAATAAGGTGTCTTTCTAAAATTTGACAGTAAATTTGTTCCTGTATGTTTTTATATTATTCAAGAAATATATATAACATAGGCGAAAGCAAAACTTGTTACATTTTATTTTTAAATAAAATTTGGTATATTTCAAATAATAAATAAATGTTTCATAAATTTATACAGAAGAAACCCACAAATCAGTGATATTTGTTCGTTTGAGGTTTTGTGTTTATTTGCATTTATATTAGGTAGTAACATTTATAATTGGTATAGCATTTTTACTTCCCAATCTGGATAGCCTTTGGTAGTATCATATTGTTTCAATATCCATTAGTTAGTAACTCAGTCACATCATCGGACCTACATTTTGCCATCAAGTTCAAGCACCATATTCATCCATGTACCAAATGCCACCTATCGGAACTAGACAGTGACATGATTGCTTTAATTTAGCACTGTTGTACAATAAAGTCAATTTTCCATATTCAATCATGTATTCCACATTAAAGCCTACAATATTTAAAACGAACGAACTTTATACTTCAGTGTTTGTTTGTCTTGTATCATGTGCTGCTCAGAGAAACCAATAGAGAGATATTTATAAGTCTGGCTTCTTCATAATTTGATGCTAAATTGTTGAAACCCAGGAGCTTCTGAGCTTTCCCATGGACCCTTTACCAGGGCAACCGTTATTACGCCTTTCGTTCATAAAATCCTGGCCTAAGACTATTGAAATGTTTAGTAACCCCTTATACCGTATGATATGGAATTTCTCGTTATTGGTGTTCTGCTGTTAAGATCCATCCAATCATTTTAACATACAATAGACAATTAATGGAGAGAGTTGGCATAAAAAATGTAAAACTCTGACATTTTACTATAAAATATACATGCTCCAAATCAGGAACCGTTACATTAGTGCATTACATATTTATTTTATGTTTTTTTGGCAAAAATAAGGTCCAAAATTTTTTCATTCTCCACCCCCTCTTTCAAATATCCTGGAAACGCTCCTAAACATACATGTACACAGACAACAGACTGACCCAACTTAAGGATAGACTACAGCAAGGACAGATCAACGAATATCACTACACCGATGCAGTATCCCACCTACTTAAACTAGGATGAAGATCTACTGAACATTCCTTTAGTGTTTGCTATGGATATTTCTGTGCTACGTTTTTAATCATTGCGCTTGCATTGCTTTTCTTTATATATATATAATATATATATATATATGTATTATATGTTGTGTGACTTTTGTTCTGTTCAGTCTTTGTGTACTTAAACGTATTCAACTTATATTTTGTCTTATTTGGATCATTTAGTCAGAAGAACAGAAAAAAATGAACGAAGAGGGTCTATTGCACAAAAAAAAAGCTCAATCTCGTTGACAAATCTCTTCATGAATAAAAATGCAACTGATATTTTTCTATCCAATTCATATTTTAACTAACGGTTAAAAAACTTGAAATACTTTCAAAGGATTTATAATTCATTAACCAAATGTCAGTTGCACATTTTAACATGCTATATATATATATGCCAAATGATACTACAGAAAATTTAATCCGGGTATAATTTTCAGTCTTATTTTTCACCTGTCATTCAACCCTAATTCTAATTGAAAAACTCTTTGTTCTTGAATACCTTTGATCTCATCTATCCAACTTTTTTTTTTGCCTTTACTATCTATAATTTTAAAAGTTGGATAAATGAGAATGAACCATTTCTACTTTTCTACTATTTTCGATCGATATATTGTATATCCAATCGGCAATCCTCGGGTGACTCCGCTACTCTCCGCCTATCCAGATGCACGAGGTACGGAATCGGCCGAGTTGTGTCGAAAGATTGTATATCCTTTCATCTACTTGTAGTGTTTAAACAAAGATGGAGTGAAAATATCCCTGGATGTGACATATCAATATAAAGTGAAATCTTCCAAACTGAGGGCGGTGATAATACATTTTAGAAACGTAGACGGCTACACAAATGTTCTCAGAAATGCAGGTATATCTTCTTTTAATCTAATTTTGGATGTAACGAATCTTCTGATTGGCTGAAAGTTTTAAGGGCGGTGGTAATAGACTTCAGAGACGATGACGTCTACACAAATGTTCTCAGAAATGCGGGTATATTATCTTCTTATAATCTAATTTTGGATGTAACGAATCTTCTGATTGGCTGAAAGTTCTGAGGGCGGTGATAATACACTTTAGAAACGTAGATGGCTACACAAATGTTCTCAGAAATGCAGGTATATTATCTTCTTTTAATTTAATTTTGGATGTAACGAATCTTCTGATTGGCTGAAAGTTTTAAGGGCGGTGGTAATAGACTTCAGAGACGATGACGTCTACACAAATGTTCTCAGAAATGCAGGTATATTATCTTCTTATAATCTAATTTTGGATGTAACGAATCTTCTGATTGGCTGAAAGTTCTGAGGGCGGTGATAATACACTTTAGAAACGTAGATGGCTACACAAATGTTCTCAGAAATGCAGGTATATCTTCTTTTAATTTAATTTTGGATGTAACGAATCTTCTGATTGGCTGAAAGTTTTAAGGGCGGTGGTAATAGACTTCAGAGACGAGACGTCTACACAAATGTTCTCAGAAATGCAGGTATATTATCTTCTTATAATCTAATTTTGGATGTAACGAATCTTCTGATTGGCTGAAAGTTCTGAGGGCGGTGATAATAAACTTCAGAGACGTTGATGGCCACACAAATGTTCTCAGAAATGCAAGTATATCTTCTTATAACTTAAATTTGGATTTAGCGAATCTTCTGATTGGCTGACAGTGTTTTGTTTATAAGCTCGATCATAGTTATTTTAAATTTGTCATGTGATCTTGGCTTCATCAACGTTTTTTCATGATTTACTCCGTGTTAAAATGGAATTTAGAATTAAATTAAAAGGAATGACTGTAATATTTGTTTCTGTCTATTCTAAATAACATAAAACATTTGGTGCACACTTTAAAATAATACACTACGAGGGTTGTTCATTGTACACCACATTTTTGATGTTATTACTTCATAGACAAAACATATATTACAGTCATTCCTTAAAAAAAATCTAAATCTTTACTCAACATAAAATAATCAGACATACAACGGAAACAAATGTTCTTGTTTGATAATTTGATTTGGATGTAATACGTCTACTGATTGGCTGAAAGTTTTAAGGGCGGTGATAATAGACTTTAGAAACGCAGATGGCTACGTAAATGTTCTCAGAAAAGCAGTTATATCTTTAATCACTATCGATCGCAACATTGAGAGAACACTTACCGATAGAGGGCGCTGAATCATCTTCTAAACATAAAATAATCATATATACTCAGGAAACAAAAGTTTTTGTTTGATAATTTGATTTTGGATGTAACACGTCTGCTGAATGGCTGAAAGTTTTTTGTCTATCAGCTCATAATGTTTCCATAAAAACTTATTTTTTAGCCATTCGTCACAACTCGGCCGATTCCGTGCCTTCATCTTAGATGGAGAGAGAAGCGGATTCACCCGAGGATTGCCGATTGGTAACATAGCAAGAGGAACGTTAACTGTTTCGGAGTTTTCATTTATTTATGTTTCAGGAAGATCTGCTTTACACGAATCTTGCAGTTATTTCAATACGTCACAATTCCAAGCTGAACGAGCAATTTTCCAGGAAAAAGTCCAAGAACAAATTGAATTAAGATATGAAGAGCTCCATGCAATAATAACTGATTTACAGGTGAGGCTGTTTTTAATCACTTAAGGTGGTACCCAACATTACAGGGAGATAACTCTGTAAAATCAGCTAAGCGTTTTACTTACGTTGCGTTGTGAATGCAATATTAAGCTTCTCAATGATCAAAATTAGTGTTTGTCAAACTGCTATGTAACCAGTGTAATTTTTCTGATAAAACGGTTGGTTCAAATTTTTTTGAAATTTTTATATTTTTGTCAAAGGGTCAAATTGAATACTTCGTTAAAAGTTTATGAAAATTAAACGAGCCAAATTAAATTTAGTGAAGGTGTTGGGTACCACATTAATAGTCAAAGATACCAGGATTATAATTTAGAACGCCAGACCGTCAGACGCGCGTTTCGTCTACATTAGACTCATCAGTGACGCTCATATCAAAATAAAGCCAAACAAGTAAAATGTTGAAGAGTGTTGAGGATCCAAAATTCCTAAAAAAAAAGTTGTGCCAAATACGGCTAAGGTAATCTATGCCTGGGTTAAGAAAATCCTTAGTTACTCGAAAAAATCAAAGTTTTGAAAACAGGAAATTTGTAAAAATGACCACATTATTATAAATTGACAAACTATTAACGAATATGCGCTTTACGCTTATGTGGACCAAGGCTTACACACAATGAAAATAAACAATAATACATTAATCATCTCTTGAGAGAGAGAGAGAGAGTTGGCAGTTATAGTGTGATGTTCTTTGTATCATATTGACGAGGTCTTTGAGGTTTGACTAGATGTGCTGTTTATGATGGCGGCGTCATCATTTTGGTTTTTTTTTTCAAAATGTCTGATTAGAAACTTAGAGGGACCCATTCACTTTAAGTCAATGATATTTGATGTTCATGAGTATAATCATTGCTGGCATTTCTCACTTCCAGAAAGAAAAAAATTAACATGTTTATACATTCAATAATCAGAAATCAAACAAAATACACATGCAAAACCTTATTTACACTTAAAAATTACTTCGCCGACGGAAGACTTCATGCATTTATTTACACTTACAAATTACTTCGCCAACGGAAGACTTCGTGCATAAACTTGTCTGAAAAAACATAATATTCGCATAGACTATTTTTCTGTTGCACGACTCCTACCAATGCAGTAAATATTTATCAAAGGTACCAGGCAGTGACGCTCAAATTAAAATAGTTAAGCCAAACAAGTATAAAGTTGAAGAGTATTTATTAATGGTCCAAAAGTCCACAACGTTATGCCAAATACGACTAAGGTAATCTATGCCTTGGATAAGAAAATCCTTAGTACTTCGCATAGTTTCTACTTTCGCAAACAGTAAATTCATAAAAACGACCATATAATTGATATTCATGTCAACACCGAAGTTCTGTCTACTAAGCTGGGGATAAGACATTTGGATTGAATTATTGAATGGTTCTAAATATGAATGTGATATAATTGCAGGTGAGCAATATAGATAGACCGTCAGAGTATGAAAGTGCAATTAGGAGTAAAGAAAGAGCTAGAGAAGATATCCAAGTAGCAAACAATGAACGTCCAAGACTACTTACCGAGGCGACGACGAAGCAAAGAGAAGCTGAAACCCAAGCAAAGATAATTATTGACAAGGCGGAGTCAGATGCTCGTATTTTAGCTAACAAGTAAGTAGTTTTGTAAAGAACACAAAGACGGATCCATTAATATGAGAAAGGGGTGTAATTCATGAGAGCGTTAGAGACACTGGGAAAAAACTTGGACGAACTTATGCTTAAATAAGACATAGTTATTGTTAGAAACAGTAGGGCAACCAAAAGAAAGCGTCCATGTCCTGCCACCGTGCCGTATACAACAAAGCCTATAACAATGTAAATATGTTTATCACCAAACATGGTACAAACTGTGCACAGATAAAGTTGAAAATGTATAAAAATGTTAGAGTAGAAAAAAAGTAACATAAAACATACTGAAAATTCAAAGCGGAAAGGGCAAAATGAAAATTACAAGAACATCAAACAAATGGAAAACAACTGTCATATTTCTGACTAGGTACAGATATTGTCTTATGTAGAAAATGGTGATTAATACTGCTTTTATAGCTAACAAAACCTTTGACTTAGTCACATCAAATTCCACTATATTGACATCAACAAAAAACATGCATAATAGATAAAAATGTCAAAATTAGGGGTACAGCAGTCAACATTGTGTCTAATTTTAATCTCTGTATAAAAAAATATGTAACAAAGATGCACATGAATGCATATATAGACAACATTAGCGCAAATTATAGACAATAAAACAACAAAATACCATAGCACAATAACACAACGACGGAATGTATATACAAGTACAGAGTTTAAAGGTTATGTATGTTACACATGTTACAGTTACCTTCTTTTGTCTATTCCAGAGCCCATACAGAGGCACAGGCAATTATTGCCCAGTACGAAAAAGAGTCAGAGGCCTATAAACAGATCGTTGATGCCACAGGTCTTGCCTTCAGTATTGAAGGTTTTATCTCGTATCTAGGTGTTCGTGTAATTGCTGATGCCACGAACCCAGTTTACATCGGTTTGGACAGTCCTGCAAAAACTGTTTACACTTGAATATTAACTAAGTTGCTGGAATATGTTTGGAACTAGATTCCGAAAACCTAGTCTACTTCGATTTTGACAGCCCTTCAAAAACTATTTACTCATTGAATATTTATTAAGGTACTAAAATATGATTGATAACTGAGGCCAAGAGCCGAGTCTGCATCGGTTATGACAGTTGAATATTTATTACGATACTGAAATATGTTTGGTACCTGATGCCAAGAACGCAGTCTCCATCTGTTTTGACAGCCCTATACAAAAACAATGAATATTTACTAAGTTACTGAAATATTTTCTGTTTCATATTCGCGATCCTATAATTCTGTGATAAAACCATATGATAAGCCATTCTTTTGTGTGGATATTACATATTGTTAAATCATGTCAAATATGTTTAAGTTTAAGGAACTATGTTTCCAGAACATTTTTTATACGCCCGTCAAAATCTTGACGGGACGTATTATGGTATACAAATGTCCGGCGTCCGTCCTTCTGTCCATCTGTCTGTCCATCTGTCTGTCTGTGCGTCCGTCTGTCTGTTCGTCTGTCTGTCCGGCGTAAACATGCCACACCGTAACTTGAGAACGACTTATCCGAATTTCATGAAACTTAATATAGTAGTTGTTTCTTATGATGGTCAAATGATCTGTATACTTTTTGATGAAAATAAAATTAAAACTTTTTGAGTTACGGCACTTTGTAACTAAAACATGGGTGTGTTTTATTTCCCATGTCGCACTGTATCTCAAAAACGATTTTTGATTATTGTTTAAAACTTTACACACTTTTTAGTTATATTAATCTTAAAATCTGTATACTATTTGGTGATGGTTCAAAATTTTATTTTTGAGTTATTGAGTATTTTGTAAAAAGAAAAAGGGGGAGGTTTTTTTTACATGTTGCGCCGTATCTCAAAAATGATTTATGATTATTGCTTAAAATTTTACACACTTCTTTGTTATATTAATCTTAAGATCTGTATACTTTTGGTAATGCTTAAAACTTTTATTTTTGAGGTATTGAGTATTTTGTAAAAAAGGGGGAGTTTTTTTTTACATGTCGTGCCGTATCTCACAAACAATTTATGATTATTGCTTAAAACTTTACACACTTCTTTGTTATATTAATCTGTATACATTTTGGTTTTGATTAAAAATTCTATTTTAGTGATAAAAGAGGGAGGTTCACATGTCCCGCCGTATCTCAAAAACAATTATGGTTATTGCTGAAAACTTTCTCAGAAAGCATTTATGATTATTGCATAAAACAACCACACAAGACGTCCGGCGTATCATGCGCTCATGGCGCAGCTGTTTATTTATGATACCATGTGCAAAGTTGCTTGTTCTATAGATTTGATTTCCGTTGTTTCTATGGACAAATAGCAGTTTTGCTATAAGAAATAATTTTAATAAACTTTTTGTTTTAGTTTTATATGTTGAAATTTAGATATAATAAAACTTCTTTGCAGAATATATAAATAAATAGAGACAACCAACAAATACACACAAAAACGCACATACACAATTATGATACAAACAATAATTACTCGTAGTCCTATAATCTTCTACGTTATCTTCAGAACATCATTTAGGATTATTAGGCGTTACCTTCATATCTTTATTTTCTGCATAAAATGTTTAGACTCATCGACTAGTGGATAGATTGTATGTGTACTTAATATTTCATCTTGTAAAAAACCTAGGGCCTCAGTGAACGAGTGGTCTAAGTAGATACTAATGTAATCACTAGACAGTAAACACTGAGGTTGTGAGTTCGAATTGCACTCGTGCGGGTGTAATCGACTGCAGTATTTATTGACTAGGATTGTTAGTTTTCCTATCGAAGGTCGTTTGTATTCTCCGGGCACTCCGACATCCTCCACCAATAAGAACTGGCCACCATAGAATAGCTCAATTGTGAAACACTTGAAATAAAAGTGGACAAGTTGAATTTATTCCTTAGAAAGTCACCACGAGTTTAGTTGACCTCTATTAAATATCTGTGTCACAGTTGACTACAGATATGTTCGAGGTTTAGTTGCCTTCAAAACCAGGGTTAATCTTCATTTGTACTTGTTTATTCAGAGGAAAATTCCTGCACAAATTCTGAAATGTGACACCTGTTTTCCAATTGTTCGTCGTTTTCATTTTGTAATTTGATAAATGGAATTTCCGCTTTGAATTTTCTATTTAGTTCAGTATTTTTGCTACTTACTAGTATTTTATTTTTTTCTAATTGAAGTATCACAATCCAGTCTTATTCCATCTACTCTGATATCATCGAATGAGACTCAGCACCGAATTCTTACTAATCATGAGAAACACTATCAGAGCCAGTTGTGAGGCCGAATTGCTTATCCTCCCTGAGTATATGAAACTTCTTAAAAACTCAGGTTTCGTGGGATCTTGTTGCTTAATCTTTAGTCTATTGTTAAATGTTTTGTAAATATTTTCTTGTGTTTTCGTTGGCTTTAGTTTTTCTTCAATGAACGGAAGTTGCCAATTTATCAATGAGTTTTTAGGGTGCAACATGTGGAGCAGGATCTGCTTATCTTCCCGGAACACATGGGCTCACTCCCCGTTTTTTGCGGGGTTCGTGTTGCTTAGTCTAAAGTTTTCTATTTTGTGTCTTGTGTTTCATTGTTTGTTTTATTCTGTTTTAGCCATCACGGCATTGTCAGTTTTTTTTTTATTCTATGAGTTTGTACCTCTGGTATCTTTCTCCCCTCTTTTTGAATGTCACCTTGTATCTTTATGCCTCTCAGCACTTTATTCACTAAACTTAAACACACCAAAAACTGCATCAAAATTTATAACACTTTTAGATATGTGGATGGTATATTGGCTCTCAATAATGATGACTTCAGTATGTACAGTGAAGGGATATCTCCTGCCGAACTGACTTTAAATAAACCTAATACTTACAATGAACACTGTCCTTTCCTGGATCTTGATATATATATCTTTAACGGGAAGCTAAATACCAAAGTTTATATTAAAAGAGAACGTCTTTTCATTTCCTATCATTAATTTTTTTTTTTTTTATGGTGACGTTCCATTGTCTTTAAAGACCCATTGGTGTCTTTCGGCTGTTTTATGCTTTTTGGTCGGGTTATTGTCCCTTTACATATTCCTCATTGCCATTCACAATTTTACTTAATATAGAAAACTGTTATGTCAAACATTGGACCGCAAAGAAATGTAAGTATCCGTATCCGTGAATGGTAAATGTTATAACCATAATGACATTGACTCTTTGATATATTAAGGTGGTACATAATACTACAGGGAGATAACTCAGTAAAATCCGCTTAACATTTTAAATATGTCCTATTGTTAAGGAAATATTAAAGTTCTCAATAATCAAAATTAGTCTTTTCCAAACTGCTATATATCCAATGAAATTTTTCAGACAAGGTGTTTGGTCCAAGTTTTTTGAAATTTTTATTTTTTTGTCAAACGATAAAAGAAAATGTTTTGTCAAAATTTTAAGAATATTAAACAAGCCAAATCAATTTTAGACAATATGCTTGGTACCACCGTAAATAACTGTATCAATTTGTCTATTCGTGATTTGAAACATGATTATTTGTTTCTTTTCTTGTACTTAATGTGTCTAATTAGATTATGCCTTTACTCATATATGAACTTGATTTATGAATTTACTCAAAAGTTCAGTGACTTAAGGATGTACTTAGGTGAAATTAAATAAATCAAGAATCTAAAATTGATACTATAAGCCGGTAGGGCATTGGTTAAGGATCAAAATAAGCTAAAAATATTGATAGGTCATGGAGCTCCTTTTTGAGATATTTGAGATTTAAAATATGGCGGGTAAAGGCTGACTCGGACTTTTACCTTATATTTGCATCTAGGTACTATTTGGTCTCATATCAAAAGAAAGAAAATCAAGAATCTTCTAAAATTTTGGTAAATGACCTTTTATGAGCTATTAAGTCTTATATGAAAAAATACATGGGTGTTATGGGGCAAAATATTTTTACATTGTAGTGTATGGAAAAACACCAAGGAGTCCGAAAATTTGACACGAATTCCAAAACCTCACCTAAGTACATCCTTAAGGCATACACTCGTGTTTTATAATGATTTCTCTAATTCTTTTTTGATGTATTCTTTTCCTAAGCTGTTGATTATTTTATTTTAATCAACGTGTGATTATGACGTCATTTTTTTTTTTTGCATTCCTCTGAAATTGAATTTAGTGACGTCAAAGATCTGCCATCAACAGCCAATATTTGTTAAAAGTCACTCATATTGCACAATATATCAATTATTTTACATGTGTGTGGGGAAAGAAAAGATTGTAATCGTCAGTTTGAGGCTACATAAAGTACTAGTACATGTAATCAAGGATATGTATTGTTGTTTCAACGTATTGGTTTTATCTTCGTTATTAATTACAATGTTATTTTAGCACATGTCTTCTTATTGATTACAAATCACTTTGTTGTTATTAAAGTACTGAATATTGGAATCAACAACTCAATCCATTGTTGTCAAGCAGATGAAAATAAAATTTGGTAAATTTTTTTAAATTATCGCTTCTTAACGATATAACAAAATGTGTTTTCTTTTTTTAATTTTTTATACAAAGGCTCACGTTTAATTCCAAAGACATAGCGAGCAAACACAAAAAAGGAACTTATACACAAAAGTAAAATCACAAACATACTGATCTCTGAGGAAAATTCAAAAAATGGAAAGTTCCTAATCAAATGGCAAAATCAAAAGCAAAAGCTCGAACACATCACACGAATGGACAAGAATTGTCAAATTCCTGACTTGATACAGGAATTTTCGTATGTAGAAAATGGTGGATTTAACCTGGTTTAATAGCGAGACTAACCGCTCACTTGTATGACAGTCGTATAATATTCCATTATATTGACAATATGTGTGAACAAAACAAACAGACATCATTGGTAAAAGTATAAAAAAAAATGAGATACAGCAGTCAACTTGTGTTATTATCTTGTAAAACAAACAAGTATGTAACAAAGAAACATCTGTCTTCAATTGAATCCATACCTAATTCATAGAAACGGATTAAAAATGGGTAAATATTAATGTAATTATATCTTACCTGTCGTTATAAAAAGGTGTAGAAATAAAATGTGTTATAATTGCCAATGTATCAGCATTGATGAGATACTTTACTACGTAGTTAAGGCTACTATATGTCACTATAATCACTGATGTACGTACATGTTTCTTTGTGTAATTATCAAATAACATGTATAGTATTCATTAGTTCAATGTCAATATCGGTCCTGATTTTCAGGAGTCTCTGGCCTTTGTTAGTTTCTTGTGTATAATTCGGAGTTTAGTATGACGTTCATTATCACTAAACTAGTATACATATGTGTTTAGGGGCCAGCTGAAGGACGCCTCCGGTTGCGGGAGTTTCTCGCTGCATTGAAAACCCATTGGTGGCCTTCGTCTAGTGTCTGCTTTATGGTCGGGTTGTTGTCTCTTTGACATATTCCCCATTTCTATTCTCAATTGTATTCCTTCATAATTATACCTAATTAACGATGAGTAAAGTGTATTCATTGCACGTTAACTATAAGCGTACTTATATAAAACAGTATCAATTATTTCATATCGATATCTTTTTAAAATAATTTACATTTTTTTCTAATTTTTTACTGGCCATGACTTATAAATCTATATTTTTGACTTAATGCTTTATATTATAACTAAAACATTTTCTGTTGCAACTAGTTTGAGGTTCAAACTTAGTTTGATTGGACTATATTTATAACTTACAATTCATGTTTATAGTCTTTTTTCAACCAAAAACGGTCATAAAAAAATGTTTTATCAAACAGAGGTCAAAACTTACCAAAAGGGACACATATCTCATAAGTCGAACACAAACTGTCAAGGCCGTGGCAGAGAAAACACGACAAAAAAGACAAACATCATTACATAAAACACTGCATAGAAAAGAAAGGCTGAGCTGCATGAACCATACCAACAGTCGGGTGTAAGTCATTAATTATAAGCTTTGTCAATACAGAAACATTGAATATTTTATGGATTACAACCCTTCGAATAAAAAGTCAATAACTTTATAAGTTAATGGCTCCTGACGCATGTGACATGTATTATTCAGTAGATGGTAAGCTCTAGAAATAACATCATTTTGGCATATGAAACCAAGAGTTCCAAGAAATTTAAATCATCCCTTCCTAAATTTTACGGACGTCATCACGAGTCGGTTGACCGTTATGAAATATCCATTTCAAAGATGATAATGAATATTCCTTATGTCGTCAATACAATCCCGTTCCTTTCCACGAATGTGACCCACCGAATTAGACTCATTAACGGGTTTGAACTAACATGAGCAACACCTGCATACCCTCTAGGCGTATTTGAGATCACCAACAGTTTTTAAAGTGGGGTTCGTGTTGCTTAGTCTTTATTTTTCTTAGTTGATTTTTTTGTACTATTGTTTCTCTGTCTTTTTCTTTTTTTACCAAGGCATTGTCACTTAATCTTCGATTAATGAGTGTAAGTACCCCTCTAGTATCTTTCGCCCCTCCTTTTGCAGGAACATTATGTAAAACCCGCCATATTCGTCATGTGCCTGTCCAATCTCAGGAGCCTTAAATTCGATGGTTGTCGTTGATTCATTTGTGTCATATTTGTTTTTAAAAATTCTATTGTTAAGAATTAGGCAGCTATTTTTATCGCTTGAATTGTTTCACATTTTTCATGCCGTTTTTTGTTTAGAACGTGACTAATGAGTTTTTTTGTAGAAAAAAACCCGCGAGACTGGCGAACAAACTTTCAATCAGAATATCTTTGATGAGTTTATTAAAGCTGACTTTACGGTATGTATTTTTCAAATTACCTATTGTATGCTATACGGTGACCTATTATTGTTTTAATATATAAATTGAACACAGGTGGATAATTGTCTCATTGACAATCACACCCCATTTCCTTATTCTTATATATAGTCATCAAAACACATATCAGGGTTGTTTAAACGTTAACATATAAAATATAAAATGTATCAATACCCTAGACTCAAAAGACGCCATAAAATCATGTTTTGTTAAAAAAAAGCGACAAATCCATTGTATCAATTATTCGTGTAAAATAAACCATAAATAAAACGTTGTTTTGTGTAAAAGTTCTTGAAGTAAATCCAATATTTTCTTTTCTTTTGGAAGTTTTCAGTTTATTTTTGATCTACGGATTTAAATGTCTCTAATATTTTTTGCCCCGTTTTTAATATCTAACAAATTTTGTTCTCAAACACGTTTAATGGACTAGTAATCTTGATTAATCAACACAACATAATAATACAAGGCGGGTGTTGTCTTTCAATATTTGCTATGCTATATGTTTTATAATCGACCGCCATCTTGATCGGCAGTAATGGAAACAAAATATTTCTTGTTTTGATAGTTACACAGAACAAATTGGTTATTAACTTTTTTAATCTACCTTGGAGATTGGTATTTTTTTTCTTCTGTATGCTCATTGCTTAGGTTTGCTTTTAGTAACAAAAAAGAGAGGGACGGAAGATACCAAAGGGACAGTCAAACTCATAAATCTAAAATAAACTGACAACGCCATGGCTAAAAATGAAAAAGACAAACAGACAAACAATAGTACACATGACACAACATAGAATAAAGAATAAACAACACGAACCCCAACAAAAACTATGGGTGATCTCAGGTGCTCCAGAAGGGTAAGCAGATCCTGCTCCACATGTGGCACCCGTCGTGTTGCTTATGTGATAACAAATCCGGTAAATAGTCTAATTCGAGGAAACAATTTGTCAATGCAAAATGGTTTTTTTTTTTTATCAAATATGAACCTTGAATATGAGTTTCAAGTAGATAATTTACTAACCTATTAATTCCTACATGAGTAGTTAGTTAAGTCTTTGTTGATTTCGCACTTTTTAAAAAAAATATGCAGAACTTATCTTTATTTCAAATGAAGAAATACTTGGCATGAATAAAGCTTTATTTTTAATATAGACAACATTCCACATAACATTTCATTGCATATAACAAAATTATCATCACCAGAAGTTAACCAATCAAATGTTCACCTCTTTTTCACCTGTGTACAAGCTTTAGTAACTATGTAACCTCAAGTTTTCAAGATATTCTATAGAACCCCCCCCCCCCCCCCAAAAAAAAAAAATAAAATAAAATAATGGGATTTAAGATTACGCTCCACGTTTGACACCCGTCGTGTTTCACATGTTCGAGAGGCAAGGTCGAATCCTTATTTTGCGTTAACATGTCAACATACAACTTTACATATCAGCACATTATTTATACACAAAAAAAATAAACATAACATGGATACCTAGGCAGGATTAATTTTTTTGTATTTGCGCCAGATGCACAATTCGTCTAAAAAAGACTCATCAGTGACGATCGAATAAAAAAGGTTAAAAAGGCCCAAAAAATACGAAGTTAAGAAGCATTGAGGTCAAAGCTTCTTAAAAGCTTTGCCAAATACAGATAAGGAATGTATTCCTGAGGTATCTTATTATTTGAAAACAATGAAACTGATCTAACTGCAAATATTTGGATTTTTTTTTATCTTCTGGGGTGTTTTTACCGAGTTTCAGTCGACGACTTCCGTACAGATCGAATAATATCTAATTGAAAGATTTAAAACGATTTAGATTCCTCTTTTTCTTGTGTCAATAGAAAAAGAACGCTATTCAAAATTATATAAAAAAGTGAAATCGCAGAAATGTTTGTCTTTTTCATTTTTAGCCATGGCGTTGTCAGTTTATTTTCGATCTATGAGTTTTAATGTCCCTCTGTTATCTTTCGCCCCCTTTTTAAGACCTTTACCTCATCTGGAATATGTTATTTGCTGTGATAATATAAACGATTTTACTGCACTAAATGCATATTTCGACAAGAAATCTTTCTTCAAAAGCAAATACAATCATTGAAGAGCTGATCAAATAAAAAAGGATCTAGATTATAGCTTAATACGAACAACCAGTAGTAATTCGTCACTTCTGTGTTGCCTTGAAATATAATGTATACGGTTATTTTCTGTATATTATCTGTTTATCAATCTGTACAATCGTTTGACATACCAAGGTTTTTCAACTTACATGCAGATATGGACTAAGTTAGATTTGAAACAATGTTTTGGTAGTCATTTGTTCATACCCTTGATTGTAATTGGTTGATCTTTAAAATCTGGTACCGTACATGTATGTGGACGTTCGAAAAACCAGGAACAGAAACGTTCAAGTTCAAGGCCATCATTGGCTCATACCGACCGTTAATATTTGCATATTCCGAAGGCATACTGGATATTTTACGGAGTGATCCAACCTAAATGATTACAGTCACTGTGGTATTATTGTGTACACAAAATGCACGTCTATTTATTACTTTACTAGTATATCTTTGATGATTTATGAATATTTATATATACCAGGTTTTTAGTGTTTTATTTTGATATTATGGTTACACGTAATTGCCAATATAATATGTTTTTTTGCACCTATCATACAAGTTGGAGGTTCAGCTTGCTAGCTATAATGCCAGATTTAATTCACCACTTTCTACATAAGGTTATGTATGTAAGTCGGGAAAATAGTCCAAGTGGTTGAACAATTTTGGTCTCCTTTACATGTAATATTTATTTGATAATTGTTTCATATAAATGAGACATTTTCTTTCTCTTTTTTATATATATTATGAACACAAAGAGGTAGAGCCAATTTGCCGGCAATTTGTTTCATTCGATAAGATAGGTAAAATCATGTTTTAAATAGCCCGATAGATAGTTTAAACATATTTTATTGTTCAAAATGACAAAAGGATCAGACACAAGTTTTACATCTTAGTAACGTCTTCTCCAAAACAAAAACAAAATATACACAATAATTAATGAACACATCAAATATTTCATACTAACAAATAGTTTAAGAATAAAGACATGAAAACAAAAGGAAACTTTTTGAAGCGAATCAATGGATTTTAATCGAGTGCATCTTTTTACTGTATAAATACGACACAAACACACCGAATGGTTAGTGGAATTACCTATGCGCAAATTTTGTTCTTGTGGACATAACTTAAATAAGTGTGTGTGTTTTTCTCATGATAAATGCATGGGATCTTAACATATAATCCAAGTTTACGAAAAGGATGTATGCTGCACAATGGTAAGTATAGATTTGAAACTTATTCTTATATTCTTTCGTTAAAATCCATTGAATCGTTATTGATAACAAAACATAACAGTAAATATTCACCAAGATCATTCGATTATTGTCATTACATGTATATAGAAATATCTTTAATCACATGTGTTGTAAACAGAATTAAGATTGTCAATGCAGAGAAAAACGTTTGGTATTTTTTATATACCTTTGAACAGATAAACAATTATTATCATTTTCTTCAGTACTTAAAGCATGATCACCAAATAATAATAAATCTATAGTAATATTTACATTTAAGACATTAATTTCGTTTAACATCAGATTTCTCTGAGCTGAAAAATTAATACAATATAATAGATAGTGTTCAACATTTTCATTCATAAAACCACATGCACAATATGTATTTTGTATCAAATTTGCTTTGAACAAGTCAGCACGCAGTGCGCTACATCTGTTACGCAGCCTTGTGTGTAAAACAGAATACAAACGATCTCCTAAAGAACCAAATCTCGGAGATTTATTATTTCTATAGTATAGTTTGTGCAAGTTTAATTTAAAAAAGAAAAATGTAGGAATATGTCTTATACTTAGGTCTAAAGAGTTCCACAGTGCAATAGATGACGGAAAATAAGACTGTTGATAAGCTGATAAACGATTTACGGGAATAGTAATATTTTGACTGTTACGCAAATTATAATTACAAATATCTGATACAAAATCCGGAACCAAATCGTGTAAATAATCTGGCGCTTGGTTATTTATAATCTTATAAAACATAGATAATTTTTTAACCTCCCGTCTGACGCTTAATTTTTTCCCATCCCGTCTCCAAATAGATACTGTTCCGGCTAGCGTAACTTGTTAATCCCGTAACTATTCGAGCAGCCTCGATTTGGATATTTTCCAACCGATCAGAATTTGTTTGTCCACAGTTATCCCATACTTCTGACGAATACTCCAAAATTGGCCGAATAAAAGTCATATAAATTTTTTCCAAATATTCCCTCTTAAGTCTAAATTTTAGTTTTCGTAAAACATTAAGCTGCTTCGAAGTTTTTTCTATCAGCTTATCAACATGCTTACTCCATTTACAATCACTACTAAATATGACACCAAGATGTTTATGCGTATGAACTGGCTCTAATGTAGTGCCATCAAAATCAAAAGAAAAATTACTTTGTATAGTTTTCATACTGAATATCATAATATCTGTTTTATTTGGGTTAAACTTCACTAGCCATCTGTTTGACCACGCATTTAAATAAACAAGATCTGTGCTGATTAAATTTCTTAAGATCGATTCATTAGGAGCAGTATGACCTATTGAAGTGTCATCTGCAAAAAGCCTCCCAAATCCAGAAAAACCATCAGCTATATCATTAATATATATCAAAAACAATAACGGTCCTAATACCGAACCCTGAGGCACACCGGCGTTTAATTTTCCAAATTTTGAAAGTGAATCTTTTAAGACAACTTTCTGAGATCGGCTACATAGGTAGCTTTTTAACCAACACAGCAAGTCTCCCTTTATACCATATTTTTCAAGTTTGTATAGTAAAGCCTTAATCCAAACCGTATCAAAAGCTTTACTTATATCTGCAAATGTAATGCTAGTAACTAGCTTATCATTTAGCGCCAATAAAATTTTGTTGTAAAGTTCAATTAATTGGTGCGTAGTGGAATATCCTGGAATAAATCCAGATTGATACTTATACAACAGTTTATTTTCATGTAAATGGTTAAAAATATTTTTGAAAACAATTTTTTTCTAATAATTTACTCACACATGACAATAAGGAGACAGGCCTGTAGTTAGAAGGTAGTGATTTGTCACCACTTTTGAATAAGGGAATAACATATGCAATTTTCCATTGATCGGGAAATACTCTCTCATGAAGTGATTTATTAAAAAGTAAACATAATGGTTTTGAAATTTCATTTCTAACAGCAAGTAACATTCTGTTGCTAACAATATCTGGTCCTACCGCTTTATTTGGATCAAGCGTAGAAATAATATCAAGTACATCTTGTTCACTAACAATTATCTGCGAAAGAAAATCATGACAGCGATCATCAAATTCCGGTAAATTTTTATTAGCATCATTTATATTAGAAATAGAACAAAAATATTTATTTAAAATCTCAGACTTTTCTGTTCCTTCATACGCAAGGTTAAAGTTATGATCCGGGTCTCTTAGCGGAGGAATATCATGAGTTGGTCTGTCGCTTTTAATTAGCATATTGATGGTCTTCCAATACTGTTTACAGTTTGCAACTTTAAGTTCATCCAAATTCTCGTTAATAGTCGCGTAAAAATGCTTTTTAGCTTGCTTTTTTAAATTATTAACTTTGTTCCTTTGTTGCTTATATTTATGTTCAGCAGATGTACTATGTGAACGCATAAAATTTTTTCGAAATCTGTCCCGTTTTCTCGTTTCCCGTCTCAAATTTGAATCAAACCAAACTTTATCATCACATCTTATAGTTACTTCCCTTGTAGGTATACACGCAGATGCTATATTAATAAAAGTGTTAGTGAAATTTGTAGCAGCAACATGAACATCACTTGCATCAGAAATCAAAATTTCCCAATTAGTATTAAGTACTTTTTGTTTCATCAAGTCATAATCCCCTCTTTTATAATCCCATATAGATCTAATATATGTTCGACTTTTACTAAAACCACAATCAATTGTGACATATGTTCCATCATGGTCACTTATACCTCTATCAATAGGTATTGTGTCTTTATCTAAAACTGGTATAGAGTCTGTAACTAAAATAGGGTCAAGTAGTGACGAGCTACTTGTTCGTGTGTCAAAGTGCGTGGCTTTGTCAATTATGTTAATCAGGCCATTAATAAAAATAATATCTCTAATATTTGACGTAGATCAGACATAAAATTTTTATTCAGATCACCTAAGCAAATTATATAATTATTTTCATCAAGGGCGTTTTTCAACATTTGATCAAAGTATTGCCAGAAATAAACTGTAGATTGCCTTTCCGACCTATAATTTATATTAATCAAAATAGATCGAAGTTTGGTCTTTAACTCAAACCACATGCTCTCAATTTCATCATGCTCTAAATCTTGTCGACGGATTATGTGAACGTAATTTTTAAAATACATGATAATACCACCACCATGTGAATTTCTGTCTTTTCGAACTGGTGCTTCAAACCCCATAATAGATATATCGTAATCAGTAATATTAGAGTCTAAATGTGTTTCTGTGAAAAATACTACATCATAATCCTCAATAATATCTGCAATATAGTTCAGTTTATTTCTAAGGCTTCTAATGTTGCAATGGAAAATTGACAATGTTTTCTCGGAATACTCGTGTGTGCGCTCAGGACCCGGTTCGGTTCAATGTCACCACATATTAATAATAAACATAAAAGCAATATATAAAAAGAAATCAAATTACTACAAGTTCTATACAAATTGCGTATACTTAGTTTAAATCTTGATATCATTTTTATTAATTCTGCCAGCATATCATTTAAGGAAAAACAATACCGGTAAACTGTTTTTCTCAAACAACCCAAACTAGTCTTGTGATAAAACAGTCCTATTGTTATCCTGTACGATACAATATCATTACCCATTGTCAAATACAATACAATAGAAAAGGATAACAATATAGGACTGCATTGTAAAACATGATACATAGCATGGACAATTATAATTCGAATGACCCTTCATGAATTTCAGAAAAATAAAAAGTAAAACAAAAAAGAAAAATATGTACATGTACAAAAAGCAATATTTCAACATCGTAAATATTCGATGTTGATATTGCAAATATTAGAGAGCTGAATTTTTAACAAAGATTTTGTGTTAATGATACTTTAATAACATACTTAGATGAAATAATTCCAATTAAGTGACCAATTTTTATGCGCCTCTCTGAATTATATCGAAAGTGGTAATAAACATATAAATTGTTGTCAAATAAGGTAAGGTATACTATAAATTTAGCTTGGACATAATAACCGTAACGATTGTCACGTGGTACAATGTTTATTAAAGGACACTTCGTTGATTATCACTCATGTGATATAGAGTAGAATTTAAACCTATTGACATTGCCAAAGATGTATTATTTTAGTGTATGTAAACACTACCACGTGTTTCTAAACACGTGTATTATACAACAGTTACTGTTAAAAATTAAGTAAACACGCATAGTCCTTACTAGTTAAAGAATTTTCTTAAAAAAGTATATTGACAAATTACATATTGTACATAGTATTAAACTAAATCATACAGTTCCGAGTAAATTTGTGAATTTGTAAACTTTATTTAGACAAAACAAACAAGAATATGATGGTAACGGAATGTCTAATCCTCATTCTGGTCATCACCTTCAAGGACTTCCCCACCAAGTCTGTATATGTCTTGCCTTGAGTAAATCTTTTTAGGACGAGCATTTTCTGTTGTTTTTACTATTATGGACCCGTCATGTGTCCAAAAGGAGTGTATGATATCTTTTTCACGCAAAGTGTTTAATCTATGTAGCAGATCATACCTGTGTTTGGTTAGATTTTCAGCAATGAAAATTTTGCTTTTGTTTCCTTTTAAATAACGCTTGCTGTTGAAGACTAATTGTCTCTGACGGTATGACAGGAAGCGTACAATGATTGCAATTTTGCCATCTTTAATGTCACCAATTGGATGGGACCGGCCAATGTCTCTTGTGTTCAAATTCAATTTGAGATTTTTATTACAAATATCAAGTACAAGTGCATCAGTGTTAATAGGTTTAATTATGTCACCATTATCGTCAGTTGGAGCTGGAACATTATGAAATCGCAAGCTTGTTCTTCGCGAATATTGTTCCTGTTCCTCAATTCTGGCCTCGACCTTGTCTAATTTGGTTTTTAACATTTTCATTTCCTCTTTATATTTATTAAGTTCTATGGTATTAAGAATAAGAGCATCTTTGTTGTGTTTGATACTTAGCAAGTGAGGCTGCATGCATTCATCAACTATCTGGACAATTTTGGGTTTGACCATTTCAATGACAGATAGATGCTAATTATAGTACATGAAAATACGTCACATCATCTATTTTCATACCTTAAACAGGTATTCCTACAAAAACAAGGCCAAGACTATTGATTTTTTAATATTGATTTTATCTAATTATTAACATCCTTTATGCAAGGTGCCATACCACGTAACTTGTCAAGGAGCCAAATAATATCGAACAAATTCAAATCGTGATTTACTCATTCTGGATATATGTATATCTGAATTTGTCGTCTATAAGACAAAATAAGATAATACGTGTATATATTTTAACCGGAGAACATCTTATATCATTGGTCATAGATCACCCTGTGTTACTAGCACAGTCATGTTATATTGCCTTTTCTGTCATTTTAACAAATCGGTCCTTCGTTTTGATACAGATGCAACAGCTTCTTGATGTGTTACCTACAATCACGATGTGTAGTGTAACTGATTTGTTCTGTTGTGTTGTTTTATTTTCTGATGACTTAGGTACCGGTGTAGGGACGGTGTTAAAAATTTCAGTATTAGTATCTATACAGTTTGTGAAATGGCGACAACATTGTTGTTGGCTGCATTTGTTACATAAAATACCATGTTCAAAAAATGTTTCGATTTTTTTGTTGTTGTTGTTTTGAAACTTGTATACAATGGCCTTATTTTAAGTTATGTGTATATTACACCCGCAACATGTAGGCTTCATTTCTATAGAATTAATTCTCGTGTTATTGGTTATGTACAGGCACCTACATCAGTTTGACGGCAGTTGTCCCTTGAATATATGTGATAAATGTAAACACATGAATGAAAGTAAGTCAATAGTATGGAATGATTGCACACAATAAGCGATACATTTTTTTCTTTGATACATGTAAAATGATATACTAGTAAACTATATAGTCAATATGAACCAGAATGACTCTATGAATTAAGCAAACATCCGAAAAAATATAGAAACATTAAAATTTAATATAACAACACAAAAAAAATTAAAAATATTCTAAGCGAGATTCGAACCCTTTCTTCAAAATCATCATTTAATAGAAGTTCTATGCTCTACTGATGGAGCTACGGTGATACTTATCAATATAACTCTTATTAAGAAGGTATATAGGTACAATTTATCGGTGTAACCATTTTTTCTTCAAAAAGTTGTTTTTTATGTAATAAGGACACACTAAACCAATTTCATTTTTGAGACAAAAAGTAGTATGAATAACAACAGTCATAAAAAGCATAACTTTTTGTTGGTTTGGAATGTCCTTCTGGGGGGATTCCCTGTTTTTTCCACCTAAAAACACCCGAAAATCCGCATATTGGACTTTCATCCCTTTTGAGGGTTAAATTAACTATTGATTACACATATCATAATATATGTAAATCGATATATTGATCAAAAAGCATTTATATTTTTTGTTTTTATAGTAAATTTTATTCTGTCGGCACTTTTTGAAATTGGCCCTTCTGTGAAAAAAATCCTCGGCAAATTGGCCCTACCTCTTTATCCTTGAGCTTTTGATTTTATTTTGTCTTTAAATATATATTTTTTTTAAATGTAAGTCAAGATACATATTGTAGCAAAGCAAATGAGTATTTGTATTGTATGGGAGAAAGTCAGAGAGCGAGAGAATATTACCTTATATGTCAGTGATAAGTATTGTATACTGAATTATTTTCTATATGTAACCCCTAGATACCATTGTCAGGTGGTAGTGTAGGGGTACATGTATGTTAAATCCTGACTATTGAAAAAAAAAAAAAGGAATATGACCTTTGAGAATGATTGAAGTGTTTGAACTTTTGATTTTGCTATTTGTTAAAGAACTTTTTGTTTTGAATGTTCATTGGATTTTTTTTTTATTTTACTTTTTTACACTTCTTATCGAGAACTGTGCATGTGTTCAACCTCATTTTATAACTCAATGGGTAAAAAGAACATGCTTGAAAGATTTTCAATTACTAATTCTAGTTTCATTAACGAAAACATCTAGTGCACACTTTACTGTAATGAAATGGTATACTTTAAACCAACTTATTTTCGCGGATACTTTATTTCGCGTTTCACCCTTTCTTGATCACTTCGCGGCTATTTAATCTCGCGATTATCTGATTTACTTGATGAAGTTTATTAAGGAAAGGTCAAAGATTGACATATTCGCGACGATTTATATTCGCGCTATTTTTCTACTCGCGAAAGTCGCTAAAATAAATCGCTCGCGAAAAAAAAGTTGGTTTACAGTATATGACAAGATTTATAGGTGAACTGACATTTTACAATGAACATTAGTACTTTTGATTATTATGACTGAGATGTGACAAAATTAACACAATATTTATATATATATATAATTGTACTATGACGTGAAATGAAACTTTCAGTTGCTAAGATACTCGGCAAATGCATATCATATACAAATCAACAATTATTTTCAGTTTCTACATCATTTTTTCTTTGGTTGAGAGTTGTCTAATTGGCAATCATACCACGTCCTTATCTGTGATCTCACTAAAGATCAATAACAAATCGTTAATATGTCTATATCATTCGTCACAACTCAGCCGATTCCGTGCCTAATCTAACAGCGGAGTCACCCGAGGACTGCCGATTCCGAGCCTAATCTAACAGCGGAGTCACCCGAGGACTGCCGATTCCGAGCCTAATCTAACAGCGGAGCCACCCGAGGACTGCCGATTCCGTACCTCATCTAACAGCGGAGTCACCCGAGGATTGCCGATTGATGCCTATAAAAGAACATTGGCAGATAAAATTTGTTCTTTGATGAAGAGTTGTCTAATTGGCAATCATACCACCTCCTTATCTGTGATCTCACTAAAGATCAATAACAAATCGTTAATATGCCTATATAAGAACATTGGCAGATAAAGTTTTACTAGAACTCTACTTCTGTCGAAGAATTTAAAGGTGCGTATTATTTAAAACTTGTTACTTTTGTTACTTGTTTTCATCATTATTTGTTGTTATAATTATGTTCGCTCTTCGGTTAATTGGGTGCATTTGTAATATATTTTAGATACGATTACATACAAAATGAGAAGTTAATCAAGCTATATAAAACTATATTTAATCTACCATTCTCTACATTAGAAAATGCCTTTACGAACTTCAGGACTATGATAATTGTTATCCATTCGTTTGATGTGTTTGAGTTTTGATTTTGCTATTTGCTTAGGGATTTTCCGTTTACAATTTTCCTTACAGTTTGGTATTGTTGTTATCTTACTTTTGTATTCGTCATTATCATTATTTGATCTACTACTTATATGTGTCCTTAGGTAAATTGTATGCATTTGCAATATACTCAGTCAAGGGTAAGGAGCTAGTTTTCATAAAACGAATAAATGATGACAGCAAACATGCCTGATCGAAATGAGCAAACATCTATTAGAAATACTAGAACACACCCGTGATATCGCGGGTCCGTGACTGAATTAAAGTATAGAACTATGCGTAAGCCTTATTTTAGTATTGGTATTGTCATCTGATAAAGTCGTGCCGATTATAAGATACACAGTTTTCTCTGCTTTCAAATCTTTCTGTTTGAACCCGTCGACCTGGAACGTATCAATTATTGGTAATATTCAGGTCCTGCAATTAAGTATTTTTTAATCAACAGCATTGTCCAATAAAGTTGAATTCTTTGATTCGCTGTTTTACGTCATGCCCCCTAACAAATTGAAAACTGTATCTATACGCCTTATTTTAAGTCCAGATTTTTAGTAAAGTCTTACTGATTAAAATACTACAATAGGTAAAAATTTGACTGAATTTAGTATTGTCAACCCTGTGATTATGACCCGTGTATATAGCAAAATCAAACACACCGTTTGGTGGTGCGCCTGTCAGATGCGGAACGTACAGATAAGGTAATAGGTAACAGGTGAATATACTATTGGTATCGGTATCGGATTCGACCCGGAACTTGTTAATTATTGGCATTATTAATTATGTGGAAAACAAAAGGGTCTGGAGTGGTGTAATTTTTAATCTACACCATTGTCCTATATTAGCTATATATAAAGTTGAATTCTTTGATTTGTCGTTTTTTACCGATGACGGCTGATAAATTGGACCTCGTAATTTTAGTATTATAGATAAAGCTGGATTAATTAAGGATAATCTAATCTTTCATTATCTTTTACAAGAGGCATATACAGATAAGACAAGACAATAAGATAAGATAAAAAGATAAGATAATAAGATAAGATAATAAGATAAGATAATATGATAAGATAATAAGATAAGATAATAAGATAAGATAATAAGAAAAGATAATAAGATAAGATAGATAAGATAATAAGATAAGATAATAAGATAAGATCTTATAGTGCATATTTTTGTTGAAATTATAGGAAGAAGTAAAATCACAAAAATCACTGAATTAAAATGGCAATTTCATATCTCAAACACATCAAACGAATGGACAAAAACTGTCATATTCATGACTTGGTAATGGCATTTTCTACATAAGAAAATGGTGAATTGAACATTGTTTTATAGCTAGCTAAACCTCTCACTTTTATTACAGTCGCATCAAATTCCATTATATTGACAACAATACGTGAACAAAACAAACATACACAAATATATAAACAAATATATTGTGTATTCACAAAAATAATGTACAAAACAATTGGCGGACGGGTTATTTTATGTAATGTCTCTATGTTGAAAATAACAGAATCATAATATGGTTTGTTACAATAATTGCAATCATAGCCTGCTTGTTGTATTACATGAAAACAAAGATATTTTCTCAAACTATTATGTCCTATATTTGCGTTTTACAAAACCTACTTTTTATATAATTGGTGATTTTAAAGGCCTACTTGTTTCTTTAAGTAAATATATTCTCTGCAGTTGTAAAAAAAAAAACAAAGACTTCATTTACTTTTTTACTGACTGATTCAAGCGTCACTGTTGCGTCTTTTGAAGACGAAACGCTCGTCTACGATGAGTGTTTTATGCGTGAATGTCGCTTTTTATCTATTTATTTTGTAATTACCATTACAGATAATTACTGAGAGTTCAAGAAGCAGTTCATCATTAATGGTACACACAAAATGAATGTGAGTAGAACATTTATATCAGAAAAATAAACAAGAACAATGCAGCAATACAAATAAAAATTACCGCATTTTCAAAAACATTTTTTTCCGGAAAATGTCTGTATCAAGTCAATAATATTACAGTGTTTTTCCATTCGTTCCTTGGATGATATAAGCAAACGTTTATGTCGTACAAGTGAGAGGTTTAGCGCTATAAAACCAGGTTCGGACCACCATTTTCTACATTTAAAAATGCCTGTACCAAGTCAGGAATATGACAGTCGTTGTCCATTTGTTTTTGATTTGTTATGTCATTTGATTTTGCCATGTGATTAGGGGCTTTCCGATTGAATTTTCCTCAGAGTTCAGTATTTTTGTGATTTTTTTTATATATGGAATAACCTTTTTTGAATTTACCGTTGAGTTTGGTATTTTTTCTTATTTGATAATTACTTCATTAAAACACAACTGTGGACAAAACATGGAAAAAGAAAGATACCAGATTGACCTTAAAACTTATAGATAAATAATAAACTGACAACGCCAGGACTACAAAAGAAAAAGACAAACATACAAATAATAATACACAAAACGCAACATCGAAAAATAGACTAAGCAATACGAACCCCACCAATAACTGGGATTGATCTCAGGTGCTCCGGTAGCGTAAGCGTTCCTGCTCCACATGTGGCACCCATTGTGTTGCTCATTAAATTACAAACCCGGTAAATAGTATAAGTTGGTAGGATGAAAAAACTTCATCTGTTTACATTTGTTAGAGCACTTCCTGAGCATTTCTTGTTAATTTGACTTAAGGTAGATAGGATGTCTTCCTCCATCTTGGATTTGGAAATACCAGAAAACAAGGTCTAGATTTTTAATAGAATGTGCAAATTTTAAGAGTAGTAGGAAATTCATGTGTAAGAACTTTCATTTCAATATAGAAAATGACATGTTTTATCATATTTATGGATGTATTTAACAAAAAAACAGAAAACTTTTGTTTTATTTAATATTTTCAAACTTTGCCACATTAGGGGAGGCAACTCAAATGCAAGGGCAGATCATTCAGGCAAATGTACTTTTACAATAGAATGTGTTAGGAATTTGCCTATTTGGTTGTGTAGCAAGAAAACGGGTCCGATGACCCCATTTTTTTTAATTTTTTTTTAACTGAAAGCATACTATTAAAGCTATCTACTCATATGTTATCTCAAAATTATATGGTGTAGTTTATGCTTTATTGCAGAAAATTGGGTTTTCCATGCATAGTCTATACAAAATGTGCAAATTTTAACACCGTGAAGCGTGAAAATAATCCCCGTGACCCATTCTTTTATTGTTTTTTTTTTAATTTTGATATAAACTACATTTTGGCAAATTATTAAAAAATTCTGGATTAAAAAAATGGATTATAATTTAGACACCTAATCTACTGTAATGAAGTTTTGACGAACACTTGGTGATAGTCTAGGGCATTTGCAAGGTTATAGATATTTTGTCTTACGTAAAATTCATCATATACCGTCAATTTGAATTGTTGCAATGACTTAGAAAGAAAAACACGAACAGTCGTTAGTTTTATTGTTTTAATTGTTTTACATTTGTCATTTCGGGGCCTTTTATTGCTGACCAAGCGAAATGGGCTTTACTTATACATGTTAGTTTTTTATATTGCTTTCAACTTTTTGTCAAATGCTCTTATTACAAATAGACTCGTCCACAGTCTTCATCCAAAGTCAAACTTCAATGTTCGACAGCCAGAGATCCCAAACAATTAGAAATCTTTACGTAGGGAGCTACCGTTTGAGATTTAGGGGGAGAGGGAAGGAGGATGCTAGAATGAAATTTGATAAAGGCATGACAGACGTTTTGAATAAAGAAAAAGTCAGGATGAGATACTTTGCATAATTACAATTTTTGTTTTAAAAAAGTCAGCATAAACTAATAAAAAAAATTCACGACCGAAAAGAAAGGAAAATAAAAAGGCAGGGTACAGATTACAACTTGAATAATGCAGGACAATTTTATTCATCCTAGATTCATTGATAGTCCTTTGATATATACGTCATATATTTGTCTTCTTTTCCGTATTTCAACGTTTACTTTATTCGACCTTTCAACCTTTTGTCTCAATCAAGCCTAGTTATCCAACATATGAGTTAATAAACTCATGATAGATACCAGGACTAAACTTTGTATATACGCCAGACGCGCGTTTCGTCTACAAAAGACTCATCAGTGACGCTCGAATCCAAAAAAGTTAAAAAGACCAAATAAAGTACGAAGTTGAAGAGCATTGAGGACCAAAATTCCTAAAAGTTTTGCAAAATACAGCTAGAGGTAGAAAAGCCTTAGTATTTCAAAAAATTCAAAATTTTGTAAACAGTTGGTTTATAACTATAACCATATCAATAATAATTAAAAGACATCTATTTTCAATACTCGGATTTTTATATTTATATATATATAACTTGGAAATAACTTAATATTTACATTGAAATATGTAGTTTTTAATATAAAAACGACTGTAGATGGTACAAATAAGCTGAACGTTTTTGATCTATTCTATTGTTAAGGAGATAGGAAATAAGAAAATAGTAAGCTTTTCAATGAATAAAATTAGTGTTTGTCAAACTGTAGTACATCGAAAGATTTTTTTTCGATAAAGTGTGTGGTTCAAGAGTTTTGATATTTTCATTATTTTGTCAAATGGTCAAAGGAATTTTAATGTTTTGTGAAATCCAAATTAATTTTAGTCAAGGTGTTTGGTACCACCTTGAATTTCATTTGTGATATGTAAATTAACTGCTATTGACTGATACGAAATTCCTGATGCAATTCGCCTTTTCAGAATCAAATGGACTATGGGTAATCTCATTGTTCTTACACCAAAATAAAAACAATGTAACGTCATTGGTTGAATGTCCATTGTTTAGAACGTTTTAAATCACTTACAACGTTTTGGCGTACGTTTCCAAAAATATTACCCAGAATGCATTAGATTCTGAATAGGTAAATTAAAAAGCAGATAAATGACATTTACTTAATCAAACTAACTTGTGAACAGGATCTATTATTGAAATTCAAATTCAAATCAACATAATGAATATAAAATTGAGAATGGAAATGGGGAATGTGTCAAAGATACAACAACCCGACCAAATAAAAAACAACAGCAGCAGAGGGTCACCAACAGGTCTTCAATGTAGCGAGAAATTCCCGCACCCGGAGGCGTCCTTCAGCTGGCCACTAAACAAATATATACTAGTCCAGTGATAATGAACATTTTGATTCCAAATTTAATTTGCGTCACGGGATAACCTGTATCATGCTAAAAAGCTAAATTCAACTTGTTTAATCCTGTTGTATTTTCTTTGAATTATGTTTACGGTTAACGAATGGTAATGTGAAAAATAGACAAAGCAGATCTAAATCGGCGTGTGTCGTCATATTTATTTTTGTCAAAGGTGTGATCAATAGCGTGTTAGATTTTAATTATCAACATGCACATGTTGGCACACGCATGATTCAAGTAAGAGTGGCTATTTTGCAATTCAAAATAAATTTAGTGTGTCAGTGTTCATGATTAATTAGATACACAGATGAAATACAAAAACACTTTTTTTCGTGCAGTAGGTGTTTTCGTGACGCAAATTCAATTTGGAATCAAATGCTGATTCAAAGATAGTATACTTGTTTTCTTCAAATTAAATACTCATTATAGATATCAGATATGTTACCTTGAACTCTTATCAGAACTGAACGGTAATTGTTTAGGAAGATTAATAACAAGTTTTATTTGTATCCATTTCATTTGTAAGATAATACATACACATTGTATGTAGAATTACAAAATTTGAGTTGTCGTTTAAATTTTTATCCATTTTTTATTTTACTTTAGTTTTCTTCGGGGTTGAGGGGCGAATGGTGTATTCTTTTTCAGCAATTTTTCAAAATCTGCATCATGTTATCTTATTTTCGTTATATAGCTTTAACGAGAATTGTAACATTTTTTTTGTTTTTAAATTTCAACTATAATCATTTTATTTGTTTGGCCTTATGGTGTTTTCTTTAGAGAAACAAGAGTACCAAAATTATCTTTACTTTATTCTGACCAATTCATATCACATTATTAGATATAAGAAGGTGTGGTATTGTTTTGGACTATTTGTTGCAACCGGTAGTTATTGTACCCTTATTTTGCCCCAATAAAGAGTGATCTCAAACTATTATTAAAGGTTTTGTTGTTATTATAATAAGTATCAAATTATCAAACTGCTTCCAGAGATAAATATATTTTGAGGACGGACTTAATACAAATTAATCACATTATATACACTGTAAACCAACTAATTTTTGCGAGCGATTTATTTTCGCGACATTCGCGAGTACAAAAATAACGCGAATATGTACAATTTTGATCTTTACCTATTTAACTACATCAACATGATCAAGCAATTTGAAATTCGTGAAATTAAATCACCGCGAAAAGTGTTAGTAAGAGGTAAACGCGAAATAAAGTATCCACGAAAATAAGTTGGTTTATAGTATATATATTTGGCAAATTATAACTTAGTGCAGGTAAATTATAGATCATCATTTGCTCCCGTCCTCAATCATACCCTTTCCCTTTATAAATAAAAGTAATAATCTATAGATATAAGTGCCAAATGAGACAACTCTCCATCCAGGTCACGATCAGTAACAGTAAACCATTATAGGTCAAAGTATTTAACTAGATGAAAGAAGTTGTGGTATGAGTGCCAATGATACAACTCTCCATCCAAGTCACAATCAGTAACAGTAAACCATCACGGAGCTTTGGCTCACACCAAACAGCAAGCTATAAAGGGCCAAAAAAAAAACGACTAGTGTAAAACCATTCAAACGGGAATGTATATACATGAACCTGAACATTTAATCGTAATCTTTTGTACATTTTATAATAGTTATATCACCGAAGTTTATACTTATACTTATAGCAAATTTTGACTTGGTTAAATTACTTATAATTTTACCGTTGTGCAAAACTTTAGACTTAATTCGTTTTTGCCTTATCAGTATCGTCTATTCTTGTCGATCTAGTACATATTAAATTTGCTCATTGGTCTTTTTTTATAAACTTAGTTGTCTATAAATATATATGTTATATTCATTAAATATGTTATTGCATTTCAATGATACATTATCAATTACAACATTTCCTGAAGGAAATATCGTATATGGTTTCAACAATGGAATCATGCAATCCTATTTTTGAATCAATGAATGACAGAAGACGATTATATACATCTATTTCGCGAGCCTGAGGAAGATATATAGATTTGTTCAGCCAAGAATATTCGTATTTCACGAGGGCTTTTCTCGAGGGAAATATGATTTTTCGAGGGTGATCAAATCTTCATATCTCCCGAGACAAGGGAAATGAATGTTTTATTCCACTGCCTATGCGCATGCCTTGTTTACTATCCGAACATAAAGTTCTAGTTTGCATACTTTTTTTTATTCTTATCCTCTTTTTTATAACTAAACACGATATACACATTGATAAACAGTTCGAATCAACAGTTAATTATTTATTAATTTATTAGTCTATTTGTTTCAACGTCAGAAATTGAACATGGTAATGAAATTGCTATCGCTATTTGACAAAAATAAGAAGTTAAAAACGTTATGTACATTAACCGGGCGTGACGTCGCTCGGTGTACAATGTAATTTCGATAATTCAGAGGGGAATATGATACTCAGAGGGGAACATGAAGATTTGTTCAATGACACATGGGATAGTCTCATCCAATCAATAATTGATAAAACTATCAATATGTATAAACAGTGGAATAAAGACATTTACATTAACATACTATGAAGCAATTTTATTTGAATTCAAGACAAATATGTATTTTATGTTGATATTTGTAATTTTTTGCAGACATATCAAATATATATTTCGTATAACATTTGAATTCGTAGTTTATCTTAACCGCCATGGCTCAACAACAATTTGAAAAAAAAAGCACAAATAAAATTGTTTTTACAGGGCCAATGTGAACTCATTCTATAAATATGCTTATAAAACCTTTTCCTTGATAAACCATGTGTTCAGGAACCTGATGTTCAGTGGTTGTCGTTTGAAGATCATAAATGTTTCTCGTTTCTCGTTTATTAAAAAGATTGGACCGTTGTTTTTTTTCGTTTTAATGATTTTAGTCATTTTTGTGGCTCTTTAAAGCTTGCTGTTAGTTGTGAGCTAAGACTCCGTGTTGAAGATCATACTTTTACATGTAATGGTTTACTTTAAACAATTATGACTTTGATGGAGAGTTGCATCAATGGCACTCATACCACAACTTCTTTCATCTAGTTAAACACTTGCATTGTGATTATGAAATGTAAAAGTCATAATTATAGAACTCCTTTCATAATTTTCTGCGTTACATGTTTTAACAAATACAAGAACATTACCTGTTTTACTTTTATTGGTTTGAGCGTCACTGATGAGTCTTTTGTAAACGAAACTCACGTCTAGCACAGATACAAATTTTCAATCCTGGTAAATATGATGAGTTTATTCACATAGACCCATGCAGTCCTTTCTTGGATAAATGATTGAAAATAACAGTCATGCCATGTTGTATTACATCATATTTTTTACATACATTTTTTTAAATTTGTAACATCTTATCTATTCCAGGAAACATTCATGCATTCAGCAAGTAGGGATTCGTTGTCAATAGTGTGGATGTCCATGGGTATAGGAATAGCCATAGGTAACATACTATGCATTGCTGTCTGTAGGAAAGCCTTGAAGAAAACATTCCACCGTCTTGTAGTAATGGCTCTTTGTTTTAGCAACATTTTTACTATTTCCGGATCATCCGTCATAGCTTTTACCAGCTTCTTCGAATTTCATAACACAGGAGCATGCATTTTTTATTATAAATTGTTTTGGAATCGTTCTCAATTACAGTCTAATATTTCTACTGTGCTTACAGAGATATTTAACTGTCAAATCATTTAACTTTGGGACTGTAGAAAGGTTTGATTATAAGAAATATCAATGGATTGGCGGCACTATCGTAATAGTTTTTCTGTACACCCTTAGCTGTGTCTTATTCATTCCGCGGGAAAAAGAACTTTCTGCATGCAGTCGTCATGCGCTTTACGGTAACAATATCAGACCATTTGTTGTATCCATGTTCGGTCCGGTGGCGATACTTATAATTGCTGTTTTGTGTATATCAATTCTCACTAGTTACAAAATTTGGACAATTTACTATACACGCAGAGAAAATTGGTCCAAGTTTAGAAGCTTCTCGTACAATAATAAAAATCCTTTTCCAGCAACGACCAGTGTCAGTGATACGTATAAAGTAGAACCAACAGGATCTGGTATAAAAATCAACCAGAAAGGCATAGTAAATCAAGTCAAGATTTTCAAAAATAGATCAAAGGTTGCTGATATAAACAAATATGAAAGCTATACGATAGAGAAAGATGGTCAACATGCTGAAAGCACTAAGACAAAATCAGTAGAAGCATTATGTAAGGATGATGAACTTGACGTAGAAAATCGTGCAGCCAGTTTCTTCGTCATCCAACAAGACAAATCTTCTCATAAAATCAGCATGACAGATTTTTCAGTTCAAAAATCACAAACTTACTTACTTACTTAATCCTCTTCGTGCTTTGATGCACATAAGGCCGACACTAGCTCTCTCCATAACACTCTGTCTTGTGCTTTCTTCTCTACTTTTCGCCAAGACATCCCAACCTCCTTCATCTCGCTTTCCACTGTTCTTCTCCATGTTTCTTTAGGTCTCCCCCTTTTCCTCTTACCAGTTGGAGTCCACCTCAGTGACACTTTAGCGATGTTTGCTGGTTCCTTCCTTAAGACATGGCCTATCCATTTCCATCTTCTTGTTTTTATTTCGTCTCTTATATCTCTTTGTGCTGTCAGTTTGAAAAGTTCCTGGTTGGATATTTTGTTTGGCCAAAAGATTTTGCATATTCTTCTCAGGCAGGTATTGTGGAATGCGGCCAGTTTGTTGAAGTCAGTTTGTATAATTCTCCAACATTCTGATCCATAAAGCAGTACAGATTTGACATTGCTGTTGTAGATTTTGAGTTTTGTGTTTCTTGCAAGGGAAGACGATTTCCAGATTGGTCTGAGTAGACAAAAGGATGTTCTAGCCTTACTCAGTCTTGCTTTGATGTCTTTGGTGGTCCCATTATCACTGCTTATTATGCTGCCTAGGTATGTAAAGTCTTCTATTTCCTCGATGTTCACGGATCCAATCTTTATTGGAATTTTATTTGATTGGTCGTTGATTGACATGACTTTCGTTTTCTCGATGTTTATTTTGAGCCCAAGTTTGTTTGACATGGTGTTCAGTCTTGATGTTTTCTTTTGCATTTGTGCTCTGTTGCTGGATAGTAAGCAAATGTCATCTGCAAAGTCTAAATCTTCAAGAAAGGAGTTGAGTGTCCATCTTATCCCAGTGTTTCCATTTCCTAAGGTTGATCTCATACACCAATCAACAACTATTAAGAAGAGAAGAGGAGAGATTACGCATCCTTGTCTGATGCCTGTATCCACTGAGAACCAATCAGAAAGCTGTCCATTGTGCAATACACTACATTCATACTTGTCGTAGAATATCTTTATCAGCTTGATAATTTTCGATGGTACTCCATATGCTCTTAGTATGTCCCAAATATATTCTCTTATAACACTGTCAAATGCTCTTTGGAAGTCAATGAAGTTTAGTACTATTTTGTTCTGCCACTCTATGGATTGTTCTATGATGTTTCGAAGGGTAAATAGATGGTCGATGCAGCCTCTGTTATTTCTAAAACCTGCCTGTTCTTCACGCAGCTTACTGTTAATGGAATCAGTTATTCTATTCTTGATGACTCTAAGGAATACTTTACTAGGGATTGAAAGTAGTGATATTCCTCGCCAGTTGTTGCAAAGTTTCAGATCTCCCTTCTTTTGCAGTTTTATAATGATTCCTTTGTCCCATTCAGTTGGTATTTCTTCATCTATCCATATGTTCGTAAATAGATAATGTAGTATTTCACTTGTTGATTGTATGTCTGATTTTAATAATTCTGCACTGATGTTATCTATGCCTGGTGCTTTACCATTTTTCAGTTGTCTTATTGCCTTTTGGATCTCATCTTTGCATACAGCTTCTGTGTCTATTTCAAGTGCATCTCCAAACGGTTGAATGTCTGGTATATCATTGTTGGTTTCAGCCCTATTCAGGATAGTTTTAAAGTGTTCGGCCCAACGATCTAACTTTTCCTTGTCTGTAGTTAGTAGCTTCCCCTCTTTGGATAGTACTGGTGCATCATTATTCCTGGACTTTCCACAGAGCTGTCTAGTGATTTTATATACTACACTGAGCTCTCCACGCTTTGACGCTTCTTCAGCTTCATTTGCAAGTTCTTCAACATAGTTTCTCCTATCATTCTTTGCCCCTTTTTTAACTTCTTTGTCTTTATCTCTATAGTCTGATTGCAATTTGGTTTTCAATCTGTTAGATTTAGATGCATTAAGTTTTATTTTTATGGCTTTCCTTTCCTTGATGTTTTCCCAAGTCTTGTCTGACAGCCACTGTTTTCTTTTTCTGTTCTTTAAACCCAATACTTTCTCAGCTGTTTTAGTATAAATGTCCTTGATGTTATCCCAAATTTCAGTTATGTTTTCACCCATGTTTTCATTATTGTCATCAATTTCACGGAGTACTTGGTATCTGTTTTTTACTTCAGTATTAAATTTTGTCTTATTTTGTTGTCCTTCAGTCTCTGCAGATCAAATGTTTTCCTGCTCAGCTCGTTTATCTTCGGAGCTTTCTTGAGTTTCAATTTAATTTTGCCGATAATCAGGAAGTGGTCACTTCCACAATCTGCCCCTCTTTTTACAGATACATCATTCAGTGAATGCCGCCATCTGCCATTTATCATTAGATGGTCAATTTGATTTTTGTCTCTCCTGTTTGGCGATGTCCATGTAAGTTTATGTATCTCTTTGTGCTGGAATAGTGTACCACCAATAACCAGATCATTTAATCCACAAAATTCAATCAGCAGGTTTCCGTTTTCATGAAAAATCACAAACAGGTCTGATCATTTCTTGTTCCCTTTACTTACAGATCTTTCACATGTATAATGATAAGCCATCTGTAAGAGCCTTATAAAAATTTAATTATTTTTCAAGAGTTTTTGAGAGCTTAAACTTGTCAATGATAAAGTTATCAAAAGTCAAGAGAGAAAATTTTCCCACCAAAATTTCAATGGCTAATGTCTTGAAAACAAGCACATTGACCTAGATATTTGTTTTGCTCTTTTGATTCCTTTATTAATCTCCTATCAATATACACTCATGGTTTGAAAAGTTAATTATTTTGAAACTGAAAAGCGTACTCCCTTAAATAGCATTTCATCATAATTAGCAATTATTTTCATTTTAGAGTTTTTTAAAGATTTAATAACTACTTTAAATAGCAAAAATGATCTTCAGAACAAGACAAATATTCATAGTCATCTAACAAATCCTTATTCATCACTAGGTCGATGCCACTGCTGGTAGACGTGTCGTAAAAACGATATAAGAAGATGTGGAATGAGTGCTAATGAGTCAACTCTACATCAAAGTCACAATTTGCAAAAGAAAAAGCATTTTAGGTCAAAGTACGGTCTTCAACATGAAGCCTTGGCTCACACCAAACAGCAAGCTATAAAGGGTCCCTAAAATTACTAGAAAAAAAACATATTGAACGGGAAAACCAACGGTCTAATCTATATAAAAAAAACGAGTTCCGAGTAACTTTTGAACCACATCAACAAACCACAACTACTGAACATCAGATTCCTGACATTAAACAATAAGATTTATATTACAAGGATTTAGAGTCTCGCATATTCAAAAAGCAGTAAACTGTATTAACAACAATATTTTTTTCTACAAAAACTGTTATAAATCAAATAAATACTGTGGATTGATCATCATTCGTTTGGTACCAAACTTTCGTGGATTTCGTAGACACAGGAAAAACCACGAATTCAAATTTTCAACAAATTACACATACTTTTATAAAGTTGTATATGCAGAACTTGGCAAATCCACGAAATCTAATATCCACGAAAAAATGGAAGTTTTTATCAATCCACGAAAATCAATACCGACGAAAATTAATACCGACGAAAATCAAAACCGACGAAAATTAATACCGACAAAAATTAATGAATCAACTGTACATAAAATGTAGACAAAATTCTAATAATAATTTTCTGTTGCAGCTACTTGTTTTCAAGATATATTTCTAGTGCATGCCAAAGAAGAACCAATTGGCAATAGGGAAATGCAAATCTCTACAATTGAGATAAAAGACAACTTAAGTGAAAAAGATGAAGCCATAGAAATTGAAAAACCACGTGGTTCATGGAAAAGAACTGTAAAGCCTGATTTTGTTGCAAAACATAAGCAGTCATGGGAGATTCATGCCTTCAAAACAAGTTTGGTTATATCAGTCCAAACATTAATCCTGACTGGGCCATTAGTCGTTGCGTATTGGATAGAGATTATAACAGGACAACGTTTAACGGAACAAGTAAATGGTATCGTAGGTCTGCCATTTTTAGTTCATGCATTTTCCAATCCTTTCATATATGCTTGGAGAATACCGGATATGAGACGTGAATTCAAGAAAATTTGCAATAGGAACCACTAGAATTATCATGTTCAATCTTAACTCCTTCTCATTAAGGTTATTATTATTATTTTAATTTTAGTTTCTTGTGTACAATTTGGAAATTAGTATGGCGTTCATTATCAGTGAACTAGTATATATTTGTTTAGGGGCCAGCTAAAGGACGCCTCCGGGTTTCTCGCTACATTGAAGACCTGTTGGTGACCTTCTGCTGTTGTTTTTTCTATGGTCGGGTTGTTGTCTCTTTGTCACATTCACCGCTTTTCATGATTTACTCGTTTAAACTAGAATTTAGAATTAAATTATAAGGAATGACTGTTCTATGTATTCTATCTATTTGACAAATTTGGTGCATACGTTTAAATAAACTGCTACGTGCGTTTTTTAGTGTGCACCACCTTTTTAGTGTCATTTCTTGATTGACAAAACAAAACATGACAGTCCCTCCTTAAGTTACTTAGTTGATGACTATAAAGATCTGCGTGTACCTATAAATGTATCTGAAAAGAGTGAACAAGTTCTTATACATTTCATAAAGTGTAATTTTTCAAAGTTTTCAGTCGTGTCAGTTTTCTACTCACTTAGCTTTTTTTTAAAGACATAAACTGTCGTAGGACTACAAATGAGACACCTATTCAACAAAGGTCATATAACAGAATGATCTAAGCTATTAAAGGTAGCATTGTGAATTTAAACAATGAGAAACACCCGCATCAAATAGTCTGCCTTTCGAAATATGACAAAATTTCAAACAATTAAAACAAAACAACAATTGCCTGATTTATGACAAAACAATAACAAAAGAAGCAATTAATCAATACGAACACTGATGGCACATTGCAGGAAGCTTGAACCATGATATTGGCACGAAGCCTAAACACAGTTAACAAAGAGATGAAACGATTTAATAGTACTCGTGGTTGCTAACTTAAATTGCGAATAGAAATGGGGAATGTGTCAAAGAGACAACAACTCGACCAAAGCATACAAAGAGAAGACAAATGTTATTTCAAAGACAAAAGCAAGTAAAAAACTTTATTCTGTAAATACATAATACAGTAAGTTTCAAAATTCCTTCAAAGTGTTAGAAACCTGCAATACATACAATTATCAAGGCGAAGGAACATAAGGATCTAATAAACCAAATCACTTGATATTTAAATCACTGTTACAAAATGTGTTAATACCGATATTTAAAGGTAAAGTAACAAAAATTACGACCTTCATGGAATATAAAAAAACGGAAAGGTTCTAAGCAAATGGCAAAATCAAACGCTCAAACACATTAACTAATAGATAAAAAGTGTTATATTCCATAGAATTCCGTTATTATTAACAATAATATATGAGCAAAACTATCAGAAATAATAGATAAAAAAATTTGATAAAGGGAGTACAGCAGTCAGCATTGTGTTACAATTTTACTCATTCTAAAAATAAATAACTATGTTACCGAACAAAGAGATCTTACGACGCTGTTAACATTTAATAGTACATATGTAAGTATATTCAGAGTATTTAAAAGTTATCACAGATCATATCTTAAACATCCTAAATTACGTGGATTATAAGCAATATCCCCGTTGATGTAAGAGTGCGTTGCATACACATAGATTGTATTGGATTCTAAAGAAGAATTGAAAAAGGTTTATGAGAAAACCAAATATTAAAAAAAAAAAACTATATTTGATTGTATACATGTTCATGATATTATCAGTAAATATTTGTAGTATTGAATGATGAAGTTATTATTATGAAGAAGAGTATTGTATACCTTCATAAAGTAGTACAACAAAATTTTAAAGTTATGTTTCTATTGAATAAATTAAATAGATGAAGAAAAAAATTACAAAATGTTTCAACATTTTCAATTCACATTCTTTTAACAATATGAACATAATTGTATTTTGTTTAGATTTTCTTTTACCTTTTTGACATACTGATGTGTGTTTGTTTTTTTCTACATTGGCTAAAGATATACGGAGAGGGTTGATATCTCATAAATCGTGTTTAACCCTGTCGCATTTTTTAAGCCTGTCTCAATTCAGAAGCCTCTGGCCTTTGTTAATCTTTTATGCTTTTTAATTTTAGTTCATTTATTTATTCCGGAGTTTAGTATAGGGTCTGTTATCACTGATCTAGTACACATTTTTGTTTAGGGAACAGCTTAAGCACACCTGCGGGTCCGTGATTTTCTCGCTGTGTTGAAGACCAATTGATAGCCTTCGGCTATTGTCTGCACTCTGGTCGGGTTGTTGTCTTCTTGACACAATTCCCAATTTTTATTCTCAATTTTATAATTTTTTTCCGAAAGTATGAACTGGAATAAGAATGTATTTTTGGTATAAGATAAGATGTCATATTTAGACAATCAACATGATCAAGCACGACATCGAGAGAAAAAGATCAATGAACAAAATCTATTAAAGATCTGCCAACAAAACTATATTTTTCAAATGGGAAAGCAATATAAACAAAAACAACCACTCATGGTCATATAAATCTTTACATGGAACAAGCAAGTGCATATGAGTAAAAGATAGATTGTACCCCCCTCATGTTAATATCGATCATTTCACTAGTAAACGGCACATACACCTACATCATGTACATGTATATAAAATTCAGTACAGGAAAGGATAAAGCCTAAATTCAAAACATCATGAATATGATGAATATAAAAAAAAAACACCTGTAAAATGATATTTAATTTGAACACATCAGCCATGTATCTTTGATAATTGTTTGTATACCTTTTTATAAAGCAAAATAGTGTAGTTTAAACACTAGAAAAAAAAATTAAGCATTGAAAATGGTGAATTATAAAAAAACTTACACTTCACCAAACGGTGTATTTGGGATTTTTTTTTATATACTTCGGTCAGAATCTCACCTGTAAATCATTATACAGGGACTGAAATGATTAAGTTCAACCATTTACCAATAAAATACATCTACAAGAAGTTTCCGGTTGTAGTGAGAAATCTGAGACGGATCCAAACAGAAAGCATAGAAAACTATGCTCCTTATAAACCGCATAAATTTGACAAATGACAATACTAATACTAACAAGAATGTGTCCATAGTACATGGATGCCCCACTCGCACTATCATTTTCTATGTTTAGTGGACCATGAAACTTGGATAAAAACTCTAGTTTGGCATTAAAATTAGAAAGATCATATCATAGGAAACATGTATACTAAGTTTCAAATTGGTTGGACTTTAACTTCATCCATACTACCTTGACCAAACACTTTAACCTGAAACTTGCACTATGTTCAGTGGACCAAGAAACTATGGGTCAAATCATTTTTAGCATTAAGATTAGAAAGATCCTATCATAGAGAACGTGTGTCCTAAGTTTCAAGTTGATTGGACTTCCACTTCACCAAAAACTACCTTGACCAAACACTTTAACCTGAAGTGGGACGAAAGGACGGACGGACGAGAAGACGGACGGAAGCACAGACCAAAAAACATAATGCCCCTCTACTATTATAGGTGGGGCATAACAATTGAGGCTGAAAATAAGGTATAGCTACTTGAATTTATCAACGGACTCACAATGTCATGGATGTGTTCTGGTATATCTTGATTTTCCCAAGTGATTATGGACTTTCCGAGTTGATTTTCCTGTAAGTTTAGTATTTTTGTGATTTTACTTTTGATTAATATCGATAACAAGAATAACCAATCTTTGAAAGATCCCAAAGATCTTTGAGTGTTTACTTTACATAATTTAATTAACTTTGTAAACGGCCAGACAGTCATTGTTACTGGAAATACACAGGATCCTTGGGTTACAAAATATTTTTTTCTTCATATATGTCAACCTTTACTTCCGCTCGTTTTCATTTAACAGTGAAACTATGCAACATCTTAAAAATAATATAAAAGTAAAATTTTAAATAATCTTGTATTTTTGTTGGATACTTATTTATGTAGTAATAAAAGGTCAAAGATACCTAACGGTTATTCAAACTCCTTACATGTTGTAACAGCAAATAACAAGCTGTCAATGATCAATGAACTCTGTAGTACTCTAATCATGTAAAATGAAGAGTCAAAGTATTCAGAGTATCATGACATTGATTCTTGATTGATTGATTGTCGATTGCATAAGGTCCAGTGGCAAATATGTCATGCATGTCTAGGACGGGAAAAAGACAACAACAAATACAATAGGTAGGTCTTGTAATAGAGGCCATCTGGGATGGAGTTCAGAAAAATTAATTTGGAATGCCACTGGAAAATGCTTATATATTGGATGGGACAGAATCTTTGCCTTGCAAATTGTTGTTGCTAGGGTATTTAACGTCAAGAGAGTGTGGCACTCTCTTTACACAAGAAATCGGATTATGGGATAGCATGACAATTGGGCGTTGAAATTAATGACAAGAATAACCAAAAGTGATACAAAACATGAAGGTAAACGCGTGTTTCTCTATAATGTTTTGTTTTGAAATTAACACAACATATGCATGTCTTTGCTCTCTCTCTATATATATATATGTGTGTGTGTGTGTGTGTGTGTGTGTGTGTGTTGTGTATGTGTCACTGATGAGACCTTTGTAGACAAACCGCTCGTCTGCCGCAAACAAAAATTAAATCCTGGTTTTTATGATGAGTTGAAATGACTGTTCCCATTGAGATCGAATACATTTTGCTATAAATAACATTTTGAACCAAATTGTCTTAGACCAATCTTATAATCATATCATGTCTTGCTCCCATACATAAGACTGTCGTCTTCTCCGCTCAATTCCGCGCTTTGTACACAATCGCTACAACTATGATTATTCCTACGGCAAGACAACTAATAACAATGGCTACTATTTCAGAAGTTGACAATGTTCCTGAAATGAGAAATGAGTAAAAACCAAATTAAATCATATGTAATAAGATCCTTATTACAAACTCATTATACCATTACATCCGCTGTTTTCAGACAAGAACATCAAAGAGTTTGACTGTATGAAGTTTCACCTTGCAGATGTATTTTTCGGAATTTTATTTTGAAAACAAGTTTAGAAAACATCTGTTCAAACTTTATCAAAGTTCTAATTTTCGTAATTACCTTTTACATTTTTGTCCATGGTTAATTCTATACATATATAAATATTCTCTCATGATTTTTTGACGATATACATACAATCTTAATCTTTCTTTTTTGAACGACCTGCGAAAATATGTGTTCTTTCTACGTGACGTCGTCAGGCATGGCCGCCTTATTTCATGACGTCACTTGAAATTTCAGAAAAAAAAGCTACAATTTGACGTCATGGTTGACTTTTGACCAATGAAGAAATGAGATCAAACGAAACACATGTTTATTTAATAAAAATTATCAACGCTTAAATAAAGGGATAAATCGAGTAAGAATAAGGAAAATGAAAAGAAACTCTTATAATAAAAAAACATTTGCTTTTGAAACCCATCCTTAATAAACATAATGATATCCTATCCATATTTAAGCTTAACTTCTTTTAAGAATTACTGTCCGTAAGAAACCACATTTCTTTTCGGACATTGATGTTCTCTTTCATTTGTCAAAAAGAAACAACAGGTACTTCTTTCATAGGTTTTACCTTGACTTATTTTGGAAAAAAGAAGAATGTCAGTCAATTTGTTAACAATTCAATGAAATAATATTAATAAGTTATAATTCTTATTTGATTTGCATAAAAGAAATACGTAAATATGATTGGTCGAGAGGACTTCCGGTAGTTGTTATTGACGTTGTTTATTTTTCGATAGACGACATTGACTTTCTTTTCGTAACTAATGTAAACAAGATGGCGGTGATAAAAAAAAAACAATATGGATCGACGTTATTATCACTTCGCGTTAATCGTAAAATTTAATAATAAAATAAAACATTTCTTTGAATGAAAATATCAGTCTTTGTAGTTCATATTTTATCCCAAAGCAAATTTCTTGGAGTACATATTTTTGCGTTAACCAAAAAAGATATTCATGCAACAGGCCAATTCAATGATTCTTATATACAATCGTGTGATAGAGGTTATAAGTGTGGAAAAATACATGCCTTATCTCCAATGTTAAAGAATTATAAGGATTAAACGCCCTTTTAAAAAAAATTATTGGTGTATAAACTGGACCAACTCACTTTCAAAATATCATAAAAGTCCATTGGAATTTTATTTGTTTGTGAGTGAATTGGTCGAGTTTTTACACCAATAAATTCCTTAAGAAAGGCGTTTGATCCTATACTAATAGTAAAAACATGACGAGATTGATTAAAAAAGTATAACAAAATACAAAATAAAAAGGTAAAGCAGAAAACTGTTCCAAGGGAATTTATAAAGAAATTACTATTCAAAACTGGTTTATATATATAACAAGTCAAAAAGGGTACAACATCACCATTAAATAACTATAAAATGAACAAATATTAGATATTTCGGATAACAGATATCCTTCTTCAAAAATAGCACGATGTCAAATGAATCATGTCAATATATTCAAACTGAGAAACTATCAAAATCTTGAAATTTATACAATTTAAGCGAACACCACAGACGCTGGTACAATTGTAAAATTTCCAAACACGTCGCAAAGATATGCCAAATAAAACTAGTTATTTGCGACGTGAACTGGCACAACTCTAAATTTCCAAAGGTTGTGACAGTTTAGATGTTATAACTGCATGGAGGGCAGTCCTCAACAAAAAAATCAAAAATACCCTAACCGATCCAAGTTGGTATAATATTTCAAATTTGACAACGGTACGGCAATTGCAACAGAAACTACATATTTAAGCCTCCCAAACGAATAGCAGTTTAATAATGATTAGAAAAATAAGTTTTATCTAATAAGGTAAAATAATTGAACGTGGCTCCGTACTTATACATCCATCCCAAATGAATGGAGCCCTGTAATTTAAACTGGTATTTTGAAAAAAATCTTGAACTGTAAAGCGGTAGGGGAGCCGGAGTTACTGGAAACAAGTGATGACATGAAAATGAGTGACTCATTCTATGTTTTTTCATTTACTAAGTATGCCCTCTGGGGAAACTGTTCTTAACTTTCTTATCCAAAATCTTTCCCGAGCGACTCTGTCGACCTTCGACCAACCCTCCTTGTGGTCTATGATTGTGATGGTAAGGTTTTTGAGATCAGCTTGTGCGTGCCCAGTTAATCTCAAATGACGACTTACGGGTAGGTCGGGCTTGCAAATTTAGTCACTTCGATGACCATTCGTGCGTTTGTTGAATGGCTGCTTTGTCTCGCCAACATACTGCATGCCACTTCGACACTAAAGGAGGAATACAACATTCTGGGTTTTGCAAGTTACATTGCAAAATATAGTGTACACAGACCCAGTCGAGTGCCAAGTAAATGTTTGAGTATTTAGTATTTGTTGACAAGTCAGACAATGTCTGTTACCACATGACTTTCACCATCCTGCCATTGAACAGCTTTTATTTGTCAGCTCTAACAAATAAGTCTTTCAGACTTGCTGGTCTCCGAAAAGCTAAGACAGGAGGATTGGGAAAGATCTTGGATAATTTAGGCAATAGTTTGCCAATTGGTTCGGATCAAACGTGAAAGCTTAGTAAAGGCTGGATAGTATGTTAGAACAAACGGGACTATTTTGCTGCGCCTCTTCCGTTTGTACTGTAAGAGGTCATTGCGGCTATCATTGTTAGCGCGCCCAAACCCCTTATCTATGTCCAATTTCTTATAGCCTCGTTTTGTCAAAAATCCGCGTAGTTCATGTAACCGTTTCGTGACACCCTCCTCAGAGGAGCAAATCCGCTTTACTTTGAGAGCTTGACTGTATGGGATACTTTTTGTACAGTGTTTGGGGTGACATTTTTGGGGAGAAAGGTACTGATGTTTATCTGTGGGTTTACAGTAGAGGTCTGTTGATATGACACCGTCCTTTATAGATGTGGTTGTGTCTAAGAAAGATATTTCATACGTAAATTTAATTGAATGGTGGGCGTTGTTTGCATGTCTGATGAAATCATCCAGTTTTTGTTGGGATTCAATCAATTAAAGGTGAAAGTATATCATTTCAGGACCAGAGTCAGCAGCTGGACTAAACATTCAGAAAAAGTATATTTAAACAAAACGCATTTGAGTTTACCAATAATCAAATAGACTTCCTAACCTTCAGTTGTAACGAACCGCGTGATTTTTTTATTGTATTGTTCAATACTTTTAAATAAACTCATCATATATACCAGGAATACATTTTGTATTTACGTCAGACACGCGTTTCGTCTACAAAAGACTCATCAGTGACGATAGAATGAAAATCAAAATATCGCCCAAATTTTTTAATGTGGGACTTGTCTGCAGGAACGGCAACACATATCTTATTAAGGGTATATGTATGATCGTAACTGATAAAGATTAAAAACAAGTCTAAATTGAAAACTACGTTCAAACCTATGGTTGCGTTGGATAAAAACCGCAATTTTTATACGTGTGCATGTAAAACATATTTCGTTGTAGAAGGGTCTAAATACAGCACAAACAACATTTTCCAAAAGACCAAAAAAGTAAAAAAGTATATTTAAACAAAACGCTTTTGACTAACAGGTTGAACAACTGATGTTCTTTAACCTTGCTGACTGCCATTGGCGATTGCCAAATAGAATTGATCACGAGATGTAACAAAATGGATCTTTATATAAATTTTATACTAAACAGAAAACAACAAACTTGTGGCCCAGATGTTATGCCACAAACATAAAGTGTATATATATATATATTTCTCTAATTCTTCGACAATTTTCCTACACCCATTGTATAAAATAATTCAATCAACGTGTTGTTCGATTGATCTCAGTTCTTCATTGGTTAAAATCCCATTATGACGTCGATTTTTCTTGTTTTTCTCTGAATTTTCTATTGTGACAGCATAAAGAAGGCAACCATGTCTGATGACGTCACATAGAAAAAACACATCTTGTTTTGCAGATCATTCGAAAAGATGGAATAAGTTTGCCTGGGTATTATTTGAAAATCAGTAGAAGAACCGATTCCAACACCAAATCTCGTGTAAAACGATATTTATCCACTCTCGACAGTTACATGAACTTTCTAAATAGTTATTTAAAACGCTCGACTGGATACATATCGTATCACACTCGATTTAGTGGTAGAATCTATATATAAATTTATTGTAGAATTTTAATGATGACTCATGCATATATCAATTTAGAATTGATGTTAAATTTGATATATGCTTTTTGTGTTCTTTGTTATATTGTTGTCTTTTTTGTTACAAATAATTACGTACCTGTTGTTTCTGGCGTTAATACATATATGGCCTGTTGTCCTTAATATAAAAGAAAAAGAACACAAGTTGTTACATAATTATAAATAATCAAACATATAATTTAGGGTTTATAAAATATATTTCCAATTAGTATACATCCATTCATATGACCAATGGTGTTCCCGTTTGAATGGTTTTAAACAAGTCATTATTTTGGGTAATTTTTAGCTTGATGTTCGGTGTAAGCCAAAACTCCATGTTGAAGATCGTAATTTGACCTATAATGGTTAACATTTACAAATTTAGGCTTGGATGGAGAGTTGTCTCATTCGCATCATACTACACCTTCTTATATCTATTCAGAATTATGTCTTCCCTTTGTTTATGGCGTATTGTTATTTCAATAAATTTGTAGTTAAGTACAAAGTTTATTTTACCAATAATCAAATAGACTTCCTAACCTTCAGTTGTAACTAATCGCGTGGTCTTTTTATTGTATGGTTCAATACTTTTAAATAAACTCATCATAGATACTAGGATTACATTTTGTATTTACGTCAGACACACGTTTCGTCTACAAAAGACTCATCAGTGACGATCGAATGAAAATCAAAATATCGCCCAATTTTTTTTAATTTGGGACTTGTCTGCAGGAACGGCAACACATATCTTACTAAGGGTATATGTATGATCGTAACTGATAAAGATTATGGATATATATTTCAGCCTTTTGATATTTTGCAAGTATCTGCCTACGATTTATTTGTTATCGTTCTAATGTATTCAATTTAGCACAAGAATGCATCAATAATTTTATTAACTCATTATGTGCAAAGGTTTTAAAATTGAAATGTATGGATCACGAGTAATTACTTTAAGAGCCGGGTTATTTGTGAGTGGTTTTTTTTCAAAGTGTACACAAAGGTTTAGACGCAAAGTCTGTTATGTAAAGGTATTGACATTTCTACTGCATTCCATATTGTACAGTTAATGTGAATATAGTTATGAAAGGTACTAGAATTATAATAAAATACGCCAGACACGCGTTTCGTCAAAGACTGCAACAGCACAGACCCTACTGAAAAAAATCTGTACTTCCTAAAATTTTCTTAAATATTTCTTAAAATCAAATTTATGTGGATACAAATTGGAAAATTTCCCTATCGGAACATCTGCGATCACACCCTAATTTTGGTTGCGTTTGTATTGCTCAGTCTTTAGCTTTTGTCTTTTTGTCTTTTTCGTGTTTTGTCATGGTCCTTTTACCCATGTCTTCAGTTTATTTTCGTTTGATGAAATTGAATATCTTTTTTGTATCTTTAGCCTTGTTTACAACGTTGGTGGCAACATATGGATGCAAGTATATTTTCTGTCTTTCTTAATGTCATTTGTACATATGCAACATGCTTTATACATATAATCTAGACATCATCTTGATTAGTCCTCTGACATCCGGCGTAGACACGGTCGTTGAACTTTTGTGTTTGGGAATTACTTCTTGGATCTTAATGCTTGCTCGAGACTTGACATTACTTGCTATTAGTTGAACGAAAAATGCTTACCCTTAAGGTAGCACTACAGTCCAACAGTAATTTTTTTAAGATATTTTCATCACATAATTTTTAAGTAAGTACTATTCGGAACAGTTTGTAAAAATCTCAAAGTCATTATCATATCAGAACAAGCAGTATGTTAATAATTATAAAAGCACATGCTAATTAACCTAAATATATAGGCACTTAGGAGTGGCTAATATGTCAATCATCTGTGGATACTAGTGTCAGGCTGTTTATCCCTGACCATAACTTAAATACTGTGGCCTTGTCTCATTGTATCATGTGTATTGCAACAAAAGTAATTTATATAACATGGAAGTATACTGAGAAAAGGCAAAATATATGAAAAAAAGAAAATCTAAAGGGAAAACATGTAACCAAAATGCACAAAACTATGTATGAATAAGATTGTGAAAGTATCTTTCACAGCCTCTGACAAACTGTTAAGGTTCTTACTACAAACTAGAAGAATATTTCTCTGAATCTGTTTCATTGTTAACAGCCTGAGTTTCCAGTTAATTTTAAATGTAATATGTATTAGCTATAGTATTTGAACACTGCATGCACTTTCATTTATATATATTTGTTATCACTTTTTTCATTAGGTTGAAGCTAGTTTTGTTGCAGAATTGCAAATGTTTGGTACTGGTTGAAACTATGAAAGTAATACAGGTAAATTTAAAGAATTTAAACTTTAACTTTATTAATAGAAAAGATATTCCCAAATGTCAAGGTGAAAGTCGACATTGTAGATTCTAAACACCCATGTGAAAGCAACAGTCTTCTATGGTGAGATGATGCCATACTTAGCATTAATGCTCTTGTTATTATATGGAATATGGCTTTGTTTATCATTATTTTTACTATTTTGATATTCAACAACCAACATTGATAACAAGTAATATAAAACTCTCACTTTTTATGAATCCTATATCATATTAATTTATTTATTTAATTTTTGTTATATTTGTTATCAATTGTAGGTCTCATGGTTATCATTTAACAGCAGGTTATTAGCAGCAGTTTTGTAGAAAAATGAAGGATGACTGTCAATGGTAAATACATACATTTTAGGATAATTACATGTAGTTACCTTTGAAAAAAACTTAGGTTTTATTTGAGACTTTTTAATCTGATAATGGTGTTTTGCAGGCATTTATAACATTTCTTGTTGGACAATATATTTAGTAGACTCAACTATAAAATGTAGACCGGATCATGTAAACTTGTACACAGATGTCACTGACCTACATTTTCCACTTCACCGACTTTGGTTACATTAAACATCCAATTTCATATACAACAAATGTATATCTCAGCAACTAAAAGGTGTCAGATCATGCAAACTTATAGATACACTCTCAGAGTCTCAGTAACTCAGCTAAAGAAGGTCACAGTGATCCTCATTTTACACTATTGATTTGTACTTTATTTTATAATTTAAATACAAAGTATATTTATATCAAGACTGCCACTGGTTCTTATGTGCCACAATTCTGACAATGAAGATAACTATGTGATGTATATAACTTATGTTTATTTCAAACTTGGTCACATGCTGTATATGTAAATGTTTACCAAAAAAGAACAGTTCAACTGTATTGATTTAAGGTATATGGTAAAGGTCACACCTATTAAATATACATGTGTACCTTGAATTTGCATTGGACCCTATAATACTCCCTATATCATGTATATCATTTATATTGTCAATTATTGCATTCCAAATTGCCATTGTACACAAAACAAAAACCACTAAAAAGGATGGCCATCATATGCAAAAGCAATATAAAATGCATACCCATCAGCTGACCTAATTATTGCAATCACTTCAAAAACCTGGCCATATATCATATTATAAAACTCTTAATGAGTACCTTTGTTAGTCAGGTATAATATAATCTTTTTAAATTGATGTTGTAATGCATGATTGGATTAATTTTGCACTCACTGAAATATTATATAGATTTAGTAGTTTATTAGTATATATTACACCTTTTCATTACAAATAAATAAATTAAACTTTCAGGTAAATGCAGCAATAGAATGTTCCCCTGGAAAATTTACACAGAAAATTTGGGAAAGTATGAATAAGAAATTAGAGAGGCAAACAGACAACCTGAAAACAGATTTTAAAAGAAAAGAATTGCCACTAATAGTAATATGATATATCTGACTGGGAGCAACATGTACTATTCAATATGGAAGGATTGACAATTTTGACTGAGAACAAAGTGAACTCTAATAATGCTATGACTATCAATAAGTACTTGACTGAATCAGAGGAGTAAACTATTTACATATTTGTAAATATAACAGTTATATGTTTGCTTGATTATTGAGGCATTCAAAATAAAGAAAGTTGAAAAACCTTTGAAAAAGTTATTATTTCATCATTTTTTGGTTATGTTACTATGACAACTGAAACATATAATGTATTATCATTATGCTTCATCAAACTTAAATCATTAACTGAGGAAAAGGTGACAAAGTCTTTTTTAATCCATTTACTTGCATGACTGTTACCTATGAATCGATAATTTAAAAAAAAATATATTTGGTGATTTTCGCTAACTTCTGAGTAATTTATTTTGCTCATTTAAGACCACAGTAATGCTAATATAAGCTGCATTACAATGTATCATAATATTTGTTTACATTTACACAGAAGCCATGTGTTGTTGCTCTGAAATCATGGTATTTGATCTGCCATTGTCTGTTAGGTTGTTAATCTTGCACATCAGAACAATGCAAAAACTTGAATTTTCCAACTTCATGTCCTGTTGCCATGGTAACCGTTGTTCATAGAAACCAAAAAATTGTTCTCATATGATTGCCTTGTGAAACTGTATTATTCTGTGTTAGTTTAACAAAGGATATGACAACATATGTCACACTTTGATCACCGATGATGAAAGATATACAAAAAACTGCTGTTGATCACTGTTTCGTTAGGGGTCACAAAAACGTTTTTCGGGCAAAAAATAGTCTGGTGACCCATATTTTTTTTTATTTCTTTTTAAAGCTCATTGTTATGACCATCTTATGTCAAATTTAAAAAAATATTCAATGGACCATTTTTTTGGAAATTTAAGAAAAATAGAAATTTTTAATAAAATCTGTGTTTTTTTTGTGGAGCAGTGTTGATGAAATTAGAGCCGAAATCAATGAAAATGAATAAAACTGCCATAATTTGTGTTTTATTTACATTTTAAATAATAATTTTGTAATAAATGAAGAACAAACCTTTCAAAATACTTTCAAAGGCTTAAAAAAAATCCAGAGTTTCTACATCAGGTATGTATTTATGCATACACGTGATGTACCAACTTTGGTGACCGTTACCATGGAAACGAGTCTGGTGACATACTATTTTTAACTCAAATTTTCATAGAGGCCATTGCATAGTATATGTATGCAAATTTTAAGAAAAATTCAATGGTGAAAAAAAATTTGCTATATCTGTAGGGATCCACCTTAAGGAGCACCTGCTTTTATCCAAGGTCAATATTTAGCACTCTATGCGTTTTCTGTGTATGATGATTGCTATATATTTGTGCATTGGGTTCGTCCTGTTATCATTTTGTTTTTGTCATTGCGTTGGGTTTTTTCTGTTTCTTCAATTTATGATGGCATACTTTTAAATACGAAGTTAACATTTCAATGTTTTATAACAACATAATTATTTACATTGAAAATGCTTACAAGTCAGGAGCATGTAATAAAGTGGTTGTCGTTTGTTACTGTACATCAGTTTTGTTTGTTCGTTATTTATTTTTTTTTAAACATAAATCAGGCTGTTAATTTTTTAGTTTGAATTGTTTTAAATTTGTCATTTCTGTGCCTTTACTCATTGTTGACGGTGACCTACAGTTATTAATATCTGTGTGATTTGGTCTCCCGTGAAAAGTTGCCTTATTTGCAATCATATCACATCTTCCTTCTTTTATTTTCCAACTAATTTGATACATAACGAACATTCCTTTCGTCAGCGAATAAGATTTTAGTTGTTAACGAGAGGGATTGATACCAAAGGGACATTCAAACTCATAAATCGAAAACAAACTGACAACGCCATGGGTAAAAACGAAAAAGAGAAACAGAAAAATAATAGTTCAGAAAACACAACATAGAAAATTCAAGACTAAGATGTTATTCATTATTGTATGTTTTGAAAAGTATTAACTTACGAATAAACACTGTATATGAAGTGCTGTAACTTCTATGATAACACATCCACATAGTTCCATTGTCTGTCCATGATAAAGAATTAATGGTGGCAAAAATTCCACTAGTATTGCTGGCAAAAATTTGTCTTCCTTTTGAAGATGGTGAACATGAACTCGGAGTACAATTTGCAGATTCAATATTTGCTCCGCCCCATGTTGCAAATCCAGTGAATTTCGGTATCAAGCATGCTAACATTAATTCAGAGCCATGTTCTAAAGATCCTGTCTCGATAATGTGGATCATACCTGTAAAATTACTGGACGTACTTAACAATTATAATTGTTTTCATTATTTGCACATAATTAATTCAGAGAATGAAGGGAATGTTAAGTTTTCTGTTATTGTTACAGTATTATTTGAATAAACGCTGATTTAGGGTACACTTCAACGAGACCAAGATCCCAAATCTCAAAAGACATTTATTAAGTCTCTTTTTACAAAAAGAAAAGATTTGATATTTAGTCAAACGTAAATGCTCACCTTTTAATATTTTTATAAATTGCACATTGTGTGTAGCAAGTCAGGAATATGACAGTTTTTGTCCATTCGATTGATGTGTTTTATCCTTTGATTTTGCCATTTGATTAGGGACTTTCCGTTTTGAATTTTCCTCGGAGTTCAGTATTTTTGTAATTTTACTTTTTAACGAACTAGCTGAATATTATATAACATTTACTTAGTTACTTCACAGCCATTACTTAAAATTTATGTTTTTGTATTCTTTATATTGATATCAGCAACAATATTTTTGGAATTGACGTATACTTATTCATTTCTTTTCAAATATTTTCTTTCTTTAATAAAATGATGGTATCCGATTGAAATGCAACAAAGCAATATATTGTTTTCATTTTAGAAATGCACCATTCGTCCTCATTTCGATAAAAGAAAATTGAGTGAATGATTAACTAAACGGGAAATTTTTCAAAATGTCTTCTAATGAAAAACATCCTGGAAAGTATTTCAAGTTATTATAAATCAATTCTTCATATTTTCAGCCTTAAACATTTGTCATATGTATGCAGATCTTATACAAAGACATCGGATTTCTCATACCTTACCTTCTGTAGGGGCAAACGATTCTACAAACAAAAATAAAAGTATATTTCACCATACTGACAACAAACAAAATAAGTATGTTTTTACCAATGACTAATATTTCTTCAGCGGTGGCACGTTATGTTGGATTCCGAAAAATCAATTAATTTCCACGCAAGCGACACATCAATTTTAGCAACTCATCCACATATCTAATTATTCCCCTCTGTATTATTTGTGAGCTTTATTCCGTTTGCATGGTCAGGCATATTACAAAATATATTTTCGTGTAGCACTAATGAATACACATCAACAACAGGATTGCTCTAGTTACATGATAACAAGATATTCATAAAATGCAGACTATTTTCTATTTTCTGTGAATTACTGCTATAACTAATATGTCCTTATTAATTATAATTTGTTGGGTAACAGCACTGAAACCAAATTATTTACTTTTATTTTTATAACACACTTAATGAAATGTACCCTGTCGATCATCATGAGCATTGCAAAGCAAATTATTCTTTATAAAGAGATAATATTTCGTTCATGTTAATATATCCTTCTTTTAAATCATTATTTTCATAAAGTTTTCATGACATTTTAAGCGAACCGACCTTGTTTTATACTCAATGTGCATCCTTTACTTTTCAGTAGTCCGGTGGTTGATAACTATTCAAACGTATTAAAATTTCCGATGGCGTGCAGTAGTAATAACTGCAACTTTTGAATCTATTTAAGACAATTTGATCAAAGACGAAAGACGCTTAATGATATTGTAATTTTTTTTATCACCCACATGTAGTGTAAGCAGATATAAATAGAACCAATATGTGTCGTCGCTTATAGGATTTTATCGAACTTATGTGGTTTCCATGTTAATCAAGTTTATTTTAATTTATTTTGTTTAAAAATTCAAAATATCTTACAAAAAACATAATTAATAAGTTTACTCACCTGTGGTTACTTGGCTAGACGTTGTGCTGAATTCTTAAAATATAATTTGAAATGTTATTAAATTCATTGTTCTTGTCATTTTCAATGTCTTAGTTTGCGATACGTTACCAAAATTATTACTTATTTCAGTAAAATATAATAGAATTGAAGATTTGCCTTTTCCTTACATACCAAGCAGTAATATAACTAGCTATAGACTCAGTTTCCTTTATTTAAGATTTTGAGCTTAATTGATTAACGAAAATGAATGAGTTTGTATCAATTTGAAGCAGGCGAGCTGTTTTATTTTGTACAAGATAATATTTGTAGAGATATTGGAAAGATGCAACATTTTTGGTATTATTTTTTAATGGGTTTTTTTTTGGAATTTATATGCTGTTAAATGTAACAAACACTTCATTTTGGAACGAAACTGGTGAATTGCGCGTATTTGGATAAATTCGTAGCGTATATCGTAACTGTTATTTTGTCGTATACAACAGGTTGTGTTCTAACTTATATACCTTTAGTTATAGTTTATCAACGTAATATAAACCAGTTAGTACTTACTAAGTATAACTGTGTAAAATTCTGTTTTATTACCAAAATAGCAGGTCCACATCATATTATCATCTTTTGGTAAGAGTGGGCTAATCTTGACAAAAGTACCACTTATATTACCATAAAATTCATAGTTTTCTAATGCAAGGGTTGTACAAAATTCGTTAGATGTACATGTTGAAATTGAAGTCATATCTCTATTACTCCATGTTGCTGGACCATTAAACAATGTGATTTTACTAGCCAATACAAGTGTTGAATTGATTTCTAACGTCCCATATCCGACAATTTGAAAACATTCTGAAACTAAATATGAATGAAAGAAATAAGAACTGTTGTTCTTTGTTGTTAAGAAAAATCAGACATAAAAACACGAACAAATTTTGCCTTGAAAAGATGTAAACGAAAACATGCACAAGAGATGCTTTAATCTTCTGCTACTAACCTTATTGGTAGTATTTCATGCATATAATATGATATTGTATTTGATATCAGCGAGATTTAAGACATTCAAATGAAGAAAAATATGTTTGATTACAAACCTCTAAAGTAATTCAAGAACTGACTATCGATGAAATCGTTGAAATACACAACGAAAACCATTAACAAATCTATTGTACCTATTTCCTGTTAATCAATATTCCTTTGAAACCTAAATTAAGGAAACAAAATTTTGAATATTTTTTCTTTATTTTAATGACTTACAAGGTAAAGGATCAAAAGTCAGGATTGCAGCGACAAACAGCAGTTTTTTCATATCCACATTGGACCTAACGTTTTCCTATATCAAACTAGAATAAGATAAATTATTAAAAGAATCCTGTCTAATGTCATATTGACAATCCTTTGCACATTAATTACATTTTTACATTATCAATGTTAAAATGCTTGGAATATTTTAGGAGACGTATGTTTAAACAGTAAAGTATCCATTATTTTTGCACATCTTGAACCAAAAACTACATGTATTCAAATGAAACTTCCAAAGACAGCAAATGTTGAGAAAGAATTTAACCAAGATATCGTTAATTAAGGTTACTGACCTTATTCGATTTAGATAATCAGCATGTAAATTCTATAACTTTGCAATTAGTACCAAAGATAGAAAAAAACTGGCAATGCCATGACTAGAAATTAAAAAGACAAACAGACAAATAATAGTACACAAGACACAACATAGAAAACTAAAGACTGAGTAACACGAACTTATGAAAGTGGTACATGTAAAGACAGGTTTGATATGTAATATCTCGTTACTATTGTTTGTCGTTTCGTTATTTTTATCGTTGCCACTTCTTATTCGACTTATCTTCGTGTGGAAATTTGTATAAATGAATTAAAATGAATCATTTATTCAACTGAATATTCCTTGATTTCGGCCTGAAAAATTGAAACGTAAGAACATATTGCAAATTACCTGATAAAGTACTCAATAAGTAAAGTTGTGTATGTGTTAATAATAACAATAAACAATCATGTGAACAAAAGGTTAATATACTACCTTCGTTAATATGCTGGATGAAGAAGATGTTTCGAAAATGTCGCCTCAGATAATTTGTTACCAACTTGTCAAAGTAGTGTTTCCGGAAGTAACAGTCTTCGGATATATCACGTGATATCTTTCTTATCGATTTTTGTCGAAAATATCATAAAAGATACAAAAAATTCAAATTTATCTACATTCATATCATTTAAAATAGTTCATTTTAATTTATTTGAATGCATGACATTTTTTTCTATATTGTTAAATGTCCGGATAATCCCGTTGTTTGCCGAACTCAATGCTAACTTTGTTTTTTTTACGTTGATTCATATTCAAAAATCAATACAAACCAACGATTGACACAACGAAGTTATGTACATTTAGTATAAAAGATAAACCAAAAGTAAATGCAGATGATACAAATATTAAATTGAAAATAAGAAAATGGTGTATTTTGGAAATGTTCTTTTGTTTGTAGTACAAATATCAACTTTATATTCAGGTATGTACAAAAAAATTAATTTATTTCAAGAAACATCTTTTTGCTTGGTATACATTACTTATCAGCTCGAGCATACTTACTTACACATCTTTGGTTCTCAAAATAGTAAACGAAAGCTTGTTGTGAAATATTAATAAAAAGAGTCTTAATTGCTCTTAAATTGACTCATATTTGATCCCCAAAGTAGGAACTGCCTATAATAAGGTTGACGTTACAGGAACTATACATAATCGTATTAATAACTTGATTTATCCGGGTTCCAACTGCATGTATCACTCTGCTCAATTCTTCATAAAATTGTAAACCATAGCTATTTGAATTCACAATGGTTAACCCGTCCTGAATAACTTTACCTGGACTCTGACATCATATTGAATGAACCAACGTTGATAAGTGTGTGTTAGTGAAAAATGCAACACGTTTTTCAATCATGTAAAATACACCATTCCAATCGATAACCGATTGTCAGATTTGCATCATATTTGAATTTTAGAATATCAGCTACTCCACACAATAGGAAGCCTTTTGAAATAGTTCGTTGTAGTCACTTTACAAAAAGCTTTATACTGTGGCTCTAAGCTCATTTTTAAGCAGCTGCTATTCTAGAATATTAACACAATTAAAATCTGACATTCAATATATCGGGTTGTATTTGTAAATTTTGCATGAAACAAACGAGTGTTTCTTTGTTTTACCAGCAATCCGGAATATGATTAGATAAGTTTAGGTCGTCTATCAACGTCGGTTCATTCGTTATAATATCAGTAATAAGTGCGGGTCAACGTTATTCAGGCCTGGTAATCCCTACTGAAAGCATAGTAAAACAGACAGTAGGAAAAAAACTTATTTAAATTATGGTGATTTGGTTCTGTACAGTTAACTATACCTCCAGTTGGCCAATTTGAATTACCAACGAATGCTTCAGCATGAACACTGTATATTTTATTTTATAAAAATAGAGCATGTATGTCTTGCAGATTCAAAATTACATGAAGCCACATGAACGTATTTAAATTAGAGTACAGACCATCTATGGGAAAAGTTTAATGGCACTGCTAACTGCATTTAGTTTTAATAAACTTCACCTTTAGACAGGATATGTTTAACTAATTTGCATGCATGAAATATAGCAGTTATGATACTGCAGGGACGTAATTTCCGTTTTGAGATTTATTTGCCAATGATTGCAGAGTTTATGTTATTAGATTATATGACAAGAGCTTTTTAAAAACAAACAGTGCGAACCTTTATTTCTTTGGAATGTTATAAAGGAGTAGGTCCGGTAAGGACCGATTTTGGCCTCAAATTTCAGGTTCATCTGACGAAAGACTTTGACCACTTTTTAAACACTTAAGTGTCTATTTTATTTGAATTAATAAGTTTATGTGGAAGATTTTAACAGATTTAGTAATTAAAAACCATCCGATTCAAGCTCAAATATGAAAAATCTACCAAATATGCCGAAAAATGTCATTTTTCAGTTGGTTTTTGGTAAAAATGAAAGTGGCCGTGTTCATCCTCAACCTTTATATATGTTATGAATTATCATCAAATACAACTTACATTTTAATATTAAGGATGAACACGAATGCGGCCACTTTCGTTTTACACGAAAACCGTCTAAAATTTAACTAAAATGCTAGAATTATGAAGATTTCAGTAATTTAGCATGACTTAATGGTGCTAGTACCGGATAAATGTGCATTGTATTTGTCAAAAACAGCCCATATTTATGTAGCAGAAGCATTCTACTGTCCAATGAATAACTAAAAGTTTACATTTTAACAATTTTGTAAAACTGCTATATTTTGGGGCCAAAAAGGGGTCTTACTGAACCTAATCCTTTGTTGAATATAGTGATTGCTAAATATATTTACAGAGGCTTTGTTCCAAAATGCAATGATGCATCCGGCCACTCCAGCCAGAGTTTTACTTTCTGAAGAACTTACACTAATGTGTAAAACAAAAATACAAAAGGATTGGAGGAGCACTTCATTTTATGATGAAACATATCAGAATGGACATTCAAGCATTCTACTTTTCAATAAAGTTTCCGACGGATCTTGTAAAATCAATGTTAATGCGAATTCTGGATACAACGCATCGTGTGATTCTAGCAAGGGAGAATTCAATTTAACAATTCTGTCTGTAGGAGACCAGTATCACAACAGATTTATTCGATGTGAAGTCCAGTTTGGTAATGGAACTCTGTCAGACAAACATAGTTCTGCTAACTCAACTATATATGTCAGAGGTAAACGTTTTAAATATAAATGGTCTGAAATAGCAACTGTTAAATATCAAAATAGATTATATATAACTTTCTCCACAGCTTTTTCAACATAGTCATTTATCTTCATAGTCTTCTATTATTTGAGAGTATTCTACATTTTCTACATCATGTTATTACACTTTATAAACTTGCTGTCATTTTTCTGGGTCAATATGCGCATTTAATTTCCGTTAGTTGGTAAGGATTACGTTTTTGTCTGTAGCTCGGTCCATATTGTAAACTTTGATATGTAAGGTGGCTCGTTTCGCACTGAGACTTTTCACATATGAGGTTCAATTTTCAGGATAAGAAGTGAGATTCCTTATTCCGTAAATAACCATACCCCGAAAATCCTTTTGTGATCCAGCTCCTTGGGGTACATTGTGGTAAAAAAATCCGTTTTCTAACACAATAGAAAAAAAATAAAACATTTAAGAACTCCATAGTGTTTACATATTTATTATCTAGTCCTCTACTTTGAAAATCAACACAATTGTTACGCTCATGATCAGCCATTATTTAAAAAAGGAAACATGTCAAATATCACCACACAGAGATTTTTTTTTTTATTTACGCACAACTTTTGAGTCGCATTAGGAATATTGACCCATCTAAAAAAACGTTATTACTCGTAGGAAAACGTGAATTACTGTAAGCTCTATTCTTAATTTAATAAATCAGAAGTTTTAAAAACAAATGTACTTGTCAATGGTTAAAAAAAATCCTTTTTGATCAAAATTTAAATATGTTTAGTTGGAGTTTTTTTTTACCGAATACATGGTATCATGTTAGTCATTATTGTGGATACTCGTATGAATATCTAAATAAAAAAGAAGATATATGTTGTATAGATTCATGACACATATATGTATTTGTAATTGATTGATAAAACCTTTTGGTTGCTGTTCTTTATCCAAAAGTCACTGTAATGCTTTCAAATGTCAACATGTACAAAAAGCTTGCACCTCACTTCTACCCCTAAGCACTGTTTAACTTTATGTATACTTTATCTGTTCGATTGTAATGCACATAAAACAACAAGTTTAATCATGTTCCTTTTATTTAATTCAAAATACATGTATTAAGATATTGAAAAGTTGAATGGAAACACTGATAAAATGACGACTAAATTTTTAACTCACCTGTCCCGAAGGACCAAGTGAGCTTTTCTCATCACTTGACATCCGTCGTCGTCGTCGTCCAGCGTCGTCTGTTACCGTTACATAAATCTTCTCCTCTGAAACTTCGGGCCATTTTTAACCAAACTTTGCCACAATCATCATTGGGGTATCTAGTTCGAAAAATGCCAGCCAACCAAGATGACCACCGTGGCTAAAAATAGAACATATGGGTAAAATATAGATTTTGGCTGATAACTCTGAAACCAGAGCAATTTGAGCAAATCTGACATGGGAGTGAAAATGTTTATAAAGTCAAGATCTATCTCCCTGACATTTTCAGATGAATCTGACAACTGGTTGTTGGGTTGCTGCCCCTGAATTGGTAATTTTAAGGAAATTTTGCCGTTTTAGGTCATTATCTTGAATATTATTATAGATAGAGATAAACTGTAAACAGCAATAATGTTCAGCAAAGTAAGATCTACAAATAAGTCAAACATGACCAAAATGGTCAGTTGATCCCTTAAGGATTTATTGCCCTTTATAGTCGATTTTACCATTTTTTCTTAAATTTTTGTATTCTTTTTTCAAAAATCTTCTTCTCTGAAACTACTGGGCCAAATTGAACCAAACTTGGCAACAATCATCATTAGGGTACCTATTTTGAAAAATGTGTCCAGTGAACAGGCCAGCCTACAAAGATAGCCGCCATGGTTAAAAATAGAACGTAGGGGTAAAATATAGATTGTGGCTGACAACTCTGAAACCAAAGCATTTAGAGCAAATCTGACATGGACTGAAATTGTTTATCAAGTCAAGATCTATCTGCCCTGAAATTTTCAGATGAATTGGACAACCGGTTGTTGGGTTCATTCCCCTGAATTTTTAATTTTAATGAAATTTTGCCGTTTTTGGTTATTAGCTTGAATATTATTATAGATAGAGATAAACCGTTAACAGCAATAGTGTTCAACAAAGTAAAATCTACAAATAAGTCAAATGACCAACATTACCAATTGACCCCTGAAGGAGTTATTGCCCTTTATAGTCATTTTTTAACATTTTTCATAAATTTGGTAAATTTTGGTAAATTTTTACAATTTTTTTTTCTCTGTAACTAATGGGCAAAGTGAATTATGGATAGACATATTGTTAACAGCAAGAGTGTTCAGTAAAGTAATATCTACAAATACATCACCATAACCAAAACACAATTTTGTCATGAATCCATCTGTGTCCTTTGTTTAATATGCACATAGACCAAGGTGAGCGACACAGGCTCTTTAGAGCCTCTAGTTTGGTATTAAACATTAAAATTGAAAATGAAAATTGGGAATGTGTAAAAAAAAACTCAAACAGCAGAATACAGCCCAATGCCACTAATGGGTCTATAACACAGCAAGAAAATCCCATAATCGGAGGAGGGTTTAGCTGGCCAATAAACAAAAATGTGCACTAGCTCAGTGAAAATGGACGTCACACTGATCTCCGAGATACTTGTAAATGAACAAAAAGTAAAAAGAAACATAGAAGAGTAACAACGACCAGAGGCTCTTAACCTCGGACAAACACAAATATGCGCCGGGGCTAATCATGTTTTGGGAGATCTCACCCTATGACAATGGTACATACATTAGTAAAGGACTTCTAGCTGTTACTGACATGCCTGCTTCAGACCTCAATTAAACTCAATCTAATATTTTGTCGTCATCATTCTCAAAATCAAGCATAAACTCTACCTTTGGGGGTCTAGTGCAATATCATCATAAAATATATGAGAAGAACACAATTCGATTCATGTCAACAAATAGTTTGGGAATAAGTGTGTTTATTTCTGATACAAATTCCCTATGAGTGACCCAATAATAATTCCAAAATATCCCATCTTTCATGAACTGACAACAATATCGTAATTATCTCCGTTCTAAATAAGTCTGTTTTAAGGTTTTGTTAGATTTTAGGGTGAATGGCGACATGTTTTGATTTGTATAGAATATAACGATCATAAAGTATTGTATGTGAAATACCTGAACGTGTGAGAAGTCTGCATATTGACACATATTGATTTTTATTAAAGACCCTGGTGCAATAAATTCTAGTACAGAGATTTCTTTCAATAAAATCAAATATGTTGTTACATAAACGCGAATTGAACAAGTGGAGATATAAAAACACTATAAGATGGTGACAATGGAACGTCGCCATGAAAAATGGATAATGAACAAAATAAAATAAAAATGTTCTCAAATGGCAAAATCAATTGATAAAACACATCAAACGAAACACATCAAACTGTCATATTCCTAACTTGGTACACACAATGTGCAACTTTATTTGGACTGTCGCAATTATTTAAAGTAGCTTAAATGAAATAATCCGAGGTCATAAAGGATATTTCAGGTCTACATTTGAGAAATCAATAAACAGACAATATTTTATTGAAAGTACTCAGATCAATTACGTATACAAGTTATAGGTTATTAATAGCGTTTTGGTTATTTGATAAAAAAAAAAACATCAATGAAAGATAATAAACAATTTTTCGGAGAAAGTTGATCTGTGGAAAGTGTGCGTTTTGAAACTAAAACGGAAACAATTGAATTTATGAAATATCATTCTGACACAATTTTCTGACTTTGCAATTTTGAAATAGGACAACCCCCCCCCCCCCCCCTCCCCCCGCAAGTTATATTTCACTCTATTTTCCTGCAAATTGTTCAGAATATCTTCTTTATGATAAATGTGTTTACAATATTTTCTCACACTAGTATATACATAATGATAAAACAAGAACATCAAATGTGAACAAGGATTTCTAACTGAAGGCTTATGGACTAAGGTCCATATTTCAGTCTCTATTGGATTTTTTGTTGTTGTAAGATTTGTGATCACAAATGACTTTTTAACAAAGGTACATAAAATATGCATGCGTTTTTATTCAAAGATTTTACATGATATGAGATTCAACTCGACTTGTCTGGGCCACAATGACATCATATGGACATGTTGGGGGATTAGACACGTTTCAAGAGAAGCACACATTTTTCAGTGTTACAAAAACAAAATCCGGACTGATACATCCCCACAACTACAAACTAGAGGCTCAAAGGAGCCTGTGTCGCTCACATGATATTTTTATTTATAATTGATGGATAAAATAATGCAACCGTTTTACTTTTTCTCTAGTTTCAGAGATAAAAGTCAAAAACTACATTTTCTTCCTATGTTCTGTTTTTAGCCATGTCTGCCATGTTGTTTGACAGGCAGGGTCATCAGACACATTTAAAAAAAAATACACTAATGCTTATTTGTGGCCAAGTTAGGTTAAATCTTCCAAGTTATCTTAGGAGAAGACTTTTGTAAAAGATTACAAAAATTTACGAAACATTGTTAAATTTGACGTTAAAAGGCACTTACTCCTAATGGGGTCAACTGGCCATTTTGGTCATGTTGACTCTTTGTAGATCTTAATTTGCTGAACACAATTGCTATTTACAAATTATCTCTATCAATAATAAAATTCAAGATAATAACAAAAAACTGCAATATTTCCTTAAAATTACCAACTCAGGGGCTGCAACCAAACAACAGGTTGTCCGATTCGCCTGAAAATTTCAGTACAGATAAATGTTGACCTGATAAACAATTGTATTCCCCGTCAGGTTTTCTCTAAATGCTTTGGTTTAAGAGATATAGACCAAAATCTAAATTTTACTCCCTATGTTCTATTTTTAGCCATCGCGGCCATTTTTTTAACTAGATACCCAAATGATGATTGTGGTTAAATTTCGATGAGTAGTTTCAGATGAGAAGATTTTCGTTAAAGTTTACGACGACGACGGACAACAGACGCCAAGAGATAAGAAAAGCTCACTTGGTCCTGTTAGCCATGCGATTTAAAAACGTAAATACACAATTGTGATGGTACTCGCAGTTACTGACAAATAGCAATAACAGTCAGAGTAATAATGACTTTGTGCAATGCCAAAACACAAGTGTCGACTGATCGTAGTTTCTATAAATATATGTGTATAACACACTTAATTCTAGTTTGGTATTAATTTGCTGAGAAAAAAAATAATATTTATTCCAATAAAATAATATTCAAAGATCTCATTAAAGAGTTGAATTGATGATTTAAAAGGATCGGAAGGTTTACCCGGATCGTATTTCAATTTCACTGTTCGATAAACAGCAACTTCCAAAAAAATAAAGATTTGCTAGCATCTTTATAAAGAAAATTTCTGATAGATTAGTCCATGTAATAAGTAATAAATAGATTACATTCACCATGTTCATTAAAGGACGTCCAAAACAAAAGGAAACGAGATTTGATACATAGACATCGTAAGAAAAAGTAAAATCAACTATAGGAAAAGACAATTCGTCCCCTTTGTAGTAAGTGTTTATGTACAGTCATCAGTAAAACCTAAATATCTGAATCTAGGAAGAGACAACTATTACCGTTTATTTTCGATTTTTTTTTTAAGTTCTTTTTGATAACTTCCTGCAGAATATTTAGAATATTCTTGATTATGTCACGAAAAAATATCATCAAAAAACGAAAACTGTTGTTGAATTTATCAATTAAATGAAACTTGGAAGGACTTTACGAGCTCAACCATACGTTGTATGTATATGACAGCACAAGACAAGATTGCCAAAAAAGGTATGATTGGTGCCTAATTTGCCATGATTAAGCTTAATTATTTATCAAAGGATTGTAATGAGATACGCATATATAAGACTCAACAGGCACGATCTAATTAAAATAGTTAGAAAGCCACATCAGTAAATGTAAAAAAAAAGGAACATTAAGGACTCAAAATCCGTCCAAGCTGTGCCAAATACGACTAAGTTAATTTATGCCTTGAATAAAACAATCTCAAGTATTTCGAACAATTCATACTTTTGCAATCAGTAAATTTATGAAAATTTACATATGATTGATATTTTTGTCAACATCAAAATGAACATGAAAAATATTCGTTATTTCGAGAACTTATTTGAGGTTGATGACTAAACAAATTCGATATATTCTGAACGTACACAGAATAAATAGATAACATAGTTTGGTTGTTTCGAATTATTGTAGATATACATCACTCTTTTCATTTATCTAAAATTTGACATATTTATCTTGATAAATAACTTTTTTATCGTCGATCCTTTTGATGTCTAAAACATTATTGTACTTACCGTTATCATATACACCCGTTCTGCATTCAATGTCATTTTAAGTACCTCATTGAATATTCTAATTCTATTTTTCTTGTTATACAAGCATACAGTTTTATGCTATAAATATAGTTATTGTTGTATGTTAAAAAAACATCAGATAGAATTTTGCTAATTTTGTTTAGGAGGTTCGAGGATATAAATCCATTTTTTTTAAATATGGGATTTTGCTAAAAAAAATCTATAAATGAACTTTATCATATACTTAATAGAAAAATTAAATAAAAAAATGGGGTCATGGTTAATTTAAGCTCATAATCTGCCTTCGAAAGAAGCATGCATTTTTGTTCAGGTACTTAACTCGACCCAACTTAAAAAATAGGACTCATTCATGAACAGAAAAGTCATTTGTACAAAGTAACAAATGTCACCAGCTTTCGAAAAAAATGTTGACATTATTAGCATATCGAAATATTTTAAAAAATAGTAAGTTTCTCTTGAAGAATAAAGTTAAACAGTATTTATCTTCCAGTCTTATCATATCGTACAGAAAAGATTGATCAAACTATTGCGAAAGCATTGCCATGAGCCGATGCACAGCAAAAATATTATTTCGGACTGCGTTGAAAATGCTATTCATTTCATTCTTTCGAATTTTATATAAAAAAAAAAAAAAAATACAGGAACTTAGACTTTTAAGAATTTTAAATGACTGACAACCATTTTTGTAAAACATTTACTCTTTAATCAATATATCAACCATTTATGTCAGCACATATCTTGGTGTACATTCCATAAACACAACTTATAACTGCATCAAGGACACTTTTTTATATCTAGGTTATCATAATCATTAAGTGATTGTTAGCTTTTTTACATATTCAATATATTGATTTGTATACATTGTTTACCTCAAGTATACACCTACCTTCCTTTCTGAATAAAGAAAAACATATATAAACAGCAACAAATATTGGAAAACAGAAAATCAAGATTATCATGCATAATTCAGGTTTAATTCTAGCTACTTCCATTGATCCTACAAAAACAGAAGCCAAAAATATCAACTTGTTAGGTTTATATGCGTTTTATTAATTTATTTTCATCTTAATCATCAATTTCTTCGTCTGTTGAAACCGTTAAGATTGTTTTCTCAGTACCGTTTTGTTTTTATAAAGGAAAGTAACACCACTACTAACCGTGTATGAAATAAGCCCCGCCTCCCTTTTACCTTATATGGAATATAAAGGGACGTTACACCACTACTAACTTAGTATGAAATAAGCCCCGCCTCCCTACTAACCTAATATAAAATATACACTGTCTCCACGAGGACGCCTTTAACATGTTTAACCAATCATATTCCTAGAAATGTATAGGAGGTAAGATAAACATGCATATGCCCCATTGTTATTTTCGGTTTCAAACTCACGACCTTAATGTTATATAAGATACGACATGGGAATTAAAAAAAAAAGAAAATATCAAAAAGTAAAATCACAATAACCATTTTTGTAATATAATTTGCGAAAGATTTAATTTCATTATAATATCTGATTAAAGACGAGTTGCTTAGCCGATGAGGGAAATATCTATTTGAATTCAATAACAAAATTAACAGAAAACCAGTTGAATATATGTTGTCTTTGCGTTGGTTTTCATTTTCTGTAAGTTTGTTATGCTGTCTGAGGTATGCCCGTCTGATTCATTTTCATCTTAAAATTGTTTTTTTCTGTTCGTCGTATAGTAATATAAATATCGTAAAGTAAATACACAGTTGATGAATTTAACATATAATTTCCATTTAAGACTGAGTTCTTACCAAGCCACTTTACTCAATATTTGTTTAAGCAACTGTCAATTGAAAATCTAGCATGATAATTTATTAATTGTTTTACACATCTGTCTTTGATTGCATTATAGATGTTATTAAGAAATAATTCACGGGGGCTTGAATATATCGTGATTTTAACACGGATTGGTCCATTATGCGAAACATTTTACAAAATATCGGAATACCGTTTCTAATAGGACAAATACGGCAATTTTTGGATCGAAGCGCTCTAGGTGCAGGCAAAGATTTGCCGTTTCCATAAATAAACGCACTATTAAATTGGCGTAAAAGAACGAAGCAAACTCAACTAGTGACATGCTTAAATAAAGGCAACAGTAGTATACCGATATTCAAACTCATAAATCGTTTAAAAAAAAAAATCCGGGTCATAAACCAAAACCGAGGAAACGCATTTTAAAAATACAAGAGAATGACGACACAACATTAAAATGTAACAAACACAGAAACGAACTAAGCATTAGATAAAATCCGATGAGAATAACAAATATAACATCAAAACAAAATACATGAATTTGGGATAGAAAAGTACCGTGACATGTCTTATAATAATGTGAATTTACACTCTAATATAAGAGGAAACAAACGACACAAAAGAAACACAACGTTAAAATGTAACACACACAGAAACGAACTATAATATAACAATGACCATATTCCTGACTTGGTACAGGACATTTTTTAAAGAAAAAATGGTGGGTTGATCCTGGTTTTGTGGCATGCCAAACCTCCCTCTTTTATGGCCATGTTAAATATAACATTAAAATGACAACACAACATTACAGGACTACAATACAAATAAATAGGAGAACACAATTAACAAAGAAACACACGTATAATAGCGTTTTAAAGAAAAAATGGTGGGTTGATCCTGGTTTTGTGGCATGCCAAACCTCCCTCTTTTATGGCCATGTTAAATATAACATTAAAATGACAACACAACATTACAGGACTACAATACAAATAAATAGGAGAACACAATTAACAAAGAAACACACGTATAATAGCGAACGAAAGGCAACAGGTTTAAAATTTAATACTCAAGAGGTGCGCTTTGTCTACACAAGACTTACTAGTGATGCCCAGATACAAAAGTTTCAAAGCCAAAACAAGCACAAAGCTGAACAGCATCGAGGACCAAAAGTTCAAAAACTTTGTGCCAAAAACGGCCAGGGTTTTCTGTTAGGTACCAGAACATCCCAATTATTTAGAATAATTTATACTTTTGCAAACAGTAAATTTTATAAAATGACTATATAAAAGATATTCATGATAAAACTGAAGTATTAATTTATTACATAAAAACAACCGGGTACATTACATAACCCGAAAAAATCCAACACAAAAAATAGACACACCCGAATTAGTCAAGGCCTCAACACAAAGTGACGTCACATTTGAAATTGTCAAAATGACAAAACAAATTATGTCACATTTGAATTTGTAATACAGAACATCAAAAATGAAAAATGACGTCACATTTGAATGAATAAAACTATCTGTCAAAAATAAGATAGAATTGGGATTGATTTAATATTATATATGTACTAAATACTGATATTACATTTAATAACAATGAAAATTGCATGCAATACTGAGGTAGCAATTAGACTTTGAATTACCTATATTCTATGTCCGGTTAATTCAGAATCAAACTGCAACCGTAACGCATCGTACAAATTACGTTGAATCAAATCAAATCTAATAAATGAAGGCGGTGATTAATTTTCTTTAACACAACACATGAATATAACCGAAAAGACGTCAAGACATTTGACAAAATCCGATGAGAATTACAAAGATAACATCAAAACTTAATACATGAATTTGGGATAGACAAGTACCGTAACACGTCTTATAGCAATGCGAATGCATACTCAGCAAAACAGTCACAATCGGGAACAATTAAGTCACGTTAGGTAGTTAAAAGATAAGACGACATAATGACAAACCACAATCTAACAGGTGGTTAAAATGTCATTAGCTAGTTTGGTCAAAGACACATCGTATGGTTCAACCAATTCGTGATGGTGTCCGTAAAATTTACGGAGTGTCAATTTTAATCTGTCGTCTTCATAACTTTGTTGGAACAGTTTCTGCGTAAGGAGCACACTCCTGTATATGAAGTCCGTATAGTGTGAACAAGCAAGAGAATAACGTATCAATATATATATGTAAACACCATACGAAGAGACAGAGGGTATGTTACTGCTGAGAAATGCGAAATTGATAATTAGGAAGTTGAAATCGTTCCGTTTATCATAGATTTTCGCGTGAAGTCGTCCTTCTGCATCAATATTGAGGAAAAGATCAAGGTATGAAGCAGTCCTTCTAGTATCAGTAGTATCCTTATTTTCAAGTTCACTGAGATATATGAGATGTAAGTATTGGCTGAAAAATGGGTTATTCAATGATAGAACATCATCAATATATCGGAAAGTAAAATTAAAGAATTTCGCAAGGTGATTTTTCTTTTTTGTCTTTTAGAAGGTTTTGGATGAATTCTGCTTCATACAAGTACAAAAACAAATCGACCAGTAGGGATGCACAATTAGTACCCATTGGAATACCGACTGTCTGTTGAAAAATAAATCCTCCAAACTCAACAAATAATTGTCAATCAAAAAGTCCAGCATTTTGATAATATCATCTTCAGTATATTTTCTGTTAGATCCAGTGTGATTCTTCACAAAGTATAAATTATTGTAACCCAAAACAAGAAATTTGTATCTACGGTTCCCATTTTTATAGAAAAAGCTCTGTTAAATGAGATGGTGAAGTCGATCTGTCAACTGATCATGGGGAATAGTAGTATAAAGCGTAGAAAAATCAAAAGTCTTTATGTTGCTTGAAAATTGCAAAGATTGTGATTGAAGATTAAGCAGGAAATCTTTCGAATTTTTGAGAATCCACATCTGGTTAACACCACTGGTAGAATAAATCTCATCACAATATTTTTGAAGCCCATCTTTAACTGTACTCTAGAAAGATGTTTAGTCGAACATTTTGAAGACCCAGCTGTGTATCGTTCTTTAATGGAGTTTTGTGTAATTTAGGTATCCAGTATAATGATGGGGGTATTTGATAGTGTTGGATGAATTTAAATGATAATTTACTTATATGTCTTAAATGTATAAATGAAATATGGCTTATAACACATTTTAGCATTATTAGTTTACGTTTTCTTGTTGTGATGATTTTCGGTTTCACAAGCGATTATTTTCCCGTAAAATGTTTATATTCTTACGTCATCGTTCTTTGACGGCGGGAAGTTTTTTCATAAAAAAGAAAAAGCATATGACGTGGGAGTACGATAACAACAGCCCAGGCAATATATTTATATTTCACCACGGGTGTGTAGTCAAAGCGTTTGAAGGACGTCATGTTAGAATGTATAATTAACTATAATATTGTTATAAACGTGACTCATACACAGAAGTTGTGCATTGTGTTGCATTTATATCTTTTTTTAAAAACATATTTCCGCTCGAAAAAATATTGTTATGTTCCAATCTTTTGTAGTTCTTGTGTCCAACGTGTTGCTCTCAAATAATACCATCATTGGTGATGTAACACGAGATGTTAACATCAAATGCAAAGCTACTAGTAGACCAGCAGCAGAAATTTCATGGGTAAAAATAAATGCCAAAGGTATATCAAAAGATATCTCTCTTTCGTCTGTAAGCAGCATCCTCGATGGAACAACAGGATATACGGTAACTAGTGTTCTTACATACAAATATAATATTGAAGACAATATGGGACAACTGTACTGCCGTGCGGATAATGTCATTTCTGCTAGAAATTCATCAGTTGCAATGCTGAAAATATATTGTGAGTTTAAAAAAAACAATCAAGGAAAATAACTTAACCACATATTGTCAAGGTATTGTCATGAGATTTTGGTCATATGTAAAGGTTAAATTAAAGTTATCGCTTTCTTAAAAGTAACGAAGCTATTCAGTATAGATATAAGAAAAAAGTACAATCACAAAAATAACTGAAGGTAGGTTTTAAGGATATCGTTAAATGAAAAAACAATCTGAAAACCCTAAAATGTGATTCGGCACCTAAAGAAATATATTAAAAAAAAACAAGTATTACAGAAAACATGTTTCTGTATACAGAATGGTGCGTAGAAATGTCTAGCGTTTTGATGATTAAACATAGCCTAAAAAACCTGTATACGTTTTTGAGAAGATTAAGTTATTGTTTAAGGGGAAATACCACTTTGCACCGACTCATGGATCCCAATACATACATCATTTTTAAACTTTAACGCCTAAACATTATCACATTTAGTCTTAAATTGTATGGTTGGGCATAAACTAAAACACATTTCGACAATTGATGTTTGATATCTTTTTAATACATTATGTTACTTCTTATCCAAAACGTAAAATCACAAAAATAATGAACTCCAAGGAAAATTCAAAAAGGAAAGTCCCTAATTAAATGGCAAAATCAAAAGTTCAAACACATCAAACAACTGACATATTCCTGACTTAGTACAGGCATGGTGGATTGAACCTGGTTTTATAGCTAGCTAAACCTCTCACTTGTATGACAGTCGCATCAAATTCTTTTATATTGTTACCGATGCGTGAACAAAACAAACAGACACAATAGGTAAAAATGTCAAAAATAGGGGTACAGCAGGCAACATTGTGTTATCATCTTAATCTTAAACATACAGATCCACCACCGATTGATCCGACGATTCAACAAACTCCTAATCGGCCAGTTAATGCAGGCGAAAGGGTTGTTTTAGCATGTTCAGTATCTGGTGGTCAGCCTTTACCTGCTTTGACATGGAACTGCTCCGGTAATATCACGGACCGAACCTCAGGAAGCACTGTCTTTCATACTGTTGTTTTCATGAGCGCCAAAGAAGATAATGGAAAGATTTGCGCCTGCTCAGCAACGCACCCTGTAACAGCATTTAGACCAGTGGTTTCTTTGAAATTAGATGTCAACTGTATGTAAATGTACATAATGTTTTTTTAAGGCAACAACATGTATTTAATTTATCACCAAGAAAAAGGAAACAAATTGAAAAAAAATAACTGAATTAAAGTAAAAAAAAACTATACGCCACGTCGTACATACGTAGTATGCATCGAAAGAGTTGTTTTCATACTTTCAAAAGGAACGCTCGAACCTAAATTATACAGTCGAAGATGAACTGTGTAATGCTTAGTCGGTACAGAAACATTGTGAATGAAAATAATCATATAAGATACTTTGATTTAAACTGGATATACAGTATATATCTGATATAAGGTGTGCAATAACAATGAATACAATCATCCTATTTGGGTTTTCCACCTCCAGCTTCAAACTTTTGTTAAAAATCGCCCGATGCATGAATATTATGATCAGTTATAAAAGGGAGAAATCTCAATTGATATATAGATATAAGTAAATGGTAAATTTTAGTATCTTTACATCTTTAGCTATTGACTTAACAAAACAAAAAGGTTTTTTGACGACATCCATAGTTGATTAGTGTGAAAGTTTTCAAGTGAAGTCGGAGAAACGTCTTATACTTGAATTGGCTACATAGAAGTTTGACAAACAATAATGTCGATCCTAGAGAAGCTCGTTATTTCCCTAACTATAGAACGTGATTTCAATTTTCAAATGATTTTTACAGAATTATCTCCCTATAGTGTTATGTACCCCTTTAAAGGGGTTGCAGCTGCTACTCACATTCATGTCATCGGTGTCTGGGAGAGAGAGAAATTGTGAGCCATTTTTTTTGTTTACCTAGAAGTTCGATTGTTTTGTTTTTTGTTTTTATTTTTGAGTTGCAAAGATTATCAACAAGATAAAGCTAAGAAAAAGATAATCACAAAGGAAAATTTGTGGTTGAAAAAACTTTTAGTTTTTGCATCAATAGATATTAATTTATCTCAATAGTAAATCGCCATATGTTTTTAATATCAGTCGTACCAATCATAAATCTAATTTATAATCATGATAATTCTATTTGAGATGAAACAATTATTACAGTTTTACCGGACACATTGCCTGTGATTGATCAGGTACCAACGGGTGCTGTTGATACTAACAGTTCCATCATGTTAAAGTGTACAGTTAAAGGTGGTAAACCTTTAGCGATATTAACATGGAACTGTACTGGAAATATCACAACAAATACATCAGAGGACACTTCATTTAGTATTGTTGAGTTTTCTGTTACAAAACATAACCATGGAATGGTCTGTATTTGTTTGGCTACTCATTCAATTGCCAGTTATCAACATACTGCACGACATATTGTGAATGTTATTTGTGAGTATATCAATTTTTCTAGTTACAATAACCCAATGAACAAAATATATCTACGAAAATTCTTGAAATAAACTATAATAAGCTGTATTGTACAAATTGTTGTTGATATAGAAAAAAGTATGATTCTTATAATGCAAATTTTTATTATTTTAATTTCGGCATTGCAGAAAATAGTCTTTCTTGTACTATGCATGATTCTGCAATATAAATCGATTAGTTAGTACAGCTGCAGAGTAAACCATATTGTTATTTTAATAAATTGGTCCTTTATTTTCCTGATTGTTAATAAAGGCTGCAATAAATCTTTAATTCAATAATTTTGTGAAATTACTGGAGAGAGTCGTTTGTAGCCATTACGATATGTTTCACTTGGTTCCAAGGTCCTTTAATAAACAGAAATCATGCTTTTCAGATCCACCAGATGACAACCCCTACACAGAACAAGCTATTCCAGGACCGATAGATACAGGGAAATCCGTGACTTTAAAGTGTACAGCTGTCGGTGGAAACCCCCTGGCATCACTTTCTTGGGATTGTGCAGGAATTACTTCCAACATTTCAACAAACACAAAGTCTATATTGAGCGTTGAATTCACAGTTGATAAAAATTACAATAGCAAACTGTGTACATGCCATGCAACGCATCCTATCAAGTCGTATTCTCCTATCTCAAAACATGAATTAATTGTTTATTGTGAGTTTACACTGTTACCTTATGTACAAAAATAACTCTCTAGAAGAGACCAAAATCACACAGAAATTAACAAATATAGATCACCGTACGGTCTTCAACAATAAAACCACCCATACCGCATAGTCATCTATATATTTATCATTTTCTGTGTAATTTATTAACAAATTGATTTATGAATGTATCAAAAAACTTTTTGTGAAATTTATTAATTGAAAAAAGCGTTTCGGTTTATACATGTATTGACAAGAATATCGATTCCTTACGACGTTTCCTTAGGATATCAATTTTAATTGCATTTGAAGAATTATGATGAATATTTTGCGATGGTAGAAACGTTCTGTTTATATCAAGCGCGTAAACTGAATCTTTACTATCATATGCTAGATGGAAAATTTTAGATGTATATAACCAACTTTTTTTAAAGAGAAATATTTAGACATGTAGCTTGAATAACAGGTGTGCTTGAATTTGTGTATCAATTTCTTTTCATTCCAATCGTGAATCAATAACCGTTACCTTTTTTTCGTAGACCCGCCCACAAAACCATCTTTGACTTACAGTTTTGATATGCCGTGGTTAGAAGGAAACATCACAGAAATCAAATGCATTTCTGTAGCAGGGAATCCAAAGTCGATATTTGAATGGACGAGCAATGAAATGAGATTCACTGAAAATAAGTCGATGTTAACGATAGGACCGTTGGTTGGAGATGACAACGGGAAAACAATCAAATGCGTAGTGAAGAATGATTATACCATTCGAAATAGAATTATTTTGACGTCAGATCTCCTCTACATGGACGTTGAATGTAATGTTAATTTTATGTCATTTTTTTGTTATTGCACTTTCATTACAAAAAGTAAAATAACAAAAATACCAAACTCCGAATAAAATTCAAAACAGAATCAAGTGTCAAAATCAAAATCATAAACACATCAAACGAATAGATATAAACTGTCATATTTCTGACTTTGTACCGGTATTTTCTTATATTTAAAACTCCGATTATGCATTTATGACATTTATATGAGTTTGACGTTTTGGGCACTGTAATTGTCATTAGCAAAGTTTTGTAACAAAACTCTTCATTTATAAACTTTGAAATGAATTATGTTAGCGTTATTTGCCAAAAAAAGACGCCTTACAATAGTCTGCGTCGTTGCCTTTATGAAGATACTTGTAAAAAATGATGATAAAAACGACTAATCTCTCGATCATGTCTTTTGAGTACACATTCAAAGCGTGCAGTATAAACATAGAAAAACATATACTAGTATTAGAAAGTAGATATATAATGATTTGACATCTTGTCGTCACCTTTGATAAAGAATTTTCTTACAAATGTTGCATGAATAATAATTGAGTATTATCATAACATTTATCCAAAATTGTATTACGATTTCTTTCTATTGATATCAAGTAACAACAATAAATTTTCCTCCAGATTCACCAGAAATTAAAGTTGAAAAATCGATTGTGTATGCTGTAGAAGGTTACAATAAATCGATAGCTTGCTTTGCACTAGGCCATCCCTTTCCAGAAGTTCAGTGGTTCCTAAACGACATTGCTCTGACAGAATCGCATCTGAATGTGTCTTTCCTTCAGTTGAAAGATATTGATCGCGTGGTCCATCATAAAAAGTACAAATGCAGAGCTGTATCGAAATCCCCGAAATATGGACTTCTTAAGTCTGAACACACTGTAGAAATCTTCGTTTATTGTAAGTTTATCTTCACCAAAGAAAGTATTGATAATTCCTACATCAATAATTGTGTTTTTACGTAATGTGTATTTTTCGTTTTTTTTTTTTTTTTGTAATTCAAAAATACATCAATATACTACTGATTGTGTCATCACAAAATAAAATTGTTTCCTCAACATCAGCAACAGGACGAGTACCATATGTGGAGGATGGGCGAAAGATACCAAAGGGACAGTCAAACTCATTGATCGAAAAAAAACTGACAACGCAATGGCTAAAACAGAAAAAGACAAACAGACAAATAGTAGTACACAAGCCACAACATAGAAAACTTAAGACTACACAACACGAACCTCACCAAAAATGGCGCAGTATATGCATATCATCCCTTACCCCCGTTTATCAACTCATACAATCGTGTATGTCGAGATCGAGTTTTTAGGGTTTTGTGGACTGTTGGATTGGCGTACTTAGCATCATAGTTTATCCATATTAACATTGATTTTATCGTCCCGCGTCGATTGATGAGTTTTAGTTCTTCTTTTATTATCTCCCGATTCCAATGTGCTAGTTGTACTTGGGTTCCATATTGTTACATTAAATAACCTATCGAAATTGTAATGTATCTATCCGATACATTAAAATACACAAGAGAAACCGTGCAGATTACTTCGTTATACGCTTTCCGTTTAAAAGTTAAGATTTTTTTAATATCTACCAGAAACATCATATTTATTTGATTTCGTTTTTTATTTGTATGTTACCTGCAATATAGTGTTTAAATTATAGCCCGTAATGATTAAACTACATAGACTAAGTTATCTAGGCGATCTAAAGCTTGTCCATTCTGATGCTCTGAGTTCGAATCCTACGTGACAAAAATCTTCACTAACAGGGATTATTAGTGTTTCTGCCAAAGGCTGTGGTTGTTGTCTCAGTCCATTCTAGCTTTCTTCGCTTAAAAAAACTCACTGCTCTAAGAAAAAAGAAGAAAAAAGGCCAACAATGCTCAATGGCGACTGAAAAGCCAAAAGTTCTGAAAGTGGCGTTAAACATGTCAAAACAGCAATCAATCAGGCATTTTGAACAGGTAAAGAAGTATCTTTTATTATTTGAAATGCATAAAACAACCTTTTTGTATGTTCCAATTTGCACACAAAAATATTTATAATTTTTTTAATACTCATATTCAAACATGTGGATGTTACAATTGAAAACGAGGATTTTCCTAGAGGTCATGAAACTTTATTATTTTCTGGTAGACACTCCTAATATAACATCGTTGGAGGCTGTAAGTGGAAATATTACACCAGAAAACGACTCTACAACGTTACGATGTCAAGTGGACAGCAATCCTAAAGCAAACATTACATGGGTTTTTGTGTCGAATCAAACAGAATTGCAGAGTGATTACAATGTTTCTGACAGTAATTTTACCATTCTTACAATGAGCTGTCAACATTTTGGCATTTATCATTGCAAGCAACAAACACAGTTAATGGATTAATGACGTCAAACATACAACAGACAGAATTTCGTGTTAAATGTGAGCATCACAAAATCTTTTGAATCATGTTCTGTATCTTTATTATGTAAAGCAGCCACAATCCTAAATAGGTAATTATGTGATAAAAAACAACCGATTTAAAAAAAACATGATTAATTCGTATCACAATGGTGTCAAATTAGTTGCTACACTCTGGTGATCGATGCACTTATTTTCACATCTGCATGTAGTAAATTCTTTAGAGCTAATAGGTGGCAGCTATAACAAATGTCAACTAGCAATTAGTCTTCAATAATATTTCCTTTTATAACGTATTTAACTTTTCAATGCTTTAACGATTTTTATTCAAAAGGCAACCTATTTCCACAGCTGTCTTCAAAACATTGTGACATTAGTTGATAAAAAAAACTATCAAAATGAGAAAACCCAAATTGATAATGAAATACTGAAAGAAAAAGATCTAGAAATGTGTACAGTAATTTGGTAAAATTATAATCAGAAATCATCTCTTAATGCTAGATTAATTATACAGGAATTGTAGATGACTGAAAACAATACATAAACACTACTAATATTTGTTTTATTTTTTGAAAGGTGCACCACGTATCGATCATCGACAGCATGATCTGTTAAAAAGAATTGCCGTGGAAGTCAATAGCCCAGTAAATATTACGCTGTACTTGATTGCATATCCAAAGCCACAAATGCGCTGGATATTTGAAAACAACGAGGTTAATTCAACTTCAATAAGTAATGGAATTACCAACATTTTAAAATTATACATTCCACGTTTAGCCGCAAACCAATTTGGAGAGTACATTCTTTATGTTCAGAATGCTGCCGGAAGTATGATAAAATATGTAACTTTCATCAAGAAAGGTAATTTGAATTTGTTAAGTCTTACATTAAACATACATATTGAAATGATTAAAATCAACGTACGATTAAGAGCCTCACAATTATTCCCCACTATTGATAAGATAATTATCATGCATTACTATAGTAACTTTGCAGATGTTAGACCTTTGTATTGTACCATAAAAAGTCTGTTTTGGAAAATATAGATTGACCATGATAGTATCACTAATCCCAAAAGGAAAGTCCTTAATCAAATGGCTAAATCAAAAGCTAAAACACATCATACGATTAGATAATAACTGTCATAACTTGGTACAGACATTTTCTTATGTAGAAAATGGTGGATTAAAACTGGTTTTATAGCTAGCTGAAACTCTCACTTGTATGAAATTCCTTATATTGACAAGATGTGTGAACAAAACAAACAGACACAATAGCTAAACATGTCAATAATAGTGGTACAACAGTCAACATTTTGTTATCATCTGAATCACTCTAAAAACAAACAACTCTATTAACAAATATTAATAATGGCACAATAATACAAATCCTGAAATTTACATGAAGGAAATAATGTTATGAAACACAATATGTATAAAAAGATAGCCCACAAAATATTCAAAGGAAACAAAACAAGAATTCTAGCAAAAGTCAACAAAACTCTATCGCAAATAAAAGAACATGAACCGCAAAAAACTAAGGGAACCTCATGATATGGACATTCTGGTCTTATTCACAGTGAAACCAAACCTTAATTTGAAGTGTAATGATATATTTATCAAGAAAAAAACTATGATTCATTCATATTCTAAAATTACTAGACAAACTTATGCGTTATGCCGATTGTTAGTAGCCTTGGAGATTCTAACAAACCATCGTTCTTAAAGTGCGCATTTTTAGTTATTTTAATCATTGCGTTACAAAGAGACAACACACGACAGAAAGCTAACTCAATTAAAAAACAAATTTAGAATTCAATTTCAAAATTTTAAGAGAATCTTTGGACTGACGAAAACTTCATGATATTGGAAACATAAAAATAAACTTGAGTAACTGGTTGATTTTATTTGCAGGAAAACCAATATCACCTTCTGACGTGTTTGTTGTCTGTAAGATAACTACCGCTAGTTTACATTGGAAGTCGGAGTTTAACGGGGGTTTAATACAGTACTTTCATATCCAGTTTTGGGATATAAGAAATAATACAAACACAAAGACAAAAGAAAATATAACTGATCCTGGTGAATTAACCACTCTGCAGTATACTATACAAAATCTTAAATCAAACCAGGCGTATAGGTTTGCAATATTGTCAACCAATTTTTACGGAACTTCCAGTTCTACCGTGGTGGAATGCAAAACCGATTCTGAAGGCAAGTTATGTTTCTCATTGATTATAACCATCATTTAAAATATTGTTCAACATATTCAGCTCTAGATAATTAATCCGAATCCAAGAATTTTCTTGATCTACCTTCGCAAGTAACGCTAAAAGCATAACATTTAAAAACAAAGGATTTGTAAAAACAGCAATCATAATCTAAGACGATCATGATTGTTTACGATGTTTAAACTACCATGACTTACAAGATACTACTCATTTCAATTTGTTCGTACTTTTCTGTCCTTAATTTATATGCAGTCTTTTGAAGACTGCTGATATTATGCGGTTTCATTTTTCATTTTGCTATGATATTTCTGTTCGATTATGATGTGTCCGCTTCTCTTTTATTTATCGTTTCTTATATCTTTACTTGACTTAAAATTGCAATTTACAGATTTAGAAGTTATAAGTTATAAAAAAAAATAATAAGAAAAGGTTTGATCACGTCAAGCAATTACTTTTTACGTCTATTGTCAAAGGCAGCACATTTAAAAAGGACATGTCTGTCTCGTCTACTTGTACTTTATAGTTTGTTCACCTTTGTAATACTCAAAGTAATTATGTATTCAGTGACAGTCTGTACATATTTTCATATAGTGAATGTCCTATTTCATAGTTTTGTAATAACTTTATCAGTTCCTATATCACAACTTATGCTTCGACAATGATGAGAAAAGGCACAGATAATGAAAACAGCGCTTATAAAGCATACACGCACACAATTCAAAATAAAACACATGTATTCAGAGTAAGCGCGGGATCTCCAATACTGTCGGGGAACAATCAGTAAACAGCGAATCTAAACAGTCCCGCAAAAGAAAAGAGCTTAAATTCAGTACCATAATAGTTTGTAAACTTAAAATTCTACATATGAGGGAACACCATTAACTTTATTGCTATTAAAACGGATAAATGGCTATTAAAAACGTTTTGAAGTCTTCATTGGAACACTTGAGCATATTATAAATTATAAACTATTACCGATAACTGAAGAAACATTTCTTTCGAATGTGAATAGATTACAGTGTAGTTTCTCTCTTAGATTGATGGAACTGAAATGGTTTATAAATAAATGTATACATATAATAAGTATTGTACGAGAGAAAGAATCAACGAATCAACAAACAAAACCGTGAATGATACTGATCAAATCGAATTGTACCTATATCATGTGTATATTTTACATGCATGTAATTCCTGAATGGTACTTATCTTTGACACCTTTGCATTATAACTGCAAACAATACATGTAGGTGACATTGCTTTCTGTCAAAAGTAAAGTCAAGTTGGTGACAATACTGATAGTATTATCAATTTTACACATTAGAATAATAAGTATTCATTACATTATTTCAGAATCGAATGCTGTTAGGGAAAACAAAAATAAAAGGACACTCTCAACGGCTGGGGTAGCTGGTTTAAGTGCAGGCTTGGTGTTGTTGTTTATAATCATACTGGCCGTTATAGTCTGTAAGATTTATAATATATATTATCTATGGTGAACATTTGTTTAACACAGTGTTTTTATAGATTTAACTTCAATAAAAATGAGAATGGAAATTGGGAATGAGACAAAAATCCGACCAAAGAGCGGAAAACAGCCGAAGGTCATTATTGGGTCTGCAATACAGCGAAAACATTCCGCACCCAGGGTCAAACTTCAGCTGACCCAGACACAAAAAGCGTTTACTATTTTAGCTATAATGTACGTCATACTAAACTCCGAAATATTCAAAAGAAACTAAAATTTAAATTCATATAAGACAAGCAAAGACCAGAGACTCCTGACTTAGGACAGGCGCAAATATGCGGAGGGGTTAAACATGATTTTTAGATCTCAACCCTACCCGTATACGTCTAGCTAGTCAATGTAGAAAAATTCAAACACACAGCAATAGGCACAGTAAATTTCAGAAGACCAAGTCCGAAGTCAGAATTGGTTACAAAAGAAACAAACAAAATAACAATATCACACTTTTCTAAAAACGCAAATAAACGTTAAAAAAGAATGTTTTTTGCACAAAATGTATTATATACGTTTTTTTTTTTTTGCTTTTGAATCCATTGATTTATTTAAAATATTTTCAATCCTACTTAATTTCAACTTTCAGATTTCAGTTATCAATACAAATAAATTGAAGCATTTACCTGGAAAACATGCGATCATTTCAAAATCAATGTATGATACTGAAGGTGTAGTATCAGGCTGTATCACATATTTGTTACGAATACGTTGGGTTTTGCATATGTAATAACCTCAAAATTGCCCGGGGCAAAAAATAGTATATTGATATTGTGCCCTGATTCCAAATGACGTGACGTCATTGCATCCTTAAAGACACTTTTGTGATAAAATGTTTAAGATTTTTACCTGTTATGTTTCATTAATTGTAATAATTGGATTCTTTCCTGTTGTCTGCAGAACTTAAATATGTGATCAATAGATTATAACATTTCTTTTCCATATTAGTCCTGGTATCATCCCTCGACCCATATCGGCCCTCGGCTAAAGCCGCGAGGCCGACATGGGAGTCTCGTGGTGATACCAGCGATTTTATTTTTTTTAAAACAAACACATTAGCTCGAAATGGACAGTTTGTGTTTTTCTTTGTTTTTTTGTTTCACTTCTATACTGCAAGGCTACATGCTATTTTTACATGTAGTTTGCTAATTATTTGATACCACAAAGAAGTAATCTTCTTGGACTTTTGATTGAAAACGGGATGTTAAAGCAGTATCATAATGTAAACTTTTGATTTATCCAATAAATCAACAAGAGTTCAAAATAAGTTCATAAAGATTACTTTTCATATTTCAGATATAAAACGACGAAAACCAGATATGTAAGTAGAATTAAATTTAAATTAATTTGTGTAGATATGTTTTATATATTTGTTTAGGTATGAGCTGGTATCATTTTAATTATTGGATGTTTATAAGTGTTGTCAACAGTTTAAAGGTTAACCGTCGGAAGGACCAAATATTGAAAACCAAATACGCTAATCGTTTAACTGAACTTTTTAAGAAAAGTAATAGATTTGATATAATTTTTTTATTAAAATCAATAAATACTTTTGTTCTATATACAAAATATCGTCGTGGTAATTAATTTGACAGATCAATTGTCCAGTCTATTGATTAGGCAAGCATAGTGAAGAGATTGAAATAATTTCAGTGTCATTTTATGGGACCAATTAAACATCATCATCCGGAGCGGATAATCAACAAATGGGAATGAAAATCGGATTATAAAGACTGTTTGCATTTCAAATATATATATGTATATATGTATTCACGGAGAGTTCTTCTGGATACATTTCGGCCGTATATATAATCTGTTCATGCTGTGTTCATGATTATTAACGAGAAAAATCATATAATAATATTTTTTTTACATTTTGTCAACTTAATGGAATAAGTAGGGTTCTTCACTAAGGTTTACCTTAATCTATGATTCAAAACAATACAAGAACAAATCTGCTATCAAAGAGCTTAACTGATTTCCATGGGAATAATAACCACATTTATTACAGGAAATTAAATAGATGTTCACAGAGTGAAAGTTTACGACTTTGATAATCCAATCACATTTTCTTTAATAATGTCTCACACAACTTACCTTTTGCCTAAGAGTCGCATTGACTTTATTGCCCATCCAGTTTCGACCCAATTGTGCGGTGTTTTCGTCTGATTATGGCTTAGTCATAGCTATAACAAATATCGTATATGCCTGCTCAATTTCAGGTTTGGTCTGTCACCCAATATTTTAGTTTATGAAAAGTACTGTATTTCTGGAGCATTGTCGATAAGATAAGCATTCATTAAGGACACATTAACATGTATGCTTGTGTGTTATTGAAGGGGTTGTGTTTACTGTGTGTGACGGAAATGTATGTTTTGCAGGCCGTATATAACACCTACTTCACCAGATCTGCAGCAGATCGAGGTGTTGATGCGGAAGGTTATCAAATAGGTAATTATATTTGTTATATAAAGATTGTGAGGCATATCTCAATATTGAAAAGTAAGAAAAGAAATAATACTGTTAAATATGTGCGTCCGGAGTGCATTTTTGGATTTGTCTCTATAGAAAGCCAAACATAAAAAAAACACATGGATGTAGGTAACGTTAGCAATTGAAGAGCTATAAAACTCAAAGAAACCTAAACATAGCAGAAATCATGTAACATTGCTGGAGGGAGTTGGAACCTGAAAATTTATATTAACTTATTATTTATTGGTAATAATACAACGAGCATAAAGTTAAAAAAAAAAAAAAAAAAGCTTTTTATAATGCGCATTGCTGTAATTTATTTATTCCATTTTGGCTAGAGGTATTGGGGGGATGGCTTAGATCTCAGAAAACATGTTAAATTTTGTGTCATTTTTTTCCGCCTGTCCTTTGTTTGTCCTGTGTCAATACATTTTGGTTCATTTATATGTTTCGAAGTTTAGTGTGGCATTCACTTCGCTAAATGAGTGAACATTATTTTCACTCTGGACTAGCAAGTTGAAGCCCGCCGCCCAGTTCAGGATTATCTTGATGCGTTAAAGAACTATTGGCAGTCATTAGCTGTCGTTGTGCTCTTTGTTCGGGTTGTTGTTTGGATACATTCCCGTTTCCAGGATAAGTCTTATCTTAGCTGTTAGATATGTTATAATTTAATTGATCTTCATTAAATTGTTATGAAGGAAAGGTATTGCAAAATCTCGTGTATGTGCATGGCAATTTAAACTATTATGTTTGTACTTTTAATTGTAAATCTGCATCTAAATTTCAAACATATCATCTGAAGAGAAAACAATGTAACAAAATAAAACAGGGTCTATTGATCAAGCATGAAGATATTTAAAAGAATATTCAGAACTTGAATATTTGAAATTTATCTGAAGATAGTTATTATACACTTGTAGTTAAATGAAAAAATACTAAATGTATGTATTAATATATAACCAAGCAGCGACAAATTGTGCATTATTGCTGCTTAAAGGTTTTCATTAAAAAAACATACATAATAAAGTTCATTCTTAATAACCTGACAAAAAGCACTGATTAAAAACAAGAACTTGTTTTTTTGTTGGGTTTTTTATTAATTAAAATATATGTTTTAGTAAGTCTACTGTATTTTTAGACACAACGTTATTATTTTTATGTTTCAGTTGATCATGTTGATGATAACGTGCCTAGAAATTCAAACTGGTAATGTTGGCATATATTTATGGGGGAAAGATAGTGCAATTCAAAAGGGTTTATTTTATACAAAAATAAATACAAATTTTGAAAATCAGTAAAAAAAAAAATTGTCCTTTTTTAATTATGCAGTTCAGAATTAAAGCATTTTGAAAAAGAATTTAAATGCACTTTGTACGTTGATATTCCAATGCAAACATGGACAATGCTAGAACATAGACATAATTGTAAATAGATCATTGAGCCGTTCCGCGAGATTATAACACTTCTACACACACAAAATAGCCGAAGAAATTTCTATATGCTAGTACGCAGTTCGAAGTGTGTGTATGTATTAAATAAAATAATTAATGTATCTCTTTGGTAGACGTTATAAAAAAGTAGATTCAAGTATATGAATAAAAGAATGCTGGAACGAATCAAAAGTTATCTTTATCAGAGTAATGAGGACAAAAGAAGTTTTACATTCTTGATCACGAATTTGTTGAAATATGCAATTTGTCTGAGTCACAGAATGCATTAAGTTGGGGTGTATGAGCTTTAAATTCCATAATAATTTTCTGATCTGTAAATCAATGAGTCATATTTCCTGAAAAAAATCGTGGGTACGCTTTGCCTGTGGTGTGTACAAGCAGTAGATATTCTAATGATCTCGCATCGACTCCTATTCACAGAACTTGTATATACATTATAAAAATAAAGAGTCATGATTGCAAATGAGAAACTATCCACCATACTCCAAAGCTAAATGTCAGCAAATCTAGCAAACCTAAAGGCATCAAACAATAAGAAAACATGTATCCTATTTTGGCTATAAAAGAACCCAACATGAAAAATGTGAAACAATTCAAATAAAAGCAAATGGCATAACGAAACCACAAACGAAAATCAAATATGACATACAACCACCGAAGAATAAAGAATGTGGCAGGATTAGATATGTTTGTGACCACTCAATTCTCCCCGTTTTTTGACAGCAACTTTACAGCACAATTAAAGAATTAACGTAAATCAGTAACTCTTAGCTTAAGTAAAAGATCGGTATGAGGAACAAAACCTTCAAATATTAAAACATAGACAAAAAAACACCGAAATAAGAATATTCCAAGTAACGGAAAGCTAGATTAATGGTAATGGCATCTCGTTGGTACACATGTGTCACCAAACTATATGTATTTGATTTTATAAATATGTATTGTAAACCTCAAGAAAAGGCTTTACTTAAATATTTGAATTGCACCTATATATATTATAAATTTATTGAAAATGATCTCTTTCTTAACGGTCAATAGTTATGAAGCTGAACCAACCTCTTGCATTGCCCGTAATTCACAGACTGAACCAAAACATTTATCAGGTACATTGAATTTTATCATTTGTCCTCCAACGTCTACTTATGTTTGGTAATTAAAACAAAATAAATATTGATTGTTTCTTCTCAAATTCAATATATCTTTTTTTTCTCATCACAAACTTACAAATGGGTACTTATTTGTATATTGAGCGTCGACATTTTTTATAATGAACTTAAATGGATTTACTACAGACACAAAGTTACGAAACAAAAGACAAACAGATGAATGACATTTCTCAGAATAATACAATACAAAGATGACTAGTTGGTTCTGTTTTTTCTGCTTACGAAAATCAAATTAATAATTAAAGAATAATCGAATCAATAAAAATATTGCAATAAAAATTATTTAATGTCTTGTTGACTTCTTAGTATTTATTTGCCAATTGGAATCTTTTATTCGCATACTATATTTAACATTCAGCTTGTATTTTTTTTTCAAATGAGCAATTATTAAAAGTATTAATAATGTAGAACATTCGTAAACATATACATTTTTGTTTTATAGACACAGAAAATAGAAGAAACCCACAGAAGGTAACTATTATGTAGCCTGCTCTATTGTAATCAAAAATGGTATTTAATGTAGATTTTTCCGTCCAACTATATGTATCTGTCAAAAGTCCCAAAATACGAAACATATATATCATGTATCTTGCATCCTTGTTATCTGTTTTTATGATTTAAGTTGTTAATGATGGAGTAAATATTTTTATAACACTTAAAAGTATAATCACAAAAATACCAAGCGCCTAGAAAAATCCAAAACAGAAAGTCAAATGACAAAAGCTAAAGCTTAAACAAATCAAACGAACGTCTGACTTGATACAGGTATTTTCTTATGTTTCCTATTTGAAAATAAGAATTTAAAATATATTATTTTACATATCCAACACTTTAATTAATGAGACAAACAGAATCGTGATTTGAATTATATGATTATATGAACTCAGCTAAACACACGAGTGGTGTTATTCATTTTATGATTCTTTTAATTAAAAGTTCTTCGTGTATTTTTATCATTTTGGTTCGTACTTTTAAAGTAAATAGTTATCAAAGATACCAGGATTATAATTTAGTACGCCAGACGCGCGTTTCGTCTACATAAGACTCATCAGTGACGCTCATATCAAAATATTTATAAAGCCAAACAAGTAAAAAGTTGAAGAGCACTGAGGATCCAAAGTTCCAAAAAGTTGTGCCAAATACGACTAAGGTAATCTATGCCTGGGATAAGAAAATCCTTAGTTTTTCGAAAAATTCAAAGTTTTGTAAACAGGAAATTTGTAAAAATGACCACATTATTGATATTCATGTCAACACCGAAGTGTTGACTACTGGGCTGGTGATACCCTCGGGGACGAAACGTCCACCAGCAGTGGCATCGACCCAGTGGTGTAAATAGTTATCAAAGATACCAGGATTATAATTTAGTACGCCAGACGCGCGTTTCGTCTACATAAGACTCATCAGTGACGCTCATATCAAAATAAAGTAAAGATTAATTCAGAAAGGCATTTAACGCACATTTAGTATTGACAGACTAGTGATCTAGTGATACAGTTGTTGAACTGCATAGACCACTGGGGGTCCTAGGGGCCTAATTAATTGCATTATGCTTTTGTATTTATAAGCCGGTCTTAACATAATATTTAAAGTTGCAAATGACTTATGATAAACCTTTGCAAATCGGTAAAACTCAATAGATATATTTGCATCGGTATATACATTCAGACAGGAATTTATTCTACTTCTTTCCAGCAATCAGGAAAATGTGTGTAATAATGTCGATGCAGCCAACTTCATTAATTTGAACTCTAATGCTCAAGCCCCTTTAGGTAAGCATAGAGTGTATTGCTCATTTTAACAATATCATGCAATTAATTGACGAATGTGTGATGATTAGATATCAAAAACTGATCGGATTGAATGTTGAACTATGCAAAGCAAATTCAATACACAAAATAAAATTTGAAATAACTTGGGAATCCGGATAGTATCTAGATAATTACAAAAGAGGGGCGAAAGATACCGGAGGGGCAGTCAAACTCAGAGATCGAAAATAAACTCACAACGCTATGGCTAAAAATGAAAAAGACAAATAATAGTAATACTTATATAATGTCAGAGACAGATCCAAGGTAACTGTAAAGGTGTTGTTAATTGCCATACTTGAAAAAGTATCAATGAAGGTATTAAGGTTAAACAAATGTTTTACGAATTATTTTTTTTTCGATTTCCGCACATATCATACCCGAATATTTCTAATTTCGTCTTAGCAAATAGATAGTCTTGCGAATTTGCAGTATGACTTAAAAGACAACTTTATGAATGAATTTATAATGTATATTGTTATGTATGAATGCAATTACCTTTTCAGAAGCCACAATACAATTTCATTTTAGTTTCTTGATTTACCGCTTTGAGACTTAGACTTTAAAGTCAATCTTTGAAAATATCTCATTACTTACGATCGACATATTTTGTTACAGTTGGAAATAGCAGTAACAGGAGTAGGTAAGAATGCTAATAGTTCTCAAAGGTACCAGGATTATAATTTAATACGCCAGACGCGCTTTTCGTCTACTCATCAGTATCCCTCAGATCAAAATGGTTATAAAGCCAAACAAATACAAAGTTGAAGAACATTAAGGACCCGATATTCTAAAAAAAATTGTGCCATATACGGCTAAGGTAATTATTCATCATTCATGAGAAAAGAAAATCCTTAGTTTTTCGAAATATTTAAAGTTTCGTCAACAGGAAATTTATTGAAATGACCAAATTATTGATATGCATCATGTTCATGTCAACACCGAAGTGCTGACTACTGGGATAGTGATACCCTCGAGGACCACTCGTCACACAGCAGTGGCATCAATCCAGTGGTGTAAATAGTTATCAAATGTACTAGTATAATAATTTAATACGCCAGACGCGCGTTTCGTTTACATAAGACTCATCAGTGACGCTCAGATCACTATAGTTAAAAAGCTAAACAAGTACAAAGTTGATTAGCATTGAGGACCCGAAATTCCAAAAAATTGTCCCAAATACGGCTAAGGTCATCTATTCATGAGATACATACATCCTTGGTTTTTCGAAATATTTAAAGTTTTGTCAACAGCAAAATTATTAAAACGACCATATAATTGATATTTATGTCAACACCGAAGTGCTGATTACTGGGCTGGTGATACCCTGGGGGACGAAACGTCAAATAATTTTAGATCGAGGACATCAAGCAATTAAACAAAAATACAATTCAATTATGTTTAAGGAAAAGAAATTATATCATGATTCGATCATTACAATAAATAAAAGTACAATATATACATGATATAACGGTTTGTCCGAATTTTTGTGCGTGAAGAAAATACCTATCGAGTATCTGCCAAGCTAAATTCAAATTCCGAAATCCCTTTTTTCTAATACTTTGCCCGCCTTATACTTGCGTATTAGAAAATCTGTCAATAACGGTCAATGTGAAATGTGTGAAGTTCGCGAGTACATAAATATTAGATTATATTGATTATATTGAAGGAATTGACAAGTTTATCCGACTTAACACCACTCTTGGGAATATAAAGCAGGTTGAATCCAGTTACTAAGGAAATGCAGGATTATTAACAAGAAGGAAAACATAAGATGTTATCCGAATGTCACCTGTTGGTGGAATTTCGTTTCGCAAAATAGGAAACTGTCAAATTTACCAGGAACAATATTTTCAGCCAAACAAAAGTATGAAAGTAAAATCAAACCTTCGTAACAAAGATTAGGACTTGTTTACTTATTCTTGCAATAGAAAATGGTAAAAGAAAAATAATATGTTTAAATATATTTGATTAGATGAATTAAACTTCTAATATAATCATGTATTATCTTATTTCAGTAATCGTAACCATTACCTGTCAATGAAGGATCAAAACAAGGGTACTAAATAATATGTGTAAACCAACATATTTTCGCGATATATTATATGTCGTTCGTAGACAAACCACAATGATTCAGAGAGTATTTACTTTGGGTTTTTTTTTAAACCGAAGTTACTACTTAAAATATATAAAACGATTTACAATAGCATATCTTCGGCTACATGAAAAACTATCAGATAATGCATGCGAAATACATTAAAGATATTGTAAGTATTACAAGGTAAAAAATATATGTAGGAAAATTTTGTAATAAGTAACGTTTACAAATATTTCGTTTTTAGCTCACCTGGACCAAAAGGCCAAGTGAACTTTTCCCATTACTTGGCGTCCGTCGTCCGTCGTCCGTTAACTTTTACAAAAAACTTCTTCCCTGAAACTACTGGGTCAAATTTAACCAAACTTAGCCACAATTATTATTAGGATATCTAGTTTAAAAATGTGTGCGATGACCCAGCAAACCAATCAAGATGGCTGACATGGCTAAAAATAGAACACAGGGGTAAAAAGTAGATTTTGGCTTATAACTCTAAAACCAAAGCATTTATAGCAAATCTCTAAATTGTTTATCAAGTCAAAATATTTCTGAAATTTTCAGATAATAGGACAACTGATTGTTGGGTTGCTGTCCCCCCCCCCCCCCCCCCCCCCCCATCACCACCACAATTGGTATTTTTTAAGAAATTTTGCTGTTTTTGGTTACTATCTTGAATACTCTTATAAAACTTTAAACAGCAATAATGTTATGCAAAGTAAGATCTAGATATAAGTCAACGTTAAAGAGTCATTGCCCTTTATAGTAAATTTTTAACAATTTCATTAATTTGGTAAATTTTGGTTAATTTTTACAAAATATATTCCTCTGTATCTAAAGGGCCAAGTTTATTATAGATAGAAAAAATTGTAAGTAGCAAGAATGTTCAGTAAAGTAAGATCTACAAACACATCACCATCACCAAAACACAATTTTGTCATGAATCCATCTGTGTCCTTTGTTTAAGATACACATATACCAAGTTGAGCGACACAGGCTCTTTAGAGCCTCTAGTTCTCATTGTTATATTGTGTATAAATTATTTTGTTATGTCTTATATATTATTTTTTGGTGTTATATGATTGCTTATGAGACAACTATTTACTAGAAAGCAAGCATTGAATGTAAGCAACTTTTAGACATCGTATGCCCTTCACAAATCAGCAAAACTCTTCCTGTATACTTTATGTCCGATATAACAGACCCTATTAAAGTATTGGTTAACTAGTATACTACTTAAGACATAAAAACACGAGACTCCAAGCAAGTTGGCCAGAAACGAACCATATAACCAATGTTTATTAAGGCGTTAATTATTCGGCCTGCACCGTGTCCGAGAAATAATGCTCTGAAAAATATAGCGCTTTATCCATAATATTCGTCAAAATCGCTATTTTTATTTTACTTTTTTTTTTGCATGATTTTCCTTTTTAATTGAACGCCCAGGCCCATTTAAATGACCAGTTACATAAATAGTAGTTACAATCATCTAAGGTAGGCTCCGTGTTAAAGACCGTACCTTGACCTATAATGGTTTACTTTAATAGTATTTACGCGTTTATTTTATATTTGTTTTTATTTCAATTGTGATTGATATGTTTGTTAGATTGTTATGAAATAATATAAATTATATATATTCTGCTTATCTGACCTATGCATATTCATTTAAGATTGGTTTTTTTTCATTGATACAGTATACAGTCCATTACTGATATGTTCTCTAGAGTGGGTAATATGATTGTCATTTTTATTTGCCTACACCTACATTTACAGGTTTAATATTTTATAAAAATGAAGTAAACCGCTGATTTGTTCCGTAATTATTCTGTTTAACAAAAAAAGTATTCAAAACATTCAAAATAAATTTTTGAAATACAAACCAAACAGTACTTTTAAAATGATAAAAAATACTCTCAGTATGGGATGCAATTCAAATCATTAACAATTTTGTTAAAATAAATCAATGTGTTCTTTTGATTATTGTAGGGACTATTGATGAACACGAAAGAAGGTACAATAATTTATATCTACATCCATCTGGTTATCTGCACGATAAAATAAGTGATAGTATAACCTTCATTTGTGTCTTATAAAACCGTTAAAATTTATAATTCAGAAAAATAAATAGCACTATTCCATCTTGAAAATAATAGTCTATAATGCAAAAACTGCCACACAAAACTACTAATTACTTTGAAGGCACATGCAACAATTTAATATATATATAATGTAAATGATACGATTATCATTTGACAATTAAAAGGTCTGTTAAATCTCAGGCATTGTATACTGACTACTTTCTGTAGAAGAGGTCCAAAAGAATACATAACAGCGACACTTATTTCATTCTTATAAAATATGGTATAGTGATATAAAAAGTTGTTCCGATGTTCTCTTCTTATAGTTGATGTGTTTCACTCGGTTTTAGTTTGTAACCAAGGTTAGTTTTCTCTCAATCGATTTATGACTTTTGAATAGCGGTACGCTACTGTTGCCTTTATTTATATGATTGCCAAAAAGAAAACTTTCCACCAGAGATAAAATGTGATATATATCGGCAACATTTGAATGTATAGGTCGACATTGATGTTCAACAATAAGCAGAATTATATCGTATAGCAGACTTGAAGCCTTATTTCTGCATAAAACACAAAACAAAAACATTTATGATATGCAGAAACTACTGAATTTCATGGCCCTAACAGACACAGACAGAATTTAGCGGATTTGAATATGTTTACGGGCGTCGAACCCTACCCATAGCCTGAGACAGTAGTGTAACAGCACAACATCATCACAAATTATAACATTAGCTGAAAAGGGATTGACACATCAAATCGATACAAAGCAAACCATACAAATAACAACAACAAAAAGAACAAAAAGTACCGATCTTGATGACTAAATGAGCAGGTTAAATTTTCACTGAAAGGAAAAATACACGCAAACAAATCATGGTAATGCATTTTAAAGATTTAAACAACATCAACTTGATTGACTGACAGACAGAGAATCTATAACAAAAAATACGAGAACGTCAAACTTAAATGTACTTTATGTTTGGGTTACGACAACACTCAATTGATCATCGCTTATAACCGTAACATTTTTGATAATGTTACTTATTGCTGTGTCGTCAATAACCTAATGATGGTTACCGGGTTGAAATTTTGCATTTGAGACAGCCGCGCGTTTCTTCTACAAAAGACTCCTTAGTGACGCACGAATAAAGTAATGTTTAAAATGTCAAATAAAGTACGAAGTTGAAGATCATTGAGTACCAAAAAGGGATCACCTGTATGATGAGTCAATTTAATTATCATCAAAACAGAGATCTTAATTAATGATGCACACTTTTTTAGATTTCCAGATCAACATTAAGTCTGATTTTAAAAATAACAAAATACCATTTGTAGGGCTTAATGAGTTTGCATATCAATTTCAAGTAAACTCGACAAAAACAATTCAATGTATGAAACGTATAGGCAGAAATCAATCAAGGAATATGCTGGGGGAAATACGCGGGGCTATTGTTTGTGCCTCAAACAAAGCGAAAATTAAACACAAGCGAAAACAAACGCCATTTTACGGTATAATACAAAAGGCGTTATCAAAATCATTCTTCAGAGAAAATTAAACATCTTTATGATATCTCGTGCGAATTTATCAATAGATTTTTTGGTTTAAAGTTATGATCAGTAATGCTGTTGCGCACTTTTAACCATTATATCAATTAATAACTTAACCCTGAAACATTACAATTAATGCACATTTTATTTTTTTATACTCGATCGGAAGTACATGTATCCATTTAAATCGCACAGTAAAATTAAAGTTGTAATGAAAAATATTGTTTTTTTTTTTAATTATAGAATGTAATAATGCTGTGTTTAGCATCGATTAATTATACTTTCACCCGAAGCATGGTCAGCACTTTATTGAATAGCAACAGTCAAATAATGAGAGAACCAATAAATAATCAGTCTCAAAATATTCATTACTTGAAATATTGAACTAGATGCATACATGCAGGAAATGCAAAAAAAACCTTATATGTTTTAAAAGAGGGACGGAAGTTACCAGAGGGACAGTCAAACTCATAGATTGAAAATAAACTGACATTGCCATGGCTAAAATTTAAAAAGACAAACAGACAAATAATAGTACAGAAGACACAACATAGAAAACTAAAGACTAAGCAACACGAATCCCATCAAAAACTGGGGACGATCTCAGGACATTTTTCTTTTCGCAGATAACACTGATTTTGTTTTGCAATTTAATTATCATATATACATCGCTTTCGAACATACACAACGGCTTGTCAAACCCCACAGTTGTATAAGTTAATACTCAAGCGAGTGCTGTTTTCGAAATATTTTTTAATAGAACATATAATTATAGTAAATGACGTCATATAATTTATTTTTCTGCACTGGATATAACTTATTCCATTTCTTCTCAATGCAATAATTGTCTTATAAAACAGTTTTTCAGATTGTTATTTTTACATATTATGTACTTTATAACAAAGTAATATGTTCATTTTAGCAAATCTGGTAGTACACCTTATACCTCAATGAAGAAACCAAACGAGGGTAATGCAAATTTTTAAAAAAATACATAAACCTATCTAACATCTCAGATTTATTATAAAGGATTTTATTTTGTCCCTTGAATTTGAAAATCATAATGTGTTATAAATCTACTAAATCATATCCATCAGATGTTTCAGAAGTATTTTTCTGTCTATTTTTGATTTGAGCGGTAAGTAGTCTCACGTTCGGTGTACCAAATTATAAACCTAGTATCTTGATGAGTTTTAATGACGACCGCTTCTGGTTGTATATTGCAAAATCAACTTTGAGGATGACATATTAAAAAGTAAAAAACAACAATTGACAATTCTATGAAAACTATGAAAAAGATAATGTGCATCGGCATCTACTTATTAAATAGACGAAACAACAATATAGAATTAGTAATTCATGAAAATTGCTTTTTTATCTAAGAATTGAATAGTCGTTTATAAACCATCGTGTCCGTTGTCAAACATCTCTTTCAAACTATGTTTTAAAGAAAGCCTATTTGGAACCACACAATTACTTGGTAGTCACTGATAGATAGGTGTGTACCTTCTTTACTGCTCACGATACTCTCAAAGCTCGGGATCAAAGAATAATTTGGAGTACTTTATAATTGCAATTTTGACCCAATATCTTGTGAAAATAATGAAATTATCTTTGACTGACCATGAAACACGAATAAAGTACATTTCTCGGAGCCTTTTGTGTCAATCAGAATATATGTTCAATGAACTCATGTGATAAATTTTCGAAATACACACTTTTATTGAAATCATTTTAACACTCCTGAAAATTTATTCATCTTTTTTTTATACAGACATTGGAATTCCGCCTGGGACAAATGATTCAAGGTATTTATTATATGCAAATACCACGCATTTCGTTTGATATTGTTTATACAACTTCTTTATTACCAAAATTATGGCAGCTATCTTATAAAGAAGATAATGATTGCTATTTTATTTACCATGTAATCTAGTACATATGTATAAATATAAACCAACAAATTTCTTTCCTGGTGATCACTTTTTAACTGCCTTTGAAGCCATTTATCAAAGGTTTTTTTTTTCAAATTATGTTTAAGTTATGAAACTGAAAAGAGCTTTGGTGTATTTCTGACTATTTGTTATGAGAGTACCGGTTTTTTTTACAGTTTAAAACTCTATTTGTGTTGTTTTACTTTTTAATCCATGGATATGCCAAATTAACAGACAATGCCATGGCTAAAAGTGAAAAAGACGAACAGACAAACAATAGTACACATAACACAACATAGAAAACTAAATAATAAGCAACACGAATCCCACCAAAAACTTGGGGCGATCTCAAGTGCTCCGGAAGGGTAAGCAGATCCTGCTCCACATGTGGCACCCGTCACTTATATAAAACTATTTAAACGATACGGATTAAACATCGATAGACTTGGCTGGGTTTTTTTTTGCGATGATAGACCAGTTATTTGTGTGTTTTATAATTTTTCTATAATGTAAATGTTAAAGTAAACTCATTTCATGACTTATTCTTCTTTTTTATACAGTTCCATCTTCAAAGACATATACGACTGAAGAATCACATTTGTAACATACATAACTTTATAGCAGATCATTTCGTTACAAGATATAGTTTATTGTAGAATGAGCCTCACTATCATAATTAATAAATTACTAGAACATGTAGAATGTAGATTTTGATTGCAAATAATTACGTATTTCGTGCTGAACCTTTAGGTGTATAACTAAATATTTATATGGGATGTATGTATACTACGGTATGTCTAAGTTTTATAATATGATCTTATACTTTTGTTTGTCATAAATAATAAATACTTGATAATTTAATTAAGAGAGGTGTTGGTTTCCGTCTTAGGGGACTAAGCCTTCAAATCCGTTAAAACACCATCGCCTTCTCTCCATGATGTTTCTATTAATAACCGTCTTCCATTTATAGGAAAGTTGGTGGGTATCCATCACATTCGCACGACGATTTATTAACTATTCCTTTTAAAAGAGGGTAGGAAGAAACCAGAGGGAACAGTCAAACTCATAGATCGAAAATAAACTGACAACGCCACGGCTAAAAATGAAAAAGACAAACAGACAAATAATACTACATAAGACACAACATAGAAAACTAAAGACTAAGCAACACCCACCCAACCAGAAACTTGGTTGATCTCAGGTGATCCGGTTAAAACTTCATTCTTTGTACATCTTATCTTTGGAACCAACTGTTACAAACCTCTTTTCAACCCAACAAATATTAAGTTATAAAAGAACAAGGTCCCCCACAATGCACATATATTATATTTGCAAGGAGCATAACATTTTTTAAACTATACGATCCTCCACCATATATGAATTTTACCGAGATGTAACTGATATAAACAAACTATTATAAAACTCAATTCGCAAGTTTTATAAAACAAAATCTGGCAAGAATTGTACTGTGACAGCACTAGCAAGCTTAAGACCGGAAGGACGGATATCACGGGGCACAATAATCGCAGGTAATTCAATTTGAAAAATTGAACATGAGAAATTACCCTTTTTCAAACTTTTCTTTTACAAAAAAAAAGGTCGATGTAATCTTCATTATAAATTCAGTTCATTAAAAATACATACACACTTTGAAGATTAGTATGTACCTAACAATGTATACTCTTTCAATCTCTTTAAACCTATACCAAAACAATTGCAACTAACATTTACAATTACAAACACGTACTGCATGATCTCAATATTGACGACTTCAAGTAAAAACCCCAAACAATGAAAATCGTACCTTAATTATTTCCGCATTCATATATAATCCGCCTAGCAATGCGCTGAATATTGTTAGGAACACTTCTCTGCGAAATGTGTTTTACAAAATCCCAAAATTTTATTAGGCATTTATAGCAACAACAATTCAAACAACTTGCGGGTTAAACGTGAAAAAATGACGTAGGTGTTATTTCCAATGGGTTATGGATGTTAGGTATTTATACAAATCAGAATTAAAACGCTTAAAGGGTCTACGAATACACGTACTAAATCGATCTTAAAGATCAAAATGTTGATAAATGCCTGTTCCTTCTCCATGACAAATATGTCCACCCGGAAAAAAACGAGGATCATTGTGTAAATTAAATTGCATAAAATCTTGACAAAGCAGTAAGGTATTGACAATTCGCTTGTACCATGAACATATACTTCATGGATACTGACCAAGGAGACAAATCCTGAATACTCATAGATCTGATTTGTTCCTTTGGAAATTCCACCAACAATGAGTAACTGGATCTTAATTCACAGTATTGGATGCCTCACAAACAATATTATATTGCTGGATCTTTCTAGTGCTCCCCTAAACCTTTTCGTAATAATTTTTCAACAATTGAAGTAAGTTTCAAATTATTGTGAAATTTCCCTTTTCTAGATTCGGTGTGAATCAGATATTGATAAACTTATGTAAATAAATCCTAAATTCCTTTCCTATCTGCATGACTAATATGTTGTTGTCTTCCCCCCAAATAATGGCATATACAACATAGTTTTGTGTGTTAACAAAATTGCATAAATTGGTGGATTTTATACAATCTAAGTAACTTTCCTATTGCACTGTATTGAATTTTATGACTTTTCTACCATTTACACAAGTATTCCCCAGTCCAAACTAAAAGACAAATTTAGAAAATATTGATCCTGTTGTGTTTAATAAAAATAAATGGCCAACGAAGATACAATAACTTTGTCTGAAGCAGGGATACATCGTACCTCATTAAAACGCCCTAATTCCAGCAACAATCAAACAGTCTCGTATATGGTTTGTGTTAAGTCATTTCTTATCATGACAATCAGAAGATGGTGTTATAAATGCCAATAAGACAAGCGTTCAACCAGAAATCCAATGCATTGATCTCATACAGGACTTCTTAGGAAGAAAGATAAGAAGTAAACAAAATTTACGACAAAATAGATGATTTCAGCTTTCCAATTGTGAACTTTCCATCTAAGTAGCAACATTCCAGCAGCACCTGCATACGGGTATATATCTCCCAATTGATACGATATGCCCCTGCTTGCATTTCCTACCATAATTTTCTTGATATAGGGTTGCTGCTCATAAGGAAGCTATTTAAACCAAGAGTTCCAAACGGTGAAGTTGAAATCATCTCATGTAACATTTTACGGACGCCACACGAGTTGGTTGACCGTTATGGAATAACCGTTTAACAAATGATATCGGTATGTTCCTTACGTCGTAACTAAAATCCCCTTCCATTTCATGAATGTGACCTACCGAATTAAGACTATCTATCGGATTTGTTATAACATGAGCAATACGAAGGGTGCCACATGTGGAGCAGAATCTGCTCACCCTTCCGGAGCACCTGCGATCATCCATAGTTTTCGGTGGGGTTCGTGTTGTTATTCTTTAGTTTTTAATGTTTTGTCATGTGTAGTATTGTTTGTCTGTTTGTCTTTTTTCATTTTTTAGCCATGGCGTTGCCAGTTTATATTCGATTTATGAGTTTGACTGTCCTTCTTGTATCTTTCGTCTCTCTTTTACAACTGAAAATCACCGTGCGGTCTCTACCAATGAGCTCAGCCTATATATACTGCATAGCATTCCATAAAACCATTATAAATGACAAATGTAAAACAATTCAAACGAGAAAACTAACGGGCCTGATGTATGTACAATACAATTAACGTAAAAGAAACAAATATAATGTACAGCAACAAACGATTACCACTTAATAACAGACTCTTGACTTGGGACAGACACATACAGAATATATTTCCTGGTGTCAAACGTTGAATTGTTTCATTGTATTTTTTTCTGCTAATGATTTATTTTCTTCATTTTTGGGGACTAGAAGTGAATTAAAACTTGAAGTATAATTCCCAGAGCAATGTTATGTTGAAAACGTAAACTACTTTATCTTGTCCTTATTTTGATCATTGTTGTAGTTTCGTCTTAAAGAAGTATAAAATTTCAATTTAAATATTTATTGTGATAGCAAGGATGCGTGGTTACATTCCATTTACAATATGGTATGGTTATAATGCGTTATGCCGGTGGAATCCACTTTTCTGTTAACTCACAATCTACAAACAAAAAAATCAATAATTTATAACCATTCAGCAGTTATCAGACCGGAAAAGCAAAGAACTCTGTAACTTAAAAAAATATAATGTTGGGTTTCTATCTTTTTAAATCAGTTTTATAATAAGAAAACGAGAGTTGATTTACTTTGATATTTGATTCAGAAACAATACAATACGGAGCAACAAGGCAGTTCTAAGAAGGAGAACTCCATAAAAATTGATAAAACCAAACGTTTGGTTATTTCATCCAACGAAAAGACTTTCATATTTCTGATTTAATAAGGCAATCTTTTAAAACTTCTAATATGCAAATGGCTTAAAATAAACGCGTGAGCATAAACAAAAAGTAAAATCACAAAAATACTGAACTCCTAGGAAGTTTCAAAACGGAAAGTCCCTAATCAAATGATAAAACACATCAAACGAATGGACAACAACTGTCATATTCCTGACTTAGTACAAAGAAAAATTGACACCGTAAGAACTAAATGGCATTTAACTCTTTGTGGGTGTTTTTGTTAATGTACATTTGTTACCTCTATTGATGGACTGCTAATCTCCATAGAAATGAGGAAGTGGTTTTTTTTCAAATGTGATGATATAAGGTTTTGGCAATCATTTGAAATAAAGGTAGTCAACGTGTTTGTTTTTTCATATTCACTCACTTATTAAAACAGGCTTCTGCATGGAAGTAGTGCAGAAATAAATAGTATTAATTCAAAATGGGACAATTATTACTAACAATGATTACTAATGTAGCTTAATGTGTTAAGATGTGAATCCCGAGCGTTGTGTAAGGGTGCAATCGACCGTTTAAGAATCTAAAGGACTATAGGTAATTTTATTGTTCGTACACAAAAATGAAAATAACGTCACGTCATTTGTTGAATTTCAATTGTGTATGAAGTTTGTAACCAATCACGACGCTTTGGTGTACAGTTTTGAAATATTATACAAAATGTATAAGATTTTTTTTATATATTTCTGACGTCATATTGACGTATATAACATCAACATGTTTTAATAGTAATAGCTTAGTTATATACTTACATCTTTATACATGCCCTGTTTAGTGCTGAATTGTAGCATCCCGAAAGAATTTTTCAGCTGCATAATGTGGCGCTAATCTATGCCATCCAAGGCTGGATAAGGGACACTCATGAAGCTGCGCTAAAACCCTAAAATGATAATCAACTTATTTTAACTTAAGGTGGTACCCCTAGGGAGTTACTGACTATCCTTTTGGGTATAACTGTGCTGACAGCACTTGCAAAATCATACCATGTTCTATCCAGAAAACATTGAAAAAAATACCCTGTTCTAGACCCTCTCAGAAAATGTTAAACCTGTTCTAAGACCATATAAAATAGATGCTGTTATATACCCGGTTTAGACTGTAAACATTAAATAAGCGATCATGTTCTAGACAAATGCTTTGTTTGGAAAAGACCATCTTATCACCAGCAGGGCATGAAAACGCGACCCTGTTCTAATCAGCAGGACATAAAAAAAAGGACCCTGTTCTACCCAGTAGGGCATGAAAAAGCGATCCTGTTTTGCGGCACACTCATACAACTAAAATATAGGAGGCAGCTATATGCCCAATGGGGTTTTTTTCCAAGAAAGTGTGTGGTTCAAGTGTTTTAATTTTTTATATTTTTGTCAAAGGGTCAATGTAATTTTTTTATCAAAATTTTATGTTCAATTTATACGAAACAAATTAATTGTAGTCAAGGTGTTTTGTACCACCTTAATAATGATATACATGATGTACGAGAGAGAGAAACACCGGGATGATCCTAAATTTTAAGAGTAAAAATGAAAAACCTTCTTCGATTCTAAATTGATTACGTTTCAAATTAACTTTCCCGATGTAGATCGTTATAATAATATTCAGAGGGATATTTAAAATACCAAACATATCAATTTTAATGGTTGTTTACCATGTGAATTTTCCTATTCAGAACAGTCATAAACTAAATAATAAATTAATATCATATAATTCAAAAGCTATCGTGGTTTGTCAATTAAAGTCACGTTTTTTGTATTATAAAACATGTATTATGCGGTATAGGCTTTGCTCATTGTTGTAGGCCGTACGGTGACCTATAGTAACTTTTGTGTCATTTGGTCTCTTTGGCAATCATACCACATCTTTTTTTTTATATATTGCATATATATTATTAGAAAAGTCGTTTGACCTGAAAATGTGTATTGAATAGAAATGAAAATCTAAAAAAAGCTGCCATTTGATTGGATGGTGTGTATTAGCCAATAAGAATTGAGCTGAAAAAAATTGTTATAAGTGACCTATTGAAATGTGGTAATTATATCTTACGCTTAAAGAAGAATTCTACAATATGTATTCAAAAAGTTGGTAAAAACTTAACTTTTTTTTATTTGATATATGATATAATAATTATTTGTATTTATTAAGACAACTATCTATCAAATTTCAAATGAAGTTGATGTAAGCAATTTAGGTTACTGTACGAACTTCAACAATGAGAAAACCCTGTAACGCATGGGCCTCTACAAAAAGCCCCGACATGAAAAATATGAAACAATTCAATTGAGATAACTAACGGTTTTATGTATAACAAAGAAAATTTACGACAAGCAAATATGACAGACATGACACAACGACAACCACTAAATTCCTGACTTGGGGCAGGAACATTCAAAATGCATCTTCGCTAGCCAATGGTTTCGATCCACTTCCCTCCTCTTCACAATTAGCGGATAGAGATAGAATTTCGGAGACATAAGGTGATGATTTTCATTGGTTACAGTCGAAACTCGTTGCATCCAATCAAAAAGCGCATTTAATATGATCACGTGTAAATGTAGAAAGTGTATGTAAACAATTGTCACGTGCTTATTGTGCAACAAGTCTTTACATCCCTAATCAAACAACTATATTTGACAATTTGAACGTTTTAAATCAACTAATAGAAGTTCCTGTGTATGTTTCTTGCAAAAATGCATGAATGTCAATGTATATTTTCGTTTTCTGCTTTACCAAGTGTATAGAATCTTTAACCTCCAAATGCAGGTGCTACCATTGGTCAAGAATAATGTATTCTGCATGGCGTGACTTTATTTTACCAATAGATGGCGCAGCATTGTTATCACAAATATTGGCTTAAATCTACCAAAGGTGGAGAGGAGGGAAGTGGATCGTAATCCTTGACTAGCAAAGATGTTCAGAATGTGGTGGGGTTTTAAATGCTTATGAGTGTTTAACTCTCTCGATAACCTGGGGTGGTGTTCTCGAAAGTATCCTAAGATTCGTCCTAAGACACATCTTAGACCAATTTTAGGATGGACTTAAGATCAACTTAGGACACTCTTAAGTTGTGTCTCGAAGCCATCTCAGACGAATCTTATGTTAGGACGTCCTAAACATATCCTAAGTCGAAATTTTAAATCGTTAAAGATAATTTTGATAAAACATTTATTAATGACGAAATTATTTAATACAATTGTTTACAAATTTTATAATAACATGTACAGAATTAAATGCATAATTACCAATGTAATTATATAAAAAAAAGATTGTTATTTAAACTGGAAAACAATTTGTTTTGAAATGAGAATTAAATTTGTAGTGTAATCGTATCGTGAAACACGAAGTTCAAAGTTTAAAATCATGCACAATTTCTTTATATACGAGTTGATAACCGATGTTGCGTTTCATTTCATGTTAATTTTACGTAAAATAATGAATAAAAAGCGAAAATCATACTTTATTACACTAGGATGAAGATAGGATTATCTTAAGACACCTTATTGGTTGTCCTAAAGTTAGGACGAAAAATGAGATAAATCATAAGTTAAGAGAGCTTCGAGAACACGACTTAGGACAAAGACTTGTCATAAGATAGACTTAGGACACGTCCTAATCCTAAGATAGCTTCGAGAACACCACTCCTGGAGTACAACATAAGAACACATACCTGTTTATTGGTAGCTTCATGAAATCCCTGAAGAACTGCATTATGGGATTCATATATTTAGGATTAGTTTTATCATTAAACCTATTGTTTGTTATCACGTCAACATAAACAAATGGATCATAATTCCCGTCATGCCATATCCGTGCAGCTGTGTTTACAATACAGTAGTAAACCTGTGTAAAAGGAAATAAAGGATCTTATTAACAAGACAAAAACTAAGAAGGAAAGTTGTCTTGGACGAAATGCAGCATGTATAAGAAGAGGAAGTCATTTCACATGATTTAGATTAAGTAAACCGTCGCCAGTAAGCAGATAACAGATCGTATACAAGGCACATTTAATAATGAATGTCAGGCGGTAAACAATAAAGGGAAATAACCCATCAACAACCATATGTACATGACACATGGAGTAAGGGAGATAATACAAATCAATAATGTAACAATCAATATTATTATACCTCAGTATGTTTTTTCTATATGAAAAATAATGAAACAGTTGTGCTATTTCATTCCACAGACTATTTGCCAGTTAATAGTTTCAAAGACTATTACCCTGGTTAATAGGTTTATAATCATATTTCCCGTACTTTTTCATGCTTATTTTTCATTGGTCAAAAATGATGTCATTAACTATCCTGAATGGATTTGTGTGCTTGGCAACGTCAGACTCTAATATCGTATACAAAACGGTATAATCCGTGTGTGTTGATTGTAATTTCACGTACAAGAAGTAATTATAAAAGAGAAAGAAAATCTTCGCGGGCATTTCAGTATCTAAAAAAAGTACCTTATACTTATAATATGAGTCTGTAGTTGTAATCTAAAATTATATTGCGTTTTGTGTTCTTTAGCTAGAATTTATCATATGCACGGAAAGTTTAACACAAGTATTTCTAGTCTTGATTGCAACTAATGAAATATTTATAAATACAACTCGAACTATAACTAGAGGCTCTAAAGAGCCTGTGTCGCTCACCTTGGTATATGTGCCTATTAAACAAATTACATAGATGGATTCATGACAAAATTGTGTTTTGGTGATGGTGATGTGTTTGTAGATCTTACTTTACTGAACATTCTTGCTACTTATAATGTTCACTATCTATAATAAACTTGGCCCTTTCGTTACAGAGGAAAATGTTTTGTAAAAATTTACAAAAATTTACCAAATTAATGAAAATTGTTAAAAATTGACTATAAAGGCAATACTGCTTAAGGGGTCAACTGACCATTTTGATCTGTTGACTTATTTGTAGATCTTACTTTGCTAAACATTATTGCTGTTTACAGTTTATATCTATCTATAATAGTATTCAAGATAATAACCAAAAATGGCAAAATTTCTTTAAAAATTACCTATTGGGGGGCAGCAACCCAACAACCAGTTGTCCAATTCATCAGAAAATTTCAGGGCAGATAGATATTGACTTGATAAACAATTAAATCGTGTCAGATTTGCTCTAAATGCTTTGGTTTCAGAGTTATAAGCCAAAATCAACATTTTACCCCTATGTTCTATTTTTAGCTATGGCGGCTATCTTGGTTCGTGTGCTGGGTCACCGCACACATTTCTTAAACTAAATACCCTACTAATGATTGTGGCTAAGTTTAATTAAATTTGACCCAGTAGTTTAAGAGGAGAAGATTTTTGTAGAAGATTACAAAAATTTACAAAAAATTGGTAAAAAATTACTATAAAGGGCAATACCTCCTTAAGGGATCAACTGACCATTTTGGTCATGTTGATTTATTTGTAGATCTTACTTTGCTGAAAATTATTGCTGATTACAGTTTATCTCTATCTAGAATAAAATTCAAGATAATAACCAAAAACGGCAAAATTTCCTAAAAATTACCAATTCAGGGGCAGCAACCCAACAACCGATTGTCCGATTCACCTGAAAATTTCAGGGCAGATAGATCTTGACTTGATAAACAAAGATTTGCTCTAAATGCTTCGGTTTCAGAGTTATAAGCCAAAATCTATATATTTACCCCTATGTTCTATTTTTAGCCATGGCGGCCATCTTGGTTGGTTGGCCGGGTCACCGAACACATTTTTTAAACTAGATATCCCAATGATGATTGTGGCCAAGTTTGGTTTAATTTGGCCTTGTAGTTTCAGAGGAGAAGATTTTTGTAAAAGTTGACGACGACGGACGCAGGACGACGACGGACGCCAAGTGATGAGAAAAGCTCACTTTGCCCTTTGGGTCAGGTGAGCTAAAAAAAAAATGTATATATTTCATCCTGTGCATGTCAAGTTATGTGGCATTTTTCTTTTCTTTCAGATGATGTATGTAAACTTTTAGAAAATTGGTTAATTTGGTATATAAAAATACTTAATGACTGTGTTGTTCGGTATAATCAAACACCTAAATGATTGCTTGTGCGGATAATAGCTAGTTTGTTGTTCCTTCGCATACCTACAATTGCCCTCGGCTTCGCCTCGAGCAATAGTTGGTATCTCAGGGACAACAAACTTGCTATTAACCTCACACCCAGTCAATATGTGTATTTAATACACTGGCGCTTGGTAAAAAGAAAAAAAAATGGTCGAAATACAGCATTGAAGGATGTAGTCATTTCAAGTTGCCCAATATCACTAAATCTTTTCACAGTCTATAGAAGACTACATATGCTACAAAAGCTAACATAGGCGGATCCAGGGGGGGGGCCTGGGGGCCCGGGCCCCCCTTTCGTGGGAAAATTTGGTTGATTATATAGGGAATTATTGAAGCATGACTGGAGCGGGCCCCCCTTAGTCAGTCATCGCCCCCCCCCCCCCCTTTAGGGAAGTTCTGGATCCGCCACTGGCTAACAAAATGGCATTACTAAAATTTAAGCAGATACTAGATTTTCTTTCTAATGATTTGAGATCCAAATAATGCTAATACGAAATGTAAAATAATAAAAGTCCGTGTCAGCAATTTCCTGCCATATTTGAAAAATTGAATATCTCGACAAGGAGGTATAACTCGCCTTTATATTAAGTTTATTTTGTTCCTTAACTATCTTCTGATCTAAAGTGTCAATTCTAAATTTTGGATTTTTTTTAATTCACCTTACGACACCTTTATTTATCCTTTATGTCAATATGTTAAACTATACATGCAATAGTAGGTAAATGAGGAACCAATCACTCAACTTAGCCGTTACAGAATCTAAAGGATTATTGGTAATTTCATTGTTCGTACCCAAAAATGAAAATAACGTCACGACATTGGTTAAATTTCCATTGTTTTGGACGTTTTTAACCAATCACGACGTTTCGGTGTACATTTTTGAAAATATTACCCAGAATGCAATAGATTCTAAAACGGCGAATTGAAGACTTCTTTTTGTAGGTTCGCCGTTTGTAAAAGCGTGTTGTGTGCGCTATGGACTACTAGAGATAGTAGAATTTGTAATTTGTTATCCGTGATTGATTGCTGTTTTTTAACATTCAATGGTAAATATTTCATTCATAATTTAGACGAAAATTCACTTGTACATGCACTCAATACTCAAAACGGTAGGTATTGCAAAATGCGTCGACAGACATGATGTAATATATGATTGTTCTTGTTATACACAATAAAATGTCATGTACTATTAGTTACACAGTGTGCAATTGTCCTAATACGAGAATTTATCGGGTCAATAAAATCCATATCGGGTGAGGCGAAGCCAAACCCGATATGAATTTTATTGACCCGATAAATTCCGTATTAGGACAATTGAACACTGTGTTACGAATTTATCCTAATTTTGTTATATTACATATTATTATATTCAAATTCAATGTTAGGACAATATCAATAAATATATTTTAGATATTAAATTAAAAAAAATGTGAAAAATAAAAAATATTATGACTACAAAGCAACTCAATTGTTTTGTTTTGGTTTTTTATTAGGTCAATGTATAAGGGAGATAATTCCAATTGACGTGATAAAAAATTGTACTGAAATTTATTAGGACAATATCAGCCAATCAAATTGCGAGAAATTACTCTAAATCAGGATAATAGTATTTACCTCCACCGGATAGTCCATCAGGTCCGCTAACATCTTGGACACTGTTTCTTCAAACTTTTCTGGAAGCTCTTCATCTTTAAGGGAGGTGTGTATAACAACGATAACCATGGTTACGTAACGTGTTTATGCTTTTAAACTTTACTGAAACAATAAATAAAACCGAGTGTATAGACTTGCACATTACATGAATGACATAAAGAACGGATATTGTCTTCTTGATTTTTGCTGTTATAAAATTCAAATCATTTTAAATTAAGGAATGTATCTCCCTCTATGCCTTGTCCGGATTTGTTTCATTTTCATTTTGATATTATACGCTTTGAATTAGGTTTTTAACTGAGCATTACTAAAGGGAAAACGGTACTATTTATCTGCCATAGGCGACAATATTAACAATTCCTAAATTTACCACTTTTATAATAAAAACCTGGATAAAACAGTTATGTGTGGTGTTAGTACTTTATTATTCTATTTTAAAAATAAAAGCCAAATAGTATCATGACCAATTTCCAACGGAGCTTGTTTATGTTATCCATGCCCACCGTCATTTTACAACAAATTTTTGAAATTTGGAAGCCTTTTCGAATAATTCTCTAGAAAATATTTCAATAGGTTTTAAAATTTATAATGTAAATTTACACACTGCAGTTATTCATAGATAATTAAAAAAAAAATATGGTACCCTTACATCAATCACAGCGCTCCTATTTGACTTCCTTCACCTGCCTTGGGTACACAAAAGGCCAACCTAATGCTGGGAAAATGTAATACTACCGTTTTCCTTAAGATACATTAATTGTGAAAATGCGCAGCGCATGCAATACCATGGCAACATTTATTGTATAATTACAGTTTGCAGGCTTACAAAAATACTGTCGTATTTCAACCTTATGTTGTGTTTGGAAGCAAGTTGTCACCTTGGCAACACATCACATATCCTTATTTTTTCTACAGTGAAACTTGACTAACCGAACCTTTCGGGACTTGAAGTTTTGTTCGGTTTTGGCAGGTATTCGGTTTGATCAGGTTCACAATGCATAAATGTGATATGATTGGTCTTCAGAACAAGTTTGGATTAGACAGGTTTCCGGTTTATTCAGGGTTCGGTTTGATGAGGTTTCACTGTATTCCAAAATACCAATTGATCTGATTTTACAATAGGTCTGGATAAAGTTATAGACAACAACAAAAATATAAATTATGATCCTTGAAACGGGAAAGATATTCCTCTCTTGTGTATATACACTGGCGCTTGGTAAAGAGAACAAAAAAAGAGGAATAACATGGCTGTTACATTCAGCAATCCTCGATAGAATCCGCTACTCTGCTTCCTTCGAGGGTACGAAATCGACCGAGTTTAGACGAATGGGCTCTGTTAATCATTGAAGTTAAAAAGCTATACATTCGATATGTTTGATGCGGTTTTCTATTTTTGCCTTCATTGGTAACGTTCAAATATGTATATATCCTTGAATTTCTGAGGAACTAAATGTCAACAATTGACATAAATAACGGATTTCAACTTTAAAAAAGTCATTATTCGGTAAGTGGATGGTATATTGTCCCGACAATTGTCAACACTATTTATTTTAAAACAAAAATAGTTTTCTTTTTTATTCAAATATTAGTTAAGGATGTTCGCTGCTCAGTTTCAAAATAAATAACTTTTCATAAAACTAGTATGTACTGATAGGGAATAAAAAGCAAAAACAAAATATAGGGGTCAATGTGCTTGTTTTCGAGATATTAGCCATTGAAATTTTGGCGGGGAAATTTGATCTCTTGATTTTTCATAGCTTTATCATTGACCAATTAAAGCTCTCAAATACTATTAAAAAATAAATAAAATTTTATAAGACTTTTACAATGACTTATAATTACACATGTAAAAGATTTATAAAAAGAAAATGGGGGTTCATGGGGATTTTTTTTTTAGGCATTCAAATGGATAAAACCAGAGGATTCCACACATCTGACAAAAATTCCAAAACATGACAAGCAGACATCCTTAAAACAAAGATGAGATACAGTTCATGAGCGTTGGATTCATTAAAAAAAAGTCCAAAAATGAATGGTATATTTGCAATTTAAAAACGAACTTCTATTAATTCTCTCCTTCCGTTGAACTATTGCTTAATTTCGCAGAAGAGAGGTCTAAATACAGCACAAATAATATTTTCCAAAATACCAAAAATTTAAAGTAAAAAGTATATTTTAAACAAAAATGCTATTGACAAGAAGGTCGAGCAAGTTATCTTGATAAACATATATATAAGTTAATGAATATATATCATTTTACACAAAATTCGTTGAATAAAATGTAAAATACTGGGTTTTTCTAATTTGACATTGAAGTAATCTTCAAGGTATAACTATTAAAGCTTTAAACCAAAACCAAAATTATTTTTCTATATCTAAATAATATAAGGGAACAACCATTTAACTTCAAAAAGAGGGGGTATGTTTTATTTTCTAAAAAAAATTCTGATCCCCAATTTAATGAAAAAACATAATATGAGCATGAAGATGACCAAAACAAAATCTGAGTCCAGATATCCCCCATAACTTAAATATTGGAAAAAATAAGTTCTGACTCCGACAAAAACCATGACCCCTTGAAGTTAAGTTGTTGCTCCCTGTGAAGAATACGAGACTTACCTTTTAGAAACTCCACAGCAGTATGGGTAGTTCATCGTTACATACGTCTCTTTTATAGTTCCTGCATCGTGTTTTTACGGTAAAGGTTAATTGTTATGACCCATTACTCAATACTAACGATGCAAAATATTGTCATCCTTTCAAAATATATGCTTTTATATACTAATAAGGAAGAGTGGGCTAATCAAAATGAAGTAGAAACTTTACAGATTCATGACATACTTAACTTCGCATATAATATCTGAAACGTTGTGTACAATAGAAACCTTGATTAATGACCATTTTTTCCACCCCTACTTCTGTTGTTTTAAACAACTGAAGGACGAGAATAAAATCTTCGTATTTATTAACATTGTCAAATACAGAGAAAAAATTCCAAGGCCCTGTATGTTCTGTATATCGACGCAAAACTCTGAAATTTAAAACACTGCTATTGCAATATCGACAGTTTCCGAAGAAGATAACAAATTCAAGGTAAGAATCCCTACTTTTCTTTTGTCAGATATACGTGTGGTTGCTTTAAAGTGTGATAAGTGTACTATATAGTGTGCTTAGTGTAATATATAGTGTGCTTAGTGTGATATTTAGTGTTCTAAATAGTGTGCTTAATTACTATATAGTGTGCTTAGTGTACTATATATTGCTTAATTACTATATAGTGTGCTTAGTGTACTATATATTGCTTAATTACTATATAGTGTGCTTAGTGTACTATATATTAACTACAGTGTGCTTAGTGTGTTATACTGTGCTTAGTGTACTATATAGTGTCCTTATTGTACTATATAGTGTGCTTATCGTGATATTTAGTGTTCTAAATAGTGTGCTTAGTGTACTATGTAGTGAGCTAAGTGTACTATATAGTGTGCTTAGTGTACTATATAATAACTACAGTGTGCTTAGTGTGCTACATGTATATAGTATGCTAAGTGTAGTAAAACCTGTTCCTTTATATATGGATCAGAAATATGTAATATTATCGAAAAGGTTCATCTAAAATTTTGTAAGTTGCTCCTAAATCTGAAATCCTCCACTCCCAACTGTATGATATCAGTGAGTTAGGACGTTTTCCACTTGCTATTGATGTAAAATTAAGGATGATACAGTGAAACCTGACTAAACCGAATCCGAAAACCTTTATAAACCAAACAATTTCGTGAGAACCGTCATATCAAATTATGTGCTTTACGAACCTGATAAAACCGAACTTCGGCCAAAACCGAACAAAATCTAAGAGGTTCGGTGTAAACAGATTTCACTGTATCCTACTAGTCTAAATTAATTATGGGAAGGCAGTCAAAGTATTATTGTTTTATTTATAATCTACTGTACCACTTGTATTGAGTGTACTAAAACATATAGATTTTAAATGGTTAGTATGTGTTAAAAATATATTCGATGAATGTGTATTTTCTTATATCTGGAACACACAGCTCTTTTTAAATGATGTACGGTTGAAATATAATATCAAAGGAAGATTGTGTGATCAATTCAAACAAACATGGAACGAGACTATTTTAAACTGTTCCAAAGCCTTGAATTATCGTATTTTTAAGAATTTATTGCGTTTTGAAGAATGTTTTAATATTTTAGACGAAAAAGATTTTTTGACATTATGTAAATTTAGAATATGTAACCATAAACTCCCAGTCGAACTTGGAAGATGATACAATATAGAAAGGGGAAAAATAAAGTGTAATTTATGTAAGCTATATATTGGAAATGAATTTCATTACATTATTAATTGTTCACATTTAAGAGAAGAGAGAAATAAATTTATACATCGAAATTTTAGTAAAAAAAAATATTATATTATTTACTGAAATTATGTCGTCTACAAATAGGACAGATCTCATACATTTATGTATCTCTGTACCTATGTATTTGATGACGAGAATAAAGATATATATATATATAATAAAGAACTCGTCTAAACATCAACCCAACAATGTTAGATGTAAATTTGCTTTCGCAAATTTTTGGTTCTTCCCTCGCCGGGATTCGAACCCATGCTCTTAAAGCATGGGTTCGAATCCCGGCGAGGGAAGAACCAAAAATTTGCGAAAGCAAATTTACAGATCTAACATTGTTGGGTTGATGTTTAGACGAGTTGTATATACATTATGTACACAGCCATGTATCACCATCATTGATGGCGATCCGATGGATACATCTGTTGTAGAGTTGTCACTGACTCAGATGTACTTATATATAATAAAGTACACACTCAGGTAAATTAAATAAAAACTTGATAAAAATCGTGTTTTCATAATCCTAGCTAAAAAAAATGTATCGAATGCTTCTTTTTGTAACTTCATAGGATTGTAAAAGCGTTGACCGTACGTACATTTGTAGAATGAAGCACTTCCGCGCTTCATTCAAAATGTACTACGGTCAACGCTTTTACACCCCAATGAAGTTACAAAAAGAAGCATTCATAATCAACTTTATTAAAACAAAAAATTAATCGATGCATACATGTAGTCATGTACATACATTAATACTTTTACATATAATTATACTAGTCAAACGTAACATCAACAAGTTTGAAATCCAGTTTATTATAAAATAAAATAAATAGGAAAAACTGTTAAACTATCAAATGTAAAACATTTCGGGACGTCGGGATTGGGTGTTTTAGACTCGGGATTTCGGGATTGACACTTTCGGGATCCGGGATTTCTTTTTTTTTGAAATTTCGGGATGTCGGGATTTAATATTTTTTTAAATTCGGGACCTCGGGATTTCATGTTTTAAGACCGGGCTTTCGGGGTCACGACACCTCAGATCCCCTCTCTTAAAAGAATCTGACAAAATGGGGAAATTGAGAAAATAGTTACATGCTGTTGAACATAAGGGTATTATCTGTTGAAAATAAGGACAAAAGTCGGTAATTAATTTCGAAGATAAAAATTAAGTTTTCAAATAGCTGCAAGATTTTAAGCCCACCACGGATAGTTTAAAGTTTAAATTTGAATTTTCGGGTGAAAATACGATTTTTGAAATAACATTTAATCAATGTTTTTAATAAGAAAATAACTATCTGTAAATATTAGACCAATTATCTTTTCATTGAACTAAAATGGAAACTTGAAGAAATGGAAACTGTCGAGATCTAATTAAATGATGTCTCCCTTGTATCTGTTACCCATTATAAAATAGGAACCAAATCAAATTCGCGGTAGTTTCGAAGTTTTCAATTTCAAAATGTCGGGAGGGGAGAAATGATGATTTTGTAAAGAACTTGTACTTTCGTTGAAAATGTATAAAAATCAAATCAAAGAAAACCGGAAATTGACATCAGACGAGTAACATAAAAAAAGGACGAATGAATTAAACAAATCCCTCACATGTGATAAACACGCTATCTGAATCATGACCGAGTGTTTTATTATAAATCAATTTCTTTATTGAAAAGCGCTTTACGCCCACATGGGCCAATGGCTTAAAACATTATACATAATATACAGTTTACATATATAAAACAATGAAAATAAACAATGCAGACACTTTGAACTATAATCGGGCGTATGACATTTGCGCCGATTTTGGAAATTTTCATTCTTTCATTTGCGCCGATTTCATTTTTTCATTTGCGCCGATTTTATATTTGCTCCTAATTAGATTTACAGGTAAGTTAATACTTGTACATGTACTATACCATTGGTAAAATCTGGTTATAAATGTTGTTCACTTATGTTTAATTAGTTAATTTTGATTCATATTGTTCTGGAACTTCGTTGTAACATGATGGACATATTGCACATTAAAACTAAGCCGAGTAGTCAATTCTTTAATCAGCGACGATCATACATATAGGAAGGTCAATGTCCTAAAACATATCTTACTAATGAACCATACAATCGTGTAAATCCAGTCACCACGGATTCTGATAGTCTGACTATTATCTTTTTCAACTTTCAACTTTTATTAACACTCTAGACAGTTTACACTGTAACAAGAGGCAGACAAATAATACAAGTAATAATTTAAATTACAATGGTGAACAAGATAGAAAGAAATATACATACATAGTTCATTATACCTAATTCTCTGTACACAAGTATACACATACATAACACGTGATAATTATTCAAAGCTATAATAATGGGATCTGAGATAGCCAGTCGATTACATGTAAGTGATAATATATTAAAATTATAGATATTTCATAAGTTTTTTGATAAAAATAGACAAGTTTTTTAAGACTTTTACATTACATAAAGACATCAAACCTTTCATTTTATATTCTGAGGGGTTAACAATATAGTAATTTGGGATATATGCACGTCTTAATTTTTTAACCTCGTCATTTTGACATACAAATAAGTAATGAAACTGATTTCCAATACAATTATTTTTGCACAAAGTACATAGTCTTTCCTCTTTTGGAATATTATGCCATCGACCAGTTTCTAGTGGAATTTTGATATTTGAGCATCTAAGTTTGGTAATATATATTCTATTTTCTTTTTTTAATCTTACCAAATAATTTTCTAAACAAAAAGCGTGTTTAAACAGTAAATAATATCCACCTCTAGAAGAGTTTTCAGCATCACTAAACCACTTTTGAATAAACTGATCTTGTAAAATTTGCTTAACATATATTTTGATGTCAACATTTCTTAAAATACATTGATTGTTCCATACATAGCTTAAACCTGTGTTGTCTAATGTAGATCTAATACAATTAATCCACTTAGAAACAATATTTCCAGAATTATGCATCTTATACAAAAATTGGTATAATAATCCTGATAATTTCGTGTTGTTTAACAATAATTTTGACCAGAATGATAAAATTCGTAATCGTACTTTAATTTCCAAGGGATACGTGCCAGTTTCACCGTACACCATATAATTAGGAGTACTGCTTCTTAATGAAAGAATTCTTTTCAAAAATTTTAAATGAACTCTTTCTAAAGCATCCATGTTTTCGAAACCCCATATTTCACAAGAGTAAATTAGTATGGGTTCAACCAAAGAATCAAACAATTTTAGTTGCAAATCAATAGGAATATTTAAATTCCTTATTTTTCTGTAGAGAGCATAGAGTGCCTTTTCTGCTTGTTCTATCAATTTTTTTCTGGCATTTGTAAATCTACCGTTACAATTAAACAGCAAGCCTAGATAAGGATAAAAATCTACTATTTCAATATCAGAACCATAAAATTTAAAATCATGTAAGTGGTTTCTTTTGCTTTTTCTTTTTGAAAATATCATAATCTTTGTCTTATCTGTGTTCACAGAAAGTTTCCATTGAGTACAATATAATTCAAACATATCTAATGTATTTTGCATATCACTTGCTGTTTCAGCAAGTATGATAGTGTCATCTGCATAAAATAAGATAAAAATTTGTAAATATAGTCCAATATGTTCTTGACAATGCGTTGATACTGTTTCAAGTCCATTTATGTTATTTTCACACAAAAATTCTTCTAGATCCGAAAGAAAAATAGAAAACAAAAAAGGTGATAAATTTTCTCCTTGGCGTACCCCGAGATCACTCGAAAAGAAGCCCGAAATATCATTTCCCTTTTTGACACAAGATTTAATGTTATCATACATATTAAAAATCACTCTTAAAATTTTTCCTGTAACTTGATTTTTTACCAACTTTTGCCATAACCCCAATCTCCAAACAGTATCAAACGCTTTCTTAAAGTCGATAAACGTACAATAAAGTTTTTTACCAAATGATAAATATAATTCTATCAGCACATGTAAACAGAATATGTTATCCAGAGTTGAATAGCCTTTCCTGAAGCCAGCTTGTGCTTTTGGAATTATTTCAAATAAGTCTGCATATTTTGAAAGTCTCCCATTCAGTATGGCAGTAAATAATTTTCCCAGAGAAGATACTAGAGTAATTCCTCTGTATGAGTCAGGATTAAGGGGGTCCCCCTTATTTTTGAAAAATGGCAAAATAATACCTAATGTCCAAGCTTCAGGAATGGCTCCAGAGTCTAATATTTTATTAAATAACTTAAGATAAAGGGGCATCATAAATTGAATGGTAGATTTCACATATTCATTGATGACCATATCGTAACCTGGCGCTTTTCCGTTTTTTAAATCTTTAACGGCTTTAAAAATTTCATTTTCTGTAATTTTACCATTTAAGATTGCATTTACACGTTCGTCATTGCAATCTGGTATTTCAAAATCTACATCATCTAGTTCTCCGTCTGTGTTCAAATTTTTAAAATAAGCGTGAAGTTCATCAAGATCGATTGGTGTGTTTTTATCCTGTGGTCTTTCAAAATTATTCAAAACATTCCATAATTTTTTTGGATCATGTTGATCCATACTACGCAGCTCGTTTTCAGCTTTAAATTGAAACTCCTCGTAACTTTTGTTCATTACTGTTTTATACGCCTTACTAGCTTTTTTCAAATCGTATCTACTTTCCTCTGTTTTAAATAAATTATGTGTTTTCTTTGCTTGATGAAAATTATCTCGTTTTAAACGACATTGCGCATTAAACCACGGTTGATGTTGTTTTGAATTTCGATTAATTTTGGCGGGTTTATTTCCGAAATTTTCGATGGCTGAATCAAGAAACACTTTATTTAAACTTTCGACTAATTCGTTAAGGTCAGTTTGAAAATTTTCATTAGTTATATCAAGCGTGTCTATCTGGTTCGACAAGTTATCAATGGTCAATTTACTTTCAACGCTGTCAACAAATTGATCTCTTTTGTCACCAATCCAACGAATATGCTTACTAGGCACATTCGGTGAATTGTTTTTATCAAGCAAATCATCAGGTAACATCGCTGAAAGATTGAATCGCAATCTACAATGAATATCAGAAAATAACGAATCAAAATCAATAACTTCAAATTCCGTAATATAGGGGAACAAATCTCCTGATACTATTAAGTAATCAACTAGACTAGTTTCTTTGCTAGTTACTTTGCCCATATATTCAAATCACAAAACGAGCAAAACCATGTGGCAGATGACCGAAAGTCAGAGGCTAAGAACTACGGGTACGGTCAAGGAAAAAGTCTGGAGATGTTTCTTGTGGTCCTTCTTCCATCTCCCCGTGGTGAGCAGGGGACAACAGTTATATATATATATACATGTTATGATTGACAATTCATTTCATTTGTACAAATGGCTAACCGAAGACGTCTATAATAATAAATAAAAAATAACATGACTTTGTTAGAGAGTTGGTCTCATTGGCACACATCTTCTTATATCTATTCACCTGTAATTTACCTGTAAAAAAATCGGCGCAAATGAAAAAACAAATCGGCGCAAATGAAAGAAAAAATCGGCGCAAATGAAATGCAGATCGGCGCAAATGCAAAACGCCGCTATAATCCTTGTCTTTCTTTAAATCAATATAATATATGCAAGAGATTCAAATTATATCAAGAACTCCCTGCCCTCAGTCTTAGTGACTTTTTTAAAAAGGAGCCTAAGTTGCAAGTGTCCTGTTTTGTTTCAGGATTACGGATATGTTTTAATTGTTCATTTATTTTACATTTAAAAAAGAAAAGAAACTCATCATCTATTACATCACAATGTGTACATAGTCTTAAATCTCTGGGAATGTTCCTGTATCTACCAGTTTCTATTAATAAGCAGTGGTCACTTATTCGAAATTTACAAATTAGTTGTCTATATTCAAAGTTTTGAGAAAGTAGGTATGGTTCAAAGTCGTAGCTTTTCTTTATTTTTTTAAAAAGTTGGAGTTTGCTATTCTGTTGTAAAATTAATTTTTTATCATTATATAAATTTTCATAGTTTTCTAATTTTGTTTGTATATTAGCCTATTATTTTTATCCTTATTTTGGTTAACAATTACTAAATCATTTTGACTTCTGACATGATTTACATATGAGTACCAAGAATAAATACCTGCATTATATAAAGTTTTTGCCAAATTTAGTGTCACTTTTAGTAAGGGGCCAGTTTCTTCCCTTAATAGTCTATCATGGAAAAGAAGAGTTTGTCTTTTTATAAAGCAATCAATAGGGTAGCTGCCTAATTCAGATCGAGCAGCTATATTACAAGAGCATGTTTTTACTCCTAAAGTTAACTTATAATATTAAATTTATTTAGTACTTTATCAGGTTGACTTTTGTCAATGAAATTAAGAATATCTACTTTTTTTATTATTCTTATCTCCTTTAATTGAAGCTTTATAAAAGGATGAGTATGCATCCATATACTATATTTCACTGTTATAAGTTAATATTGGTCTAACGAGTGAGTTAAATAAATGGTTTGACAAATTTACAGGAGTCTGATGAATCGAATTACAATATGTTTTTATAGAATACATTACTTTCATAGATTTTTTGGCTAATTCTTGTGCTGAATGAATAAGATTTCCATTCTGACTAATGATATTACCAAGAAATTTAAACTTTTCCATTTGCTCTAATTTGTCACCATTATAATTAAAAGAATGGTTAAGATTTTTCCTATTGTTACTTGTGCTTAAAATCATAGTTTTATTTTTTTTACAATTTACAGTTAACTGCCATTTATCACAGTATTGAGTCAAATGGTTTAAACTTGACTGAAGACCCTCTTTAGTTTCAGACATTACCAAAATATCATCAGCAAATAGGAGGCTTCCTATATTTATCTGTTCTATTTTCATGAAATCACAGTCATCTTGTTTAAAAAATTGAGGTAGATCATTTATGAAAATATTGAATATGGTGGGACTTAAAGAATCCCCATGTCTTACCCCTCTAGTTACTTCAAACCAGTTAGTGAGTTTATTATTAATCTTAATTGAAGATTTTGTGGTTGAATACATATGTTTTATTACTTAATACATTTTTCTGCCAATACCCTGAGACAAAATTTTATATAATATAGCTGTTTTCCAAATGGAGTCAAATGCTTTACGTAAGTCAACAAAACAAATATATAAGGCAGCAACCATTTGATTTTCGGGGGGGGAATAACCATAGCCCCCCCCCCCCCCCCCCCCGAAAATCAAATGGTTGCTGCCTAATGGTTTCTTTTTTAAATTTAGATATTTATAAATCAAAGTTTTAAATACAAATAGACTATCTGTAGTTCTTAATTTAGGAAGAAATCCAAATTGTTCCTGGCTTAATTTGTTTTCCATATATTTAATTATTCTGTTAATCAAAATTGAACTAAATATTTTGGCAATACCATTTATAAGAGATATTCCTCTGTAGTTATTTTGGTCTTTGGAATCTCTCGACTTAAATATTGGCACTAATCTCTAATATTGCCATGTTTCAGGGGAATATCCTGAATCAAGAACAAGATTATATAATTTTGTGTAGAATTTAATAGTTACTGGACTACAATATTTAATCACCTAATTTACAATGGAGTCTGGTCTAGGGGATTTTTCATTTTAAGGGATTTTATAACTTTATTTACTTCTGATACTGTTATTAGACTATCAGTTATTTAAAGGAAACGGTACTATTACATTTTCCCAGCATTAGGTTGGCCTTTTGTGTACCCAAGGCAGGTGAATGAAGTCAAATTAGTAGCGCTGTGATTGGATGTAAGGGTACAATATATTTTTATTTATCTATGAATAACTGCAGTGTGTATTTTTACAATATAAAAATTTTGAAAGCTATTGAAATATTTTCTAGAGAATTATTCGAAAAAAAAAACCTCCAAAATTTGATAAATTTGGTGCAAAATGACGGTGGGCATGAATAACATAAATTAACAAGCTCCGTTGGAAGTTGGTCATGAAACATATTGGCTTTAATTTTAAAACAGGATGATAAAGTACTAACACCACATATAACTGTTTTATCCAGGTTTTTATCATAAAAAGTGGTAAATTCAGAAAATGTTAATATTGTTGCCTATGGCAGAATAAATAGTACCGTTTTCCCTTAAGAAAAGTATACGTGCATTTGTTCTCTGACATTACAATTTTGCAGGTACCTTTTGTGCACTTACGAATTAGTTTCACTGTGTCACCAATTAAGAAGCTTTTCAGGGTCAAGTTGTTTTCTGACACCGCAAACATTAATCCTTTCAGAATTCACAAACACAGGCATATAATAATTGTCTCTGATTTTTTTCTCTATATGTGTTAATATTAAGATATATGAGGGGGAAATCGGAGACAAGTGCCTGTGCTTAGAAACTGGTTTGTTACTAATTAAGAAGCTTTTCATGGTCGAGATGTTTTATTTTCTGACACAGCAGATATTTACCCTTTTCGTACTAAGAAAGCAGTTTTCACTAAGGAGGTCAAAATTCTTGTCATTACAGATCTAGTTGTTTGTGTTTATTTTCCCAATAATGTTTTGCTGACATACACGCATATCGATATATATATATATATACAGCTACTTTTGCATAGATACTATTTCTGTACTAAAAATCTGTAGTACTGAAAGTCTACTTTTAATATTCAGTACTATTTTGTTACTTTAAAATTATTGTAATATTTAGGTACCTGTATTTTACAGTACTTGATTTGTACTTGAAATTAAGGTACTACAGATTTTGGGTTACTACAGTTACATTTTCAGAATTTTGAAAGTTTTTCTATTTCAAATCTCTTAAAATTATGATTTTCAAACATGGAATATTGTATAATTTCTGTACCAAAATATTTAGTACAAATCAAGTACTGTAAAATACAAGTACCTAAATATTACATAATAGTACCTATGCAAAAGTAGCTGTGTGTATATAATTATGTATCGATTGAATTTATAAACCACTTGTCCTTGCAACGTGTTTAACATTCTATCATTTATATTGTGGAAAACTATGTTTTATATTACAACTATTTTCTTAGTGGTTGACATCTGCAATCAAAAGATTTGCGGGGCTAAAGCGTGTGTAATACATTATACTTAAATGTGGTTCTTATATAATGTAAACAAGCTTAATCCCTGTACACAAAGCAAGCAATCCAACCAAAGCTTTAAATTACAGTGAAACCTGACTAAACCGAATCCTGTATAAACCGAAAACCTGTATAAACCAAACATGTTCGTGAGAACCGTCATATCAAATTATGTGCTTTACGAACCTGATAAAACCGAACTTCGGCCTAAACCGAACAAAATCTTAAGTCCCAAAGAGGTTCGGTGTAAACAGGTTTTACTGTACAAGAATTCAGAAAATAGTCTTATACCTTATTGCTAACCAAACCCTATTTAGACATATTTATTCACAAGGGATATAGTTAGTTACGATACCTTTATGTTGGCATTTGCACGTTTAAAAACCCTTGCAACAACTCTTTGAGTGGTCCGTAGTTGGGCTGTTACAAGACAAAATTTCTGTCCCTACCCAATAAACCCTCATTTTTCAGTGGCAGTCCAAATCATCCCAAATGACCTGTATAACGACATTATTGTTAACTTGTTCCCGTCCTGAAAATGTATGAAATATTTTCCACTATTATACGTTAAGCAACCAACAATCAATCATGTTGGTATTTAAATTAAACATCAAACAATCTTTATAGCTGACTATGCGGTATGGGCTTTGTACATTGTTGAAGGCCGTATGGTGACCTATTATTGTTAATGTCTGTGTCATTTTGGTCTTTCGTGGACAGTTGTCTCATTGGCAATCATACTATATCTTCTTTTTCATATTATTCAAATCGGTTCGTTCTTCATAGCGTCTTTAAAAGCAATCAAAAGCATCGGAAATTAAAAAACTTTATTTTTAAAACAAGTCAGTTGTTGACATGATACGGACTGTAAAATTTATGATGTCATGGTACTAGACATCGAGTTTCACAATAAATATAGGAAGATGTGGTATGAGTGCCAATTAGACAACTCTGCATCCAAATAACAATTTTTAAAAGTAAACCATTATAGGTGATCAAAGAGGGACGAAAGATACCAAAGGGACAGTCAAACTCATAAATCTAAAACAAACTGACAACGCCATGGCTAAAAATAAAAAAGACAAACAGAAAAACAATAGTACACACGACACAACATAGAAAACTAAAGATCAATGTACGGCCTTCAACACGGAGCCTTGGCTCACACTGAACAACAAGTTACAGTGAAACCTGTTTACACCGAACCTCTTTGGGACTTAATATTTTGTTAGGTTTTGGCCGAAGTTCTATTTTATCAGGTTCACAACGCACATAATTTGATATGACGGTTCTCACGAACATGTTTGGTTTATACAGGTTTTCGGTTTAGTCAGGTTTTACTGTAACTGGCGTTACAGGATCTTATTAGTTGAACAAAATCTTTCTTTTTAATTCCATAGAAAAGAAAACGGAAACGGTTACTGCACCAAAGAGACAATAATACGGGCATTTTCAGGAGTGGAAATTTGAGAATGCCGGACTGTCTATAAAACTGTTTTAAAAAAATCCAGAGCCCGTAATATCTTCAAACATGAGCTCAGCGGAACCAAACATTTGAAAAATTAAGTGCAGCTAATATCAATAAACTTAGTTATGAATGGAGTCTTAACTTTATGACCAACTTAAAGATATATATGTCCTAAGTTTGGACTATTGTGTGAACCCCTCCTCAAACATGTCTTAGTCCTAAAACAGCTTTGTTCTTTTTTTTTATTGAGTTAAGCCTTTCAATTGATATTTTATTGTGTGTTTGTCTATGTTATGATGTTATACTATTGTATAAAACAAAATCTTAAGTCTCAAAGAGGTTCGGTGTAAACAGGTTTCACTGTATTAAGGTGGTACACTTAGATTAAGGGAAATAACTTTAAAATTCATCAGTACGTTTGTGTCAACCATTTTCAAGAATATGTTAAAAGCTTCTTGAATATATAGATTATTTCCAATCCGTTTCAGATAAATGCTTAAAAATTCATTGATGGGCTTTGCTCATTATCAAAGGTCGTATTGTGACCTATAGTTGTTAATTTCTGTGTCATAATGATATGACATTTGTTCCCTTGTGACTTCTATAAATACATATAGCTGATTTAAAGAGTTATCTCCCTGAACCAAGGTCTACGACCTTAAGGTCAAAATTGAGTTTAATCAGTGAATTTGAATTTGACAGCGAATGCCTCTTAAATAATAAGAAAGTGCATTAAACGAATCATGAAAAAATATTGTTAGTCGTTTAAACAAGAGTCGGTATTGTTTTCCTCAGGGAAACTATGGTATATAAAAAGTTGCTTTCCTGCATAAAAACCTTTTAACCTGGTAACAAATGACATATCTTCAAAGTGCCACTTTACGTGGACATATACTTTGATGCATTGCATTAGAGCAGAAAAAAAAAAAATTTTTGTGTATAAGAATTCCACTTCACCTCGTTTCAAATGACATATATCTGAAAAGTGGACATAGGCTTTAATTCAATTCATCAGTGCAGAAAAAAGTGTATCCAGTTGTAAAAGTCCTCTTAACCTCGTTAAACAGGACATATCTTCAACGTGCCACTTTACGTGAACATATACTTTGATGCAAATGCATTAGAGCAGAAAAAAAAATAATTTTCGTGTATAAGAATTTCACTTCACCTCGTTTCAAATGACATATATCTGAAAAGTGGACATAGGATTTAATTTAATTCATCAGTGCAGAAAAATGTATTTAGTTCAAAACACCTCTTAATCTCGTTACTACAACTTAGACATCTGCAAAGTGTCACTTTTAATGGACACATGTACTTGATGTATCGCATTATGCAGATAAAATAACATTCCAGTAAAAACTTTTCTTAACAGCGAATGCCTCTTAAATAATAAGAAAGTGCATTAAACGAATCATGAAAAAACATTGTTAGTCGTTTAAACAAGAGTCAGTATTGTTTTCCTCAGGGAAACTATGGTATATAAAAAGTTGCTTTCCTGCATAAAGACCTCTTAACCTCGAGCCGGTAACAATTGACATATCTGCAAAGTGGACAAAACTTTGATTTATTGTGTCGAGGGCAAACATATTCGATCACTCAAAAAGATCTCTTAACCTCGTTTCAAATGACATATATCTGAAAAGTGGACATAGACTTTGATGCAATGCATCAGTGCAGAAAAAAGTGTATCCAGTTCTTAAAGTCCTCTTAACCTAGTTAAAAATGACATATCTTCAAAGTGCCACTTTACGTGGACATATACTTTGATGCATTGCATCAGTGCAGAAAAAAGAATTTTTCGTGTATAAGAAGTACACTTCACCTCGTTTCAAATAACATATATCTGAAAAGTGGACATAGGCTTTAATTCAATTCATCAGTGCAGAAGAAATGTATTTAGTTCAAAACACCTCTTAATCTCGTTACTACAACTTACATATCTGCAAAGTGCCACTTTAAATGAACATATCTACTTGATGTATCGCATTATGCAGAAAAAAATAATATTCCAGTAAAAACTTTTCTTAACCTCGTTAAAATGACATATCTGAAAAGTCGTCGCCCCAGGCCAAAAAAATGTCCTCGTGCAAAATTCCTCTTTACCTCGGGCTCATTACAAAATAAACCCACTTTATTCACCGCACTCATTTATTTATTGTTTTCGTCTTGTCAAATTAGCTGACCAGGTTATATCTAATGTTATACAGTGAAACCTGTTTACACCGAACCTCTTTGGGACTTAAGATTTTGTTCGGTTTAGGCCGAAGTTCGGTTTTATCAGGTTCGTAAAGCACATAATTTGATATGACGGTTCTCACGAAAATGTTTGGTTTATATCGGTTTTCGGTTTATACAGGATTAAGTTTAGTCAGGTTTCATTTTACCATCTTACTGCCTTACATTCTTTTCACGTAAAATTTACAATAAAGCTGACCCTGTCCAGTATAAAAATTATTGGTTCTTGAAAACTGGTTTATTATTTCAGAAGAATACTTCTCAGTGCTCTAGGAGTATATCTATATATATCTTGTATTTTAATGCTTTCTCCTAAAATAATGCTCTTACCACTAAGAACACGGCCAAGTAATACGGACTTTCTTAATGGGCTTTGCTCATTGTTGAGAGCCGTTCATGTAATTGTTTCTATGTTAGTCTTATAATCTTTTTATTTCAATACAGGCTTATATCAGGCTTATACATTATTTATGTATGTGCCTGTCCCAAGTCAGGAGCCTGTTATCCAGTGCTTGTCGTTTGTTTATGTGTTATACATACTTGTTTTTCGTTCATTTTTTTATATGAATAAGGCCGTTAGTTTTCTCATTTGAATTGTTTTACATTGTCATATCGGGGCCTTTTATAGCTGACTATGCGGTATTGGCTTTGCTCATTGTTGAAGGCCGTACGGTGACCTATAGTTGTTAATGTCGGTGTCATTTTGGTCTCTTGTGGACAGTTGTCTCATTGGCAATCATACCACATCTTCTTTTTATATTATAATCAAGTACTGTATACCATATGTTCGTGTTGTTCACATAAGACTCATCAGTGGCGCTCAAGTAAAAGCAATGTATACATATGTCTATGTTTGACTCATGATAACTTAGAATTCTAAAAAGTTGGGTGTTATATGAATAAGCGGCATAAATACAAGAGGATAAAATCCGTACTGTTTTGAGAGTTTTTAACATTTTATGATCAGTGAAGTCTCAGAAAATGGCAAGTTCACTGCATGGTTCTTGATGTCTCATTGCCGGGTTAGTATTTTACATGAGCCATATGTTGATCTGATTATCCTTTTGGCGCACTTGAGATCACGCCCGTTCATAATAGGGTTCCTGGAACTCAGTCTTTTTTATATAGATTAGACCGGTGGTTTCCCGTTTGAATGGTTTTACACTAGTAATTTTGGGACCCTTTATAGCTTGTTGTTTGGTGTGAGCCAAGGCTCCGTGTTGATGGCCGTACATTGACCTATAATTGTTTAGCCATGGCCTTGTCAGTTTAATTTCGACTTATGAGTTTGAAGGTCCATTGGTATCTATCTCTGTGTTATGTCCTCCAATGTCGAATGGTGATTGTTTTTTTTTTATTAAGATCGAACGCGTATTTCTTGCTAATTTGAAAAAAAAAATCATTTAAATCTAACTTGTTTTAAAGTTTGACTTAATTACTTTTTTTTTAAAAGACGTAACTACCACGCATGTGAACAATAATATAACCGTTAAAACTTAGTTTACAAAATAATTCTCGTTTTACTTTTGAATCTGTATATCAATTTAAATTGTTCACGGACAATATAAAAGTCATAGAGTATAGCGTTTTGAACTTTTGTTGACCTACATTTCGATCTATCCACTGTTTAAGGTCGGAGCTAGTGCTAGTTAAACTTAGGTAAGTGACTCTTCTTTATAAACCATTCCGTCATCTCTTTATAAAATTTTGAGTTTTTGTTCATATTTTCTATGCCTTGTTGTATATTTCCTAAACTAAAGTATCGCATTGACTTTGAGGTTTGTTTTTGTAAGATCTGACCAATCAATTGTTTTTTAATTGAACATAATAATATGATTGCTCACATTCAGTGGCGGATCCAGAAATTTTCATAACTGGCTGTCTAAGAGGGATCGCTTCACCTTCAGTGAATCCATATATAAGCAACCAATTTTTTTTCTCAAGGGGCCGAGCCCCCTGCCCCCCCTCCTAAAACCGCCTCTGACATTCCCTATTGGTTAATTAGTGTTTGCCTTTTGTCTAAGGGCACTCATTTTATGTAGATTCAGATTAAATTTTGTGCATATTCAGAACGAAAAAAAATGATAACAGCTAGTAACTTATTCAGTAAGCATACCTAAGACATCTATTGTATATAATTCGTTTCATTTCGGTAAATCTGGAAAAAAATATTATAAAACATTGACATTTTGAATTTCCTTTACTTATTTTCAGTGTATGCATGTTTATTCATCTAACATGTAATATACTAAGCTGACAAATTTTAGTAATTAGAAGTTACTTATAATTAGTTAAATTTAAATCAATGTAAGAAGCTCATTCAAACCCATCTGAATAATGCTCCTTCTGTGTCACAGACTTTAAAGTGAGGTCGTGTAATCATGTTTATGTAATATTCCAGGTCCAATTACAGATGGTCTGGCTGGGGGTCATTCATTCTGAAAGATTTTAATTTTTATGTCATTTTTCTATACGGTTCATGTTTTTTGTCAATTATTTTCTAAATTTTAATACTCTAGCTATTGTTCTCCTTTAAATATTTTTTCTGTATTCTTAATTGTTCGTCCATTTTTCTGTAGATTTTGTCCATTTCTCTCTTTTCTGTAATCTCATCTGGACCCTCATTACTACTATATAAACAGGTTTAATGTCAAAAAATTTAACAAGGAAAATAACATATTATTGAGCAAATGAATTGACCGAAACAGCAGCTGGTCAGAATTTCTATTCATGACTCAAAATAACATAATCTAAATATGAATGGACTTCGTCCTGGTCAAGGCTCTTTGTGTGAAAGTCGCTGTTAATAACAATTGAATGGCTCTGTTGTTGTCATGTAAAATAATTGTAACTCCTTTGGTATAGATTTTATTTTAAAGTACATATTTACCGATTGACCTACTTTATTAATTTAATGACAAAATATCTGTAAGACACAGAAGAATAGATATAATGTATAAATATAGCTATCCCTCATTATATTTGGATTTTGCAGGACCATTCATTTTTGACGATTTATAGAACTCAAACAGGCTACCAATTAACATATTTTTTAAATGATTGATTGATATTTTCTGAACGTCCAGTGGCAAACTGTTCGTGCATGTTTAGGACGAGAACATAAAAATCATAGATACATCACATATGTAGGAAGGTCCTGTAGTAGAGACCGTCTAGGATACACCGTCTAGGATACAAAGCTCGGGAATCTGAACTGCCACTTGCAAATGAGGGTATAGTGGATAAAGACAGACATTTTGCTTTGCAGCAGGCCAAAAGATAAACACTCAAAGAGTTGTAGCAAAATGTCATAATATGAAGAGAGCATGTCACTCTTTATGCAGATGAAAAATTGGATTTAACGCCCTATGCTGTCCGGACGTGTCAGTGACAGATCCAAATTTTTTTTTTTTCTTAAATTAGGTCGGGGATTTTTTTTTTTTTTTTTTTTTAGATTTTATACCCTGTCAATCTTTTTATTTTTAATTTAACACTATAAGATATAAGGAAATCATGATTCAAGTATTCTTTTTGTCATATGCTTGATCACAATTTTGTATTACCATCCATCCCCCACCACCACCACACACACACAAACCGTTTTAACGGTTATTCCCTAAAGCGGGCAAAAATATTCAATTATATCCATATCAAAATTGAAAAATCACACGATATAAAATTGAACATTGTTTTGTAGATCTCATTCATGTAACAATGAATATATAACATCTGTTTCTTTTAATCGAGAGCTGACTAGCAAGTCAAGGTCGTTAAAAACTTCTATCATCAATGTTTCTTTGTCATATTCTCTTGTATTTTCCTAAAACTTTTCAATAGAAATGATTGTTGTCGATAGGTTATAAACAAGCATAAGGTATGTAAAAATATATCAGAAGTTTGTTTGGTGATATTTATAAACATATTCATATGATTTGAGTACACGCGTACACTTGTTTATATCTAAATTTTTGTCATTTCGGTATTTGAAACATGCTCCACTTTTTTCATATGATTTTAAAAACACGAATGTTTGAACTTTTGTGACTATTGTTTTGTTGGTGGTTTTTTTTGGGGGGGGGGGGGGGGTGTGGGTGTTGGGATTGCACCTTTCATTGACAATTACCTTATCTTTTCATTGTTTTTTTTCCCGTTTTTTTTTATTGAGAAAAGCGCTTCGAACGCATAAAATTAAAAAAAAGCGTCATTATTTATTATCTGCTATTGATGGACGTTCCTAATTGATAATATTATCAAATCATAAAATTTAAAATTAAACATCAAAACATTGTAACTGAGAGCTGTCAAAATTAGTTTTCAAATATAAACAGATCTCATTCACGATATACATGATATATGATGTTTAGGGAGCTACCATTTGATTTTTAGGGGAGGGGCCTAGGATGAAATTTGTTAAAAAAAAATATGCAGGATAGGAGTTTTTAGTTAAAAAAAAAAAAAGGCAGGATGAGACACTTGCAAAAAAACAGTCAGGATGAAAATTTAGGTAAAAAAAGGCAGGATGACAATTTTAAAAAAATAAAAGGCAAGACAGAATTTTTCATCCTAGCCCCCCCTAAAAATCAAATGGTAGCTCCCTTACTTTTTCTAGCTATAGCAAAGCCTACATGTGTCAAATCAGGATAAAATAATTAAACAAACATGAAAATGGTAAACTGATTTTAATTTCACATATTAAAGCCTAGGAATACACAGATAGGTTCACTGTTCAAGAGCTTATAAATCCGAATTAACAGATTTGACTGTTATATAGTTTGAATCTATTTGGAACTTACTTTTAAATTTCAGAGGGGTAAGTGATCGTAAGTCAACAAACAAACAAAATTGATCATCTTTTAGTTGTTATCCAGTGGCGGATCCAGGGGGGAGGGTTCCAGAGGTTGGAACCCCCCCCTTTTTTTGGACGATCATTGCATTTGACTGGGGACATATAGTTGGAACCCCCCCCCCCTTTTCAAATGGCTGGATCCGACACTGCTATCTGTCTCTATTTGAAACAAATGGTCTTGCTGAACCAGAAAAAATACAAAATACACAAATAACAAGTAGACAATAGCCATCAAAGGCAAACAACAGTGATCGAGCAATCCACAACACAAAACTTGAGGTTAAGTAAACGAAAGGCGAAAAATACTATACAGAGGGACATTCACACTCATAAGTCGAAAATAAACTCACACAGGCAAAAGAAGGTTCCTATGTAAGGGTTTCTTTCTTCCATGTCCGCTTTCCTTCCTCACTGTAAAGACTGGGACAGTGGAGTTCGTCTGATCAAATATGCCGTAACTGTCATTCTCCCATTTATCAGATAACTTGTACTTACATGGTTAAAAATGAAAAACACAAACAGACAAACAGACTAACAATAGTACACAAAACACAACATAGAAAACTAAAGATTAAGCAACACGAACCCCACCAAAAACTAGGGGTGATCTCAGGTGCTCCGGAAGGGTAAGCAGATCCTGCTCCACATGTGACACCCGCCGTTAATTGAAAATTCATGTAATCCGCTGATCTACTCTCTCTAATAAAGATATTATTATTAATAATAGTATTATAACATGCAGGCTAACAAACACGGGGCGCTCCGGAGGGGTAAACAGTTGCTGCTGCACTACTCTAGTGACACCTGTTGTTCTCTATTTGTTTTTAAGGGTCATATCACAATGCCCAGACTAGGTGTCATATATATAACAGCGTTCCGGTCAAGTATGCGGCATTTGGTCGTTAACATCCGGGTCTCTTGTCCTTATAGACTCATCTTAACCTAACTTTGAAATGAATTCATACAATTGAAAATGAGCTTCATTTTTTGTTAGAATGACCACTTTGTGATATCGACAGGGAAGATTTTTAACAATACATTTCTAACATTTGTTATAATTTTAAAAACTTATCCAAATTTGTATGGCTCTTGACGCAAGAAAACTGTATCTCTTATGGGGAAAAATGGGCTATTATATATATTTGTGACTGTTTTAAATTAATGAGATCAGGTATGAATATTTACTCTTAGTCTAGAAAATAATTTGAGAATGAATGCATATGATAAAATTTTATTCCTTTATTCACAATATATATATATATATATATTGTTGATGGCTCTGATTCTAAACAATGCTTATAAACTCAATATATACAGTGAAACCTGTTTAAACCGAACCTCTTCAGGACTTTTAAAGAGTTTGTTCTGTTTTGGCCGACATTATGTTTTATCAGGTTCACAATTTATACACGTGGTATGACGGTGTTTAAGAACATATTTGGTTTATACAGGTTTTCGGTTTATGCAGGATTCGGTTTAGCCAGGTTTCACTATATTTATGCTGAGTTCACACGTAATTCAAAATGCGAATTAATGCGAAACGTTTCACGTCCTAACGTAAATTCTAATTCGAATTACAATGCGCCTCAAATTCGCTTTACTGTCCAAACGACGTTTACTTTTAATTCGTTTTAACAAAAACGTATTTCTAATTCAAATTAGGCAATTCGAATTAGCCAATTCGAATCAATTCGAATTAAAAAAGGAAGAGTGTGTGAACGCGATAAGCGAATTCGATTCGCATTCGATTCGAGTTTGAACGAGGCATTACATGTGCATAGTGATGTTTATTGCTGTAATTACCAATCATGTCAATCAATTGTATCAGATTTTGTCCCCTTTATGGGCCCTGTAATTTGGGAAATAAAATAAAATTAAATATCCGGGTCATGAAAATAAAAATGTCTAATTCATGTAGATAGACTTCATGCGGTCATCTAAAGAATATCAAATTATTTTAAGTTCAAGTCTAAAATTGGATTTCTATACAAATATACTTTTTAAAAGGAATTCGACAGTTGACGTCTCACATTTCGTATCATTATTTTCTTTTAAGGATGTCTTCTGAATTAAATGAATATTTGGAATCGGTATTAACAGACCTAGGAGGCTTAGGGCGGTACCAGTTTATACTAACACTAGTAGTCCTTGGGAGTAAAGCAACAGTAGCATGGAGTGTTTTAATGATGGCTTTTGGTGGAGTTATGCCTGACTGGTCATGCGAGTGGCATACAGAATCAGGAGAACCATTTATGTCTAATGTCACGTTTGATAAGAAGTGTAGTTTAGAGAATACGACAGAGAAATTAGATTGTGTATCAAGAAAATTTGACGAATCGATGAACACCATTGTATCTGAGGTATGAATATATAGTGAAACCTGTTTAAACATGTTAAACCTAACCTCTTCGGGACTAAAGATATTTTTCGGTTTTGGCCAATTTTCGATTTTATCGGGTTCACATGAACATGTTTGGTTTATACAGGTTTCGTGTTCGTGTTTTATATGTTCCAAATGTGGTAACAACAATCCCATACCCTTTTTATAAATTTGACCTACTGAACTATACTAGTACTTATTACTAGGTTTGTAATTACATTACACGACGGGTGCCACATGAGGAGCAAGATTTGCTTACCCGCCCTGGTCACCTGAGCTCACCCCCAGTTTTAGGTGGGGTTCGTGAAGCTTAGTCTTTAGTTTTCTCTGTTGTGTTTTGTGTACTATTGTTTTTGTCATTTCTTTTCTTTCTTTTCAGTCTGTTTATTTTCGACATAAGAGTTTGAATGTCCCTCTGTTATCTTTCGCCTTTCTTTGCTCAAAGTCAAAATGAACTCTTAAACTTAAGATTGCAGCTCCGTCAGTCAAGTTTGTTATGGATGTAATTACTGTTCATACAAACTATTATTTGAAAATAAAGACATGTTCAAAATTATGATGGTCAGCAACTGAAACTTATGGTTTATATGATTATTTCATCAACTCATATCATATTTCATGTTTGATTGAGTTAAGCCATTTCAATTGATATTTTATAGTCTTTATATTTTGTGGTGTTACACTATTGTTTCAAATAAGGGTGAAGGTTGGTACCTGTTGAAATGTTTAAATCCGTTGCATTTGTTTTCTCCTTTTGAATGGTTTTGCACTTGTAATTTTAGGGATCTTTATAGCTTGCTGTTCGGTGTGAGCCAAGGCTCCATGTTAAAGACAGTACTTTGACCTATAATGGTTTACTTTTATAAATTGTGACTTACATGGAGAATTGTCTCATTGGCATTCATACCACCTCTTCTTATATCTATTGAGCTGGTTTTTTTTTATTACCTACATTGTAGGTGTTTAATGTAATAATCGTTCTACTTTTTATCCTATAATTGGTCTTCTATTGGAAACACATTAAGGATGTTCGCTTGTCATGTTTTGGAATTTTTGTCAGATTTTCGAAAATCTCTTGTTTTATCCATTTGAATGTCTTAAAAAATTTTGCCCATTGACCCCCATTTTTCTTTTTATAAATCTTTTACTTGTACAATTATAAGCCATTTGTAAAAGTCTTATAAAATATTATTTATTTTTAATCGTTTTTGAGAACTTTAACTTGTCAATGTTAAGACTATGAAAAAACAAAAGAGAACATTTTCCCGCCTAAATTTCAATGGCTTATATCTCGATAACAAGCACATTGACCTTTATTTTTTTTTTTTTTTGCTTTTTTGCTTTCTTAATTAATCCCCTATCAATATATACTAGTCTTTATATGGAATGTTATTTATTTTGAAACTGAGTAGTGAACTTCCTTAATGTATCTTTATCTTTATGTTATATTGCAGTGGGATCTAGTATGTGACCAATATTGGATCGTCTCTTCTATCACAACAATACAGATGTTTGGACTACTTATTGGCGCATTCGTTTCCGGTCATGTAGGTGATTTGTACGGACGAAAAAAGACGTATTACATATCAATATTAATACTTCTTGTTTTCAATGTGGTCGGAGCCTTTTCTACAAGTTGGCACATGTTTGCTGTCGTACGATTCCTTGTGGGGGTAGGGTGTGGATGGTACTTAACAATAGATATTACATATCTGGCTGAATTAATACCTATCAAATATAGATCCGTTATTCTATCCTTACCAGTGTGGCCGATTGGCGCCATGTCCAATGGACTCATGTGTTATTTCTTACATGACTGGAAATATATACAGATTGCTGCTGCGGTTTGTTGTCTCCCGTGGTTTCTAGGAATATTGTAAGTTTGCCTAAAAAATAAACAAAAACGAAAAAAAAATGTATTAACGCCAAAGTGAACACAATAAAACTTTATTTATAGTATTATTAAATCAAGTTTACAATGATATACAAAAAGATGCAAGTATTCACAAAAATTATCATTTGTTAACCAGATATCTCCCTTAAATTCTGTAAGAACATGCATACATTTACCGCAAGTATAAAAAGAAATCGTCAAGCAGGAGCGCACACTAGTTACCCATTCGAATGCCAACATTGTTATCAGAAGTGACATCGGCATACTTTTTTTGAATTATCAAATATAATGGTTCACCTGTGCTTTCACAAGGTTGGCTTATGCAGGTGACATATGAAGACTGAATTTTTATATTGTATTTTTATTTCTATCGATTTCTTTGGACAGATGCGCTTTTCAAAACTTTCGTGAACAAAAACTCGTCAGTGACGCTCGATTCAAAAACGTTAAAAAGACCAAATGAAATTCGAAGTTGAAGAGCATTAAGGACGTTAAATTCCGAAAATTTACCAAAAACTATATTTCTGGAGTAGAAAATCCTTCTTATTTCGAAAATTAAAAACAAATCTATTTGTAGCTTTATAACAGAGAGTTATCGATGGCTTATATCACATGGAAGAATCGAGGAAGCTTACGAAGTGATGATAAAAATAGCGAAAATGAATGGTAGATCCCCGCCGAATAAGCAGAAATTAATTGATATGGTAAACCTCAACGAACACGTGGCAAAGGAGAAAAAATATACTTTAATAGACATCCTGAGGAATAAGCATCTATTAAAAGTCACGGCATTGCTGTCTTTCACATGGTATGTATATCATATCGATATATATCAGCCTCTTGTTTGTTCATTATCTGATTGAAATGTAGCTCTTCGTTTACAAGGATCCGACTACACTCACTAGTAAGTATTACCTTAGCCAATAACATTTTAACTTATTATTAGATAAGCCAATGAAATTTCAGCTAATCATTACATTAGCCAATAAAATCGCAGCTAATTATTACCTTAATCAATGAAATTTCATCTATACAATACTAGACATTCTGAGGAATAAACATATATTAAAAGTCCCTGCATTGCTATCATTCACTGTATGTTTACCATATATATTTCGTGTACAGGTTACTACGTGTACAAAAACTTTGTAACAGTAATTACTCGTATGATGCCAAATGGTAATTACAAATATAATTGTACGAGTAATTACCTGTACAGTTTTTGTTGAGAAAAAGATAATAACTTGTAGAACTCGCTATCTTTTAGTTTTATTTGTTTCTTCCTTCCATCTGTTTTTTTTTAAGTAATAACTTCAGCAAACATGACAATTTGAGCATATTATTGGGCTATTAAAACAACTAGGTGCCACTAAAATACGGACTACTATTGCCAAGTGCGGCAATTTCTCGCTGCATTGAAGACATATTGGTGACCCTCTGCTGTTGTCTATTCTATGGTCGAGTTGTTGTCTCTTTGACACATTTCCCGTTTCCATTTTATTATATTCTTATAAAGTAAAATAACACTGAAAATACCGAACTTCAAAGACAATTCAAACTGGAAAGTTCCTGTATCAAATTGACAAAATGAAAAGATCAAACACATTAAACTAGTACAGACATTTCTTTATTAAGGAAATAGTGGATGAAACCGGATTTTATAGCTAGCTACACCTCTTACTGCATGTTACAACACGTGTTTCCGGAATTGCATCGTTATGAAAAATAAGAAGACAAATATATAGTATACTTTGGAGAGCACAAAAAAAAACACTAGAGAATTGATTGTTTATGGTATGTTAGTATGTTTTGCTGTTACCGCTGACCCAGGATGAAGGTTGTTGGGAGGCATGAGAAAATGCTACAACAAACGTGTTTAAATCTGTCAAATTCTTTGTGTGTCTGTCCCAAGTCATGGGCCTGGAAATCAGCTGTTTTCTTTTGTTGCTGTATAATAACCCTTTCTGTGCTTCGTTTATTGTATTGTACATACCTCAGACTGTTAAGTTACTAATTTGATAAGTTTTACATTTGTCATGTCGGGGCCTTTTTATCTTTATATGTGATCCGGTTTTTATCATTGTCGAAATTGAACTATGCTTGCTAAGGGACAACATCAAAAGTTCAATGTAGGACAAAAAACTTAATTCACATAGTTTCTTTCACTGACACCCCCCCCCCCCCCTCTCTTAACTTAATTTGGGAAAAATTGATTTACCAATAAGGATATATGTAAAAATCGATTTTAGGTATACAAAATTTGTAGAATTTTAACCCCCCACCCCCAAACTATTTGATTTAAGTTTTTTTTTATCCTTCATCGATCTTTTGATGTCGTCCCTCACATCTACATTATTGGTCTTAGATAGACAGTTGCCTCAATGATAATCATACCACATATATAATTCTTACATGGATGTTATTCTTATGTCAATAATATAGCGTTTTTTCTGACCATTTTTTATGTATTGCATACCACATTTCTTGATACTAAATCTTTACTAAACGCATCTATAAAAACTTGGTTTTTCATTTTTTTTTCGGAAAGTTCTTTATTAAATGGCAATATCAAAAGCTTGAACACATCAATCCATTTTAGTCATTCATTGTTTTTCTGTGGTTAATATATCGGGCATACATGTACTAAAAGTTCATAAAACAACGTGATGCAGCTACCTCTCAAGAATTTTCCTAGACTGGGTAGAGAAAAGAAATGGCAATGCCGTAAAAATTGCTTGCTAGGTCCGCTAAATCTTTCCATAAGCTTCTGAAGCGTAAAAAGTGTGACTTATTTTACCATTATTTACTGTGATTCATTTTGTTGTTGGTTTTTTTTTTATATATATAGATATGAGCTTATTATATAACATGCATTACCGTAGTGTCATGGTAGTGTTCCCACACATTGAAGATAATGTAGTTAGAACATTTCTTCATTTCTCATTGAAAGATGTCTGTACGCACACAATATTAGTATAATATATGTTTTATATGTTAACGCAGGGTTTCCTGTGGATACGGGTTTTATGCAATCTCGTTCGGTGTTGCCCAGCTGTCTGGCAATCTCTACCTCAATATGGCTCTGCTTGGTCTCATGGAGTCCACATCATTTGTTGTGTGTTATTTCGCAAACTGGTAAGAATAAAAAGACTATTAGAGCTATTTTCCTAATGCATGTAGTTTAAAGATTTGGTTGGCTTGCTTGTTCTGTATGTATAACTGTTTGCACAAGCATTTTAGTTAGTTTTACAATTACAAGCAATAGACAGGTGGGGGTTCAGCTTGTATAATGTTATTGAATAATAGAGAAAACATTTCAATACAAAAAGCAAGCAAGCAAACGAACGAAATGCCCTCGCCGCAGCAGCAGAGGGGGCATAACGTAATAAATACTTGTCTATATATCTATACGTCCCAATTTTGGTTTCTGTTCTCTTACTTCAGTTTGTCTCCAAATGTAATGAAACTTACACTCAGTGCTTATTACCCCCAAAACACCGATGAGGTTGGAATTTGGGTTGCTTTACTTTTAACTCTTCTTGCCCCTCATAACGTTACAAGCTTGGACTTCATATTTTTAAATAAACTTTCTTTTAATCATAGGTTTTGTTAGTTTTTTTTTGTTTTAAAGTCTTACTAGGCCTGGTGCGAAATCTACGACTCCGCCTTTATCACACTCCAAAACCGCAGCTCTTTTCGTCAATAATTTTTTTCGTCGTTATATATTGGTTCTCTTTACTTTTCAGCATTGGAAGAAAGAAATCATCCTTTGTGTTCTTTTTGTTATCTGGTATAACTGGTATAACTGTCGGAATCGTTCAATTCCTAGGTATGTATTTTTTTTATATAGATTAGACCGTTGGGTTCCCCATTTGAATGGTTTTACACTGGTAATTTTTATAGCTGGGGCTCTTTATAGCTTGCTATTCAATGTGAGTCAAGGCTCCGTGTTGAAGACCGTGCTTTGACCTATAATGGTTTACTTTTATAAATTGTGACTTGGATGGAGAGTTGTCTCATTGGCCCTCATACCATATCTTATGCCTAGGGATATGCAAACATTGGAGCTACACATTAGATTTGATACAATGCGTATTAGATAAATTACATACGAGTATTTAATCATTCGTTGCAGGTGCATATATTCTAATGAATAGCAATTTTTAAATAGATATAAAAAAAAAATCAAAACTGATTCAGTTTTGATTTTTTTTTTTATTTCAACGCCTTTCTCAATATGTTGAGGATTTTCAATTTGTTTGATTTTTTTTTTTTTTTTAATTTCGCTCCTTTTCTTTTGCAGATTTATCTAATGAGGGTGCTTTGATAAATGGTTTAGCGTTAACATGTAAATTGTGTGTTGCGTGTGGCTGGATGGCGTTGATAATATTTACGTCTGAGTTATATCCCACCGTTGTGAGGTAAATGTAGAAAGTTCTTCAAGGAGGCTTAGTCAGAAAAAAATGTTTATAACGCGATCACTCGTATTATTTTTTTTTCTTCAAACTTTCACACTTTAAGCATGTTAAGGTATGTTGGAATTTGCATTCAGTATATTTTTTTCATCAAATTATGGATCGAAATTTTTTTTAGAAAAAAAAACTAATCTAACCGCTTCCCCTCCCCCATGAAGTGAAATGGTCGTTCCCTAGTTGAGTTGTCTTTTTCATTTTAGTTTACATGAAGAAATAAATACATGTATGTCTATAGGATATGCGTCATTTAGACAGCAACCCACAACAGCAAATGACCAAAATACATTTACACAGTAACGTACATTTATTATTTTCAAGATCCTAAACAATGGCTATTCAACAAATGATATGAGGTTTTGTTCAGTTGAGATACGATCATTAATGAAATAACCTTGTTATTTTAATTCTGAAACGATGAGTGTTTTTTAACTTTTCGACGTCACTAATTTATCTTATTATTATTGGACCAGACTCAAGCTAGCGAACAATAAGCCAGCGAACAATAAGATGAATCAAGCTAGCGAACAATAAGCCAGCGAACAATACGAAAACGCACCCACATGATCATGCCTAAAAACCGAAGATTTGCAATAACACGACACGTACTTATAAATATGATGACAAATAAATAAAAATGATGACAAATAATTTCCAACAGGAAGATGAAATGCAATTCCATTTAAACACAGAAAAGTTTAATAATTTATTTGTGTATTTAATAACTTTTTTTTAAGGCCGGGAATTAAAAAAAAACCTTTCTCCTTTCTCTTTGATAAGGGATTGGTTATTGTCTGTATAATAATAATAATAACAATTGATAACAACAGGTTACACTAAACTACTGTAGCGAAACAATAAGATCTTCAAGCTTATATAATTATACGAGTAAAAAGAAAAACTGATAACCATTATATTCACTTTTCGCCAAAGAAATAGCTAGTTCACGTAATTATTCAAAAGTAAATAGTCACTCTTGTAATTTATTTATTACATTTCGATAAGAGCGATAAGTGTAAGAGTTACACACGAATACACCAATTACGTCAAATAGAATGAAAACGATTTGACATAAATATTTTGGTTAATCTAAACAACAATTTATTTAGAATCAAACCTAACTTTAATCCGTAAACATTTCCCTACGGCAAAGACCCGGAAGGGGTAGGGTGACCTTACCATCCCCCTTCTTTAATTCATAAAAAAATAGCTACGGTAAAGCTTTTGTCACCACTATACACAAATGATAAACACTTGCCTAAGCTTGCCTGGGCCCAAAAATCCAGGTGGGTAAAGTTACGGAATTTTTTATTCGGAGGTCCAAAGTCGGGGTCGGGTGACCCTAACCTCCCCCTTCTTTAATTCATAGCCAAGTCCCTACGGAAAAGCTTTTAACAACACTAGATTTACTCGATAGGCAATTGCCTGACCTTGCCTGGGTCCAAAGATCCAGGTGGGTAAAGTTACGGAATTTTTTTTCGGAGATCCAAAGTTGCGGTCGGGTGACCCTACCCTCCCCCTTCTTTAATTCATAGCCAAGTCACTACGGCAAAGCTTTTAACCACACTAGGTATACTCGATAGGCAATTGCCTAAACTTGCCTGGGCCCAAAGATCCAGGTGAGTAAAGTTACAGAATTTTTTTTTCGGAGGTCCAAAGTTGGGGTCGGGTGACCCTACCCTCCCCCTTCTTTAATTCATAGCCAAGTCACTACGGCAAAGCTTTTAACCACACTAAGTACACTCGATAGAGACTTGCCTAAGCTTGCCTTGGCCTAAAGATTCAGGTGTGTAAAGTTATGGATTTTTTTTTCGGAGGTCCAAAGTTGGGGTCGGGTGACCCTAACCTCCCCCTTCTTTAATTCATAGCCAAGTCCCTACCGCAAAGCTTTTAACCACACTAGGTACACTCGATAGGCAATTGCCTAAGCTTGCCTGGTACCAAAGATCCAGGTGGGTAAAGTTACGGAATTTTTTTTTCGGAGGTCCAAAGTTGGGGTCGGGTGACCCTACCCTCCCCTTCTTTCGTTCATCAAACTTTCCCAACGGCAAAGCTTTTTTGCCCACTAGGTACAAATGATAGGCACTTGCCTTAGCTTGCCTGGGCCCAAAGATCCAGGTGGGTAAAGTTACAGAACTTTTTTTTTTTAGGTCCAAAGTTGGGGTAGGGTGACCCTACCCTCCCCCTTCTTTCGTTCATAAAATTTTCCCTACAGCAAAGCTTTTTTGCCCACTAGGTACAAATGATAGGCACTTCCCTAAGATTGCCTGGGCCCAAATACCCAGGTGGGTAAAGTTACGGAACTTTTTTTTTGAGGTCCAAAGTTGGGGTAGGGTGACCCTACCCTCCCCCTTCTTTCGTTCATAAAATTTTCCCTACGGCAAAGCTTTTTTGCCCACTAGGTACAAAAGATAGGCATTTCCCTAAGCTTGCCTGGGCCCAAATACCCAGGTGGGTAAAGTTACGGAACTTTTTTTTTTAGGTCAAAAGTTGGGTAGGGTGACCCTACCCTCCCCCTTCTTTCGTTCATAAAATTTTCCCTACGGCAAAGCTTTTTTGCCCACTAGGTACAAATGATAGGCACTGGCCTAAGCTTGCCTGGGCCCAAATACCCAGGTGGGTAAAGTTACGGAAATTTTTTGTTTAGGTCCAAAGTTGAGGTAGAGTGACCCTACCCTCCCCTTTCTTTCGTTCATAAAATTTTCCCTACGTCAAAGCTTTTTTGCCCACTAGGAACAAATGATAGGCACTTGCCTAAGCTTGCCTGGGCCCAAATACCTAGGTGGGTAAAGTTACGGAACTTTTTTTTAGGTCCAAAGTTGGGGTAGGGTGACCATACCCTCCCCCTTCTTTCGTTCATAAAATTATCCCTACGGCAAAGCTTGCCTTCTATGTACAAATGATAGGTACTGGCCTAAGTTTGCCTGGGCCCAAATACCCAGGTGGGTAAAGTTACGGATCTTTTTTTTTTTTTAGGTCCAAAGTTTGGGTAGGGTGACCCTACCCTCCCCCTTCTTTCGTTCATAAAATTTTCCCTACGTCAGAGCTTTTTTGCCCACTAGGAATAACTGATAGGCACTTGCCTAAGCTTACCTGGGCCCAAATACCCAGGTGAGTAAAGTTACGGAACTTTTTTTTTGAGGTCCAAAGTTGGGGTAGGGTGACCCTACCCTCCTCCTTCTTTCGTTCATAAAATTTTCCCTACGGCAAAGCTTATTTGCCCACTAGGTACAAATGATAGGCACTTGCCTAAGCTTGCCTGGGCCCAAATACCCAGTTGGTTAAAGTTACTGAACTTTTTTTTTTTAAGGTCCAAACTTGGGGTAGGGTGACCCTACCCTCCCCCTTCTTTCGTTCATAAAATTTTCCCTACGGCAAAGCTTTTTTGCCCACTAGATACAAATGATAGGCACTTGCCTAAGCTTGCCTGGGTCCAAAAACCAAGGTGGGTAAAGTTGCGGAATCTTTTTTTTTTTAGGTCCATATTTGGGGTAGGGTGACCTTACCCTCCCCCTTCTTTCGTTCATTAAATTTTCCCTACGGCAAAGCTTTTTTGCCCACTAGGTACAAATGATAGGCACTTGCCTAAGCTTGCCTGGGCCCAAATACCCAGGTGGTTAAAGTTACGAAACTTTTTTTTTTAGGTCCAAAGTTGGGGTAGGGTGACCCTACCCTCCCCCTTCTTTCGTTCATAAAATTTTCCCTACGGCAAAGCTTTTTTGTCCACTAGGTACAAATTATGAACACTTGCCTAAGCTTGCCTGGGCCCAAATACCCAGGTGGGTAAAGTTACGGAACTTTTTTTTTCGGAGATCCAAAGTTGGGGTCGGGTGACCCTACCCTCCCCCTTCTTTAATTCATAGCTAAGTCACTACGGCAAAGCTTTTCACCACACTAGGTACACTCGATAGGCAATTGCCTAAGCTTGCCTGGGTCCAAAGATCCAGGTGGGTAAAGTTACGGGATTTTTTTTTCGGAGATCCAAAGTTGGGGTCGGGTGACCCTACCCTCCCCCTTCTTTAATTCATAGCAAAGTCATTACGGCAAAGCTTTTAACCACACTAGGTACACTCGATAGACAATTGCATAAGCTTGCCTTGGCCCAAAGATCCAGGTGTGTAAAGTTATGGATTTTTTTTCGGAGGTCCAAAGATGGGGTCGGGTGACCCTAACCTCCCCCTTCTTTAATTCATAGCCAAGTCCCAACGGCAAAGCTTTTAACCACACTAGGTACAGTCGATAGACAATTGCCTAAGCTTGCCTGGGCCCAAAGATCCAGGTGGGTAAATTTACGGAATTTTTTTTCGGAGCTCCGAAGTTGGGGTAGGGTGACCCTACCCTCCCCCTTCTTTCGTTCATCAAATTTCCCAACGGCAAAGCTTTTTTGCCCACAAGATACAAATGATAGGCACTTGCCTAAGCTTGCCTGGGCCCAAATACCCAGGTGGGTTAAGTTACGGAACTTTTTTTTTTGAGGTCCAAAGTTGGGGTAGTGTGACCCTACCCTTCCCATTCTTTCGTTCATAAAATTTTCCCTACGGCATAGCTTTTTTGCCCACTAGGTACAAATCATAGGCACTTGCCTAAGCTTGCCTGGGACCAAATGCCCAGGTGGTTAAAGTTACGGAACTTTTTTTTAGGTCCAAAGTTGGGGTAGGGTGACCCTACCCTCCCCCTTCTTTCGTTCATAAAATTTTCCCTACGGCAAAGCTTTTTTGCCCACTAGGTACAAAAGATAGGCACTTGCCTAAGCTTTCCTGGGCTCAAATAACCAGGTGGGTAAAGTTACGGAACTTTTTTTTTTGGAGGTCCAAAGTTGGGTAGGGTGACCCTACCCTCCCCCTTCTTTCGTTCATAAAATTTTCCCTACGGCAAAGCTTTTTTGCCCACTAGGTACAAATGATAGGCACTTGCCTAAGCTTCCCTGGGACCAAATAACCAGGTGGTTAAAGTTATGGAACTTTTTTTTAGGTCCACAGTTGAGGTAGGGTGACCCTACCCTCCCCCTTCTTTCGTTCATAAAATTTTCCCTACGTCAAAGCTATTTTGCCCACTAGAAACAAGTGATTGGCACTTGCCTAAGTTTGTCTGGGCCCAAATACCCAGGTGGTTAAAGTTACTGAACTTTTTTTTTGAGGTCCAAAGTTGGGGTAGGGTGACTCTACCCTCCCCCTTCTTTAGTTCATAAAATTTTCCCTACGGCAAAGCTTTTTTGCCCACTAGGTACAAATGATAGGAACTTGCCTAAGCTTGCTTGGCCCAAATACCCAGGTGGGTAAAGTTACGGAACTTTTTTTTTAGGTCCAAAGTTGGGGTAGGGTGACCCTACCCTCCCCCTTCTTTCGTTCATAAAATTTTCCCTACGGCAAAGCTTTTTTGCCCACTAGGTACAAAAGATAGACACTTGCCTAAGCTTGCCTGGGACCAAATACCCAGGTGGGTAAAGTTACGGAACTTTTTTTTTTGAGGTCCATAGTTGGGGTAGGGTGACCCTACCCTCCCCCTTCTTTCGTTCATAAAATTTTCCCTACGGCAAAGCTTATTTGCCCACTAGGTACAAATGATAGGCACTTGCCTAAGCTTGCCTGGGCCTAAATACCCAGGTGGTTAAAGTTACGGAACTTTTTTTTGAAGGTCCAAAGTTGGGGTAGGGTGACCCTACCCTCCCCCTTCTTTCGTTCATAAAATTTTCCCTACGGCAAAGCTTTTTTGCCCACTAGGTACAAATGATAGGCACTTGCCTAAGCTTACCTGGGCCCAAATACCCAGGTGGGTACAGTTACTGAACTTTTTATTTTGAGGTCCAAAGTTGGGGTAGGTTGACCCTACCCTCCCCCTTCTTTCGTTCTTAAAATTTTCCCTACGGCAAAGCTTTTTGCCCACTAGAAACAAATGATAGGCACTTGCCTAAGCTTGCCTGGGCCCAAATACCCAGGTGGGTAAAGTTACGAAACTTTTTCTTTTTGAGGTCCAAAGTTGGGGTAGGGTGACCCTACCCTCCCCCTTCTTTCGTTCATAAAATTTTCCTCCGGCAAAGCTTTTTGGCCCACTAGGTACAAATGATAGGCACTTGCCTAAGCTTGCCTGGGCCTAAATACTCAGGTGGGTAAAGTTACGGAACTTTTTTTTTTTAGGTCCATAGTTGTAGGTAGGGTGACCCTACCCACGGAACTTTTTTTTTTAGGTCCAAAGTTGGGGTAGGGTGACCCTACCCTCCCCCTTCTTTCGTTCATAAAATTTTCCCTACGGCAAAGCTTTTGTGTCAACTAGGAACAAATGATAGGCACTTGCTCAAGGTTGCCTGAAGACTCAGGTTGGTAAAGTTACGGAACTTTTTTAATTGAGGTCCATAGTTGGGGTGGGGTGACCCTACCATCTGCCTTCTGTAATTCTTTAAATAATAACCTACGGCAAAGATTTTGTCCCCACTAGGTACAATTGATAGGCACTTGCCTAAGGTTGCCTGGATTCAAAGACCAAAGCTGGTAAAGTTACGGAACTTTTTTTTTTGGTCCAAAGTTGTGGTCGGGTGACCCTACCACCTCCCTTCTTTATTTAAAAGCAGAGTCCGTTCGGCAAAGCTTTTGTCAACACTGGGTACACTCGATAGCCATTTGCCTAAGGTTGCCTTGACCCAAAGACACAGGTGGGTAAAGTAACAGAACAATCTCAATTATGGTCAAAAGTTGGGGCAGGGTGACCTTTCTATCCCCTTTCTTTAAATTGCCGAAGGTTGTCTGGGCCCAAAGACTTAGGTGGGTAAAGTTACGGAACTTTTTTAATTGAGGTCTTAACGTGGGATAGGGTGACTCTACCATCACCTTCTTTTCTTTGATAAGATTCTCCCTATGGCAAAGCTTTTTTACCCAATAGGTACAAATGATAGGCACTTGCCCAAGGTTGCCTTCACCCAATGACCCAGGTGGGTAAAGTTACGGAACACTTACAATTGAGGTCAAAAGTTGGGATATGGTGACCCTACCATCCCCTTTCTTTCCTTCATACAATTTCCCGATGGCAAAGCTTTTTTGCCCAATAGGTTCAAAAGTTAGGCACCTGCCTAAGGTTGCCTGGACCCAAAGACCCAGGTGGGTAAAGTTACGGAACATTCTAAATTAGGGTCAAATGTTGGGGCAGGGTGACCTTTCTATCCCCTTTCTTTAAATAGTAAAAAATTCCCTACGGCAAAGATTTTGTCCCCACTAGGTACAATTGATAGGCATTTGCCTAAAGTTGCCTGGACCCAAAGACCCAGTTGGGTAATGTTGCAGAACTTTTTTAATTGAGGTCCAGAATTGGATTGGATGACCCTACCATCCCTGTTCTTTCCTTCATAAAATGTTCCCTTCGGCAAAGCTTGTTTGCCCACTAGGTCCATAGTTGGGGTGGGGTGACCCTACCACCCCCTTCTGTAATTCTTTAAATAATAACCTACAGCAAAAATTGTGTCCCCACTAGGTACAATTGATAGGCACTTGCCTTAGGTTGCCTGGATTCAAAGACCAAAGATGGTAAAGTTACGAAACCTTTTTTTTGGTCCAAAGTTGGGGTCGGGTGATCCTACCACCTCCCTTCTTTATTTAAAAGCAAAGTCCCTTCGGCAAAGCTTTTGTCAACACTGGGTACACTCGATAGCCAATTTCCTAAGGTTGCCTTGACCCAAAGACACAGGTGGGTAAAGTTACGGATTTTGTTTTATTGTGTACAAAGTTGGGGTCGGGTGACCTTACGACCCCCTTCTTTAATTCATAACATAGTCCCTACGACAAAACTTTTGTCCAAACTAGGTAAATTCGATAGGCAATTGCCTAAGGTTACCTGGACCCAAAGACCCAGGTTGGCAAAGTTATGGAACTTTTTTTAATTGAGGTCCAAATTTTGGGTTTGGTGACCCTACCATCTCTCTTCTATATTTCAAAAAAAAGTCCCTACTGTATGCCGAAATGCTTTGAACATCCCCAGATACATATACAATTGAATAGCACAAAGTTTACCTGGTTAGATGATGCATGTGAGTCAATCATGTCCAAGATGTAACAATAAATCAAGATCTTCGATATAGGCAATGTTGACATGATATCGTATCAATATCGATGTTTGCTTCAAACAAACATAAACGGATGTAAATATCAACAATTTTCATAAGACAAACTCAGATATACCAGATGTCGACGATATCGATAAAGTCGAATCGATTTCGATTTGATATCGAAGCTTGCTCTATACATCCATCACATAACCATATTTTGATAGTGCATGAATGCTGGATATTCGAAGATCCAACAAAGTGGAATGTAATGTGTGCCAAAACATTCTGGCAATCAACACACAGATATATCTAGTCAGACCATTCAGAAAGCAAACCACAGTGATCATAACCTTCATGCGAACTGGGGTTGGGATAGCACACAAATCAGCTTACAGAGATATAACACCTCACGGAAGGAGAAGAGATAACTCTGATAAAACCAACAGTTAGAAGAGAAATGTTACCGTCAAGGAAGGAAAATATTAAGTAGCCAACTAATGCAAACAAAGTAATATGGAAAGCTTTCGATGATGATCTCATGGAAAACAATGCAACTTAGAGACAAAATTAGCAGGAAAAGTTGAGAGCAGTGACGTCCATTATTTTCTTCGTAGGAAAGGAGAGATTTTGGGTTGATTACATCTGGGAAAAGAGAAAGAACACGAAGTCAGAGTAACCGGCCGCAAACAGTAGAAGAACAGGGATCTGAGAATGGACTTAAGAAGGTTAAGGAATAGTTAAAGAGATGCTATGGAGTAGAAAAGGTTACCTCTACAACAGTTAGGGAAAGAAACCTGGATTAAATTTAAAACACTAACAAGAGTAAAAAACACATATACTGGTAACATATAGACAGAAATAAAGGGGCAAATGAACGAGTTCAATTCACAGCACCACCGTTTCTGTATATGAAGAGATTATTTGGCGCCAGAGGATCTGGTTAATTGGAAAACTCAAAGGATGAAGTCGTAGAAAATTTAAAAAAAAACACAAAGTGATGAAAAGCGAGAGGAAGAATGTAAGAAACTGGCAACGCCAGAGGAACCAATATAACTGCATGTGTATTTACAATTGATGAGTCAGAACTGAAGTTCAACAAAGTGCAGGATGTTTTGAAGAAAACAAGAGCAGTACCAGGGCCATACAGTATATGTTCCAAGCTAACCAGACGATTGTAGAAGTTTTTGAGAGTAGTTTGGAGAAGAAGAAAGATGATAGATGCTTGGTATAAAACAGATAGATGTTTTATTCCGAAGGGAGAGAACTCCATGAAGGTTGGGTTGTTTTGAACCATCTCTATACTGAACATCGAGGGTAAAAATCCTACCAGTTCTAGCAAAGAACAACACAATTCCTGCTAAGTAATGAATAATGCATAGACCTATCGGTTCAGAAATGAGGCATGACAGAGGTATCAAGATGTATTGACAATACTAGTGTTTTGACTCAGAGCTTAAGAGAATCATAGGAGAAGAAAAGCGACTTTGGCTAGACCTTGCTTATGCTTAAGGATTCATACCTCACAAACTGGTAGATTTGACATTGCAGAGGTACTGTGTGCCAACCACAACATGACAATGCTACAGGAATACTTTGATCACATAGAGATGGTATTTACAGTAGGAGATTTCAACACAGCTTGGCCAAGACTATGAGAAGGA